>BNCR01000001.1:26557124-27162124 GCA_014656515.1 Oryzias celebensis | reverse complement strand
TAAATTTACCAGAAGAGTCTCTGTTTCTCACCTTTTCTTGCTCAATCTGACATTTGGGTAAAATGGCTTATATGTCTTTATTTTTTTAGTTCAGTGGTTTATCCTTTTTTGCTCTTAGTCAAGCATATAAAATAAAAAAAGCAGTGGTGCCCTCCAGTGAACATGCTACCGATTTCCCTGCATTGGATTATTAATATTCAGTCCACATCATGGCAGACGCATCAACCTGTTGACTTTTCAATCACTTGTGCCCTTTTTTTATAACTTTTATATATCCAGTCAAATTGTTTAGCCTAGGGAGGTAACTCCCCAGTGAATACAGAATGAGACGCAGTCACTTTCCTCTACTTTTCTTTCATACTCCCAGCAGAATGGTATCTAATTCCCAAACTGTTGATGCAACAGTATAAAACCATGAAAAGATTGCAGTCGCAAGGTTTTCTCTCTGCTTCAGGCTACTTGAAGGTGCTGACAGTGTAAGCTGTACAATTTCAGTGCATTATGATCTGACCCCACAGCCCAAGCCTGCTGTTATCGTTTTCCCTGTGAGAAGCAGGCTATAAGCTGAGCGCCACCTATTGAACGGCAAAGAGAATATGCTGCCCGGTGGCAGAACGCACCAGAAAAAACCCAAAAGAAATACAATGTCGTTGGGGGTTGTGACCTAAACACTCCCTTTGGAGGAAACCAATGATAGAATGTACTCAGATTGAAAAAATGTGAGTTCTTTTGGGTTGTAAATTACTTATTACATCCTAACAGAAACAGCTGTAGCCAACCATCACAGGAAGTGTGTGATTAAACAGGACCCTCAGCAGCAAAGCTTGGCTGTGAATGATGTAACTTCCCGAATATGGTTCCATAATAGGCAAGTTCAGCTGGAGGGATAAGAGTACAATGAATATCAACTGTAGGTGTTGATATTGGTAGACAGTAGAGCTCGAGCATGCATGGATTTTAGAACCATATTGAGTCCATCAGTAACCTTTACCCTCCCAGAGAGCCACTCTGGGGTCACTTGGGACAATTTGCTTCTTTATCACTGTTGGGAGAAGTCTTAATGTTTCATCACAACACCCCAGACACTATTTCCAATAACCTGCTCCCACATGCAGCGCATGCACAACCAAACACATAAACACCCTGACTTCCACTATTGCACTGGGCTTGCTAAGAGCCTTGATTAAAATTTTCTTCATGTTCTGCTTCACTTGGTTGAATGCTGAATGATGTGCTAGCACCCACAGATAGAGCTCCCTCACACAGACACAAAAACACACACAAATACGAACACAGTTTAGACAAAAATCTCCAGGTGTGTCAAATTCCTCATTTGCATGAGAAAATTGGAAAATACCTTCAATAAAATGCCTTTTCTCTTGTCCACTGAACTGTAGAAAGGCTATGGAAATCAGCTTTTTTCTTCACAGGCCAGCTGGAAAGGGGAAAGAAAGATATGTATTGTCCTGTGCGCATATCAGTGAAGGAAAAATGTCGTCTTCATAGACTAGAAAATAAGACTATGAAGAGCAGGAAAATGTGGATGTTTTTTGACCTGTTGGTGTTTTCCTTTTTTTTATTTGTTTTTATAAAAAGTATCAATATTGCAGGCTTTCATATTGGACCTATACTCCAGTTTAACTTACAACTGCTTTTATTTTAAAATGAAGGTCTAATGAGTTTAGGTTTATTGTAAATATTCCTTACTCCCTTCTCACTGCATCTTTTCATCAATTTGTAGGTGTGTCCAAATGGTTAGAGAGCTAGAATGAATATTTCCCACAATGCATTATGAACATTAGTGTGTAAACAATGTAGAATAGTTTGTACAGCACCTTATGAACAAGAAGATACATGTAGATGACTTGGCTACATACGGTATGCTAGCATGTGTTTTGTGCAGAGAAGACAAGCAGACATTTTCTTCTTCATCTGTGTTAGACCTTAAACTTCTGAATTCGTTATGCAGGGGGAATACAGAAACGTCCAACTGCTTGGAGATGGGTTTACTGTTTTTACCTTTGACACGTTTGTCTGTGAATTTCTTTCTTCTCTCCTGTGACAATTCGTCTCATGCTGTGGTCAATGTGCAGTGTCAGTACACACCGTCTCACCCTTTGAACAGGCAGACTGACTGATTAAAAGACTCAATTCAGCTCTGATGCTAATTAAAGGACACACTCCAGTGTGACTCAGGTGTGGATGTTTTGTTGTGCCTGGAAGGGTTTTCTAAACATTTGCTTAGTATAGCAAACAGTGATGGAACAGTACAAACAGTAAAAGGGGAATTCTCAGAATCTGGGTCACATGTTTTACGGAAAATGTAGTTCTGTTGAGGTCCTGCAGGGAGGAAAATCAGCTTTCAAAGCAGAGAATTGTAAGCAGAGTTTTTTTTTTCCTAATCAGAACAGAATTGCTATTTTTAAACACCACTAGAAGGTGGGACCAGTAGAGGGGGTGGCGACAGTAGCCCCCACAGACATAAAAAGTCAGCACTGATTTGGGTAAGGGGATCTCATCTGTAAGACACAATACATTCC
Source organism: Oryzias celebensis (assembly GCA_014656515.1). NCBI lineage: Eukaryota > Metazoa > Chordata > Actinopteri > Beloniformes > Adrianichthyidae > Oryzias > Oryzias celebensis. Next base: position 27,159,584 of record BNCR01000001.1, on the reverse strand, counting down.
AAATTATTATGACAATTGTATTTAAGTGTCAAAAATATCATTTTTTTTTTGTTTTTCAATAAAATTCCTGGATCATTTTTCGTGTCTCTGGGCCCTTTGGATCACTGAAATCAATCAGACACCTGTGATTACTACAGTGGTTTACCAGGTGAGCTCAAATAAAGGAGAAACGTCTGAAGAAGGACGTTCCACATTATTAAGTAGACCAACACTTTCAAGCAATCTGGGAAAGAAAAAGGATCTCTACTGCTGAAAAGCATGGCAGAGTTGAACGTCTTGGACAAGGTATGAAAACCTGGGATATTTCACAAAAACGTAAGTGTGATTATTGTACTGTTAAAGGGCCTATACCATGTTAGTTATGTCAGAAAATTACCTCCATATGTTTAGATGATCAGAAATTACCTTTAGCACAAGAAAGAACAAATTATTTATGAAATCTGAGTTATTTTGGTGAACTTTTTTCCTACCCGGAAGTAAGACACCTCGATCTCTGAGGCTCCGCCTTTCACTGCTTGTGAGTCATCTGATGTGAGTCATCCTAAAAACAAACATCCACATTTTTGCAAAGATGGATGTGCATATTGTGTGTTTGCCTTTAGCAGCCAGGACGTGTGTTCCAAAAATGTTGCAGCCAACCCCGGCGTTTGTTAGAAACAGGGGTTTATTGGGGACTGGCGTTTATTGCATCACAGGCAGAATGGTGATGGCTTCATGTGTTTATTTTGTGGTGAAATTCTGTCCCAAAATGCAGACAACAACGGATGAACTACTGCAAAGTAACTTGAAAAAGATGCTGACTGTCATTTGCATTGTGTATTTAACAACATATAATTAGCATAATAAACTGGAATTATTTTAGTATGTTAGTGGGATGTAATTGCAACATAAACTGAAAATCATTCTGAGAAACTTTGCATGCATATACTGAAGGTTTTAGAAAATCTGACTGTGAGTAAGCAGACATTTTTTAGAAGCATTTGAAAATGTGCATCATGTGAATAGCCTACTAACAGATATCTGCGTGATTGAAATCTTTTCTTGAGGTTTTGGTGTTTATGTTACACTCACTCACTCTCTGTGCCACATATTTAATTTGTTCTAACACTGTAAAACATGTAAGAAAACAATAAATGCATGGAGCACACTGGACCACGTTCTCTGCTCATGCTAACCACGTACTGACTAAGCTTCTTCTTCTAACGTCAGCTACTGATGCATGGAACTCCAAGCGCCCTCTGCTGGCAAAAGTGAGTACTGACTCAGAAACCCTTCTGCAACACACAAACGATTGCAGTTTAGATGGGCAACTATTTGCAACTATTTGACATGCCTGTTTCAGTCACACAGTGCCACATTTATGTGTTGCATAGAAGTGTGTTTCTCGTGGTGTTTATGTAGGCTCTGACCAGTTCAGTTAGTTTTCCATCTAGAACTAGTTTTAGGGGTCTTTAGATTAACTAGCTCATTTCCTCTGGTACTTTCCAACAGTCGGTTCTGCAGAGCACCACAAATACTGTTGAGTTTTCATTAATTTCTTTCTATGTCAGCTGTTAGGTCCTCTTCATGTTTTCCTATCATTACTTGGTTTCATTTTTTTTTCTTTGTCCTGAGTCTAAAAGTTATTGCTTAGAACAAAACACAGAAAAGACATCAGTTTGTCTCAATGCGTCCCAGCATTCTGAACACACATCCTGTTTTTTTCCGATGATCTCAAAAAAGACTACAGAAATCAAATTACGTTTCACACAGTTTCATATGTTATTGCTATTAGTCAAGAAATGCAAACAAAATATTATACTTTTAAAACATTTTTATGCAGCTCTTTTTGCAGACCTTTAATTTTACCACCACATGAATTCTGAAGATGAGCCGCCGATGTGACGGATCTCTGATCAGTGTGTGAAAATTATATCTTAACAACCACCTTTGACAAAAAAGAAAAGAAAAGTTAAAAAGTAACAGACAAGTTTTTCTTGCCTGGTTTCTTTGTGTGTCCTCTCTATCTGTCACTGTCTACCTCCCACAGGGCATTTTTCCTTTAAAGGTAATGGCAGTCACTTTACTACCTGTGCTTTGTTCATGCTGTGCCACATTTGGCAGATTTCTTCTTTTCCTGGAACATGAATGAACTCAGTTCACATAAGATTAAGCTAGTACAATGTTATATTTATGTGATAAAACATCAATTGTGGCATTCGGTGCATCTGCAGAAGTCAGCCATTTAAAATCTCTTAACATTTGTATCCTATTGTTTTGTTTTGTTTTGCTTTTTTTTAATGTATGACAGTTTATGCTCCCATTTCTACCGAAATTGAGGTTGGTGCTGCTACAATTATTCTGGTATTTGTGTATCAATAAAGAACGTATTCTCCTGAGAATGGACAAGGTGAGTGACTGGTTACAGTCCTGGTTCCCTCAGCAGTTTTGCGCTGATGGTCAATACATTGGCTAGTGGATTGCAGGTTGAGATTTATTGCATGACCACTGAAGTCCTTCAAAAACTCTACTTTTGGGTTTATAGTTAAGTATCTTGGAGCCAAATTCATGCAAAACCCTCTCCTTTGCATGGTAGTGATCATAGCCTACGAGACCTCTTTTTGACTGCACTCACACATGAGCCATGCATTGTAGGACGTGTTTCTTTTCCATTTAAATTCACTAATATTTGCTCCAGATTCAGTGACTATAAAGTTTTTACTGCAGCACTGCAGCTGTAAAGAAACCATTTTTATTGTGCTTGCATGTAACAGATGTTTTCTCTGCAAAGCAGATATGGGTTTGTTAAAATATTAACTAATACTAATAAAAGATTGATTAATTGACACAAAAAAGCAGTAAAATCTATGATCTGTGTAATACATGCTTGTTCTAAACACTGGGCAATTGAGCGCACCCAGGATGAGAGTTTATTCTTCCTACTGACTTCATGTAATAATAGTCATGCAGTCACAATGGACACAAACTGTCATTTTTATGAGATAGTCAGGAAGAAGTGCTTCAGGCAGACAGGGATTACATCAAGAAGACATAGGATATTGCAACGCTGAGCTAATCTCAATCGAATCCTGATCACAAGCAATTCATTGGAGCACCCCAAGGAACCAAAGCCGGATTAGTTGTACAAGCAGCTGGGCAGTTGTCCAGGAGCACTTGATGTGTGAGGACCCTGGACTGCAGTTAGCAGCACTCCACTGGCTCCCAGTTCATTTCAAAATCCATTTTTAAATTGTGATTCTTACTTTTAGAGCTCTACATGATCAGATTTCACATTTCATCTCTGAGCTGTAGTTTCACTGTAGTTTCCACAAATCCTCTTGTGCTCTTCCATCATCAGGCCAGGTTCTATTGGTTGTCCCTCATACACAGTGTAGTGTTAGAGGGGCTTTGAGTGTTTAAAACCTTAGTCACATGGACCCATACGGATCAACTGCTGCAGTGTTGCAGGTTTTTGGGCTGTCTGGGCCTAAAGAGTTGTAGAGGAGGAGCTGCATCTTAAGAGGATTGTAGGTGTGCCTTACAGTTCCTTTGAAGAATGTGCAAACACTAGCAGGCTACCTACACTGTGCACAGGGTTTAAGGGGTCCCAAAAAATGCCTGCATCTCATCTACCTTCTCCTTATGACCCTTCTGTGTCGCTAAAGTATTTATTACTACCTAACGCGCATAGAAAAAAAGGGCATTGCCTTAAGATCTCCCCGGATTGTCCACAATCTTAAAAGTTCCTGCGGGCCATCTGCGTGCCCCCCACAGATTTTCCCATTTTTCTCCCGCAGAACGCCCATATCCACTCATACGGGCAGTTGTGACTAAGCAGAGATGGGCAACTCCAGGCCACAAGGGCTGGAGTGCCGCCAGTATGATGTCCAGATATTCAAGCCCTACTTATGGCTGAATACCTGTTCAGGTGTGTCCAGCCAATTAGAACTAGCTGTCAGAAAACATGCAGGACTGCACTTGAGGCCTGGAGTTGCCTATCTGTGGACCAGGGCATAGACTCTGGTATGCTCTGTCCCTGTGCTCCACTGACTTGGATGAGGCTCCTTTCTTTTCCCGCCGTCTGTTAGCTAAATCTTGGATTTTTATGCTGAAGATTGATTATTTTTTTTGATCATTTTTGACATGTGTTGTTTATAATACTCCATTCTACTATAAGAATAAGAACGGGATTAGTCAGTGCTATCCTTGTCTGTACAGCACTTATTGTAATGCCAAGTTCTCACATTAACAATCCAGTTAATCCCCTCTGAACTTGTGAATGCATTACATTAAGACTTTTGTTCTTGTTGGCCTATTCCATCAGATGGAGCCACAGCAAACTACACCACAACTTCTACATGTGATATCAGGCATACCCAGAGTACTACGCCAAAAATTCCACTAGTTAAAATTCACGCAGTGTAATGAACATGCCATGAAATATAGCCTTGCATGAGAGGGATTCTATCCAAATCTTAGAAAATATTTATTTATTTATATATATATATTTTTTGTGAAAAAGAAAATAAAAGAGTAGGGCATAAACAGTGAATGTAGCTCAATGGAGTGCGTAACCCTGTTCTTGGTGTTTTCAGGTTCAAATAACAGTTTAAAATCTAAAATGTACTCAAACATGTTCTGCTTCTTAGTTGATTATTACATTTCCAGAAAAAAAGGCATTTAATCTGTTGTATAACATTTTTTTTGCCAACATTAGTTCAAAGCTTTTAGGATCATTGGAGTCCAGAATCATTTAATGTTGATGCCTTTTCAACCCCCGTTTCTGCAATTTATTTGGATTCTTGAAAAGTGATTGCCCAGATCACGGCTTAGTCACATGCATTTTTCTATTACAAGCCACTGAGGGACAGACACATTATTTGACTAGATTTTAATAACTTTTACCTGATTCCAAAAAACATCTTTTTTTCTTTGTGTTCTATTCATTAACAAGTGTTTTTTTTTATTTATTCATTGGTTTTGTTTTGGCACTATGGTGAACAATCAGAGGGACTCAATAAAACTCACTCTTCTATTCTCTTTAATTCATATTTGAAATCCTATGAGTGCCATCAGAGATTATCGCTCCAGTGGTTAAATGGTTTTAACGCATCTGTACTCATGTAAAATAAGGAAAGTCCAGCCTTTTGAGAAATACTTTTTCCTGACAGCATGGCATTAACGTATCACATGGTACAGAAACACAGCTATACTTTTTATGTGTTTAATCACAATCATCCACTCTTACATTCCAGTGACACACTCATACTTACACAAGCCTACACTTACACTGTGATTTGTGATAACTTTAGTGGCATTTGTTTATCCCAACACAAACACACACACAGTGTGAGTCATGGATTAAGGCCTTACCGAGGGCTGTATAACACATCTTCTCAATAAGCTGGCATACTGCTGTAGATCCCAACAGGCTCTGTCAAAAGCACAGAAAGGCCCACAGCTTCCTTACAGCATCAGAATCCTTCCATCTGAGTGTTGACTGCATGCTGATGCTTTAACTGGGCCACTTCTGGCAAAGCAGCTATCAGCACTCGAGTTCGTGTGCACCATAAGATCTTTGTTTGAAAGACAGTATTTGCGCTTAAACTTGGCAGTAGCCTACTGCTGTTTGAGACCCTAGTGCCAGATAACAGGAAGGAAATCTGTTTATCTGTGAGTGGATTTATTCTATTCATCTGCTTGTGTATTCAATATCATTACTGAAACAGCGCAAAATAAAAATTATAAAAATCCACACAGAAAATTTAATCACAATAAACAACATGATGAAAAGGACTGTTGTGAAAATGTCTTTTTTTTAACCCTTACATGCCATGTGTTGTTGGTTTGGGATGTCATTTAGCATCCCTTCAAACAGGAAAAAGGGAAGAGTATTGTTTTTTGTATAACTGGAAGGAAATTGAGGCATGAAGAGGTTAAATAAAATAATACGTTTACATGATATACTTAGTTTTAGCGTTAGCTTTAGGTTTACTTACAGTGCATACACTGCAAAAATGCTTTATTTTATTGATATTTATGCAGTCAAGAAAAATAAACTGGAAATGACAGTGACACCTAGGGGCTATTATTTTGTTTTAATAATTAAAAAACATTCAAATATGCCTTGTTGATGTCAAAGGTCAAAGGAAAATGTCCACACTGCTTCCAGCTGATAGAAGGGCAACAGTAGCTCAAATAACCACTGGTTACAACCGAGGTCTGCAGAAGAGCATCTCTGAACACACAACACGTCCAACCTTAAGGCAGTTGGGCTACAGTAGCAGTAGAACACACCGGGTACCACTGCTGTCAGCTAAGAAGAGGAAACTGAGGCTACAATTCACACAGGAACACCAAAACGGAACCATAGAAGATTGGAAAAATCTTCCCTGGCCTGATGAGTCTCCATTTCTGCTCCAACATTCAGATGGTCGGGTCAGAATTTGACATTGACAACCTGAAAGCATGGATCCATCCTGCCTTGTATCAGCAGTTCAGGCTGCTGGTGGTGGTGTAATGGTATGGCAGATATTTTCTTGGCAGTTCACTGGACTCAAATGTTCTCCACAGTCACCAGATCTCAACCCAATAGATCACCTTTGGAATGAGGTAGAACAGGAGATTGGTATCATGGATGTTCAGCGACAAATCTGCAGCAACTGTGTGATGCTGTCATGTTAATATGGACCAAACTCCCTGAAGAATGTTTCCAGAACCTTGTTGAATCTATGACACCAAGGATTAAGGCAGTTCTGAAGACAAAGGGGGTCAAACCCGGTACTAGCAAGGTGTACCTAATAAAGTGGCCATTGACTGTGTATATGTTCAGCTGTATTTCAAGTTTATTTCCAATAAATCTTCTTGACACAGTGATTTTCCCCTTTGAGCTCAAAAAGCTAATGTGTACATTTTCTGACATGCATCTGAACAGTAAACCTGGTGGACAATCAGAATGTTATCCTGAAATTCCATTGGAGCCGGGAAAGGCTCACAGCTAAACCCTTCAAAGCTGTCGTTTTGCCCATTTCGCTGAGTCATGGGATTGATGTAAAGCTTCAATTTCTGGTGCTTGACACTCTTCTTCATGCAGTGAATGTAATCGTTCTCAAAGTAAACTGCAAAAGTTTTGAACAGCAAAGCATTGTGGTTTACAAAAAATAAAATAAAATCCAACAGAAAATGACAGACTCATTTATGCAAGCCCAACTAACAGAACTGGAGCTTAAACACATAATGAAAGAAAAGTCAACTTATATAATTCCAAAAAGAATTTGTTTTTCATATTTTTGATTATTGCAGCCCAAATACCTTACAGTCAAGAATACACTAGACTGTTCTGTTTACCACTTTGATGCATTTGACCTAAAACTGTTGTGTGTTAAATAATGTGGCAGACATCACTAAAAATGTCCCATAAAAAAGGGGTTCCAGGCTGGATTCCCTTTATGATCTTTACAAAAGAAACAGCTCTTCCTTCTTTTTTAAGTTGCTGCAGCTGCAATAGAACGGGTCCCACACGATTCATTTAGGTGTCATCTGACTGCTGTAATATCTGTCACTAACTTTTAGACTGCAGTAATCCTTAAGAGGTCCATGAGGAAAGAGTAATGACAGAGTTGTTATTTTCAAAAAGGAAACTCATTATTTTGTTCTTTCCTATTTGTCCTCAAACCACTGGAAAGGCTTGATAAGTTGACTACTAGTGTGCACTCGAGTTTTCTAATCCAGAAAAAAAAGAGCTCGCCGAAGATGACACCTTCAGAGCAATTTTTGGTTTTGTTACATATCTGCAGGTCAAAGAGCAAGGAAGGCTATAGAGGAGGAGGAGGAGGATAGAATCATTTAAAACAAGACAAGTGAAACCGATGAAGCCAGTAGCATGAGCGGCAAGTAGATTGTAAACCCTAACCATAAAAAAAGACTAAATGATCACAGGAATGTAGATGTGATTTTCCATCATTTTGTAGAGCTCTTCAAATTAAATCAATGTGATGTCTGAACGTCATCGGTGTTTTCCATGCATTGTGACAGAAATGTGCAGAAAAAGCTTCAATTTAGCGATGAGGATAAGCTCTTTTAACAGTAAATTCTCACAATCGTCTGGAGTGCCAAGTTTATGAACACAGTTTTGAACAAGCATCAAGCTGCGAATTTGACGCAGGTCAGAAAAATGGCGGCAGATGTAAACTGGACGTGCGAACTGCGTTCAGTGTTAACAGAGCTTTACGGAGCTTTGTGGCAGGCTTGGCTTCTTCAGAAGCATCACACTTTTGTCCCAAAGTGCAATTATTATTCCAGTGTGATATAGATATGATTTTTAATTGTTTTTTTATTATGCATGCTTAGCTGCTGCTACTTGAACTCCGGAGCGACTTGTAGTCAGAAAAATACGGTTTTACAGCGTACCTTCGCTATGTTGCGGTTCACCTTTTCTGGACTTTTGCTAATTCTTTTCAGTGAAACTTTGCATGCTCTTCTTTTCTAACCACTGCACTGTGTTCTACATGTCGATTGGCTGTTGATCTTGTCAATCAATCTCTTCCAGGCTGTCTCCTGTACAGAGTCACGGCATGTCCAGCATGCCAGAGTTACAGAAATGCTTATTGCAATCAGATCTTTGTTTTCATTCTATAATGCTGAACTTATTATTCTATGAACGTTTGAACTTTGAGAGTTTAAACAAGAGAAAAAAGTGTCAAAATCTTCATCTCTGTCTGATAAACATGAATAAAGACAATGTTTACAGCCTTAAAGCATCTGTAATCTGGATTTCACTTATCACTCTTTTTTTATTAAATATTTCCTTTGCAATAAATAAAGGAAACATGTATGTTTTCAAGTCAAAAACTATTTTATAATGCATTTTATTGAACAAACTCATGACTTTTAATATTCCTCCCTTCACTTCACATCACTAGTCAAATGAAAACTGTTAATCAATACTAAATGACATTGATTTGAATGGAAAATTGGAAATAAATAGATACTGAAGGAATTCTGTATTTTGGCAGTGAATTGGAGTCCTGCTAATAGCAGACATCTGAGGAGATGAGGTCACCTTTAGAGTTCCAGTGCAAAAGAACGGAAGGGGAGGGGGAATGTGAGCGGGAATCTATTATGGTATTCAATAAGCTCACTCCCTTCACTTCTGCCTCTTGGACTTGATACCATGTCCCCTGATACACACAGACACACACCCACAGACACACAACTTAAAAGCATCTCAGAGGACTGAGTATCCAGATTCTCTTCATTGATTTTGATGGACTCACAAGCAGGTGATGAGAAAGAAACTGAACGTGGACCTAAGGTGAACACAGACAGGCTTGTGGAGTTTTTCTCTTTCTCTGCCTCTGGAAGGAAAAAAAAAGCCACGGAAGAGAGAAAGAAAAGCTAATGGCAGCTTTTGTTATGCATGTGCACGTCAGCACATCTGAATGTGTGTCTGCGGCTGTGTAATTTCTCTCCTGACACACGGTGACAATTGCATTAAGTGGAAGAGGGATCCAACCAAGTCTCTGTGTTAAGTGAAGTCAGTGCCATTTAAACAGGCAGATGTGACATTTGATACGAGGCTGAGGAGGGCACAAGGAAGCAAACAGACACACTCGTACGATTCCTTGACACAGGAGTATTTACACATTTACAAATGTGACATTCTAGAAGAGGGTGAGGAAGGTATGGGAACAATTATACACTACAAGAAAATTATTCCTCCGGAAAGATGTCACAGAAAGAACTGCCATGCAAAGTTTGAATGGATCGACATCTTTTGGAAGTCTTTTTAAAACACTCCTTTAAATAGGTAAGTACTGAGAAAAAGTCATCTATCACAATCCACAAATGTGAAGTGCTCTGACATGTGAAATGTCTAACTAATGGGCTGGTAAATAAGGCAAATGCAGAGTATGCTCATTGGTTTAGATATACAGCAGAATTTGCAAGCTGAAGCCAAATTCTTTCATGTGTAAAATTAAGCATTTCCAGGAAGGATGAACATCCAGATTGAGCAAAGTTACTGCAGTCTCGATGCAATGGATCCAATGGGAGAACAATTCCAGAAAAAAAATGAACTAAAGGCAGTAAAAGATTACGAACAAACAACACATAAATAACTCATTGTCACCATGGGTCACATCCATAAACAGTCTACTTGGATGATATGATCACAGGCAAATGTTACTTTTGAATCCGATGTCTGCGGTAACAAAAATACCTGCGTATCCTCCGCCTCAAGGGTCTAAAGTTATAAAACGAAAAAAAGCAAGCAAAAATAACCAATTTAATTTTGTTGCTTAAAAATATATATCTGCTTTTCTTTCCTCCCGGAAATCGATGCCTCTTGCCCAAATGCCAGAATCATGCAGTGTAGCACTGGATTCTCATGTGAGCATCCACATGGTCCCCTGACCTTCATTTCCGGTATTTCTGTCTGCATCTTTTCTAGATTACAGTGAGATAAAAGCTCCACAAAAATGTGTCTTTTTGTCTTGACTTTGATAAGATCCAGTTAGTCATCTGCACATATTTCATTATGGAAGAAATTCATTTTTATTGCATCACTCATGCCTACACAACCCTGGCCGCCATATGGCGGTGCAGTAAAGTTGGGTTTTAAGACAGGTATCCAAGCCATTCAGCCAGATGGCCCAAAAACAAACCCTGACTTCATTTTGTGACAATGTGCCAAACAATAAAACTTACTTTTACAAGCAATGCAAGGCCAGAAGGTAGATTAATCAGACCATGCTTGCCTGAGGGATAGTGACTGATAAGGATGTAGATTAAAACATTAAAGAAGCCTGTAATTACGGTACACGAGATGATATTGTCATTAAAAGCATGAATGAGGTTCCAAACTTTGAGTCATTTAGTTAAGTGACACCTTAAAATGATATATGTGGATAGAGGCCTGCATTTATCATGACAGCCAATGGATTTCTGTCCCTTACCTCTCATACGGTTAATCACATCCCCAGCTATTAGTCTCAAAGTGGTCAATGTAGCCCTAAAGAAGCAGGTATCAATAAAGTAATGAGCTAGCTACGTTGTGAGGGGAAATAGTGATCGTTAATATGATGAACCTTTAGGTCATATCTGACAAAGACTGGAGTTTTAGAGCCAGAAAAATAGAGAAAACTTAAATTATTTGAAGACAAAAGCTGTAGCCTTTGGGTGCTAACACAAGGTGGGAAAAATGGTTTTAAATGTGTTAAAGGTTTACTGCATCCTGCAGGGTCACATCTCAGAGCAAAAGTCATTATGGGTAAACTTTTAACACTCCTTAGTATGTCTGACAGGCTTGTGAACAACAGATTTCTTTTGTTTTTTACTTTAAATAGTGTCAGTGTTTGAGTGGTTTTATGCGTTTGTGCTTGCTGACCGTTCTTTTTTTTCCATTTGAAAATGCTGCCTGGTTAAACTTTGATAAAGCCTCTAAACAAGCACAGTAAGGAATTTGAGGAGAAGCGAGCTGCAGAAAAAGTCGCATGCTTGTGAGCTTTTGCTCAAACTTGAAAAAGGTTTACAGTAAAAATTCTGTTTGTGCAAAATGACTGCACATTCGTTCTGGCCCTTCACTGCATGTGCACGCCGGAGCAGTTTTGCTTGCTTGCAGTGGGAGCTTTTCTTACATAAACTCAGCCGCATGCAGTGTTCAAATGTGTTTGTGTGTGTCGATAGAAGAAATGAGAGTGTGAGATTGGCATGTAATTATCACAGTGTCAGCTCTGTGATACTCTACAGGGTCATTCATCCTCCTTCTGTCATCACACCACACCCTGTAGTAGCTATTCTGAGATTATTAGTGTGTGCACATAACTGTGCCCATGTGAGAAAGATACATGCCTCAACTTTGTTATTTTAGCGAAGAAGATGGAAAACGGGGGGAGGGGGGGCATCAGGGGTGAAGTCAATCTTGACTTCAAAGCTGTCAGCTTCCATCACGCTGGAAAGAAAAACATTTGCTTTAGTTCCTGTTAATTCCCATCAGAGCTAAAACTGAATAAGGTTTGTGATGTCACGGCCATCCTAACAAGAAACACTTTAAGAAATTGTGAAGTCAGGTCAGTTGAAGTTGCAGTTTTCCAAAGCAATTAAGCAATTCAAGTAAGTGACATTTTTCATGTTGCTTAACTCACACCTACACTTGAAAAGCATATCAATACATAAACAAACTGCAGTCTAGAGAGTTTCTGCCTGAAACTAATCAGCTTCCATCTGCTCAAGTCAGACTTTGTCCTTGAATGCAACCATGCTTTATCTGGGTTTTTCTGGTCTCCTGGACGAGACCATCCCCATAAATTGTAAAGCTAAAGTGGATAAAACTGGATGTAGCCCAAAGCTCTATATATTTTAGACAAATGAAACTGAAAAATGCCTGCCAGAATGCATAGCGCCTTATTAGTATTTTCAAGCGGTGCATCAACTTGCAAGAGCTTCTCTGACTTTAACTCTCTTTCCTTAAAAGCAATCACTGCAAATAAAATAAGGTCAAAGAGAGAAAAAGGCACATCCATTTACAGCCAGGGCTCATTATTTAGTTTTATTAGTGAGGTTTTTCTCCCCAAAAAAAAAAACGTTTGTATTAATCTGGGAGTGCTTTAAGTGCATTCTTAGAGGGGACATGCTTCTTTTTTTTTTTTTTTTGCTTCCCCAGTAGTCTTTTTTTCTCATTCTGGGGTGCAACTGCCAGTGAATCCCATTACCTAGATAACGGTTCTGTACCCATGCTTTAAAAAGGGTACAATCTCTCAGTAGCATTTAGCTGTGAATTTGATGTAAAAGATTGAGATTCAATGCTTTTAAATGTATCTCTAATGCAGGCTGAAAGAAAATGTAGCATATTCCAGATTGATTTTATAGGTCAGAGAAAGACCTCAGCATCTTAGATGAAGCTAAGTTTGTGTGCACATTTTTTTCTTGAGAATAGTTGTTACATGCTGTCAAATAGTCTTTCAGTAAAATCCTACAAAGGAAATCTTCTGAAAACATCAATATTAAATTCAATTTAGCTATTTGTACTGGCAGTCAATCTTACTTTGTAATTTTGAAGAGTAAACACATTTACTTCATAAATGCAGACAAAAAAAACCCTTTAAAATATACTTAAAAGTGTACATTGTATGTAATTGATGAAATGTAACCAGGTTTTTGAAAAATAAAAAAAAAACCCAAGGCTAATACTGTAGGACAGCTTTCAGAGCAACATATGAATGACACAACGTGGAGAAATGTTAACAACTACAAACTTCTCTTTGGGTTATTCAGGCAACTGAAGTGCTTTCAAGCTGATCTGTACAATTAAGAAAAATGAGAAGCAGTCACCCTTTGTTTTTGCATCATCACTTTTCAACTGTAGAGTATGTTTCAAGTTTAGTCACCCAATGCAAAGTTGTTATCATGCTCAATGAACAGCAAAGCCCCACTAAGCAAAACTAGAGTTTGCAGTCAGTCATTGAGCTACATTGTCTTACAGTCTGATTAACTTTGTTATTTATACGGTGTTGTATGCCCAAACACACTCCCAAAGGTTAACACAAAGAATACTTAGCAGACAAAGTGAAACTGTGAAAAATGACAATGTTTGCTAAATCCCTGATAACTACACGATAAACATCTAAAGACAGGAAGATCCATTTGACACTAAAAAGTCTAAATTGTCAAGCCATTTTCTAAATGACTGTACTGATTTCACCAAATCTCAAATGGTAGAACTTAAGTAAAGCTTTGGCACAATTTAAATAAGGAAGATCTACTTCGCTTACAGGCATGCTGGATTGTTACGTCAATTCACACAACTTTTATCAGTTAACCTCACTTTCAACCAATAAATGGCCTGCCTTTGTTTGCCTTTAAATTCCTGAATGGTTGTTTCTCTTTGCATTCTCTTCTTCATCCTGTTTTCTACAAAGAGAAATGCTTTGGACTGGTTTCACTTCTAACCACCATCAGGTATCTGGCTTTTTTGTTTTAATCTATGGTCCGAGATCATCCCTATCACACAAGATGTCATCAACCCAGAGCCTAATTACCAGATTCTGGACTTTGCCAGATCAGATTTTTCTGTCGCACAAATGACCTTTTACTCCCATTCCTAATATCTCTTCTTAGTGAAATAATTTAGTTGCAGTTCCCATGAGAAATATTTAGTCCTACATTTTTTTTTTTTTTTACCTTGGATAGACAATTATTTACAATTCAAACATAAGAGACTTGCAAAGTAAAGTGAAAGGAAACATGACAGATGTGCAAACACTTTCTGACAGCAATACAGAACGGATGTGGAACATTATTTAGTTCAATTTGTGCTGATTTTCAGAACTGACTGTATAAAAGCAACTCTTTTACTAACGATGATGTCTTACTGCCCACAAAAACTGAGGTTTGTGTTTCATTCAACAGGGAACACTTTGTTTGTACAAGGATCATCAAGGATCACCTGCAGCACTTACAAATAAACTAGAATGAATAAAGCTCCATCAGCTTTCAATGACAGTAAATGACCTTGAGGTCTCTAAACTCCCTACCTGACTGTGACAGAAGTAACCAACCAACCAACCAACTCCTGCTTGTTTCCAAAAGTGAGGGGATCATGCAAATCCAATTAAAAGAAGAAATTGAAAAGCAATCTTACACTTTCACTGTCTTCTGTAAAAACAAAATTGTTTAAGGTCATAACATGATGGAGTTTATCCTTTGTCTTCAAATTAGGCAATAAAAACATCAAGAAAATCCTAAAAGGTGTCAGTCTTATTAAAAATAAAGGTGTAATGTCCTTCAAAAATGTTTCCTTGATTCAGAGGCTTTAGCACCACCTTGTCCTAATTCCTAATTTTATTAAAATTTCATATAAGATAATTGCTTTTCAAGATGAGTGTGAGGGAATTGAAACCTTCTCGTTTCTATTGTTTGTTTTTAAAACGTTGCATTGAAGTGTTTAAGCGTTTCACATTCACTGACTTTTGAATCTAGACTGAAGACTGCAGCACCTAAGTTTTTAAATCATTTAGTAAAAAAAGGTTAAAAGTGGAAATCTAAATGTAGACCTAAATATGTAAAAAGTAAGTCTAAATGCTTTTAATTAAATGCAGTTAAATGTGTGTTACTGTATGTTGAAATGTTCTAAACATAAATGTTGAATGTTAAATCAAAATATTAAATGGCAAATCTGAATATCATATCTCCTAGAAGTAGCTCCACGGTTTCTTCAAAAAACTATTCAGACGGTCTGGTGTTTAAAAGAGATGGGAAGTTGTGGTAGATTGACTTTTATTTGCCTCACAGACACAACGGTGATGGGTAGTGGCGTTCATTTGGTAGTAAAGTATGGCATGATACAAATGATGATCAAAAACATGTAGGCAAGAAGTCAGGATGAACATTTCATGAAGGAATGAAATTACAGCAGCACAGTATTTTTAAAGCATTACAAGGTATTACTGATTAGAAAAAGACTGAGGGTCAATGGAGGTCAACGTCTAATAGAAACCAGCCTAAAAGGAGGCCATCTATGTCTTTTTTTAGCAGCACCACTTTAATCCCTGTTTATTGGCTTTCAGTAAGAGATGGTCTACTAGTAGATTTGGAGTATCAAACATCTAAATATTACAGAAGTGATTAGTGTTAATGTGAATCTTTTTGCTAAACCTCGAAATTAAACATAAAAGAAAAATAAAAAGCAGATCTGAAGAACAATTTAAATGTAAGTGTATAGATAAAGATGAATGCAAAGACGATTTTTATTTCTTGTTTTACGGTTCTTAACAAGTATTAAGGCTTCAATGCAGATTAACTAAATAACATATTCTTATAACATACTTAAAATACATAGTTACCTTGTATAACATTTAAAATAACCTTAGACATGACTTTTTTCTTCCATATGCATATATATATATATATATATATATATATATATATATATATGTGGGTGTGGGTGAGTGTGTATTTGTCATTTAGAATTACTTTTTAAACCTAAATTCTTTATTTACAAAAAGCCAAGTAGTCCATCAGACTAAATGATTTTTTGTTTTGTTTTTTTTCATAAAAGCCTCTTGAAAAAAGTCCTGATGGAGAATAAGAAACCTGATGTGTGCAGATAAAAAATACTGACGAGCAAAAATAAAGACACAAAATTAACCAACATAAAGAAAAAACTTGACTAGGCCATTTGACAGATGACACATGAAAACATCTGTGAAAATCATCCTAATAATGTTCAGACAAGTTCTTCTAGTCTTCTACTTTTGGGGTCACTTTGGCTCGAAGCCAATCAGCTCAGAAATCTGACAGTTTCAAATAGGGAGATATGTTCTTTGTATGTAAGTGTGAAAGACACTTTTATTCTAATTTTCTAATAGGTTTTTTTGTGCTAAAGCAAATAACTACAAGATTAAACTATTATAAGAGTCAATTATAACAGCTATTATAGGTTGAAAAGTTACAATGTGCCGGCGCCAAAATCCCTTTTCGCCCAGGGCGCTTTGCAGCCCAGGGCCGGGACTGGGCTCATTGCAGTTGCTGTGTCATAAACCTTTTTCAAATGGTTTTCATCTGCTCCTGATCCAACACGATTTGAATAAAGGAATACTGAGAAACACAGTTTGGATCCTAATTTTCTTTATACATGATCTCCATCACAAGAAAAATGCTACAAGAACATGTTAAAAACACAATTTTCAATGGAGTGGGTCTATAATAACTTTAAGAAAACTTTAGCAGAGTTAACTTTAGAAATTAACTTAAGTTCTAGTTTACAACTAGATGTATTCAAATATAGTGTACTAAAAAGAATTCTTAAGTTTTTATCCCAACTCCGCTTACATATTTTAAACTGCAGAAACTCGGATCACTCATTATAATCAGATGTATAATGAACAGATCATACTTTGATTCTCCTTTTGTTATTTCTTCACAGCCAATCACTTCATACACTTTAAAATGTTTTAAATTGGGTCTATTCATTAATACATTTTTACATTTTATGTGTTTAAATCTTTTTAAAGCCAAGATTAGTTTTCCTGAAACCAGTGTGTTTATTTTCACTAAGCCATGAACTACAAAAAAATAAACAAAACTATAATGGAAAATTTTAGCTCGGTAGTGTTTACTAATTATTTATTACTGTGTTGAGATTGCCAAAATGATGGCAATCAATATGAAGTGAAAGAGGGGGAGAAGGATTTGGCAGAGACAAGTGCTGCTGTAAAGTAGACTGCAAACTCACAAATTATTATTTATTTTGTTTTAGAGAAGATGAGAGCCTTCAAGGTTAGAAAGATTCCTGAGAAAACTTCCTGTAACTAAGGTCACTTTTCTGAATCCAGTCAAACACCTAAACAAACCTGAATGGGTAACTGCAAACGTGCTACTGTATGTAAATAATATAATTTATTATGTATGGTTGTGCTTAGTCATCAGATCATCACACATATGGATTCTGTAGCCATGGCAGAATTTACTCACAAAATACCTTTGTGTCTCTTTTTCTAATTATAGAGAAAAAAAGGAAACAAATCGGTAAAACATGGTCCAGGTTGGTATCATGTCATTTTGTAAACCGTCAAAAAAATCTGACTGCAACTGGATGTGAACCACAACAATAAACCTAAAGAAAATATAGTTTTTACTTTTTCCAGACTTTAAAATAAAAAATTAACGTTGATGTACGTTAGGATCCCCTCTTTCAGAAAAGCACGTTATTCACGAGAACAAACCAAAATAGGCGCCATTTGTTAAGATGGCGACCACACATTCAACTGTTACAAATTAGTCAATGTCTATTTGCCCCAGTCTCAACAATATGGGCTGTTCATTCACAAAACTCAGTCTTTAAAGACCCAATCCAATGAAAATCATGTTTTTAACATGTAGCATTTTTCTCATGATGGATGCAAAATAATGTAAGACTAAAACTACATTTCTGAGTATTTCTTAATTCAAATTATGATGATCAGGAGCTAACAAAACCCGCAGTATGAAAAAGCTCAAGTTTGGGAAAAAAAAGCAACTGTCATGGGCGGGTCAAAGCCTCCTTGCTCTGCTACAGTTCTGATACATCCACTTGCAGACAAATGGATCAGTTAACATCTTTATTTTCCTTGTCTGGCATCTGCCCCAGAACATGCCCCAACCCCCCACCCCTTTTTTTTCTTTTTTTTTTGCTACACTATTGATAGCTAGGGTTGTGAGGGGCTGTAAGCTAGCAGGGGAGCTTGCAAACACAGGGCTGATGGGAAATACTCAAAGGCTAATTAAGACCACTGAGAACAATGTTACAATAGATTCAAATGTAGTTGCAGTGGAACATAAAGCTTGAGTGGTACCTACAGAGTTTGTTCTTATGAGGATCTACTGGTAAATCCATGCCAGATTTGGTGATTGTATCAAAAAATGAAATAATTAAAAATATGTAATAATTAGCTCTACTAGTACGATTTTGAACGACAACAATGTTTGCCTAAAGTGGAACAAAAACATCTGTTTACTTTTCTTACCTCAAAAACAATCTGACAACATAAAAAAAGAGATCTTTGTTGTGTCCACCCACCTGCCAAAAAAAGACACCCTGTAAAAATAATCTGTAGCACAGCTGGACTGAATACTTAACGTTACAAAATAACAGGGTTTTTTTGTAACCAGACTTAAAATAAGTTTATTTTCAGTGAAATTGCTTCTTTCTTCCACCAGCCTTCAGTGGTTTTATAATGTAGTGCAACATTTGGTATTTCTGGGTTTGTGTCAAAATCTGGATGCAGAGGGTTGGGGGCTTGGCTGGGACTAGACAGCGGAGGATTTCCATCTTCATGCGTGTGCACTTCATTTACGGCTGAAATGCTGGGAATTGATGGTGTGCTGTTGTTTTAACTGTTGGGCTGATCCAGAAGCATCTGTTTCACTTTAATGCTCATAACAAAAGCTGGAAAATGTAGCTGCTTGCTTTTCTTAAAAAAATCTAAAAATAATGATAAAAGTTGTAATAGCACCTTGTTTCCAGTTTTGAACTCTGAAAAGAAGTTGATCGCTTCCTCCAATGCCTTATTTATAACTCAATGGGGGAATGAGGAGAATTGATGTAATCCTCATCTGGTGTAATACTCTAAATGTACTGTCAAACTGCTTACATTTACCTTTTTTATTTGGAACACAAGATGCATGTAATTACGAGACAGGAGGCTGTTTTGATCTGTTAAGCAGGTCTATGTTTTAGTGTAATCAGACACTGGAGTCAAAGGATGTTTATAGTGAATGTCAGAGTACCAGGGACTTGTTCTAACACTGTAAACCATCTCTGTCATCAACAAGCCACACACCGTGATTTATCACTGCCTGCATCCATTATAAGTAGTGCTTGAAATTGATGTCAGGTAAGGGTGCAGATGACAGATGTGATTAAAATAAAAGGGTGAAGGAGGAAAGGGGATGATGAAGGTCAGACAGTGCGGAAAACTATCGCCTTTCTCCGTTACTGAGTCTCTCATGCCATTTTCTGCACCGGCCTTCCTCCTCTCCTCTGTAGTTCCTCTCCCTCTCAATTAACACTATTGCTACAATTACTCCATTCCAGTTTATGCTCTGCTCAGACTCAGTTCCTTTTCTGAAACCTCTCTTCTATTCTCTTCGCGTCCTTCTCTTCTCCCTTCTGTTGCACTAGCTCTCTTTTGACTCTCCCTTCCTCACTGCCTCTTTTCTCTGTCTCATCTAATCTTCTTTCATCTCTCCTCTCCTTCTCCTTTCACCTCTCACTTCAATTAATGACAAGCTTGGCAGAGAGTTTTTATGCCTGACTTCAGGATATTTTTAGTCAAATTAACGCTCTGTACTGCCAGATCACTACGCTCATTTTAATGAATTTACCACAGAAGACTTCAGGGACTGAAATAATAAACATGAAAGAATATTTACCTGAAAAGAAGCGATTACAGGACTTCAATTTAAAATTCAGGGGGTGCACTTTGAAAACAACCCTGAAAAGGAATACTTTTCATGTCTTTTTAAAATAAGTTATGTTGCATGAATAAGTGCAGTGAAAGCCCCAGACAGGTGATATGGGTAGCATTCATCACCTCACAAAAGCAGTGTGCTCCTCGCCAAAGACTGGGTTCAGGAAATGAACAAGCTGACAGATTGTTCTCACCTAAACAGTGCTGTAAACCAATCACCACCACTAAGCAATACCAGAGCACAACTTGAAGATCACAGCAACCAGGAACAGAAGCAAAAAAAAAGTCCTCAAAATTGATTACCCAGTGTGCAAGCAAGTTAAGACAGGTGGAGGAAGGTTTCAGCTGTGGTGTGTGACAAAAGAGAGCCAGCAAGAATGACAAGAAAGGTGTAGAAGACTGTGGTGTTGATTTAGAGGTGGTAGGTCTGAAAGAGAGAGAGAGAGAGGAACCAGAGCTGGAAGCAGCAGAGATGGAGGTTCTCTTTAGGATCAGCAACAAATCCATCAGAGGGACAGCTCACGTTGGATGTCTTTTGAAGGTATATGCAGGGCAAGCCAGATTCAGATGATTTGGACATATTGAGAGACGGGTCAGTGATTATGTTGGTAAAAGGATGCCGAGGTTGGAGCTACCAGGAAAGAGGACTAGAGAAAGACCAAAGATGAGGTTCATGGATATATTGAAGGAGGACATGAGAGCGGTTGGTGTGATCGTCGAGGAGGCAGAGAATAGTGTTTGATGGAGGTGAATGATTCGGTCTGCCGACCTCTAAAAGGAGCAGCTAAAAGACAAAGACGTTAATAATTCTCTGCAGAGCTGCCTCCATCATACTATAATGTTTGCTGCTCTGCTTGACAGCAGAAATCGTCAAAAAAGAGACAGATTTAGACACCTGAGGAACTGAGTATCACCACTTTTCCCATAAAACTTGTGTTTTGAGCTTTATTGGGCCAAAAATGTCATTCTGACTCTCCTCCTCTGCTTCCTGCTTGCTTCATGTCTCAACCTTATTCAACAAGCACTCATTCAGGCTGTACAATCGATAGAAGAGTTCTTACTGAAGGATCTTATTGATGTACTGAGACTCTCTCTGCTCATCGACAGAACTGATGATCACAGGCAGAGAGGGAGATGGAGGGAGAAAAGAGAAAAGTTTTTCTCCATTGTTTTGTTTAAAGAAAAAACACTTCCGTTAACTTGTTGCATGTAATATTCCAACAGACAAAATATATACTGTATGCTCAGCATGTTTAATTGATAGATACAATCATTTTTATAATGTACTTGATGAACATACATTATGCTTTATTCTATGGAAATTCAAACTTTGTTTTAATCTAACTCTGTGCATCCATAATCTATACCTGCAACAGCCTGAGTAAGGCCACCATTGTTGCCAAAACCATTTTTTTGTCGAAGGCAGAGTTACATCTTAGACAGGTTGCTAGTCAGTGACATACGGAGAGAGAAAGTCTTAGCTAAAATAAACACTGAGTGAACAGATTTCACCAAAAAAAAGCATTGTCTGGAAAAAGAATTACATTAAATGCAGAAGCAACAGTTTGGAATTCACAGACAACATATAGTGCAGTAAATCATTGTGTATTTTTAAACACTGAGGAAGTTCAACATGTTTTTTTAAGAGCAACACGGACACAAGTGACACACTCACATCCACGTGTGGACCAGAGCAGATTGAACCAAAAGCTTCGTCCCTATAGCATCTGCTCCAGAATGAGATAAAAAGTCTGCATCAGTACTCAGACCCCATCGCACACAGACATGCATGCTCACACAGAGTACACAGATACATTCGTATTGTGGCAAGCTCCCACCAGCTGACTGCAAATAATGGGCTATGGATGAAACCAAACAAAGGCTGCATGATTTGGAGCGTGTGTGTGTGTGTGTGTGTGTGTGTATGAGTGTGTGTGTGCGCTTGGTTTCTCTGAATTCCCTGTAGAGACCAAGGCATTTGCCCAGTCCACTGCTCTTTTCTTCCAGTCTGGCAAGCAGGCAAGAGGAAGTGAAAGAGATAAGTTTAAAGTGAAAGTTCCTGGAGTCAGAGTGTAGGCAGGATCCCGTCTGACTGGAAGAGGCATTGACTGATTAGTATCTGGATTCAGCTTCAATCATCAAGCCACCCTCTGTCTGCAGTCAGCACCGTCAAATTAAAAATGAAATCAATTTCAGCACAGCTATAAACTGATAACATTATGAAGGTGTGAACCTACAAACCTCTATTGTAAGGATGACCGTTTGATAATGGTAGATTGTGAGGTTCAGTTTGAAACAAATAGTCTTCCTGAATAACTTTGTGACCTCATTCAAGGATCAAATCACTTTTTAGCTATAATATTATCATATTCTAGAAATTAAACACTCAACTCACTTTCTGCATGGACAATATGAGAGGAACCAATATGTTTTCCAGCAGTATATCTGATGTTATGCAAACCACTGACTGTATGAAAAGTTTACTTTTGCTTATTATAAATGTATTCATATCCTTTCTCATGTACGTGTGCTTTAAAGTAGTGTTTTTCAAACAACTTTGACCAATTGTTCTAAATTTGGAAAACATTCGATTCCTTAAACTTTCTCCACAGAATCATTCTGAGACTTCACCAAATATGTCATCAATCTAACCAAATCAGATGTTGTGAACGTACTCACTTCCTTGTGCCAACACGGCTCATAAAGTCTTTCAATTCCAACGGAAAGAGCAGCTAATGCTCGTGTTTAGCGGTGTAGCTTCCTGCGAGATCCGGTACTGGAACGTGTAAAAAGTGATTAAAGTAATATGCTTAAAAACGTGAGTCAACGCCACTGTTTTTCACTACATCTCCCATGGTTCATTGGGTTAATGTGACAGCATCTCTGCTAACTGTCATGAAGCAAAACAAATGCAAACGTTGAACAGTCCATTATAACAGTTGGTACATCCTCTCGATAAAAGCAGAGGTAAACAGTTAATTTCTCCTTCCACGTTTGTGTTGGAGAACAAAGAAATGATTAACAGCCAGACACCCCAGAGTTTGGTCCAAGTCATCTTTAGAACTGGAACAGCTGCTTTCTAATAAAGGACAAATTCAATTTAAGACTTTAAGCACTTTTGAAAAAAAACTGAAGCTAAGTTTAAATATAAGTACAGTGTTTCCTCATTTATCGCTGGGGTTACGTTTTAAAAATAGCTAGTGACAGGTTAATTCTGTGAAGTGGGATTATAAATGTTTGGGGCTGTCAAAACCCCTCACTGCACACTTTTTTCAAGACAGACATAAATGTTTTCCTTTTTTTCTCTCTTGCTTAAACTTTCAAAGTTGAAACCGTCATAGAAAAAGCTGAGAATTATAGAAGCAAAACAAAGATCTGCTCAGGATCTGTCCTATAGTCATATAGTTCTCAATTTGAGCCAGTAATGAATACTAAAATGTATCATATGCTGATGACTTGACAATTTAAACAACCAATGCTCACATTTTTGTAGACAGTGGGATTCTGTTCAAGAAACAGAGGCTAGCATCATTTCATCTCAAATGAAGGCTCACCATTTGCCTTCTGGTGGTGGAAAGAACTCTTTCTCAGCAGCCATTCATTCCATTCCTTCTTTTTTTTCCAGCCGAGCAATACTTTGAGTAAAGTCCTATCAGTAGTTTAACTGTTCCTTCATGAGATGGAGGGCAAATAGGTTGGAAGAACAAAAAGTGGTGACAAATTTAAAATGTCCTTTGGGATGATTTGATTGACTGAATCTGCCTCATGGTATTTCTACTATTTTGACTATGGCTGCACATTAATGTGAGGGTTTCACCCAGTTTAAAGGCCTTCTGGTTAGATTTTTTTGGTGAATTATTTTCCATTTTCAGTCCAGATTCAGGCATGCTAGCTTATTGGCTGCTGGTTTAAAATCTACCACACAGGATGATTTTTCTCTCTTTGCTTCAGTGGAAGCCAGTGATAAATCTGTGATTTGTTGAGGGCGTTCCCCTCCTCTCACCTGCTGACAAGTGAGATAGATGTGGGCCTGAGCCTCACCACGATCCTGAACAGCTTGAAGCACTTGGACTGATAGATGGAATGACTGTGCAGTTTTTCACGACTGAAGACTGACCAAGAATAAAATGTTCAATAGTTAGCCACGGGGAGAAAAATATATATATTTTGGTGTGTGTTTTTGGCTCCAGTGTGACTACTCCTGACAGTAGAGGCAACAGTGGTGTGTTTTCACAAGCTAAACTGTCGAATAAACCAGCATGAGTAAGAGAGCCCACGGGTGCTGTGTGCTCACTGATGGGTGAAAGTCTATAATCTGCCACATATACAGACCCACACACAGAAGCGCACACTCATGTAGGACCGCACACGCAATTTCCGATGCATCACAAGATGTAAGCATTTCAGCCTCTCAGAAACAATATTAAACCAAAGATATCTAATCCATACAGGAACACCCACATGCACAGTGTGAACACCTGCGACGTGACTCTTGCATGCGGGCAGCAGTCACATGATTTTCACAGCATGAAACCAAACCGTCACACTGTAGAACTTTTACACATCAACCAACTCTAAAGGAACCCAGTGCATACGCTCCCACTCCAGTCCTCCCACACATGAAGGGGCTCCTCTGCTGCAGAGCTGGAGGGGCTCTGACTGGTGGTCTCCTCCTGCAGATCATCACGCACCTCATTCACCTTTTGTTTGAAGTCACAAAGCCAGAAAGCAAAGTATGGAAACAAGACAGAGTACGAGATAATAACAAGTTATGTTTGGCTGAGTGGTGATTCAGTCATTTTTTTTGTTTCGTTTTGAAGGTGTGGTTGTATTTCAAGCAGAATTTATGTTACTTAATCTTGAGATTTTTTTATGAATGTGTGAACTATAATGTTTTTTGTTTGTTTTGGAAAAATGAAGTAGCATGTTGTTGTACACCGCACATACCGTCAGGGGTCGCCACAGTGCATCAGCTTTCATCGATCCACACATTTGGTTTGGCAGAGAGTTTTACGTCAGATATCCTTCCTGACACACCCTGTCTGTCATCCGGGCTGGGGACGGGCACAGGGAGACCTAGACTCGGGGCCCCTCTGTGGCTACATAGTTAGGCAGTAGCGTGAAGGGTCTTGTCTAAGTTTACTGCGTCCCCTGGGAAACGAACCCCGGTTCCCCAGGTACCAGTCCTACATGTAGCCGCACAGAAAAATTCAGTAGCACAGAATTAAGAATCCGATGGGCATAGGTGAAGAGCTCAAGTCACTAACAAAAACAGCCATTTGGAACTGTAACATGTACATGATCTGTAAACCAGGTTGTAGACTGATAGAATAAATCATCAGGATGATTATAGAGGACTACTGTGGCTTTACAAAAAGGAGAAAACATTTGAGAGACATCACTATCTAAGCTGAATGATTTTTTAAAAAAAATCTGGACTTCAGCGGTTTTCTACCCGTGTGAAAACGTCTTGCTGCTAACTGACTTATTCCTTCCAGCCAGTCATTTAAAGGAGAAGTGAATTCCTTCATTGTCCCCCAAGCAGCATCCTACCGAGAGCATAGGAGCCATTTTCACAAACAAATTGATCCCTTTGTCAGCAAATGCTGAAAAGACTTTGACAATCCGGCAAAAACCCAAAGGTGTTGTCTCGCCTCCGTTGCCTGTGAGAAATCAGAAAAGTCACAGGCTGTGCTTGATAAGCATGGTGATGATGCCAGCATGGTGTGTGTGCCATTAGTCTAATCAAAAAAGAAAGCATTTCATAGAAAAATGCACTCAGCTCCTATTGAAAAGCCTCTAAAAGAATCCAAACTCATGTATTTTCAAAAAGAGCTCCTTAAAGCTAAATACCTTACTCAGCACCGCACCACATTGTTCCCCTGTGTCCTTTTATACATCACAGACTCAGCTGTCTTATTCGGGTGAAGGCCAGGGAGGATGCGGCATTTGCCATGTCAACACGCTCTGTCTAATGAATGCCAAGTTTAGACCACACTGTGACGTCACATTTTAACATCTCCATCAGTGTATTTTACTAAGACAGCTCTACTTCAGATAGTTCAGAAAAACACGGTTCTCCTGGACACTAGAATATTGGAAAAGCTGGCAGTGTGTATCTCTTCAGCATCTGCATGGATAAAGGATGAAGGATAAATCCGCCTGATGTTTATGATACTATTTTGTGTGGGAACAAAGCGAATCAGGAAGAAAAGTGTTATGGCAAATCCCAATCGCATTTTTTGAAAGATTGACATTTAGTTAAGCTGCCCGGTGGTTTGTGCTTGGCCCACTTCACAACAAGGAGGTTCTAGTTAAGGATTGACTAAATTTCCCCTTGGAGTGAGTGGGGAGGCTCGTTTGGATCTGTTTGGCGCTGCAGCAACTGATAGGGCCTTTTTTTTACTGAAGGGGTTTAAAAAAGGACAAATAATTTCTTTATAAAGGTTTGTATTTGTCGTATAATTTTTAAGGTTAAAAGGCCTATATTGTGCAATTCTAATCCCTTCAGAGTAAACTGTATAAGTGTATACCGTATACCTTCCAATAGTAGCCCTGCTCAATAATCCATGTTCAAACCACTACTTATTCATCGCTCGCTTTTCTCGCCCGTGCGCAGTGGGGGGGATTTACGGTTGATAATATATTACCTTTGGTGCACATTTTTTATAAAATCAGAGTTATTTTCCTGATTTCTTTTACTACCCGGAAGTAAGATGCCTCGCTTTCTGAGGCACCACATAATGGTGCCGCCCATTTCATGATGTCACCCTAGAGTCAGACTCTGTAGTGTGTCTGTGTTACACCCATGAAAACAAACGACCTCTGAACTTTTGCTAAGATGGATGTGCATATCATTCACATAAAATTAAAGCGTTGTCCTGATCACTGCTAGCTTTGCAGAGAAAGTGGTTGTACGTGTTAGCCTGGGGGCAGTGCTGACAGCACATACTCTTTCCAGAAGGAGCTGTTCTCACTTTGTGATGTCAACTTGTGAGAACGCGCTCGTTTTCGTGGATTGGGAGGGGCTGGTGCAGTAGTTAAGAGTTTTCGAGGAATGCTCAGAGATGCGTGAACTGATCAAAATACCACTTTTTGGGTTGTTTATAGTGAGGAATTATCATTAAACTACACTTAAAAGCTCAAAAATATTTATTTTGCATGGAATAGGCCTTTTAAGTTCAGTCTCTTTTTTGCAAAAACACTATATTAGAAAACTGATTAGTTTCATGTCAAATCTTGCACAATAGCTTCAGTGCAAATGTCTGACCTGAATATACAAATGTCATTATTCCCAATGAGCCAGTGCACTCTGTACAGTATCTGTGTACAGCACAGTCACATCAGCCCATTCAGACTGCATACTGACTGGAACAGGGTCACTACTTCATATGGAATGTCAACTTGATGCAAGCAAGTATGCCACACATAGTTGCAGAAAACATGTCTTAAAAACGACATGCTTTTTTTATTTTGGCTAAAAACTACATAATCATAATAAAAATAACACTGGGAACTATTTTATAATAGAAAAAAATATATAGTTGGAGTGGGACTTTAAGACATCCATAATACCTGCCAACCAGAGACGTGGGGTCAGGCGAAGTAGGTGAGGCACTGTCTTACCTATATATATATACATAAAATGTATGCAAATAATACAATGTGTTGTTAAATCTGTAAAAAAAAAACACTAATATGTATGATTCTAATCATTTTATAATCAAAATTGTATTTTTGTATATCTGACTACGAAAGATTCTGTGCCTTACTTGCCACAACTATCACCACACAACCCTGCTGTCAACATTAGAACTAGTGAGTTCTGTGGCCTCAAAAACAACATGGGAGTTCTGTTGATCTTAGTTTGCCATTGAGCTTCTATCATTTTGAGTCAGACTTAACTTTGTGCTTACAACTCCAAACAGTCCCAGGTTGTAGCCCTTGGATGCATGATCTTAGACTTTAACAAGTGACCAAAAGAGGTGACGATTTTGGTTTAGTTACTTATATTTCATGTTTTTTTTTTTTCTAATATATATTAACAAATAAAAGAAACCCACTGTTTGCAAATAGCAAAAAACAAAAACTATGAAAATGTACTATTTTCTTGAGCTTTGATTATTGAGAAGAATAGAAAAAGTAAAAGAGAAGCAAAGTATTCAGAGAAAATCTTCTATAATAAAATAAGGACATTAACCATAAATGTATGCCCATGTGGAGCCATTTGCTTAAAATCAACCTGAAATTAAAAAATGTATGACAGAAAATCCCAAAAGTCTGAATGCATGCTCTGAATGTACTTTTTTAATTCAATGTGTATTTTTTTTTTCTTTAATTAAAGGAAGATAAACTTCACCATATTTCCCTTTTATGATTTTTTTTTGCACATTATATATCAGGAGGACTTGTGGATTCAGAAAACATTGCTCCAGGCTTATTGGAATCACAAAGCATAATTAAGGAAATGAGAAAGGGAAGCTCTCTCCCTTGGGAACAGAGGATGAGAAAGAGCAGAGAACGGAGATGAAAGCTAAAAGGAATAAGAGTGTGGCCCTTGAGATACCAGATTTCAGATTTGATAATCATGGTCTCATGCGACAAACAAACACACAGAAATACACCTTCAAGGTGAATGCAGATGCCATTGGATGCTAACCTCATCAATGTCAGAAAAAGCAAAAAGGAGAATGAAGATGCAGCTGAAATTTGAACTTTTTTCCAGTCAGGCAAGGAGTTTGGGAGACCAAACCTCCCTGCTTAGCATGATAGCAAGTGAGTGTTTTACAAGGAGCAAATATTTATGTACCATTTGTCAGTGCTTTGGAATGTTGTGCCTTAAACATTCCATTTTTTGCTCATAAGTCCCTTTTAATGGAGGTCTGTAAGAGAAGGGAGACCCATGTGGCGGTCCTGCAAGCCCTGGTCTGCTTGGACTGATTGCCTGGCAGGCGGATTTCTTCTATCGTCCCTACAATATGGGCGTGGGGAGGATCCTGGACGCCGCTGTTGCTTCGGCGAAGGTCTTGGTGTGAGGATGGCAGGGAAATATAAACACTCACCTGAACACAGGTGTCAGCTCACCTTTGCACTAATAGAATGAAATGCTTTACATTGGCTTGTATGCATAAGTGTGTGTGTGAACTGTAGTTGGATTGTGTACATGTTGACAAGTTTGTGTGTGACGACTCTTGGAGCCAAAAGGAATGTTTGTAACATCTGAGTGTGAGGACAGGCCCCGCCCATTTTAGAAAAACATTCACATCTGACAGTAATGATTTTAAACTTCCAGCATCTTGTTTCCTGTTGTTTTATAATTCTACCCTCCCTCTCCTGTAACTATCCTCCAATTTCTTTAACCCATCCTTTTTTCACCTGTCTTTAGTGCCATTACCCCCCCCAACATCCCTCTCTCTTCTTCCCCCTTCTTTTTTTCCATCCAGTCCAACAAAAAAAGGATACAAACATAACCAATGTAAATAAAGTTTAGCCAAAATTACAAAAGGGGTTTATACAATATGCACCTTGTGTGTCTGAAGATGAATGACCCCCAATTGTAACAGTAAAATCAGTCTAATACAAGAGGCTCTCAGCTCATGTCTGTTCGCTCAGCTGTTGGACAGAACAAGTTAGAAAAAAAAAAAAAAAGAAGGAAGACCCATTTGAAAATTAGGTCAAATTTAGCAAAAAGAAAATGTTTGTTGTTCTCAACAAAACAACCTTGTTCAATCCCCAGAAAATGATCCCATAAATGGCCTGAATAAAAGGGGAGAAAAGACTATGGTCAGCAAGTCAAAAAGACAGCAGCTAATATGGGAAAGAGCAGTTCAGTGCATTTTGCTCTGACTGCTCTCTTTTGGAGTAATGCAATGTAAAATCAAAATGTTAAATGTTAGAGCTTTTTCTTTTTTATCCTATAAAGGTGATGGTTATGGTGGTCACACAGCACCTTTAAAGCTAGATCCCACAAAGCCTCTGGTATCTGTGTCTTCTAATGACACATTGATGACCTTTTAATCAGCATTTTTGATTTTAGGAAGAGCATGGCAAAGAACCTTTTGCTGCTAAATCAGGGCAAAACTAAAGTTGGTCCTGAAGCTGAGAATAAAGATGCTCAGTAATGAAATAAATGTAAGTGACAAAGCGAGGAACCCTGGGGTGATCCTGAGTGCAGATCTCAGCTTTGAAGCAAACACCATAACAAAAAGTGCATGTTATTATCTTTAAAACATCAGAACCTTTCTCTCCAAAGCCACTGGAGAATTCATGCATTTCTTTCATTAAGGATTGATTACTACAACGGTATGTTATGACATAAAGAAAACTGATTTCCTTGGTTTGCAATGGCGTCATCATTTTTCTGCAAACCTTTGGCATTTTAAAACATGTCTTGATGACCGTGGCCCCCTTTTGCAGTTGAATGGATCTGTAATGAAGAGAATTAGCATTCTTTCTCCTAAACAATCCACCAATGAACTTATGAGCTCAGAGAGGAAAAAAGTAGAACATATCCTTCAGTTAGAGGGCAGCTATGACAGATTGGTAATGCCCAGAAATAGACTCCTGCCTTTGAGTGTGGGTGTGTGGAGGAAGGAGAGAGACTTCCTATCTCAGTAAAATGTGTGAGAGGGAGATGGAGGGGACAAGAGGTGATGAAGACAGTGATTTAGAGTGGGGAAAATAAATTTACCAAATGGCGAGTGGCCATGGGGGAGGAATAAAGGAAGGGAAGCTGGCCCCACCAGCAGATGAGTAAAGAAGGAGGGGTGGGGGTGGCATTAATTTAATGAGCAAGAGGGAGATTTGCAGAATGGCAAAAAGAAGAAAAGAAGCAGGTGGATTGAAACTGGGAGAGAGGGGTGGCTGTGGAAGCTGAAAAGGTGAGGTGAGGCAGTGATCAGAGATGAAGAACAAATGTGTGCAGTTGGCATATTGATCCAGACAGTGTCCACCTTTTCACTCCTTCCCATGGATCCCAGCAGGGATTGCTGTGACAGCCTTCAAGCCACGTCTGCAACCGGTCATTTGAAGAGGAAACAGGCAATAAATAAAAAAGGAAGTCGAGTCGCACACAACAGCGATTCAGATGACCACAGTGCTGCCAGGAATTAGGTTAGATATACTTGTTGGGGGAGTCCAGTCCTTGTTTGCTGGGAGTTGACTCCAGGGGGTATTGTGGGACATCGTTCTTTGTGCTCATTGATCCAGAGCGAGAAAAGTCAAAGCACTCAAACTGTGAAAGAATCTTGGCTCTCACGAACGTTCCCGCGCGCGCACACACACATAAATATCACACACGGCCTCTCCTTGTCAGATGCTTGCACGCTCGTGTGGTTTGTGTACCAGGAGAAATAGATGACAGTAAAGAAAAGAGGAGGTGGAAAGGATGAAAGAAATTAAGTGGAAAAAACAGAAGAGCTCGAAGAAGCGCCAATCAGGTAGAGAATCCTGAGTAGCATAGGCAGGCGGGGGAAGGCACCTGAGGGAAAAAGGAAATCCCAACAAGGAATGCAGCGCCTGCCGGCTGTGAGGTGCAGAGCAGGAACAGACAGCAACGTAAATGAGTGAAAGTATATTTATAGGGCAGGACAAAATCAGTCTTCAATTCTAAGTGTACACTAGATTAAAGTCAGACTTCTTGTGTGTTTGCGTGCAATCTAATAGCAAACCCTACTGGAGGCCAAACTTGTATAGATCATATCCCAATCATGGCCTACAGGAAGAGATAGAAAAGAGCAGTACACGTGAAAACATCTCTTAGGATGGCTCACACACTGAGCACGCACTTTTACCTTCTAATCTTATTTTCATCTTTATGTTTGCCCCTTTTTTTCTAAGTTCAAGTTTTAAATTGTTGCCGTTTATCTAAACTTTCTGGAACTCCCTCAAATTAAAACTCTGACTTCTGCAAAGAAACACAATGAAAAAAAATGCAACCATTATGATTTATACGTAATTCTGCTACATAGAGGAATATCTCTTAAGTGCAGGACTAAAATGTGTCTTTTTTATGCTTTTTTTCTTATGGTTCACTCAGTCATGCTCTGCTTGTTTTGTGGTCTGGTTAAAGTCTGCATCTTTTGTTCATGTGTCCCAGTCCTTAGAAGCAGCTGTTTGGCATTGAGTAGAACTTGTTCATCCTTTTGTCTTCACCTTGAAAAACTGCAACTTGTAAACTCAAAAAATTCAAACTCATTTCCAAATTAAACATAAAAAAAAAATTCCCGACTACTGTATTTTTAAATTGACACACATATATCTTCCATTCACATCCTCCATCCTTAAACATTGTATTTATGTAAAATGGCATTCCTTGCTGTTTTGGCAAATACTACAACTGTGGTAATTAGAAATTGAAAATTTCTGTTAATTTGAATGTAGTCAATCTTCCTGGCAGTCTAAAGTATTCCAGCATATGGCCCGTGAGGGTGGCACACACCAGTGGTGGATGAAGACACCCATGCATATTACTCCTATGTAGGCTGACACTCCAGCAGTATCTTAATATGGCTTGACAAGCATTTGACACAGCAGGACATAACATCTTTCAGGATTAAAAAAGATTGAACATGTGCAAGATGGTATGGCCCCAAGCAAGCTACGCCATATCTGTTTAACCACATGACTGCAGTTCCGCTCTTTATAAAAGAGGAAGATATTTAAGCAACATGGCAGCTGCTTTAACGCCTTTTTGACAGGGTGGTCACTGTAAGCTGCACTCTAGAAAATGTCCATAATGATATTTTACTTTAAAAACATGTATCCTTTGCTACATGGTGTTTTCTTAGAGAGCTCTGACTAACAGGCTCCTGAAGGCAAACAGATTTACGCCTCCAGTTGTAATGTAAAAAAATAAAAACAAAAAATATCACCAGGGAAGAGGGCAGCTATTTTATTCAGTCACGAACCAAAGATGTGCATTTTTCAGAATTTCTCTGTAAATGGTTAAGGTTAAGCTGTCCAAACAAGCTACCCAACACTTGTTTAAACTTTTATCAAAAGGCAGTAATGGAATTTAGCAACATGATGCTGTATATTATTGGTACAAAAGTAAAGATATTTGTATTTGGCATTACTACTTTAGCAATGCACCTCATTTTTTTACTGCTATAAAGCCTTTTTAGTTCCCTTGTTCTGCATTTAGTGCCACTCAGGATTTGTGGGTTAAGTCTTCAAAAGATTTTTTTTTTCCTGCTGGTGTCAAACAACTTACATTGTTGCTGTTGTTGGCCTTGTATTTGGAGCGTCGGGCACCCCCAGGTGCTTCTGGTCTCCCCGGGTGCTGCCTCTCAGGCGTACCTTCTATCCCTGACGTTTAATGTGTAGTGGTAGTCTGTGTGCATGCACATTTTGCTGAATTGATGTTTTATGACTCGATGCAAGCCTGTTACCCCATGACGTATTTTTGACAGTATTTTGACAGGGTCAATTTCATACTCAATGCAAAGAAAAATCGTATTCAAAACAGACAAAAGTTGCATCCAAAACAAACATTTCAAACGTAAAACTAAAGGATGTATTTATAATTGTTTTTTCTTTTGTTTTTAGTGTGCACAACTTTGTCTTTGAGCGCTTGACTGCAATCAGCCCATACAAGAGTCAGTGGCAGTCAATGCAGTTTGGCATTAGCAGAAATGATTCAGAAAACCCACATGCTCAGCTCTCCTGCTCAACCAAAACATGCAGCATGATAATAAAAGGAGGAAACAGGATTTCTAGAATAACATTTGTTCAAAGTACCAATGTTACTAAAAATTAAATTTTCCACACAAAACATCTACTGTATGTCCCAACTTCCATCCATTTTCAGAACCTGCTGGAGCTCTTCTGGAATCACGGGGCTTCTAAATCCAATCCAGCTATTGGGTGAACACAGGGTACCCCCCTGAACAGGTCTCCTTTTGCAGGGCCACACACACACCCAAGGACAATTTAGAGCTACCAATAGTTACACCCAAACAATAAACCTATGAAGCATGCTTTTTTAGCTGTAGGAGGAAGCCAGAGTGCCTGGAGAGAACCCACACATGCACAGGAAAACAAACAAACTCCACACAAATAGGACCCGGCTGGGATTTGAACCAGGGCCTTCTCACCGTTAGGCGAGAGCACTGACCACTTCTGCACAGTGCAGCCTGCATCCCAACTTTTTATGCAAATTGTTCTCCCTTAATTTTCCTTTGTTGCTACTCCCAAACTGGCATCCTAAACACTCAAATACATGTTATGATGTCACGTATAGGTTTTGATAAGTCCATAGTCGTGGCTTTAAAAAGAACCAAAACAATTTCCAACATTAATGTCAGAATACTGCACGCTACCTATAGATATAAGAAAATACCATTATCATACAACACTATGGCCAAACACATCAGACCAATAATAAAAGCTTCCCCAAACCAGTCAGTAATGAAAGAACATGCTTTTGTTAGTTTGTTTAAATATGAAAGATTGGAAGATACGTTTTGTTCTGTGTT
Organism: Oryzias celebensis; assembly: GCA_014656515.1. Lineage (NCBI taxonomy): Eukaryota > Metazoa > Chordata > Actinopteri > Beloniformes > Adrianichthyidae > Oryzias > Oryzias celebensis. The sequence continues at coordinate 27,125,182 of BNCR01000001.1, read as the reverse complement.
ATTGCTTTTGTGTGTTTTATCATACGTTTTGAATACACTCTTGGAGCTACATGGGTCAGAAGAAGAATTTCAAAAATGAGAGTTTAGAGTAAATATTGAGTATGTATTTCTGTTTTAAACCAACAAAAACTTAATTGAAAAATGCATATGCCTGTCAAAATATTTAAGTGGCCCTACAAAAATTAGAAAAACAAACAAGAACATAGGTGACACACCTTATCATGAATCAAACAGTTAAAATGTCTTTGCTCCGTTGAGAATTGTTGTGTGTGTGACACTGTGGTCTTATTGTGGGTGATTATCTCAACTCTTTTAACATCTTGTTTTCTGAGAGGTAATTGTTGGGTTATAACCCAAAAATGTCCTGCAACAGCAATCCCGCTGAGGGGCATCAAAGTAACCAGCTGGCATGCAGACATTTCAATATCTCTTGTACACCTCCTTTGGTGAGACCAGCTGTCTTATGGCAACAGAGCCACATCCACGCACAGACGGCCAAAGGTCACGCTTCGGTGAATTCAGAGGACTTTACAATGAGTCGTCTTCTCCTACTAAGGACTAATTCTAGTCTCCAGTACTCATCATCTAACTAAAGAAATTAATATTTAAACAAATGAAGGGATTTGACCTTAAAACAACTATTTATGTGATTAATGTTGATTTTTTTATTGTTCTAACTGTTAGAATTGACTTTGACAAAACAGTGACTCCAAAATCAACTGTTGCAAGGTATACCTTTGGTCAATAACTTTACAAAAGATATGTTTATGTAGTCAAGTCATCCAATAGTTCTGAAGAGGTTATTAGAAACTTTTGTTTTAGATTCATGTTTATTGCCATCTTAGCCACATATGAGTTATAAACAAGGGACAAGCAAGCCTTGCAGTGCAAGTTTGAATCAGGGCCTTCTTGCTGTGAGACAAGAGTGCTAACCACTACCCCACTGTGCAACCCATGTCCAAAACGTCTCTGGTGGTTATTGGGTAACTTGGCTACATTTATTTTTTGCATTTAAACAAGCTTCAAGCACACTGAAGTGCTTAACTGTTGCACCAAACTGGACCAAGTTGGTTCTCTCTGTGGAATTCACAGCTTTTTTGTTTGTTTGTTTTTGTGATCATTTATGCCCATTCGTTTTTTCACAAGTGTATATTACCAAGGAAAAAGACAGACATACAACATGGCTGCAAAACCTCTATATTGTAATCTGAATGTTTATTATTATTATGGCCCACAGCAGTCACTGCCTGCAACGACCATATTGTTTTCAAAATTCTTCTTTCTTACTGCTTGTTTGAGTAAAAATGTTGCCCCTGCAACATACTCCAAAATTCATCAACCTTTACACGCACCTTGTACCCAGTGAACATGAATTTTTGACTTGGTGAAAGACCCCCCCCCCTTCAGGCCAGTGACGACATCACAGCGCGAGAAAGCATCAAAAACTGATAGGTCCAAAATCTTTTATGTGGCTAAAATAAGTTCCAAATGCACTAACCAAACAAACACACATGTCAAGGATATCCAAAGAACATTTTAAATGTATTATAGGATAGTCACAGAACAGGGGTTTCAAAAGTTTAAAAGGCCAGATTTGATGATGTGGAAATGTTTGAGGGCCAACCATTAAGCCTGTCATTCTTTGAACTATTTTGTTGGCATTGAATGTAAATGAACTATTTAATGAACATTTTATTGCAATAACATGCCTTATATTTCTATACATAAAAAGCAAATATATCTAAATACATTTGTATCTCAGTTACTGTCAATTTTTCCATATTTTGCGCTGTTCGTTCCCAGTTATCTTGTTGTAGATAATACTGTAAGTCTTGTCTGGAAGTTTCTCTTGATATTGAACTCGAGCCAAAAATGGACTTTTATGGATTTTTTTAAAATCATTTTATGGATGATTACAATTATATTGACATGTTCGTCACCCCAGACCAAAAAATAAAATGGATGTTGTAAAGTTAAAACCATCTAAAAAGCCGACATTTCGATTTTTTTTTTCATCAATTTGTCTCGTACAGCTCTGACCTGGCCAGGGTAAAGGGGGAGAATGAGGGGCGTGTAGCAGCTCCTCAGCCAGGGACAGGGGCTGGGGGCGGGCAGCATTTGCGGGTCATACAATGCAGCTCATGGCTTTAGCTGTGTTTGAATCTGTACCATTCTGAAAACCAGCATTTAGTTAAAGAGCCACTCCAATAAAGATGGTGTTTTGGTGTTTTTGGTGTTCTGGTAGCATTTTTTCTCGTGATGGAGGTCACATATAAAAGAATTTTAGTTTAAAACTGCATTTCTGAGTATGATTTTATTCTAATCGTGATGAATCAGGAGCAGATAAAAATGCCATTTGAAAAAGCTCTCAGTTGTGATATACAAACTTCAAAGTAAAGTCTTCCTGCTCCATTCTGATGCATCCACTTGCAGGCAAATGTCCATCTTCATTTTCCACCACTGACATCTGGCAAAAAACTGTACGGCTGCACACCGTATATTTTCCAATAGTAGCCGGAGGTTTTTTTTTAAAAAAAATGTCGGCCGACCCGACATATATCAGAGACCGGCATCTATTGGAGACCGGCGTCTATTGGAGACCGGCGTTTATTCCATCACAGACAGAATAGGTCTGGTTAATGGGTTCATTTTGTGTAAAATTCTATCATAAAATGCAGAAAATAACAGATGAACATTTCAGGATTTATTGAAATGATGAGAAAATGTTATTCTGTTCTGATTAGTACTGGCTGTGAACGTCAATCTCCGTATCAAAAATCAGGGCCTTAAAGAAGCCCGGCCACTATTAGAGACCGGCGTCTATTACAATTAACACCTGTTAGACCAGACTTTTATTGGAGACTGGCGTCTATTAGAGACTGGCCAGATATACAGTTGCTTCGATATTGCTCACCATTTCTATTGCACCGCCCATATTAGCTTGGGGTTGCGTGGGACTGTAAGCTAGAGGGACAGAGTGTAAAATGGATCATGGGAAACAAGTGGATACTTACTTCCACGCCAACTGTCTCACAACTCAGAAGCAAGTTTCTGATGAACTCCTGCTCTGCAGAAACTATGTCCTAAAAATGATATACCGTAATCATAATTAAAAGACCACTGGGAACCATTTTACAACAGATCAAAAGATGATTGGAGTGGTACTTTAATGTCTATTTTCTCTCAATTATGTCATTTTACAACATGTGAATGGACACAGATTTAGAGCAGCCTAACATGATTATCCAGGCTTTGCTTTGCTTTTCTAGCCTTAGAAGCATTTAAAATCATCAGTGGTGTTTTGTTCCCAGACAGTGGCCTCTGAGCAGTTAGAAAAGCTCGTCGCAGCGATCACAGCCCTTTTATGACAAACTTCAAAGTAGAAAAGAAAAAAAAGGAAAACTCTTCAAGGTTTTTCAAAGAGCCACTTCCTCTGGCATCACTTTCAAAATAAAGACGAGCAGTAAAAGCAGCCTCTGAAGGAAACATTACCAAAGGCAGCATGCTGGATGCCCTAAATGGAACGTGGAATTGGTTTTTCAGAATGCATATCATACGCCAAACAGAAAAACAGAAAGAGAAAAGTCACATACACATACAAATACACTTGATATTTGATACTTCTGCCTTTTTGTAGCCACTTTCTTTTCAAGAAAAAAATGATGCTGAAAAAAGTATGCAAATGGAAAGGGGAAGATTTTCCATTAGACATGATTTCACTCTCATTTTTCTCTTTTTTAGCTTATGTCTGAAGTGAACAGAAGAAAAAAGCAGACCAAACATGAGAACAAAGTTGTTCACAAATATCAAGAGACCTTTTTGCAAAGCTATGCTGTGTGTTTGTCTATATGTTCTTGCAACTTTTGATTCGATTTTTTATCTGATGCTAGATGAAACAGCCTGTTCCATCAAAAGTGCGTCACCTTTTCTCAAATGAGCCGGCCTGGCACATGGCAGTTACATTTACAGCTAAATTCTTAGTGGAAGACATGCCAAAAACTTTTTTTCCACCCTCAGTACAGCCTGATAGGAAACTGTCATCATTAGCCAGATTTTCAACAGAACATGGATGATGTGGAGATGGAAACTGACAGTGTGAAGTCCATAAGCTCCAGCCTACGCATTGGCTTGTGAGATAGCAGGTGGGTAAGAAAGAAATGGTGAAGCTTAACAAATACATTGTAAAGTAAAAGTAGGTGGGCTGTGATCCTTTTCAAGCATTGGCTCAATTACACAAGTAGATTTTTTTACTCCTTAATATACACAGTATGTTAAAATAAATAAATAAAAACAATGTTTTGGTTCAGGTAATTTTCTGTTTGTGAACTACGTAGTGGAACACAATCAAAATGAAGACTTTGATATTTTAGGGCTTAAAAATCTAATGTTTTCACGTTTACTTCATAAAGGGGAAAAGCAAAGGTCAAGTCATTTGGTGGGCAATGACCCAAACATTTCTGACACAAGCTACCGTACATTTACTCTGTCACAGATGCCTGCAATCTACTATAAAAAATCACCCAAGCATCTATCAGGGCAGGTTTGACAGCTTCTATTTCTTTTATATCCATAAGAAAATGGTGTTATAGCACATGTCTGCTATGCATTTGATTCATGTCAAGCAGATAAGAACAATTATTTCTCAAATATAATTTTCTATTTTAGAAATGAAAGGCGCTTGAGCTACACATCTTCGTTCCCTCCTCAAATAACGTGTAAAGCCATTCAGTGCACAAAATATGAGATGGAACTACAATTAACAGAACAATCTCAGTGATTTTCAAGCATTTTACATAAATACCTCCTTATCACTTTACATCAGCTTCTGGACTGAAATGAAGATGCTTTACCTCTAAAATCTTTAGGTTTAAACAAAATGTCGACCCTCCAATTCATATTCAGAGACCTTTTCAGAAACATCACACCTGAAAGGTTTGAGAGATGTTTTTTGAAAAAAAAACAAAAACAAATTGACTATGAACCTCTGCATGCTTATATAACCAGGTATGACATGGTTGAGATTCATATGATTTCCGTATCTTACAGCTGATGATGATGATCACGGAGTGTAAAAGTATCACAAATCAAAATGACAGTATATTCACATGCAAATCCACATGTGCAAATGTGCATGCAGCCTAATATTTTTAAGATCAGCATTTGTTAATTAATTTATTTAATGTAATGCATTTTCAAGCAGGTGAAGGTTTCCCAGGACTTAAGCGTAAGGACTGTGCACATACTTCGGTTCAAGTCATGGTCATTCTAGTCATTAGCAAGGGGATCTATGCAGTCACCTGCAGATTACTGACATAAAAAGGAGCAGAATTTACATGACATGAATCTGTAACTGTACCAACAACCCAGCAGGCACCTTGATGTCGACTTGATGTCAAAATTGAGTGGACATTTGTTCACTCCAAATAGTGGGCAACGTCATTTAACTTTAGTTTTTTAATACCATTGTTTTGGTCTAGGAAATACACAAATAGTAGAAATTCAATCTCACATGAAAAAACAAAAATAAGAATGCTGAGTAATACAGTTCACGTTCATTTGATATCAATTCGATTGCTACATGTCTTCTCTTCTTCTATACTGTTTTATCTCTTTCGGGGTCACGGGGCTGCCAGAGCCTAAACCAGCAACTCATGGGCTAAGGCAGGGGACACCCCATGTCTGGTCGCCAGTCTGTCGCAGCTGCTCGATTGCTACATGTTAAACTTCAAACCGATGTCAATTTAATATCAAATGGACTTCCACGCTTCTTCTGTTTTTGAAGGATTTAGGCTTAATTGAATTAATTTAGGCTTCATGAAATCTCAGCATGTGTCTTAAAATGATATTCGATGTGTTCTTTTCTATTCGAACTGAATTAGAATGGACCCTATAGTTCAACCATGCTGCACATCCTAGGAATTGCAGCAATAAGTCAAGAAATACCCAGTGGGCAATTGATGTCGAAATGAAAATCAACATGGTCAAATCAACATTAAATTGAGGTCAGAAACAAGTTGAATGTGTAAATCAAATTGACGTCAAAACGTATCAGTTTGACGTCATCCTATTTACCAATTTTTTATGTCATTTGAAAGTTAAATTTGGACCAGTAAATTAAACTAATAACAGAGGTATAAAACATACAATAAATTCTTTATTGGAATATATATAGCAAAAAAATCATTTGTTGGGTGAACATGAAAAAAAATTGTAAAGTATTTCCATTTAAATCAAATGTGTTAATATATCAATAAACATTTGTGTTGGGATATCTGAATATAATTATGTTGATACAACAGAATTTGATGTTGCTGTAACATGGTCAAGGTCCAGTTTATATACATTGTATAAATTATGGTAACAAAGCTACATATAATCTGACATAATTTTATTGAGTTATCTCAACATTATAATTTAAATTGTAACGTTAGATGTTACTTAATGTTAAAGGGTACTTCTCAAAATTAAAATAAGTATTTCAAAATCTGAAACGCTGTCCTCATTTAGTTCATCAACATCAGTGTATTTAAGTGTCTGGTTTTCAGTTTATCGGCTTTGCCTTACTACTTTTTTGGCTCTCCAAGGTTTTGTCTGGTTTCAGTTTTTTTTTCTTTTTTTAATTATTTAATGAATTTGTTTCTTCCACTAAGCCTGGTCTCCTGCATAGTGGGTCCTTCTCCACCAATACCTGACATTAGCAGCAGGGTCAGGTCAATCATCATGTTAATAAATTCTGTTGCACCAACATAAGTTCATTCAGGTCTCCCAGCACAAGTGTTTTTTTTTTTTTTTTGCTATATTAAAACATTGGATTTAGATAGAAATACTTTTTTTTTAATGTCCACCCAACAAATTATTTTGTGTATATATATATTCCAATAAACCATTTACTGTATGTTTTATACCTCTGTTAGTTTTATTAAATTCAATTGTCTAAATTTAAAATTCACGACATCAGAAAAGGGTAAATATGTCAAATTGATATTCAAGTTTTGACATCAATTTGATTTCCACATTCAACTTGTTTTTGACCAATGTTAGAAAAATGAAACACTATGAGAAACCGGAAAAGGTAGGTACTATGGAATTAGTTCATAATTTCAACTGATAGTTTCATTTCTCTAACATTTCATTTTGTTTTCTGGCAATTACTTTTGCTTTCCAAAATGTTTTTTTATATCCTTTTCTTTTTTACATCTTGGTTTATGAAAATGTTCTTTATTTTCAAAAATGTAAAATTGTTTTTTTGTATTTGTTTTGATTTTTTTAATTTTCATTGTGATCTTTGTTGAAGTGGTTTTCACTTCAGGTTCCACCGCAACCAACCTCATTTTTAAACCGTTTCTTCCCTGGAGTTGCGTTATGTACCCACAACTCGTAGGTTTCCTCACTTTGTGGTAAAATACTTTATCTCCCCAGACCACACATAAAGGTTTCTTCAGAAAATGGAATTTGAATAAACATCCATTCAGTGTTTTCTGCAGCTTACAGGTGCATTAGTATCTTTGGCTCATGCCCTCAATAAAATGCTGATGTTTAGCTAAACCCTTTACCATCTGTTTTATGTTTTGGCTGGTAACCTTTTCCATTTAGTTCTAAACCACAGATGGGCCTCATTTGTATTCTTTTCAATCCTCTAAACATTGAGTATCATAAAAAGGTATAAACACAATTTGATGGTAATGCTACTGACACATAATAATTGTGGAAAGTATCAGGATTCAACTCCAAGAACTCACGTAAAAATGGCAGAAGCTTGCTGTCAATGTCAGTTTATGTCATGAATACATTATATTAAGAAAATGCACATTCTTTTCTCCAAACTCATTGTTTGAGTATGTCAGACTATTATCATACCAAATCACAGAAATGACAGCTGTTTCTGAAATTCAGTTTAATCCATGCCCTCATAGTTTATCTGGAGAGCATCGCAACTTTTGTTGTGCAACAATGACAATGAAGGGATTTCTGATTTCTTCTGATTCATAATTTATAGCTAGATGTTATCTATTACATTGCTTGCTTCTGCTCTTTTGGCAAAACCGCTTTTCAGACACACATCATCTGCACCCGGTGCAGTGGCTCTGAAACAGCTCTCACACCAGCTCCTGGGAACTTAAGGTCGCAGACATGCAGTTGTGGAAAGAAGCTAAACCTTTGTACTGTCTATGTGCAATGGTGTCCAGAGCTGTATAACTAGCTGTGATCTGCAAACGGGCCTTCAGTGTGCAGACTCAAATGTCCCCCCTGTTACTGGTTTTTTAAGTAAAACTCAGTCCAGCTTATGAATCAGTCGTATCAAATCTATTTTGTACGTCTAGACAACTATGTACAAACTAGCATAACTCATTTTCAGACTGTTTTCAGAAGGGGTTTCCTGACAAACAAACTGTGTGAATATCTGAAAAAAAAACACCTTTTATTCTACACTCAGTGAAACACTTTGAAATTCCAAATTTTAACCTTAAACTTTGATGTGCAAATATTTAAAGTTGTTAATCTGAAGACTTTCATGTGAGAGAAAAAATGTCAATTAGGTGACCCAGTCACATGTCTTGCCCATAATCAGATTCAGAGGCCATTTCCATTGCTCCTGTTTTCCTAAACTTCTTAAATATAGTTGGAGAAAACAACTTTCATGTCAATCAAGAAATTATTCAACAGAAATCACTTGTTTTAAAGTAATTTTTTAATGTAAAACGATTTGAAACCCTGATAAGCTTAAGTCCTTAATGTAATCCTTCTGATTCCACTCTTGTCATTTGAACGCCTGCTCTGACTAACATGTACAGACAACAGATTCCTGCACAAAGTTCAAAACTTTGCTGCTGAATTCATTTTTCTTACTTTCCTTTTTATGACTGTCTTTATTGCTGTGCCTTTGGTGACTTTTTATTGTTTTAACTGTTTGTCTTTTATGCCAAGCACCTTGTGTTCTGCAGCATGTCGATGCTCTATCCATAAAGTGATTGACATAACTTCTAAAAACAAAACAAGCAAATAGTGCAATGAAATCTTCCATCGTGTGATTTATTCAAAAATTCAAACTTTTTTCCATCTGAAACAGCATGACTTGGGTTATTTAAACACAGCGTCAGCAAAGTAGAGGGCAATTAAACATGATGCGCATTGACCAGACATGTAGTGACATTTTAGTGGAGACACATTGTCAGCTCACAATCGGAGGGGTGGGGGGGTTCGCACAGTGTCAGCCCACCTCTGTGTGACATTGTCGGATCTCTGCCTCATTGCATCCTGCTGTGTACCCATTTGTAGGAGTTCTGCTTTTTGAGTAGCAGCTTTGCTCTGAAGTTTGTCGAGCACATAGAACACGACTGGATATCATCACATGATATGCTCCTATCATGCATCACTTTTGTTTTCTTCAAAAGCAGGAAAGTTGATCTGTAAAAACGCACAGTAACAGCTGTTTGCATAATCAAAAAAAAAGAAAAACAAACAAACAAAGAAGATGCTCCCATGCAAAAACAGCAGAAGCTGCGATAGTCTCATCCCCTTCACACAAAATGTTAAAGAAGGCGTTTTAGCAACAGCAGGACATAACCCAAAACATGCTAGTGTTACCAATGATGTTTTAACGCATCTTCAGAGTTAAAGTCAGAAAGATTAATGCTGCCAATTTGATGGAGTTCACACAGAAAAGAAAAGAAGACAAGTGAAGTGAGTCTGTTCTCTCCTATCCAGAAGTCAGAGCTACTTTTTTTTGTAGAATGCAGTATTCTGTACTCATTCTGTACTCAGTGCTTGTACTTTCAGCTGTTCTTTTAGCTGTTTTCTAGCTTCCTCTTTTTTTTTTCATTTTTGTGCCCTCACTCAATTGCTGCAATATCATCACTCTCCATCTGCGGCTCTCTGAGGTGAAACGCAGTCCTCTGTCCTTCTCTCCATCACTCCATTTCTATCCATCCTTCAGTTTCTCACCTCTGAATCATGGGGACACACAGTGACAAGGACCTTGCCTCATTCTGCCTCATTTCTCTTAGACATTCAATGTGCCTTCTCTTCCTCTTTGTAGGTTTTTTTTTCTTTGGATGGGATAAAGAGAAGGAAGTTTGACAGTTTATATTTTCCTTCCCCCACCATTGTGTCACCTTTTGTATTCAGAAATAACTTGGCGGCTCATCCTGGGATTTACAAACAGAAAGAAAAGCTTTCAAAAAACTTTAAAAAAAAAGAAAATAAAATCATGGTTCAATCCAGGGTGTACACATCCATATCAAAATCTTATGGCTCTGCAGATTACAAAATAAATGCCAATGTTATTATGGTGACCTGGTGCAGTTTTTCAAGCTGCTGGTGCCTCATAGCAACAAGCTTCTAAAGCACTGCCTGACTGTGGGTTTTCATTTTGGACATTGTATGTACTCACAGTTCCTGCTGCTCTTACTGTTTCTTGCCACAAGATGTGATTCTACTTTGGGATAGTTAACGATTGTCCTCTCTGATTTCAAGCAAAGACAAAGGGGCCTCTCACCCTCAGCAGCACGAAACAGCACATGGCCACTGCACATGGGGCCAGGTTTTAATGTGTTTATGGTCATTTTTACGGGCTGAGACAGTGTGGCTTTTCAACATAAAGAAAAAAACCCAAATAAGAGAACCAGCTGGTTGCACAAAGGAGGCTGCAACCTTAAAAAAGCTTAGACGTATGCAATAAATATTTCAAACATTCAGGTTGTCATATAAGAAATCACAAAATGGCACACAGTAAGCATTTTGAGCTGTTCCTGATTTTGCTTATATCGTACTTATTAATATTTTAAAGTAAAACCATGTTGAAGGCTGTTCCAACACTTTGGCTTTTTACGGTTGTGGGACCAGCCTTCAGTGTGGTCTTTGAGCTTTAAATCAGAGAAGCAGAGTTTGCAAATGTTTAGCTGCAGAAGCATCCAAAGGCTGCTTGTTATTGCTCCAGTTCTGCACAAACTAGAGGAGCAATTAAGATCATTAGATCCAAGACTGCAGAGAAATCTATGCAGTTCAACAGTTTACCAGTCATTTGAAGAAAGATTATGATATTTCTATCAGTTGATTTTTGTTGGATATCTGTTCACCCAAGAATTCAGATGTTTTGTCTTTCAAGTCACTTTAATTTAGGCATGTAAAGCCCACTGCATCCAACATTAACAGAAAATTTAAATCTCTTGAAATTAAGACGGTTTGTAAGCCCTCTGATGAAATCTACAAAAATTGAAATGTTTTATAGACAGTATTAATTATGATATATAAGGTGTTCTTAAAACAATGTTTGTTTCAGATGCAAAAATATTGACAAGAGTGTTCAGGAACAAAACAAACACTCTCAAATTTGATCAACTAATACTGAAAACTGTGACAAATTATCAAACAGTACAAAACATCGTACTACACACAGGGTTAAATGATGTGTCCAGGCAAAAAACCGACGTCATAAAGCCTTCACTGGACTGATATGGACTGCAACTGTATTCTTCCGTGGTCCTATACCATCTATTCAAGGAGGAGAGGAAAGATTCAGCAGGCTGTTGGAACTACACAGGGCAACAGAGTTAAGTTCATCAACAACTTTCACATTTTCTGGGAACGCAGACATCTTTTTAAAGTAAATGGATTCGGTTTGAAAAAGTCCGGAGGTAAACTTTACTCCTCCAATCTGCGTCATTCCAAGACTGAGATAAACAAAGACTTATCTCAATGTCAAGGCCAGACACAGACTGGATTCACACAAGGGATGGACTCACTTCCACTGGAGAAAAACTTCAAAAATTGACTTTTTATCTGCTTCCAATCCACTGAAGAGCTCAAACAACAAGGACAATGGATATTCTTCACCCTCCCTAACACCAAAAAACCCTTGACAGGTCCTTTCCCCCTCTTCCCCCCACCTGAAATTGACTGGTATTCAGATCCAGGGAAATCCCTTAAGAAGTGAGAAATGATCCAACTTGAGTCTCCACACTCTCGGCTGTGGTCACTGCAGCCCCGCTGGCTTCTGTGCTAACTTTAGCTGTGCTAGGTCTTGCCCGGGGTTTGAGTTGAAATCCTATGAGAATATTTTTCATTCTTACTTGTTAATCCAAGTCATTCATTCTTCTATCCAGGAGGTCAGGCCGATTATCCCGTGGTTCATTTCTCACTTTTTTTCGTCAGATTTCCTGCACAAGTTCCAGCAGAGGTGTTAGCTTAGCATCTAGCTCCAAGAGTGGCGTTAGCTTAGCTCCCAATGCCAGTAGTGGGTTCCGTTCAGCTTGGACGTCAACAAGGGCAATTCTGAACTCTGCAAAGTCTGATGTTTCTTGGTTTTTCTTCTGTGCCATGTTCAGCTCTCTATATTGCAGAATTACTGCTTTTTTGCAGTAATTATGTGATGATTCAAGATTAAAGTCGCTTATATCAGGAGAGCTGTAGACACAAGTCCTCTCGTGACCGGAACCAGAAAAAGACCAAAAAAAAATCCACTATTACTCCTAGACCTCTTAAGTTAGCATTCTTAAATGTCAGGTCTTTGGCAGGGAAAACATTTTTAATTAATGATTTTATTACTGAGTATAACATTGATTTTATGTTTTTATCTGAAATCTGGTTAGATAAAAATAAGTTAGTTCAGCTGTTCTCATCCAGTCAACCCCGACTGACTATGGTGTTATCAGTGAGGAAAGAACAAGCAGAAAGGGTGGGGCGGTTTCAGTATTTCATTGTAAGAAGCTATCTTTTGGAAGCTGTCCGTGTTTTGAATACGTGGCCCTACAGCTGAAAGCCTAATTTAAAACCCCATTTATAAATAACTACCCACCTGTTCTCAGCTGCATTTGATTCATTTGTTTTCAAAAGTTTAAATCTGCACTCTTTATCTATGCTTGTTTTAAATTCAGTTCTTTTTAACTTTCTTTAAATCTTGTTTTAGTGATCACTCTTACTATCTTTTGATTGTATGATGGAAGCCATTTTGCACAGCAAAAATGCAGCCATCTTGAAATGACCAGTTAAAGTCCTTCCACTGCCCCTAGTGGAATTATAATAAACTACAAGGCAGAAAACATGGACCAGGTCATACTGCAAAAAATAGGTTTTAAGGAAAGTGTGGCTCATGCTAATAAGATAGGAGTCTCAAATGCATGTATCAAATATGATACATGGGTTATGTGTTGATAAAAATATTATCTAGACTTTTCAACTTTTTTATTGCCCACTTTTAATACACCTTCCAAAACTTCTTCACCCACTCTCCTTGTTCTTTAACGTATCTGTACATGTCTTCCTTGTTGCTGAAATTGGGTTCTGGCCCCGTCCCTGATATATTGCGCCACTTACCCTCCATAATATTCTCTTTCCACTCTATCCATCCCTCCATCTCTCTTCTTTTACTCTTCTGGTTGCCACTCTCGCTTCATTTGGCTCATGATGAGATGTCATCGTTCTGTCCTTGAGTGGGCGAGAATCCCCTCTGAGAAAAAGTGTTTATTTGTGATTGCCTCTTCCTGTGTGGAGCTGTACACATGCATGTGTTTGTGAGCATGTTCACTGAGTGTGTGGCCCTGGCTGGCCTGCAGAAGTGACAGACTGGGATTGTACTCTCACAGCAGGTGAGGAGATGATTTACTTGTCAGGGGGCTGAGGGACAGGAAGGCAAGATACAGCTAACCGATAGAAGAAGTCTGCTGCCAGAGGAATACAGTGGAAAATGCTGGTCTATAGGGTTACAGAGAGAAACTGTTTTGTACATAGAGTTCAGCACTGAGAAGCAATGATGCAGAGTGAGCTAAGGCTTTATTGCCTGCTTGCAACACTTCATGTCTGCTTTCAATCATAATTCATAACATGCCCTCATTCTCTCTACTGTATTTCTGAATTTATTCTCTTCCGTCTGTGCAGCTACAGTCTCTCTCTACTGAAATATTCTGCATGAAAATATCAGGCTGAGCATTATTAACCTTCAAATAAATAATGTTTACAATGTGAACAATTCATTTTCTGTTAAAATAAGGTGGAAGGAGAGCTGAGGCTAACACCAGCAGATGCAGCAACAAATGCTTCACTGCTGATGGTGCAACCTGACTTGACAAATCTGTCTTGCTTTTATCTCTCTTTAAAAAAATGCAGGCAGAGATTGTGAGATGGTTTGCTGGACTAAAGTAATTTCATGTGCCACTTTTTCTAATGTGGGTGAGCGTATGTCTCCCCAAGGAAATCACAAACAATTGATTTTTCAGTAAAACAAACAAACAAAAACAATTAAATGGTTGATGTGAGGGGGCAACAAACTAGTGGGCTTGCTCACACCAAGGTTGCCATGGCATGCAGTTGCAACTATCTTGTTTATGAGTACTATAGTATAAAATATCCATCCCAGTTTAATGACATTTACAGATGCACAAAGTTTCAAGGTCACCCAGGATGGAAAGTTTAGTTCACTGTATAATAAACACGTCAATTTTCCTAGCCTACTATATCGGGGTCATGGAGTCAGCCTGTCTCAGCTACTGCTGGGTGAAGGTGGGGTACACCCTGAGGAGGTCACCAGTCTGTCACAGGGCACACCATTGTTCCCACACACTCACACATGCACACTTTGTGACACTTTAGAGAAACCAATGAACCTAAGAAGCACGTTTCTAGACTGTGGGAGGAAATCAGAGTACCCAGAGAAAACCCACGAATGCACAAGGAGAACATGCAAACTCCACACAGAAAGGTTCATACTGGGGCCTTCTCGCTGTGCGGAAAGGGCTATTTTAACAAATATAATGCTTCAGTCACATGTACAACCGCGTGATGGAGAGGCATCGGCAGAATCTTCAAGATCAGTTGCCGCTTTCCAATAATATTTTTTTTAAATCCGGATCACTAGCTAGCAGCAGCTCTGACTGGAAGTGTGTGAATGCCCAGACAACGGGCCACCGGCCGACAGCCAGCAGGGTACCCCCTGGTGATGTTCATTGTGCGCTTGCACAATTGTGCACTACTTCTACATTACATACACAATTCTACTATTTACATCAAAAACAAAGTTGCTCAAACAAGTTCATCCTTCTTATTTCAGATGCAAATATCACCAGAGTTGTTACGTGAGTACCTCCTCAAAATTTGAGAAAAAGGAGAAACTCAGAGTCGCAGCACATGCAGCGTGTTTCATCAGGGTCATCAGTGTGCTCAGAGAGCTTGTGTGAATGCACAAACACATGAAACATTGTAGGGAATAGCGGCCTGAGTCAGACTGTCGTCCGGTGCGCCCTGGCCCATGTCAGCAGCCCTCATCGAGCGCTCAATTTGAACTCTTTCTTAAAACTTCTGCATTTTTACATGCTGCCATTTAGGTTGCCACGTGGTGGCGGGGACTTTTTGGCACATGTGACTGTGGTCTAAATTAAATTATTTTAACTATCTCTCAGTGAAAACTTAAAAAAAAAAACTGAGGTAAGATGCAAACGTCAGTTCACAAGCTCTGCTGTAAACACTTGGAACTGCCCCAGTCTGAACCTACAAGCTAAGTTAATCAACTGAATGGATTGAAGTTGAGCCAACTGGTTTTAATAAGCGAAACTACACTTGACTGGCCTGTATTGATTATTTACAGTGCAAATACTTGCAATTATCACTCTGGCTCAAAATCCTTTACCTCAAATGTTTCTCTTGACTTTGATTTTCAGAAAAGTTCATCTCATGAGTGGAAGCAGAGCCTGTGCTTTCGGAGGTAACAGACAGGACGAGATGGAATCTGAAAAGATGAATATTAGCCTGTCATTTCTGTGTCACTTCCAAGTCGAAACAGACCAGACAGGGCACATTAAAGCAGCAGAGAAATGACAAAGTGGGTGAATTTTGCGTAGAAAGGTTTCCAAATATGGGGATTATGGCAACGTGGCAGCATTTTTATCTACTTTAAAAAAACGGATTGTTAACACGATCACAATGCTGCATGCATTATCAATATAAGCTTTTGAAATTCATTTCAGGTTTTTACTAGAGGCAGAGCTATTTCCAGATCTTTGTACAGTTTTAAGAGTTTGGACACGTTCAGAGGAGAGACGGTGATTGTTTTGGTAAAACTATGCTGAGGTTCCAGCTGCCAGGAAGAAGGTCCAGACAGAAAACAAAGCAAGTAGGTTTGTTGAAGGAGGCCATGAGGCTGTTTGGTGTGAGAAAGGAGGAAGATAAGGTTAAATGAAGGCAGACGATTCGCCATGGCGACCCCTAAAGCTATAGCAGCTGATAGGAAAAGAAGACAAACAGTTTAGGAATAAAAAACATTTAAATTCTCTCTTTACAGGAGAATTGTATTGATAGTTGTAAACCAGTTGTTATCTTTTAAAGGCTGTTGTTCACCTTTTGGCTTATCTCATCAGGGATCGCCACAGCAAATCAGCTTTTACTGTGTCGCACTGGTGGTTTGGTAAAGAGTTTTTACGCCGGATGCCCTTCCTGTCATCCTTTAAACGTAACAGATGGAAATCGCCATTAAGTAATATTTATTCTCTGCGGTCTTTCAGAGGAACAGGATAATGGTGCCGTAGTACATTGTAAAAAGTGTATATTTAATGTAAATTTGAAACGTGCTTTTCCTGTTAAAGATCTTGCCAAACTGTTAAAATAATTCAACACGCTCAGAGCCCATGGAAATTGTGTGCCATTGATTTACCATACTTCCTCAAACTCTAATCGCATCTATGATGACCCTGCCACAATGATTTCCATTTTGGTTTGACAAATGATTCCCTGTTTTGGCAGCGCTTTTGGTTTTGCTCTGTTAACTACGTTTTAATTGTTTTTTGCACCTGCCTGCTTTCTCCATGAGCCGTGTGTTTGGATCCTCTTCAAACTCACAGTGTAAGGTGTGCCGATCGGTAATGCTTTCTAATGGGCACTCGCAATCAGAATTGACACCTTTGACTGTAAGTTTTTTTTAGGTTTGTTTGGACAGTACTGTTTTAGTATTTTATTGAAACTATCTTCTATTTCTGGAAATACTATTTTTCATTTATTATCATTGGCCCATTAGGTAAAGCGTTTATTCAGCACGGCGGTTAGAGAGGCAGTGATTTGTGAAACGGACAGAAGCACAGGTGACCATTAGCCTGTCATAAATGGATTGGGGACTAATTACCAGATCATCATTACCCTGTCACTGTTGTACTTTTCAAATTTGATTAAAAATGATAACAAAATGGGACATTTAGTAAAATATCTATGAGAGTATGTGAAAGAATGTAAAAAAGTAATAAATGTAACACTTTCACTTTGTCAACAAAAAAAGTTTCAGTTTTTGCTTCTCCCTGGACCCACTTAAATTGCACCTGTGTAGGAAATTTGCAATACAAAAACGGTGTTGCTTTAACCTAAAGCGTGCACTATGTTAGACAATACGAAATTAGAAAAACATGTAGTAACCAAATGGGTCCAATTATTCCACAGAATGTAAAAATGTAAAATGTAAAAATCCTTGATGTAACAGAAATCAATAGCTTTGTTTTGAGACATCTTAGGCTAAATATATTCATTTTCTAAGTTTGGCCTACGCTGTTTAGACCTCTGCCCTGTTTCCCACCTCATTAACTCTGCTGTCATGATTAGGCCGGGTCAGTGTTGGAACTGGAATAAAATCTGGTTTGTCAATATACGTTTGTCCATCATCGCTGACACCAGAGCAGCACACAATTTCCAGTAAGATTTGCTTTGACTTGCAAAAGCTTTGCCTCAAAGTAGCCTTTCTCTGTATGGTATCAAATAATTACTAAAGAAATGAACCTCTAGTCAGTTAAAGCCAGTAGATCATAGATAACCTGTTTCTATTTGTTTGGAGGGATTTAAGTGAGCAGGAGACAATCTGGGTTATATACTGCACAAAGCATGAGAGCTGATATATGAGTTTGAGTGTCAGAGCCACAATCAGAGCAAAAGACCACATGAGGGCTGAGTAATCAAGCAATTTGACACATCAAGGATTAGTAGCCATGAGCTTTGATCACTGCTGATACTAAAATGTGATTTCTCTTGTGCCACATTTCACAGTAGAGTCCTGATAATACTGTTCTCCACATGACTGTGTAATTAAATTCAGCATAGGTTAGTTCATAAAGACCCTGTTTCTGTAGCATGCTGCCATATCTGGTTGGCAAGGATTTCAGGTAATTATTTACATAAAGTAAAGTGATAGATTCAATTAAATAAAGAAATGTAACCAATTTCTGTGAGGCTCCGGAGTTCATTGTTAGTAATTACAATCAATGCAGTAATTTCATGTTTCAATCATCGGTGCAGTTATGTTTAATCACTGGTAAAAAAAAATACAATGTGGATCAAAATATAGTACACATGATGAAGTCATTGCTTTGAAAACAAGTAAATACATTTGCTCTCTGCTTACAGCTCATCTGAGGCTCCTAGTAGCTTCAGTGCTCATGCAAAAATGTCATACTATCAAGGGAGGCAATCATGCAAGGAGCCATTTCAGATATTAAGGTATCCATCTCTCCCTTATCTGTATCCACTCCAACTATGCCAGCTAGAACACCCAGGACTTGCGGCTGCTCCACTGCAGAGCCAAAATGCGTCTTTAAAAACTACCAAAAACTGTCTCTACTATTTCTAAATGTTCATGTTTTTATGGTTAATCAAACGCATGAATGTACAAGTATTCCTCCAGGATTTTTGACCCACAGAACTTCTAATTAATAATACAAAATAAGAAGATAGGGAAAGTTTCAGGTAATGAAAAACCCTTGTGGATCCTATTAAAAAAAGGGAGAACCATGTGATCTACAAAGAAATTTGAAGAAAAGTGTCTTCAGAAAGTAGCGTTACTTCTTCAATTATGTTTGTTTTTGCAAACTTATAGAAGAAAGACACATGCCTGCAATCTACTTGAATTATTGAGTGTATTGAGTGTAAGAGTGATGAAAACAGTGATGAAAAAGAATCCAACAGGCATGCTGTTGACAAGCAAGAATTGTTATTCTGACAGACATAATGACTGTGTAATAGCTGTTCATTTTTCAGTAGACTTTTATGGGTTTTTGTTTCTTGGAACCAGCAATCACTCCCCATTTGGAACACGGGGAAGGGAGGGGTCACTCAGTCCAGTTCGAATAAATAGTCAATGGCTGTTGATAAAGATCCATCCATCCATTTTCTGACCCTGCTGACTCTCTTTCAGGGTGATCGGGTTGGAGCAAACCCAACTACTGTTGTGTGACGGCAGGGTACACCATGAACAGGTCACTATTGGGTTTGTTAAATGTAATCAAAATCTTTGAACATGTTAAGTTCATTTTATACATGATATAATGTTTCTCCTAAAAACAACAGCTTACAAATATTTTACTGTACTTTTTCTGTTCAGGTGAAACAGTTTACATTTGTGGCAGCTCAGACAATTCGTGACTACATTAAATCTTGGTTACTGTATACAAAGTGATTGGTCTGTTTTTTTTTTTGTTTGTTTGTTCATTTTTTTTCCAAAATGCTGACAGGAAATTTAAAACGGTCAGTAAATGGTTTATCAATACAGCAAGAAATAGATCAGAGGTAGACGTTTCAGGAGACATTTCTTGAAGGCAAAAAGAGAAAACGTCTCGTCTTTGTGAGTAACCTGAGCTACTTTGTCATTTTTGTAGTTAGAAAAGTTGTGCAGTGGTGGAGAGAATGAATTTGCCATTTAAATCTATGACGACACAAACCTCTACACACACACACACATACAACTGTGTGTCTTGAGTTTTGTTAACTTAACTGTATTCTGAATAACAAGACAAATATTTATATAAAAATAGGGAAACATTTCGGAAGCACCTGCACCGTCATTTTTAATTTCATTGCTTCAGTATCAAAATGCAGAGATTTCTCTTTTTTTCCAATGCATGCTGTTGGATCGTTCACTCTAGAGCAGTGTTTTTGCTCTCACTTCTGCACAAATGCCCGCAGCAAAAGAGTCCTGCTGTTGCATGGGTTCAACATGAGGCGGTCAAAATATTCCCTCATGTCAGAACTGGCAAAAATGGGAGGTAAAATTATCAAGGTACAAAAAATAAAAATAAAAAAACATTCCCACTGCGGTATGTTAGCTCTGACCTGAGACTTCAGAGGAAAGGCTGAGTGGCAGGCAGTGAGGTGAGACACCAGTCATTGTTAGAGCTGATTGCTCGATGTGGAACTTTGGCCACAGATGTGTGCTGATCTGGAGCCACAGCACCAGTAAATAACTGTAAAATAGACTGTGTTTTTTTGGGTAGGATAAGAACTGCCCTTCAGAAATGTGCACCTTAGAACCCCTAAGAGCTGAGTAAGTCCATCACGTTTCTGTCTCTCACATTTTGCTTTGGAGTCATGCATCTAAACGCCCACTTTGTCAATGATTTTCTCACTGTGGGTTTAAAAAGCGCTTCTGTATCGGCATTTCACTTCAAAATCTGCTCCTTTGTCCCTGCAATACATTGGCTTCTTGACTCAGCTCTTCTTTACTGTTCACCACTCTTAATTGTATGCAGCTTGCTTATCTTGTGACACCATTTCCTTGCAGGGCACACGATGTGGAGGGGGGTGTTTGGAGGAAAACACAGTCAGTTGTGTCAGTGTCAGTACCACTTAAAGAAATAATTCAATTTGCCCAATTTAGCAAGCAGCTCATTACCCTTGGGTCTGACCCCCAAACCCCATCAATTTACACACATAGATGACAGAAGAGTTGGTGGTCCTCCACGGCTGTCCCTTTAAACATTTTGTCTGGTTTGATTTAGGCAGAGAGCTGGAATTCAAATTATTTTCACCGCAGAGTTTTTGCTCTATAATCCAAATCGCAAATCCTTTTTGTCATATTAAGGCACACATTTAGCAACTTTCACTTCAAGTGTCTGACGACCTTTAAGCACTTCAAAGCGGGCACAAAATAGCAGCATTTTCTACTTTTGTTTCTGTAGTGCCAATACTTTCACTGAATACATTTACCTTTTGGTTGGCTAAAAGATATCAATAATGGCAATATTTATGTAGGGGATGATGACCAATCAGGTGTCCATTATCAGGAATTAATGGACAATGCAGAAGCCTGAACTCTCTTTTGCTTTGTGTCGCTTTCCCGTTTATACCACAGTCACTTGCAAAACAAATAAATATTAAATCAAACATTAGTCTTTTAATCTTATATTTTTTGTTTAAACCATTTTTCATAAAAAGCGAACTGCTTATTATGTGTGCAAAATTACAGAATATTTAGGTTATGTGATCAGAACTTCTTTCTTCTGTGTCCATTATCACTGTGCATTATTACTTTTTAATGCATCTCTGAAACCAATCAGAAGCCAGTATTCACTAGGACAGTGGTATAGTCAAAGCTGGAATTCAGAAGTTCTTTGCCATTTTTTTTAAAACTTTGTCTTTTAGCTTGTGTCACATAGAATAAAATCCAAAAAATGTGTACTTACTTGATCTATACTATACTATATATATATATATATATATATATATATAAAATACCACTTAAACTACTGAATGAAACTGTAACAAAGACATTAAAACTTGTGTAATATCACAAGGATAAGGCAAAAGCAAAGTCAGGCCAGGCTGAAAACACAGGAGTAACGCAGAGAGCAAAAGGTCGTACACAACAGGACAAAAGGATTGACTAACACTTAGACTGTAACACCGTGTGTGAATACAAGACTACGCAAAGACTGAGTAGCAGAACAGGACTTAAATAGGACGTGAGTAATGACATGATGACCCACAGCTGGGTGGACCATGGACCGGATGTGGTGCATGCTAGGTATTGGAGTGAGGACGATGGAAGACGGTCAATACTCAGAAGATGACTCCCTCTGGTGGCCAGAGGGAGAAGTAGATGGTTGGCTCCTGACAGAAACACACACCCTATCCCATGGAAGAAAAAAACCCACAGAGTTTGATGGGTGTTAACCTTACTACGAGCTCTGCTTCTCATCAAGCAGGAAAATCTTTATCACATATGAGGCTAGATTTCAAAAGGGAACCACCTTATGGAGCTTCCTGAACTTTTACATTTAGAGCTCATACTAACTGGGTTTCAAAACTGCGAAGCTTCACTACAATAAGGACATAAGCAACCAAACACAAATTCCACTATGCATGGTTTAGCGGAAATAGCATTATCGTAGTTGATTTAGAGACAAGAGCTTTTACAACAAAAACTTTGGTGTTACCTTTAGAAATTGTTGAAACTTAAATGTGTCTAACGTTAAAATGAAGCAACAGTAACTTCCACTGACATAAGCTAATTTTTGCTCATTCAGCTAATCTCACGAATTCTCAAAAATGTTGCCATGATTTGCTTGTTTGAGCATTTTGTTTTCTCTTCATTTTGTGTTTGTAGGTTTCTGTGCCAGCTGGCTGTGACTCCACCCATTCATCTGTTGCTCCTGTTGCACAGTCACAGCTACCTGCACGTTGGTGGTTAGTATTTAGGGAATTCTCTCGTTGTTTTCCGTGTTGGTTTATTTTGTATATGCTTAAGTTCTCTGTGCCTAATTCCATGAAGTTAGTAGTTTGGTTTTATGCATTTCCCCCGCTATGTGTGGCAAGTTTATTTATTAATTCTTTTGTAAAAAACAATTCTTGGGAATCTTGCATTTTGTTTGTAGTTCTTCCCTGGATCTGGGTTTGTACCTGCTTGCCTGACCATGACAAATATTTAGTTTTTCTTTTCATTTCTTTTCATTTGTTAAATAAATAAATAAAACCCGTGAATTATATTTTCTTTCTTATTTTTAGCAGTGTTTTTTTTTATATACACATATCCAATTATATCAATGTGATTTATTGGGAAGTAGCCGCAAATACCCGTAATAAACTTTCTGATGGTACTTTTAAAAAAAATTAAAGGCCCAATGACTACAAAGAATGTAAATTATAATGAAAAAAATCACAGCTGGAAGGGAATATCTTCAGTGACCTCTTCAAGAAACATATTGAAAGACAAAAAAGATGACATGCACACACACATCCAAGTTCAAGCAATAAATATGTGAGAGGGTTAGACAGAGTGAATTATGCCACTATGCTGCGCAGAAAGCTATCCTAACATGAATGTGTGCACACACAGACTCTAAGAGCTGGAAGTTAACCTTTAGAAAGGCAACATTAGCCTTAAAGCAATTAAACCTTTAAGCAGGCTATAAACACACTACAATGCCCCCACACAAATACAAACGGGTTGTTGGTAGATTGTAAGTAAAGACATGTCATTGATTTTAAACACACACACACACGTGTGTGTGTATATACTGTATTTTTACATACATATACACTGTATATAGTCAGAAAGGAAGTGATCTTCTGCAAAAGCAAGTAATTACCAGAAAACTGACAAGTGGACAAGTGAAACAAGAGCTAATGAGCATAAAATGAATGTGTCTGACAATGCACATATTTTTTTACATTGTCTGTTTGGTGTTTAATGAGAGCCAAAAATAAAATACCAGCAATTGGCTATTATAGTTGCAGTGGAATTCTAGTGTTTTACTCTTTTGTTAAATAAAATGAACATATGAACCTTCAGGAAAGTGGTACAGGACAATAAAAGCCAGCAGACCGTAAAACAGCACATCAACAAAGTCACAATTGCAAATTGACTAAGCAAAGATTTCCCTTGTTTCCTTACATAAGTGCAAAGCGTATGTTTTACTGCCTTTGTTGGTCTTCAATGGATACTATTTCCTGTCTCTCTTAATACATACTGGAGGACTTAGCAGTTTGGGGGCCCCAAGCAAACAACAGCATGAAGCTCTTTGCAGCGGTTAAATTAATTTGTTTTTTTTAGAGTCCTTACCTAGGGTAAGATGTCAAATCACTTCCTTACTGGTCCACTTCAACATAGCATGAATGAAAAAAATCTAAATGCTTTGGTAAACTTTAAAAACTGAAATCACATTTAAATGTTAAAGAAATGTGTTTCATAAAAGTTATTTTTACCTGGAAAAAACATTACACTTATTAAAAGTAGTAATCACTCACTTCCTTGTAGAAACAAATTACAAGCAGCTGTCTTTTCTTCAGTAGGTCAGGTTTTACTAAAGAAGGCAAAAAAAAATAAAAATACTTGAAAATACTAGCCTATCCACATGAAGTGACATCAATTAAAAAAGTAAAGACATATTTCAAAATATGCTGTCCCTCTCCTCCTCCTCCTCCTCCTCCCTTTCTCATTCTTGACTCTTTTTTACCTTCTTTTTGAGTTCATTTGATTTTTCATTCATTTTCTATTCCCTTTTATCCCTTTCGGGGTCACAGGGCTGCTGGAGCCTAACCCGGCTACTCATGGGTGAAGGCTGGGGACACCCCTGGACTGGTTGGCAGTCTGTCGCAGGGGCCACAATTGCACACACACTTACATCCACACCTGGGGACAATTTAGAGTGACCAATTAACCTATGAAGCATGTTTCTGAAAGGTGGGAGAAAGCATGCACAGGGAGAACATGCGAACTCCACACAGAAAGTTCCCCTATTGGTGACACTGTTTCAAGTCCCCCAAATGGGAACCTTCTTTAACCATTGCACCGCCGTGCAGTCCTTCATTTGATCTGTTTTTCTTTTTCCAATTTTGTCTGTCTTCTGGCACTTTTGCAAGTATGGCAACACATTCCTTGCTTTCTCTTTGCCTTTTCCTCTTTCTACAGCCACTCACAAAACTATGCTTCATTTGAACACATAAAAAAAAAAAAAAAAACTTTTCAAATCATCATTTAAACTGTCCCAGTGTTTCCAAATAGTTATGGCGTTCCAGCCCAGACCTTATCCAAAAGTCACCAGACCCAAGAAAAAAAAATGCTGAAAATATTGATCAGTGATCAATCATTAATTAATCAATTTTTAATGAAGCATGATTTATTACGTCCTGATTTGATTGAAAGTCCAACTTTGACATTTTTCTAATGATGTAACATTCAAAAACAAGGGAAAGAAATCAAAAATCAGAAGCTCTTGTGTAACTTAATTGGCTATTGTGAACAAAAGTGACTCTTGTTCTTGTATTTTTTTTTACTTCTCACAAATGTAGCTGGGATAAAAAGTAAGCAAATCTCCTTGTGAAAAATAATAAAGAGTGATTTGATTTTTTTTTAAAACTGTTCTTGTGAATATATTTTTTTTCTGAGTAGGGGAGAGCAGGGTAAGTAGTGCCAATTTTTACTAAAATTGCCTCTAAATCAAGGGAACTATTATAATGCCCCCAAGTGAATTGTGCATTTGTATTTTAGGATCTTGCACAACCTTGGAGACAATCACTGGATCTCAAATAAACTTTTGGGGAAAGTTTTTTGTGGCACAACTTTCCCCCAGCATGGGGTAAGTTGTACCATTAGAGAAAATACACCGGGGTAAATTGTGCCATTGATATTTGAAAGAAAACAGATCTTCTAAATCTCACGAATGATAATGCTGTAAATAAGCAGGAAAAAAATCAAAAGAAAATACACAGAGGGGAAAAATAGTATGCAACCAGCCACCAATTGTTCAAGTTCCCCCAACTGCAATTTTCATCATAGATATACCTCAACTAAGAGAGACAAAATGAAAAAAAACACATTGTCAGATTTTCAAATAATTTATTTGCCAATTATGGTGGAAATAAGCTATAGGTCACATACAAACAAGCAAGATTTCTGCCTCTTACAGACCTGTAACTTCTCCTGTAAGAGAATCCTGTCCTCCACTCGTTACCTGTATTAATGGCACCTCTTTATCTGTATAAAAGACACCTGTCCACGACTTCAGCCACACTCCAAACTCCACAATGGCCAAGACCAAAGAGCTGTCTAAGGACACTAGAAACAAAATTGTTGATTTGCACCTGGCTGGGAAGACTGAATCTGCAAAAGGTAAGCAGCTTGGTTTAACTGTGGTTATTAACTGTGGGAGCAATTATTAGCAAATGGAAGACATACAAGACCACTGATAATCTACCTCCATCTGGGGCTTCCCGCAAAATCTCACCCCATGGAGTTAAAACATCACAAGAGTGGTTCGCAAGAAACCCAGAACCACATGTGGAGATCTTAGTGAATGACCTGTAGAGAGCGGTAAACAAAGTTACAAAGTAGCACACTACACTACCAGGGACTCGAATCCTGCAGTGCCAGACGTGTCCCCCTGCTAAAGCCAGTACATGTGCAGGACCGTCATAAGTTTGCTAGAGAGCTGTGCCAGTGGTACAACTTACATTAAACCCTTGGGCACAGCTTACCCCAAGCCCACCATTTCGAAAACAAAAATGCCCCCCTTTGCTGTTTTAAGCTAGCATCAAGCTACCTGCATAAACTGGTGATGCAGCTTACTAAAGCACTAAAATGTGTGTGGACGGTTTTTTTATACATATAAATATATATATGCACAGTATTCTTAATACAGTGATCTTTTTTACAATATGGTAAAAATGTACTGTCCTTTCACCTAGATTTAAGTGAGCGTGGGGGGGGGTTCCCATGAGATAATTACTGAATGGATAATTATGTTTCAGCTGAGAAGATGTTACTCAACCCTAATTGAAGCAGTGATGCTGTACTCGTAAGGATGTCAACATGTTTCAGAAGAGTGATGGCACGCTTTAAGAAAATAACAAAGATGACCTTTTAAATTGAAATTAGGTTAAGTGCTGTCCAAACTGGAAGGATCAAGTATTCTGAATAGGGTGACTTTTGTAAAAAAAAAAAAAAAACTAGTTCATGTTGATTCTAGAAACAATTTTACATCCAGCTGGCCTTTTCTATCATGCTCTCCTTCTAGTCAGGATTACCAAACAACACGTCAGCAGTTTTTATTTTAAGATTAAGCTGCTGAATTTTTTTTTCTCACTTTACTCTATACATTTTGCAAAGTCTGTACAGTGTATATGGTCTATGTGGTCATATTCCAGTGGCACTGTAATCAGATTCACACGCAGCAGTCAGGAGTTTTTTATGTGCCAGTGGGCAAAGCTTTGTTCCAAATGTGATGCTGCACACAGTTATCTTAATGCATTACACATATCTGCAAGGAATTCAAACATGAAATGTTCTTTATAAGTCTAACAGGCTCAAAGTGAGGCATTGAAATACCATGCTGTGCAGCTACCACACTGACATCTTTAACAAACTGGAATCTCAGTAATGTGTTTTACACAGGAGTGCATTAAGTTATCACTTCATACACTTTTGAGGTCATGCCATAACTTAACAGAAAAGATGATTCACAGATGAGAAATGGTGTGCCTGAAGGTTAGAGAAGCATGTTTTGGAGCTATCTTGGAAAAAAAAGGGAATGAGTAATGTTCTCGCATCCCTCAGAAACCATTGTTGGAGTGTCCTTGGATAAGGCACGGAACCCCCAGTTGCTCAGATTAAGCTGTTCAGTGGCCAGAAATGCTAAACTGACTGCCCTGGTTGGTTACCAAATGGGCTTGAGTGAAATAGAACAAGCAGAGTGAGAAAAAAAGCCATCCTGCAAAACGCCATGTTGCTTCAACTGAGTCTAAATTTTGTTAGACACTTAAGCCGATAATAAATAATTTCTTAAAATGTTTTCTTTGTCTCCAAAATTTCAAGGGCTTTGTTGTTGGTTTTATGTTTGACATCCACACTGATTAGCCATGGCAGCTCAACCCTGCTCCTCAAGATCTGCCACCTTGCTTGTTCGCTGAATATGCCCTGGTTGCTGTTGATTACATGGATGAAGTGTGTTAAGAACCTGGAATCACCTGATCATCGGGAAGCCGGTGCAGAAGACAGCTGATCAACAAGCAAAGTGGTGGATCGGGTTTGCTCTGGATCAGGTTTGGGCAATCAGGAAGCCAACTGTCCTAAGTAAAATCATCAAGCATTTCTTTTTTATTAATATTCTGTTGAACATTTTTTTTTTCAATTATGCCCTCACAGGTCAAGAGCCTCTGATCAAGAGGGTCAAATTTAACCTGCCTGCCTTTTTATACTGCAAAGAATTTATAGTGCAGCTATTACTAAAGATCAATAGCACTTAAACTGTTCCACTGGTATTGAAACCTGCTTTGATTTACAAGCAAACAGATCCTTGGTCAAGTGCAAGTAAAAACAAATATATAGATATGCACAAACACACAAGTATACACCAGGACTTGGCCAATGTCTTTTGAAGCCTTGATCTTTTTCATCTCTGTCTTTCATCTCTGAATCCGGCTTGGAAGACCCCACACACTTACACACACACACACACACGCACACACACACGCATGCACACACACACACACCCTCAGAGACCAGGCGCACACTGAGGAGAAGCTGCATTTTCATTAGGATATCTCTGTTTGTTGACAGTTTACTTTTCAAAGTTTAAAAGTCAGCAAAGCAACCAGAAAATGTTACATACTCTCTGTGATTAAGATTTAAATATGCAACAGAGGGTTATTTTACATTTTTAGATAAACATGTCAAAACAAAGCTACACAGGAAAACTCACATGTGGACTATCCCGGACTTTTTCTAAAAAAAAAAACTAAGTGCAATGGAAGATATAATGTGTGTACTTCAGCGTGCCTCCAAACAATTCAGTCATACCTTGGGAACGGTCAACCCTGCCAAGGACATGACAGGAACTCTTCAGAAAACAAGCATAAACGAATGAAGGGAAAGATGGACAACAAGCAGCAGAGAGTGCAAATCTCTTAAACGTAATCGACAGTGATAAACTAACACTTCCAAGGCTGACATTTGATTGCAAGCTTTGGAGCGCTGTTACTTGAGGGTTTAGAAGGCAGTCCAAAAGAGTATACAATTTTAGGTTTCAGGAAATGGGGGGGGTTCATTTAAGCACACAAGACTTTCCAGATTCAAGAGCCTGCATTGTGTTTTTCTCATCCCATCAGAACATGACATTTTGGGGAAATGGGAGAAGCTGTGAAAGGTTTGCAATATTTATCAAACAGATATGATTTGATTCTTTAAAAAGACAACGAAGGCAAAGAAAGACACTGACAGTAAACACGTGGTGGGTTTTATTTTTTTGTAATAGCACTGACTGTGAGGACGGTGTCCTTTGTTTTGGTTTGAGTCACGTTATCTCGGTTCTTTTTTTCTGTTTTTTTCCCCTGCTAAAGTCTCACCTGAGTTTATTTGTACGACAGAGTATTAGGGTCATCATATAAATAAAAATAATAAATAAATGTACGAGAATAAGGAATTTTGACTTAAAATATGTAATTTTGTGAGAATAAAATTCTAGAATTATGAGTTAGAGTCAATATTTTAAAATGATCACGTTATAATTTTATACGTTGAGAATGAATTAGATTAAAGTCTTGCATTTATGAGGCAATAGTCTGTTTACTGAGAAATTATAAACAACAACAAAAAAGGAACCATTTTTGTGTTTGAGATGTGGAGCGCATTGTCCTTTATTCAACATTTGTCTGTCAAAAATGCAACACAAAGTCTTTTAGTGAGTCAACATTGTTTTATTACAAGTCTAAGGACATTGAAAGAATCTGCAGGACCCTGGACCTCTTCAGAAGAGGTTTCTTGACAAACAAGAAGGGAATTTCTGGCAGGCGAGCTGTTTATGTCGTCTCCAGTTTAAGTGAAGAGGTCCGAAGGCATTACAGCACATGGATTCTTATGATAAAACAAAAAGATAAATTGCTGCATTGATGATGTAGTTGACATGTAATGTGGATGGAGGCTTAAACACAACCAACCAGGCTATGTTTTTGAAAAAGCATAGATTTTTCTCCTAGTTTTACAAGATTATTCTTGTAAAATAACGCGTTTTTTTCCTGTATGACTATTCTCATGAAATTACAATGTTTTTCTCATTAACTTACAACTCTTTTCTAGTTTCATAAAATACAGCTTTATTCTCATAGAATTCTTAAAAAAATATGTTTTTACGATGGTCTTAATACCCGTCGTACAGCTGTTTATAACAAAGGTTAATCCTCTCCGCTGTATTCAAATGTCTGGTTTCAGTTCAGATCATCTACACTAAATTTGCTTCTTTCTTTTGTTTGCTGCATTTTGTGTTCTAAAACACCAGTTCCTGACAGTGATCATTTGAAATGTTTGTATCTTTTACTCCAACCTCTTTTCTTTGTAAAATGTGTCTTTTTTCTTTTTGTGTTTAATCTTTTTGCATCGGACATAAAATTATTTTAGTCATCCATTTTATCATCTGCTTTCTTGAGGGGATAAAGAAAATTCATTGGAGACAAGAAAAGATGTTTAATAAGAAAAAAATGTTTGAGAGTTCAGGTTCAACTAAGAGAGAAAGATGCCCTTTTTTTAGAGGGAGGCCAGTTTTCCTTGAATTTGCAGTTATAACCATTCGGCTGCCAACAATTATTAAACCAGAGCTGTCAAACTTTGGGCTATATTTTTGTGCCTTGGTGACTGCAGCTGTTCTAACAAGAGCAGACACTGAAGAATCTTGATTTTACTCCTACCTGCAGACTCTGGAAAACTTCTGTCTAAATTTAACATTCTATTCTGTCATGTTTTGGAGACTGTCTTTTTTTACTGCAGTACATTTCTTTTAGGATTGTTTTATTTTTTTATTGCCTGATACTTTCCCATGCATTTTATCAACAAGGTGTCAGAAAAAAAAACTCTGATTG
Source organism: Oryzias celebensis (assembly GCA_014656515.1). Lineage (NCBI taxonomy): Eukaryota > Metazoa > Chordata > Actinopteri > Beloniformes > Adrianichthyidae > Oryzias > Oryzias celebensis. Next base: position 27,094,606 of record BNCR01000001.1, on the reverse strand, counting down.
TTGCCAAAAACCTCCCTGCTCTGCACACCATGACCATTTATACTCAGAAAATCTTGTTTTTAAACCAGAATGATTTTTTGAATCTTTAAGCAGAGTCGGTCGATTTGGAGCTTTGCCTTCACACAGCATTTAGGACCATTTGATCACATGAAATTGAAGCTGAAACGTCACAGCACCAGAGGGATTATCATCCATTTGCTGAGTAATTCTGTCACTGGTCAGCTGGTTAACCTACAGAGCCACTTCACATTGAAGTGAGATTTTAGTTTATTTCACAAAAAGCTGTGACTGCATTGGCTTTAATTACAGACCCACTCCGATGAAAATATTGTTTTTGCTGTTTTTACCATGTTCTTGTGGTGTTTTTCTGATGATGGATGACATATAAAGTTAAGATTAAAATACCATTTTTGAGTATTTATTTATTCAAATTGTTGTGAATCAGGACTTGGAAAAAGCTTCTAGCAATGACACAGTTGCTACACTCAGCGCGCCACAAGCTCGCTGCTCCACTCCATTCTGATGCAACAACTTGAAGACAAATAGATCCATGTGTGTCTTCATTTCCCTCGTCAGAGCAGGTATCTGGCTCAGAACTGGATAGCTGGATAGCTCCAATGTCGCAGTTTGTTGTTGTTTTATTAGATTGAGATTAAGAGGTCTAAACAAGCAGGACAGAATGTAAACAAAGGGATGATGGGAAATCAGGATGAGCTTACTGCACGCCAACAGTTCTGCTTACAACTCAGGAGCAAATTTCTAATAAACTCTTGCCGCTCTGCTGAAACGATGTCCTAGAAAACGACACAGACCTTTTGATTTGGGCTAAAAATGGCATAATCATGATTAAAAGATCCCTGTGAACACTTCAAACATAGATAATAAGATGGTTGGAGAGGGACTAACAGTTTTGGACTAACCTAATTGAAAACAAAGAGTTAAAACAGGAAAGACTATTATCTTTCATGCACACAGTCAACAACAACAATTTCTGCTGTGGCAACAGGGGCAGGTGGTCACAATGCTTCTTTCTGACATTTGGCAAAAGGAAATTTCACTTGAAAACTCAATAATATCAGTCTAGATATTAGAGTGAAAAGAAATAGAAAACTAATAAGCAGCGGCAACAAGGTGGAGGCAGACGACAGACACAAACACCTTCCTTGTCTTTTCATTTCTCCTCTGAGACCCTCTGCACAGAAGAGGCTCTGCCTTTAGGCAGATCACTCTTTTTATGGAATTCCCCATTAATAACCCTCTAATATTCAGACAGAACTCATGATTCTTTGGCTATCTCATTGCTTTCATGTGCACGTGAGTGGGAGATGTTGCCACCTGACTTTGAGGGTGAAGGGGCACTTTCAGCTTCCAAAAGCCACCAACTATGACCAGCTTGACCCCAGTCCCTAACTTGTTGAAAAGATCAACAAGCAGCCAACCACATCCCCACATCATCCATCCATCCATCTTCCATCCATGCGTCCATCCATCCATCTAAGGTAGCAGAGCCAGCTGACAAGTGCGCGCCTCCCGCCCCCCACACGTGAGCAGCTTACCTTCAGCGCTTCTATGTCCAAAGACGCCGACTGGTCCATGATGACTGTCAAGGGCTGCAAATGTAACAAAGGTCCCAGGGACGCAGAGGATCATGGGGGACAGGTTCAAACCCTAAACCTCCCCCCAACCCACTAAGAAAAGTTGAGAAGCTCTCTAGAGTCCCAAAGTCAGCCGCAGCAGCAGCAGCATCCCCTGTGCTGTTGCCGGAGTCCGCCTTCTTAATAATCCAGTAGGGCGACAGCTTTTCTCAGTTTCAAGCGTGTCTCTGTGTCCCTCGATGAAACCCGGACTCCACGCCAAGAGAGCCCCCCCACCCCACCCCCCTCCGTCCCCGGCTCTGCCCGTGCAGAGAACCGGGAGAACCCAAAGTGAGTGGGAACGCGAATCAGCCGCGCGTAATGTTTTACGCAGGAGGCTTTTGCGCACTTGTCGATCCAGCAGGTGATTTTTTGGTGTTGTTACATTTGACTGAGAGGTCCCCCTGCCTTCCCCTCTGCTGGAATGAAGCCGGGACCCGGGCTCTCCCCCCCTTGCAGCCGGTCAGCGCAGAAACCCCCTCGTATCCAGCTGGTTGTCCGTGAACGTGCCGCTGCCTCTGCTCCAGCGGCGGAATGGCAACTGGAGAGAAAACGTCCGGATCACAGAGATGATATTCAGCCTTGCATGGGCGACTTCCATGCGGCAAACCGCCAGAGAGCTCAGCTCTCCCCCCGAAAGAGAAAGGAGAGAGAATGAGGGAGAGAGAGAGGAGGGATGCTGAGGAGAGGAGATGGAGAGAGCAGCTGGAGTTGGGAAGGGAGGAGAGACGGAAGGAAGGTTGCTGTATATTATTTCAATGACTGACGTGTGAGTTGGCAGGGAGGGGGTGCGCTCTAATCAAGTAGATGAATCGACAATGCCTCTTTGCCACTGAAGCCAGGAGAGATTTAAATGCAGACTCTGCCGGGAGAAGGTTGTTGCAGAAAGTCCGCTGAGTGTGTCTGTGATCTGTTATTTTATGGAAGGATGCAGTCCGCTTTCATCATGATCTGGGAGCAGGACAGTTCCCCAGCGGACTGATTACATTCGTGAGCTGACAAAACTTCTCTTCCATTTCTTTCTTGTTGGTCATCATGGCGCAATCTGTCCCAGTCCTTCTCCCGCGTAATAAGATGTCGCCGCCTGCCGACCACCGGCCCGTTTCATTATTCGTAACACACCTTTTGAAAAGTGCAGGTGTGTGAGAATGTGTGTTTGAGGGGTGAACAGAGATGATGAGAAAATCGGGGTGAAATGGGAGGAAAAAGAAGATTCCTTGGATGCAGGGTTAGGAGGAGAGGAAGTAAAAGGAAAGTGGGAAAAGATAAGTGAGATCATCTCAGAATAAGGCAAAGTAAAAAAAAAAAAAAAACTGTGGATTTTGAAGAAAACAAAAGTGTAAAAAAATCTGGTTTCCAGCTTTCAGTACAAAACGTTCATTTTGATGTCATGGGTGATATTGTAAGCTTGTTTGGTCCTGTCTCTGTGTGTGGTACTAAGGATCTGTCCATGCTCTTCCATTCTCCTGATGAGTGACAGCTGGGATAGGCTCCAGCAGAGCCTCCTGACCTTGTGAGGGAAGCGGCAAGTGTGGTGGATGAATGACACCTGCAGTAGAAAGCAGGCATTCCGGTTCTGAGATCTTCTCAGATTTCCTTGTAGAACATGTTTCCCAGCTGTCATGAGTCGGTCAGGAGTCTGGTGTCTCATGCAGGCATGTCACCTGCCCTGCTTTAGTGTGAGTTTACCTTAGAATGTATTTGTTGACAGGCTCTGGAGAAATACTGTTGGATTTCGACTTTATGGACCTGTTTAAAGACCCATTCCAATGAAAATGATGTTTTTGGTGTTTTAAACATGTTCTTGTAGCATTTGTCTTATGATAAAGGACATGTATAAAATAATTTATGATTAAAACTGTGTTTCTGAGAACTTCTTTATTCAAATTGGGATGGATCAGGAGCAGATGAAAACCTGTGGTTTGAAAAAGCTCAGGTTTGAGTTTCAGCAACTGCAATGGGAGGGTCAAAGTCTCCCTGCTTCATTCCAATTCTAAATCATCCACTTGCAGATAAATAGATCCATTAACATCTTTGTTTTCCTCGTCTGAGCTGGCCTGGCTTATAACTGTACAGGTGGATGGGTCTGGTGCTGCTCGCCGATGCTCACTGATGTTAGCATGGGGTTGTGAGGGGCTGTAAGCTAGCAAGAGAGTGTAAACAAAGGGATGCTGGGATATGAGCATAGGATTACGTCCGCACCAACAGTCTTGCCCACAATTCAGAGGCAGATTTCTAATGAGCTTCTGCTGCTCTGCAGAAACTGTGTTCTAGGAAACGACACAGGTTTTTTGATTTCTGCTAAAATCTGCATAATTATAATTAAACTACTATTGGGAACGGTTTTACAGTAAATATATATGTATTGAAGTGGGATTCAATGTAAAACCATTCTATGACTGATATCATCAGTTTTTGATGTTTGTGTTATGCAAGATTAAATATTGACGTTTTGATATAACAAACATGCTTGACGTGCTCCTCCTGCAGCCCTAAGAACATGTGAAATGCCGCATGGTTAGAGCTGAGCCGTTTGTTTCCTGTATCCACAAATGGGTCACATGCACTACCTCTCCTCACTGCCAGCCAAGGCTCTCTCCCCCTTCTCCTGCCGTTTTTCTCTGATATCAGCCACAGATGTGGCGTGCTGGTGTTGAGTTCCAGCTGTAATCCATCTAAAATCACCTCTGCTACACGGGGCTTCACTGTCATCGCGCTGCCAGAATGCAGACTCCACTGTACAGTCACACTCCATGGCCTGTGCTCTTTGATTCACACTCCTCAAATGTTTCTCCTGTTTTCCTGTGAGTCTCAGCTTCCCTCCACATGTTTACAAATCCCAGATTCTTTTTCCTCGACTATGGAAATCATTTTCTTCTTTGGACACAGCCCAGTTGGAAACCCCACCTCTGCTCCTCGCTCTGGATGCTGCAGTTTCAGCATTATCATCTGCACTTTTTCTCAAATTCACCCTAATTGTCTTCATTTATCTTCGGAAAAAATTCCAGCACCATTATCTTTGAGGAAAGCAGAAAAAAGATGAAGCGACTGCATCTCTGACTTGACCTTGTCTCATTAAGTCGGGGTAAAACCGAACTATGTTCAGACAAATCTAATTCTAAGCTGTAGTGGACAGTATACCCTGTTGGCTGAAGAGAAGTTTGCATTCGTGGTTTAAGGCAACATTGCTACAGACTGCATGGATCTGCTGAATTATGCACACAGTTTTGTTAAGCCTATTTTGAGTAATGACACTGTTTTTAACCAAGCAATTCTACAATACCCTTTTATATTTGTGGCACATACGTGCAGCTGGACTTTTAAATGTTTATCAACTGGTTCCTAAAGTATCAAAAAAATAAAAATCTACCACTGTTCCTACTTGTCATATGTGAAACGTGCCCTCAAATGCATGTCAAATAAAAAAAAAAAAAAACAAGCTATCTAATTTCTTGTTGGCAGAGACAAGATTTACTATTCTGATTGTCAATGTTTGTCTTTATTTTTTCCAATACATTCTTAATCCCTGCAACGGGCTTGTGACCCGTTCCGGGAGTAGCCTGCCTTCTCCCAACAATAAACAAAGGGATGATGGGAAATGAGTGAAGACTAAGGTCAAATCCAAATTCTTCCCCTAGCTTCTCCCCATCCCTCCAATTGAAGGAGGATTTGAAGCTGTAGTGGTGTCTGAATTTGCTTTTTAGGTGTAGGGACTTGAAGCTGGTTATCCCTCCTCCAGTAGGGGGATCTGCGTCGCGCCGGGCCACGGAGGAGAAACTCATTTCTTCACTTAGGTGTGCTCTGAAGTACAGAAGTTTATGTTTAATAAAACTGATGTTGTTATGTATTTTCCGAGCACTAGCAGCCATGCACTAACGTAGATGACTGGCGACTATTGATGACATCATCGAGAAGTAGTATTTTTCGAATTTAAAGACACTATTTTTCCATAATTTTCCATTTAGAGAGGAATTCAGATTCGGCCTTAGTCCCACTTACAATTCAGACACAAATCTTTAATGAACTCCTGCTACTCTGCAAAAAGTATGTTCTAGAACATGAAACAAGTTTTTTTTTTTTTTTTGGCTAAAAACAGCATAATCATGATTAAAAGATCATTTGGAACGATTTAAAAAAGATCAAAAGATGATTGGAGTTGGACTTTAAGTCGTGTGTATGTAAAAATGTTTTCACCTGGGGAAAAGATTGGAAGATTCAAAACTAATGGATCTGCTTTTGGGAGGGAGACAGGCTTTTCATGTTGTGCTGCTCAGTGCCTGGATATTTATGACTACGGTGTATGCATTCACCAAAAACACAGCTGAAGAGGCACACCAGGAAAGGCTCTAACATTTGTTGTTCAAGGACAATATCATAAACTTTTATTTTTAAACACGTCTTTTGCTGTTAAGCACATTTTCCCCTCTCAGCCCTCTCTCTGTTTTCGTTTGGAATCTTTTCATTCCTTGTTTTACCGTCCACACTTTGTTATCTGAAGCTCCTTTTCCCGTTGCTCTGCAATCTCTGCTTCCAATAACCCTTTACTTTCTATAAACTTTGTGCTTTCAGGTAATGGATAGTTTTCAAAGGGCTTCTTATTTTAATGGGGCTTTGCCCTCAAATATGTAGACTCTGTGCTGAGTCAGCATTTGTCTCTCTCCCTCCAGTCACTGTAACAGTCACTCCCTGTAAAATACTCAGCTTCATAGCACAAAACTATGTTTTCATTGCAGAGTTACTTTTTTATCACTGCTGACATTTCCCATGAGGTTATTGAAGATGGTCACATGCTGTCTCCCGCACTCTGCTCCTCTTCCTCTGTAAATCTGCCTGAAAGGTGTTCATCACGTTTACAATCTGAGATTGAAAGTTCTGCCATGACAACAGAATGTAACACGTGTCTCAGGTTTTTAGTGTCACTCAAATCCCTCCAGGTTGCAAGAATTGAAGGCACAAAAGTTTGCTTTACTAACTGAACAGAGGGCAGTCACATTTTACATCAAGCAAGCAAAAATGTTGTTTTATTTAACAAAGAAATCATGGGAAAAACATAACTCCCCTGGTAACACTCACATTGAGTTTTGTTTCATAATTGTTTACTGCCTGCTCAAAAGGAAGCTTTTAGCTATTTTATTGACACATTTACTGTTTTCTTTTACTCTGACTTTGGGAATAATTATTGCATTGCTTGCATGCCATAAAGGCAATTCCTCCTTCAAAAAAGCATTTCTTTCATGTTTTCCCAATTAACCACTTCTATTTGTTAGTACATATTTTTAATAAAGCATATTAATATATGTAGAATTGTTTTCATGTTCAACTTGAATGAGGCGCCCCTGTCGGACTTTTGTTCCACTGAATCTTTTAAAGTAAACAGATTGGGGTCCTGCGACTGATGATGACGTCACACTTTTTATTGGCTGTTAAGTTGGCACGATGACGTGTAAGATAGTGATTGGCCCTGACAAACCGATAACGATAATTAGGATAGTCGTAACTTGCAGTTATTTGTGAGAAACATGGGTGACTTGTACATCAAAATTTCCCACTACATTGTACAAGGACTTAACATAGCCTCACTCTCACTTCAAAGAATAATTCGTTTTTACTGCTTTCAACATGTATTCAAAGGGAAATCCAAACTTTGCAATCATAACTGTTAAATCTGATGAAGTTCTGTAATTCCATAGTGTGGAATTTCATGAATGCTTAGGACTGTAGGCCGTTGTTTTTGATTTTAGTTTTCAATATGACAATGTTTTTTTCTGAGATAAAAAAAAAGTAAATCTGACATTTAGACCAATAAAACCAGACTGCAAACCACAAATAAATATAGTTCTTTGTACAGTCAAACATTTACTCACATTGGAAAAATATGTTTATGTTGCCGATGGGTCTCCCTTTAATACTCTCTTTAATCCCTTTAATTTATCAACAGAACAGATCTGTTAATGTATTAAAGTACAGTTTACCTTTAGTGTAACAAATAATAATGTCAGACACAACATACAATTATGTCAGACACACCTTAAAATTAAAAATGTCATTATTAGTTATGAGTAGAAACAACTTTAAGTTACAAAACGAAACGTAAAATGAAAACAACAATATTATGAGCCCGAGAAGATCTCAATGCTACATAGTTTGTCCAAGTGTTGTTACCGTAGGGTGATGTCATCATCAGTCGAAGGTCCCTGAGCCGTTCTGACAGGCTGAGTAGATCTGGTACCTACACCGGCTCAGAGAGAGCCAGAGTAAGACCCTCTTGTGGCTACAGAGTTAGGCAGCGTTAACATGAAGGATCTTGTCTAAGGACCCACACTGGAATAAACACATGCCGCCCCTGGGAATCAAACCCTGGTTTCCCCCTGCACCAGTCCTGCACGCAGCCGAGTCATCCAGCTGCTCTGGAAACAGTCAAGAATACATTGTAAAATAAAGTTCTGTGGTGTTCCTAACATTTCAATAGTTAATGTAGCTTAATAAGACAGACCTACCTCTTGCTAAGGCTGTAAGAAGAACCTGTTATATAAATGTTAGAGAACAAAACAGTGTTTTATTTATCTGGTGAGTCAGTACGTTTTGAAACGGATGTAAAATTACGCACTCACAATCTAAACGTTTCTTTCTTTCTTTCTTTCTTTCTTTCTTTCTTTCTTTCTTTCTTTCTTTCTTTCTTTTTATGAAGCATCAAAAATACAAAGACATGTTCTAAACACAACATAAGTTTAACAACTTTAAAATGTTATAACTTCATAAATGGAAGAGAGCAGTTTGAAGAATACAATTCTTATTTTCTGTCTGCTCCATCATAAAGTGAAAAATTGCTCACAGAATTGTGGTGTGAAATATCATTTTTTTGTATATACAGTGTTTGTGAGCTTTGAAAATGTAAATGACAGAACACATTTTGGAACAACTTTTCAAACTATGAAAAGTGATATTTGTTTCTGCAAACAATGTACAGTCACCTTTGCATTTTTAAAACTAAGTGATTTCGTGTGCTAAAAACAGATTTGATCAAAAAGATTGTGGATTTTAAATCACATATTTGAAATTAAATGGCCAAACATGTTTTTCTCACTTTCCCCTGACAAAAAAAAATTACCACAAGTCAAGCAACTTGAAATGAAGCCTTAAAATATCCCACTTTTACAAAATTTTACTTTTGAAAAACACTGCAGAGAACTGTAAAATGCTGACTGTATGAAAATGTCTTTTTGTGTGATAAGCAACCACTGTAAGACCAAAGTAAGATGTCTAAAACTTTCAGGCAAACCAATTATGTATCAAGTATGACTTGACCTGAATGTCTGATTTTGGGTTTTTGCAACACAAATATTTTAACAAAGAAAGACCAACTCTAACTTTGAAAAGTCTTTAAAACTTAGTCTCATTTGTATATTTCAAAAAACATCAAATGCAAAAAAGGCAGAATGTTTTCACAAATGTTAAACGAGAGCATTGCATCTCAGCAGTCTGTAGTGCGGCTGTAATCAGCAATATGCCATCCAATCCCTAAAACAACAAACTAGGTCTCCCCTACTCCATAATGCAGTAGGATGCCAGGCTGACTCAACCAAAGCATGCATGTGTTTTTTTCTCTGGTCATGGGCATGCTTCTACAGCACAACTCCAAGAAGTAGGGACGTGGTGTGATGTGCCCCTAATTTTCAAAGAAAAGAGTTGTAATGAAAAACTCCAGCTGTGTCACAGTGTGATTCCATCCAAAACTCATTACAAAATGCACATCAATATGGAGGCACTGACTGACTCCTGCCAACATCTGAAAGCTTTGATTTTAGTCATTAGCTTGTGGTTATTACTGTGTTCGAAGTGCTTTTAGGTTTCCACATTTTTCACCTTGTGATACCTATGAAAGCAAAGTGAGCCTCATATGTAGATCATGGGCATCATAGCACAGTTCCGATGCACAAATGTACTTTTGTTGTGGAAAATGTTCAGTAAACAAACAGATGCAGCCCTGTTTCTGTCACTAAGCTACATAAGGTACTAGGTGCTTGGATAAAACGGCTTCCTTACTGGTCCACTTTTAAACAGAATCAATGTCAAGAATCCAAATGTTTTGATAAACATTTAAAAGTTCAAATCACATTTAAATGTTAAAGAAATGTATTTAATATATTTGTTTTACTTTGAAAAACATCACATTTATTGAATACGCTAATTTGTTATTCATTCCCTTCCTAGAGGGAGCAAATGACGATTTAATTTAAAAAAAAATCAATGTTACCATTTTCTGCCCCCCCATTTCCTTTCTTCTCCTTTTCTGTCACTTTTCTCGTTCTTGACACAATTTCCTTCTTAAACTTCTTTGATTCTGTTCTTTTAATTCCTTTTTTGTCTGTCTTCCAGGTTTATTTGTAAGTGTGGCAACACATTTCTTGCTTTCTCTTTGACTTTTCCTCTTTTTACAGTTGCTATGTATGCTCTCATATGCTCTCTGCTGCAGTTTATAACTATGCTTCATTTTACTACTTTTTAAAAATTGCTTTAACATATCATTTAATCTCTATAAAATTTTCCAACTATAAATAAACTATTAGGAACTATATGAAATATCACCTGAGATTGTTCCAAAAAGAATTTGTCGTTGGAAATTTTGTGAAACAGAAACAGTAAAAAATCCTCCCAAAAATGAATGCATTCACAAAATAAATAATTGATGTTAACATTACAAAAAGCACATATGTTTTCCTGCCTCATTCTGTCTTTTCAGCGCAGCATCACATCAGCTCTGATTATTAAGTAAATGACAGACACAAAATACATGACCTATCAAATGGAAAGGGAGGACATGTAATAAAAATGTCAAGAATGTATAAAAAAACATTACAAAGCATTATGTTATTATCACATGCTGAGTAAACTAAAGGGACACTTATCATGAAATTGTGCAATTTCCCATGCAGCAGAGCTCGCAGCTTGCACTGAAATAAAAAGGATAATAGGATAAAAATAGAAAAATACACTGATTTTGAGGATAAAAATGATTAGAATGATGAGAATTGAATATATAAAAATCATTTGTAGAACAGAAAATCATTAGCCGGAAACAGAAAGTAACAAACTTCACACCAGTGTTTACGTTTGACCACAGTTAACTTCAACCCCCTACTACACGATCAACAAGAATCAATGCATTCTGTTGTGGAGAAAAGCGGCTTTCTGCTACCTTACACTTTATATTTATAACTCTATCTTGAATTTCGGTAAAAAGCTGCTTTAAACTCTTGCTTTACCAGCGCAAAGTCGCTTTTCTCTCCAGTTTAGCTAATTTACATTGATAACGTAAGAAGTATGTCAAAGAAGTATGTCAAATAGAATTGTAGGTTTTGGCAGATGCTTCAGGTGTTAAAAGTTCAAAGCTTGAACGCAAAAAAAATCCCAAAACAAAACATGTAACTGCTACGGTCCCAGGTTATGCTAACATTTTCCAATCAAAAACAAGAGTATTTCTGACTAAAATGTGCGGCGCTTGCAGAGGGGTGTTCCGGTGCTTGACTTCCTTCCAGTGAATGATTTTCACCTACAATCTTGTCTGCCACCAGGTCCCCCTCGCCCAATCTGGCACGAATGCCTCTGCTCGCTAACTTGCCAGTCTCTTGACCTGCTTTTGACTGGAACGTTCCATTGCTGCAGAAGGACGGGGAGAGGACGAAGCACTTTCACATGATCAGTCTTATGCCATGTCAGTGATTTGGGGTGTTTTTCACAACAGATGTAAATAATGACAGACACTTTTATTAGGTGTTCAACACAGGGCCCCATGAGTGTTGAGGGCCCCAGGCGAACGTCTACCTTTGCCTAATGGTAAGTCCGTCTCTGTAAGAAATGTTTTCAACCCATATAGGAAAATTCAAAATGTGTCTTTAGCAATGACTTAAATAAACTAGGGTTTCAAAAAAATACTGACCTTTTCTTATTGTACTATCTTGACTTTTAAAAACACTACAATCATGCATTTGTTCTGTTTTTCTTTTCCCTCTTTAGGTCTTTTTCTGATTTAAACACAACATTGTATAAACCAGCAATTTTCATCATGAAGATCTGCAAAAACATATGCGGGGAAAAAAAGGAAACAAATTTAAACCTATATTGCACATTTAATTTGTTTTATGCATGAGGCAATATTATGACTTCTTCAAACTTAGTATGAGCATAGTATCTGTTCAGATATTGTTCCATCATCACGAAATGTTTCAAATATGGGCTGAGTTGTGGATTCTTTGCAATACAGCTAGAAAAAGTCTGACTGTATTGGAAGAAGAGAATTGGGTTAACAGTCTACGAGGGGTCAAGCTGAATACATATACCCTTAGAAACAGTGCTTCTTTTGAAAATAAGAGAAAATGTTTTAGTATGTACGTGGATGACAAACCTGAAATGATCTTTCTCAGAAAGGCTTCAAGATTATTCCATAGAAATAAGGTGAGAAAGTCAGCCGTGTGGGAAAAGTTTGCTGTGTGGGAAAAGATTGCTACTCAACACTGGCCAAAGAATGGTTTTACCGTAAACTTTTGTGTTTTAACTGATTTAATGTTTATTTTATTGCAAATCATCTACGTAACATCAGACGCTAAAGGTAAAGTGAACTTTATCTATATCCTGAGAAAGACAAAGATGTCACTTCCAACAGATTTCACATAGGTCTTGGCTCATTCCTGTTAATTGAGACAGGATGTTAAAAAATAATTATTTTGACATTAAATCATTCAACTCTGAGACTTTGCTTAAAGCCCAAGACAGGTTAATTAAGCACAAAATTTTCCTTTAAATTTCCATTCACATGTCAAATTTAATGTTTATTGAACAACATTTTTAGAAAAACAATGACAATTTACACAACATGGTTACATGTTTTTGGATAGGTGCATAGTTTTCAGTTTTGTGGTGAGCAGGAGCAAGGAAAAAATCAGGTATCCCACCATGTGGAGCTGGTCTTCCTCAATGTGTCCTTGCTTTTATCAGATCATTTTCAAACGATCGCTTGCTTCCAGTGGAAACGAGCCAAAATTGAAATATGTTGATCAAACGTTCAGGGTGGGGGCCAGCAGGCACCACATGCTTTTATTGATGCCTCTGATTGGTCAGTTCATAACTTAACAGAACAACTTGTGATTCAATAAAAGGCTTCAGATTCAAAAATCACAAAAAAAAAAAAAGGCGCAGCTAGAACATGTTAATTACAAGGTATCAAAAAATGACTGAGTAATGGCAGTTTCTTTCTCAAATGTCTTTGGGATTTTGGCATCTTGGAGTCAGCAGGTACTTCCTGTTTGGGGATGGGGTGGGGGTGGTGCGGGTTTATCGCTCCATCCAGTTCTCTTTTACAGTCAATGGAGGTGACCTGTGTCCCCTTTACAATGCAACATTTGGGTTAGGAAATTTCACTTTAAACATGAGGAGATGCAGACAATGTTTATTTATTAGAATGTATCCTTATTTTTAAATTGTTATGATAAAAAATGTTGATTCTGATGTTTGTTTCCAATCTACAGTTTTTTTTTCTGTTGCTGAAATAAAAAAAAGTGTAATCTAAAAACACACCTTTTTTGTTGCTCTATTTAATTACAGAACATGTATTTCTTTAGGTCTTCTCAACAACACTAAAGCTTTGCATAGCCTTGCAAATGCAGGATGAAAATCAGATGCATATTGTAAAGACTACAAAACCCATAAAGGTTCAAACGGCTCCTTTGCACTGATTGGCTGACTCGGCATCCAATCGTTCGTCAGAGACGTGTCTGGCATCAGAGGCCGTGAAGCATCCTTCCGTCATGGCGTATATCTGGGCTAAATCCATTGTTAACCTGCGATTTCTTTCAGTTTTCTTCTTATTTATACTATGTCTTCCGACCGGAGGCGGCCAGAAGAAAAAAGAGGTAAGAGTCTCGCTGTCAAAATGCTGTTTTCGTGCATTATGCGCAATTTATCATCTGTACGAAGCTCAAAATACCGGTGTTTTCAAGCTAGCGATGTAAATGAGAGGGAAGCTAAGTGAGTATATGGTCATTTAGGGAAACGAGAAACGGGTTTTATTCTATTGTGTGAATACAGTCTCTATTTAAAATTAGCATTGGCTACGTTTTGTCCGACATTATTACCCATGTTGTTTTTTTTTTTTTTTTTTAGATAACCCACACGAAAAATGATAGACTAATTTGAACCGAACGTGATGAACAGTTTGCTTGAATGTATTATTGAGATATTCGTCTTTCGTTCGTAACTATTCTTAACGTTAGGACATTTTGGCCTCCAAAGACATTATTTTGGTCGTCTTTCGGACAGAAAGTGCAGTGTTTCCTTTATCTGTAACGCAACAATCGTTTTAATGTAAAGCTTGTTTAGTGGTGTGACTTTACATCCATAAATAGTGGTCTAACTATGCATTTGATCAATGATTCAATTCACATGATAATTTGTGGTTGACCAGTCACAGTTGGTTCATTTTAAATGATTTGGATCGATCCTCTTTTGCTTCCATCATTTTCTGCTGTCTTCATGTGTGTTGTCCGCTGTGATGCATTTGGGCGTTTTTACATAATGGTAAAATAAAGCTACCATGTCTCAATTCAAATTGTATTTTCCAGTATCAATTCTAATCAATAAATTTAATTTTGAATGGACTTTTTAAATGGTATATGTCGATTTAATTAACAACTTGCCACCGACAGATTGATCTGTTGGATAAATGGATTAATTCATTAAACGATTACACCCTATCACTAAATAAATGTACTTGGCACTTACAGCTGAAATTGTCTGTTAAAAGTGTACGTTGATGCAGGTATGTTTTACTGCCACGTACTTGGTGTGAAAATGTCATGGCACTCTGGAATGTCTAAGAGGAGTCGGGTTTCTTGTTGTCAGATCTTACTGAGAAAAGTTGTAGTAGGATTAGCTTTGATTGAACTCCCTTGTCTAAGAATGCAAAATATGCCAATGAGCAGGACAAACTTCCTTTAACTGGAAGAAACTTCCTGTAGCATTAGACTCAGAAATGAAGTTATCGATAGGCTCTTAGGACAAACGAACTCTGACATTATCAGTTGTGTGTGCAAAATTAAAGAGGAAAAGAATGTTAGTGTTAATGATAGCGTTGGAGAGCCAACTAAGAATACAGTGCATTATGGGACATCATACCTAGATATGTGAAGTCACCAGTGACTATGAAAGCGTTTCATGACACCTGACGTGAGGACATTTTATTTATTTATTTATTTTTTACTTTTCTGAAACCCATTTTGGGGACTAGTCTCAAAACACCCCTATTGCTGACCATTTGCTTTTGAAAGCTCCACGATTCACTTGTCTTGAGGTCTGGGACTTTCGTGATGCTTTGAAAATATATTTTTATAATGTTAAAAGATGCTTTTGTAGCAAACATGCATTGTTGATCTGATTTCATATTGCAAAAAAATGAACCTTGTGGACAAATGACTGAGAACAGTAAAATTGATTATTTAAAAATATCATTGTATCTATATTTTTGATCAGTTGGTGATATAGTCTTTGTAAAACCTTTGTGTCAATCTATCAACCATCTGACTAAGGCATAGAGCGAACACGTGTCTTAAATGGCTGTTGTCAGCGCTGTAAGCCTAAAGGGTCATTATACTTGATAGCTGTGGAAGAAGAGGTGTCAGCATTTGTGCTTCTTTTTGCTGACCTTTTTAAACATAGTTTTAGGAAAAAATAATTAGAGTGAATATAAAGGAGTTTGAGAGGGAAGCAAGTTACACATAGAAACTCAACATACACATCACATCGTCTTTTGCAGTGATACTAGCAGCTCTCATCTTTGTGATGCATTTATATCTTTTCTAAAGCAAACAAGCAATTAAGACTTTTTTTAAATTTACAATCTATTTTGTTTTGTGAGGTAAAACATAAAAGCTCCAAAATAATTCACGAGAAGACTATCTCAGATGCTTAGCAGTTTATTAGGAAACTAAGTTCAATAACTTAAAAAAAAAACCACTCAGCTCTTTTGTCTTAACTTATTATTTTTTTAAAACAGTTTTCAATTTTGGCAAACTTCCCCTTTCAACTGCATCATTAAATCACACAGTTTTACCTTTTTGAAATGTATTAATATTATATCTGTGAAGGTTCTCATTTATTCATGTCTTTGTATTGCAAGCAAATTTAGAACTTGCAAAATAAAACTTTCTTCAAAAAATAGCAGTGATGATATAAATGCTCTTAATAAATATCTGAAAATTACCTAATTTTATAGGATTTATGTCCCCTCCTGTCCACTTGGATCAGCTGAGCAGCTGCTTCTAAAAGTACAAAAAAACCCTCTCAAACTTAAAGGGGACCATGCTTTTGCTGCAGCAGCTCCAAAACTTTGGAATGTTCTTCAAATTCACGTCAGAGAGTCTACATCTCTGCCTGTTTTAAGTCCTCTCTTAAAACCCACTTTTTTTTAAACTTTGGTTTTAATAGGTGCTGTCAATCGAATAAAACAATCAATCACATTTTTGGATTGTGATCAGTCACAATGTTACTAGGTAAACTTTATACAACAATACGCATGTTTCAAACAAAAAAGGCCACAGAGAAAATGTTTCCTTTCAATTCTATTGTCTGAAATGTTTAATTTAGAAAGTGTTAACTCAGAAATGTATTTTGTGAGCACAAAACACATCAACATTAAGATAACCAGAACTGTAAAGACTTTATGTCTGTAGAATTACTCCTAGAAAACAAAGATGCTGATTTACAGCCATTAGAGACAAACATCGTGTTTCTGCTTAGAGGATCTGGGTGAATACGCTATTCTGATTGGCTGCTGAGTGTTCATTTTTTTTAATTAATCGTCTGCGTTAATGCGTTAACGTTTAGAGCCCTACTTTTAATAAACAGTAAAGAAGTCCCCCTTTCTTTAATCCCACCAAAATTTTTTATTTATTTTCTTCTATCAAATGTTTTGAGATAGGTTTTTTCTTTTAACAAAGCATCTTTATAAGCATTTCTTTGAACACCTTTAATCTATTTTTGTCATTTTCTTTATGTTTTTATTCTTTTATGTACAGCACCGGGTCTACACAGACAATTTAAGTGCTTTACAAAAATATATATATATATATATATATATATATATATATATATATATATATATATATATGTATGTATATATATATATGTATGTATATAAGATTTCACTTAGCTACTGGTTCTGCTGCAGATACGGTTTAAATCAGGCAGCCATAGAGCGGTTGACCTCTGATCGGAATATCACAAGTCCGATTCCCACCCATGTGTCACAGTCCCTTTGGCAAGACACTGAACCCAGGCTGGCGCCAGTGTTTGGCAGCAGAGCCGCTATCAGTGTGTGAATGTGTGTGTGGATGGTTGAATGGGACTGTGTAAAGCGCTTTGAGTACGGTAGTAAGGTAGTAAAGCATTATACAAGTATGTCATTTACCATTTACAACTTTTCTCTGAAAGAATTTGAAAAAAACTACTACACTTGAACTGTGAGGTTATGAAATATTTTATCACATTTTTAGCTCAAGCTTTATGTGCATCCCGATTTAACTGTTAAAATAAAGAAATAGCTAACATAGAAACATGATTAATTGATTTGAATATCAATTTTGAACTTTCTAACTAAAAACAAATTTGTTTTTTTAAACCATTTAAACCCATCAAACTCTAATAAATAAATAAAAAACCTGCATGCATAAAAATGACTGAGAGAACAATTCATTTATTAGAAATGTAAACACTGACAAAAAAAAGTAATTAATAAGCAACTGTGAACTCGCTGTAAAGTAGTTTGACAAATCTTTGTTCCTGTGGTACAATAATGTTACAAAAATGAACAAACATAAAAACTTTTTCAGATTTCCAGTCTGCCACAGTTTTTTGTTAGCAGCTACTAGTTTCCCCTTCACTTGGGGCTGGGCGATAAAACAATAGCTGTCGATATCGTGATTAGTGCTTTTTCTTGATAGGCTCATTTTACTATCGCTATAAATGAAACAGATCAAGCAGTTTAGTGTTCTGTTTTATTTATGTTGTCTTTTGAAACTTGAAAGCTTTTGCTTAAGTTTTCAGTTTAGTTTGCAATATTTATTGCTTTTTTTTTTGTTTTCTGGAAAAAAAACAAAACAAAAAAACATTTGCATCATGTTCCTTTAGTGCATCTCTTATGCTTAAAGAATGATAGACTAGACTATATTTTAAAGTTAGGTGCACCCACATTCTCAACCTCATTACTTTAACTCAGCAGTTTTTCAAGGTCACTTTTTTAATTACTGTCAATACTTGATTTGATTTCTAAAAGTTTATAATGCCTTTTTTATTACTTGTTTTTTTTTTTTTTTTTTTTTTTTTATTGTCGTTGTGATCTTTGATGTTTTTGAGTGATTTGTTGATGTGGTTTGAACTTCAGGACCACCATCAATCTTTCAACACCAATAATGTCACAGCGACACCTAAATAACAGGCATATCGTAAATCTCCAACCGTTCCAACAATCCCGGTGAATCTGCGGATTCTGACGCGGAACAAAGTGGCTTTTCTTTGTGGTTTTGCACCGATATACAACACTATAGAGTGCTGCGGCACAAAGCCGCTTTTCTCCATGACAAAATCTGCTGAGGAATGTTGATGACGTAAACACTTCAAAACAGCGTGCACACGGACCCAAACGGAACGACTCAGATTTACATTCTCATGAACAAAAACATTCATTCTTATTTGAGGTATGTTACACTTGTGCACACACAGGAATGAGAGTTTCAGTCACTGAAATGATGTTAGTTTTTCTCTCAGAAGGGCTTGGCGCACCAGTGCTACCATTTATTGAAAAATCCAGTCGCACGTGCAACCAAATTGGTCGCACTCTAGGGCTCTGGATTAGAAGTAAATATTTAAATTTAAACATTTCTCTAATGAGCCACAGAGCGTTCATATTAAACAAATATAGTTATGTAATTTATATCGTGATATAAATTGTTCAGTATCGTAATAGAAAAACTTCACCATCGCCCAGCCCTACGTTCACTTCAGCCTGTTATTATTTTGGTCCATCATGTCCATCATGAAAGATGTGGTAAATGTGCAAAACAGGGGACAGGTTGGAGACATACTTTTAGTAAGCCACTGTGGAGATATTGAAGGGTTATAATGTGAGTAATGTGCTCTCACCGTAGCATGCCTGAGGCCATGTCAGAGGAGGTGGAAGAGGCAGAGGAAGATTCTATTTTGCTTGAAATAGACAAAATGGTGTTGCAGCGCTTTATATTTGCCTCACCATTTTCTGCTTTTTCTGGCTTCTCTTTCATCTGCTGTTGGCCGGCAAAGGCTTGGACTTGAACTATGAAGAAGGTAGGCAGCTATAAGTGGTGGATCTGCCAATTTACTTGCTGTTTACTGTAATACATTGATTTTTAGCTCGACCAGTTAAGAGTCGTGGTCAGGCACATAGAACTTTATTTTTTTCTATAACCACTCCACTATCAAGCTTTGGTAGTTAAGAGGAATTGAAAAAAAAGAGCTTCTGTATGTGTACACGTGATACATGTGACTGGAGTTTTGGTTTCTGCTCTTTATTTTCCAGTGTTCATATTCTTACACATCATACTAAATTATCACTGTTTTGTACACATGGTAGTTACTGAATAAAACAACAGCAGAGTTAAAGTGGAAAAGGACTGGTCACACCAAACATTGGTGACACAAAAAGGCACAACTTGAAAGTGATATTTCAAACTAAATTTAGTCAGAGTGCAACCCTGCTGGTTTTTGACACTGAGGATCCCAGCAAAATTTGTTTCCAAGGTTTTTTTTGTGTTAAGTTTCAACTGAGATGTTTCACTGAAAACATCTAATCTGATCTGCAGCTGTAACAGCTTCTACAGCATCACACTTATTCTGTTTCCACATTAGTTAGGCCCAGGCCTAGAACGACTCATGTCTAGACATGTTATTTTATTGATCCTATTAGCGAGAATAAGTGTAAACATGGATTCAGCACTCAGGGGTGACTGCAGTGGATAAACTTTCAGTCTCACAAAATCATCTATAAGATCGAAGATGGAAAAACATCACACATGGAAGGAATAAAATCTAAATTTTGAGGCTTCAGCACTGAAATGTATCTTTTTAAAGTGATGCTATGTGGCCCTAAGGCCAAAGAAGAAATATCATGTGGAGAAAAGACATATTTATATCCCTTCAATACACCCTCGTTTATCACTTCAGCTCTGCTAGATATTACAGCTGGTGTTGTTTTTCTGTCTTAAGGCTGACCAAAGCACAAAGAAAGAACCTGTGTAAGCACTTCCTGTGCCTAGACATGGTGAGTTAGGGGAGTTTAGGAGCAAAACAGAAGTCTAAGACTGAGTCTGAGGAAAGGAGGACTGTGTCTAGAGAGTTATATATCCAGAGACACAGAAATTGCACTACCCAGGGACCAGTCTAATAAGTGGATTGGAATAATAAAAACTTGCTACCTCTGCACACAGAGGCTTAATAAAGCACTTGCTTAGAGCCTTTTGGGCAAAAGCAAAGTCACTTGCAGAGTTTAGACATGGGCCAGGGAAACTAAGAACTGAGCAAGCAGTTTTGATGTTTGGCTTATTCACACTAGTTTAGCAGGAAATACGTAGCACCTCTACGATTTAGTTTTCTGCAATTTGACATTTTGTTTATTTCATTTTAAATGATCCAAAGGCACCAAGAAAACACACATCTGTTTAATCTGTTTCTCTTTCATCATTTTACTGTGTGGAATTATAAAGTTGATCGGAGAGAAATGATTTGAACATGTAAATCCCACAGCTTCCTTGGAGATCAGGTCTGTTTGTATGAACACTGCAGAAGAACCTGCCACATTTTTATTCATGTCACATTGTTGACTGCAGCTTCAGCAGAAGTTGTCAAGCTAAACATTGTTAGGTACTTATTATAATTTATATAATATCAGTTCTTACTGAGCTGTGGTATGACAAAAATAGTTTACAAGGGTGACTCAGAAGAGCAAGTTAAAGAAGAAAGAGCTTAGAAATAAGGGCTCCACAGTGGCGCTCTTAGCTCACAGCGAAAAGGCTCTAGTTGGAATCCCGAATGGTTCCTTTTTGTTTGAAATTAGCATGTTCTCACATAGCCCTGTTGAAATGTACTGTATAGGATGCTGTTCTTTGCACCAGGGATTTATATAAAACACTTTGGGTTTGATTTCTGTTTGTAAAGTAACATATGGTTGTGTCAGTTCCCTTCTGGTTCAATGGTGGCCATCAGCTCTAATCTGGAGGAAGTGCCAATCCCAGATCTGTTGGGATTCAGGAGGTTTTGCTCTGAGAGGAGGGAAATTATTACCCTAGAAGTAGACTTGATTTGCTTGCTCTTTGCTTCACAATGACAAGATTTTGGGATTGAGATCTATCCCCAACAAACTGATTCAGATTTTGTCAAATGCATTTTTAAGATGGTGTTGATGTGACATTAATTAATGTCCTTTATATCACCTTAATATAACAATCACAAAAACAAACTGCCACTGTGCGATGGAGAGGGATCGGCAGAATCTTCAAGATTTCATAACGCCGCCAGATTTTTTTTGAAAATCATTGCCGTGGTCATGAATTTAGACCGCGGCAGTAAGATGGCCGTCTAGCATGCAGGATGGTCCGCTTTTTATATCCCTCCAGGCTGCCAGGCGTCTTACTACTGATGGCACTTAATATGAATAACTGCCATTCTTAGACATTTACACATCGTCTAGCAGAGCTGCTGTAGAGCGACAGAAATGCTGTACTTCTTTATTTCTTCCATTAGTTTAGGTCTTAATCTCTAGTTTCTAACCGTGGACCTCAGGTCAAAACCTGCTCCAATTACCTCATAAGCGCCTGCTTAAACTTGCCTGGTCCAGCTCATCGTCAAGCTCTGGAGAAACCTAAAAATGACATTCATTTGAGACAGCTTTGTCTTTGCTTTGTTGCTCTTAACTGTTCTTAAAGTATTTTTATAAACTGAGTTGAACTGACATGAATTATGAAAACAGAGTGAGAGTAAAATAATTAATAATTTATTAATCAGCTATTGCCAAAAAATCTCTCCAGAAAATACTTCAACATTTCACATGGGGGTGCAGCGGATCACAAAACTGAAACTTCTGATTATGGTGCATCTTGAAGGACAAAAAAGTAAGAGGAGAAGAAATGGATGTCAGAATTTACAACTTTAAATTCTTTCATTGTCCCCCTTCCCGCAATTGGGAACATACTCAGCAGCGTCTTTCTCCAGCCAGTGTGGGACAGAAAGACAGAAAGCAGCCATTTAGACTCAAGCCCTGTTTATATTTCAAAGGGATTCGTACGTCTGAACTTCGGTAAGTTTTCCTCATTTTCAGTGTTTAAAAAAAACATTTTTTCTGGACAGTTTCTTCCGTAGTCACGCACTCTAATCGCTGAAATAAATTCAAGTGAAATGACGCAATTTGCCCGCAATTGCTCTCCGGGCGTAAAATTGCAGTTGTGGGTGACATCACCAGCAGGTGTCAAATTCTGCAGCGACTGAGGTGATTCTCCTCCGATGGCTGTGCGACCACTGCGATGCCATTGACTACAAATCGCTTGGAAGTATGAACCGCCTTTAGCTGCTGCTCCTATCTCCGAATGATCTCATGAACCCAGATGATGAGGGTGATGCAGGCGATGGTAACTTTGATGGTAACTCCTCCCACAGGAGGTGGAAGGCTTGCTTTTTTAGCAACAGATGTGTTCTTTCCCTTTTCTCCTCCTAATTTATGACATCGACACCTAAGCTGTTAGGTGCAAAATTTGTTCTTCACTTGTTACACATCCCCTGGGGGAGTGGTGAGCTACAGACACAGCCACGCTTGTAAACCATTTAATGTATGAACTAACTGTAACCAAAACCCTAACCTTAAACCTTCCTCCGGGTCTGTGCGGCTGAGAAAAAAGTTCAGCGCTATCCACACGTGTTTAGAAAATCACCTCCGAATAATTACTTTTCTTCTCAAAATCACCCATCTGCTTGGGTCCCATCTCGGATACATTTAAGATCCACCCAAAAAATGTTCTGTAGATTCCTCACCAGAATGTTCTTTGGCGTATGCCACCGCATGAAATTAAAAGACTAAATCGAATGAGCGTTTGTTTTTTGGTCATTGCTACCCTGGCTCACACAAATACCACAAACAGCCGACATCTTTACGACAACAGGAGAATATGGGAGGATCTTAAGCCTGGCCACTATTAGAGACCGGCGTCTAACAGCACGAGCACATGTTTGACCCAGCGTTAATTGGAGACCAGCATCAATTAGAGATGGGCCACAATTGGGAGATAAATGGCATGCAGCGCTTTACTAGCTTCTTAGATATCCCAAAGCACACCGCACACACCAATGGCAGCTCTGCTGCGCCACACTGGCACCAACCTACAAGGAGCAAAGTGGAGTTTAGTGTCTCCCAAGCACACTTTGACACATGGGCAGGCAAGGCGGGAACTGAACCTTTGGTGATATTTCATTAATAATGCGAAGCCATGAAATGATTTTTCTTCTCCTTGTTTTGTGGCATTTCCAGCTATTGCCTCCTAACTGTAATTGTCCTGATATTTCTGTAGCTAATTTTGTGGGTAACGCTTCAAATTCTAAAAGGGTCACAGCACTTTTCTTCTTTGGGAAGGTGTTTCTTAATACTATTAATCCAAGCCATAGGGACCTTCTGAAATGATTTTTTTATGCCCAGTCCTCGGCTCAATCATTTATTCAGTTTTTTTTTTTTTTTCTTTTTTCATGCATCGGTCAAGTAATTAAGCAATACTTCATGTACCATACTGTTTTACTGTAACTGTGTTCCTCTGTTGTGTAGTTGAATGCCATTTCTGGCCATGTTCCCATCTTGAGATGCACTTTTCTTTGTGTAATGATCCATTTGCAAGTTGTGAATGTATTCAGTTTGTACAATGAAGATGGACTTTAACTGCAGATGCACAGTTTTTAATGGGTTTATCCACAATGGACGGTAAGTTTAAAAATGACATCCCTTGGAAATGTAAGATGTTTTTAATCGAATAAAAGTTCTTTTTTATTAGAAGCTCTTGAAGAAAAACGATAAAAGACACATTTTTTTCAATTAGATGTAACAGTTCTTAGTGGATGAAGTGGTACATTGGTTTGGTCCTTTATCCTGCAATGTTTTACTTTGACTTATTGTGGCTGTGAGAGTGGGCGTGTTTGTTAATCAGGATGACCTATGTTTCAAGGAAAAGGGGTATTGCAGGACTTGCTTAGAAGAAAGAAAAGATTATTGTTGTTAGGATAGCATTTTTACCCCGCAGAATGTCACAGAATTCTTTACTGTTACATTATAAACAAACATTTTTGTCTCAATAACCAATACTTCTGCTCTTTCATTATTTGATCTCCTCTCAGAGAATTAATTTTTCTTTGAATCAGTAAACAAATCCTTTGATATCATATTATTTCTCTAATGTTAGCTAAAAGATTATGGACAAAAAAGCATATGATGTTTTTTATCGCCCCCAAAAAAGTAAAAACCTTAAAACAACATTTTCACTGCAGTTAAAAGTCCCAGTCCAATCATATTTTGATCTATTGTAAAAATGTTCTCAGCTGTCTTTAAATTATGATTATGCCATTCTTAAGCAAAAACAAAAAAAACAAACAAAAAAACTTCATTTTCTAACTTTATTTTTCTAACTTGTCATTTTCCGAGACAAAGTTTGTTCAGAGCAGCAGGAGATCATCAAAACGTCGCCTCTGAGTTTTGGGCAGAACAGTTGCCTGTTGCCTTTGTTTACGCTCTATCCCACTTGATTACAGTCCTTTCATCAACTTTCAAAGTTCCTTTCACTGGAACTAAGGGGCCAAGCCCAAGTCCTGAAAAACAACCCCACACCATAAATCCTCTTCCACCAAATTTCACACTCGGTACAATGGAGTCCGAAATGTACAGTTCTAGCGACCTCCAAACCCAGACTCGCCCAGCAGATTGCCAGATGGAAAAGCACGATTCATCACTCCAGAGAACGCCACTCCACTGGAGTCCAGTTGTGGCGTGTGTTACACTAGGGTTGTCAACAATTAGACAGTGTCGTCAACTAATACGCTATTACATAAAAAATCGTTGATACTAATTTCGTAATGTCTACTCGTGTATTTTTTTTTTTGTCATTTTAAACGATTATAAAAACCACTAGCCACAAAGTCATTTGAGTCGCAAAGCATAACAGGAACTTTTAGAGACAACATGCCCCTTTTTCAACCATAAAAGAAGAAGAGGGATGCAAACTTTCGTTCGTATCGTTTTTTACGGCACGAGCACCTGAAGCATCCCGCTGTCTTGGTGTCATCCGCAGTGTCCTCGACATCTAAGACATGATTGGGGTGCTACACCCCGGCTACCACCTAAATCACTTTTGCAAAATAATGGATGAAAAATTATTTTAGAAAATTTTACTGTTCACTAACTGCAATAAAGTAAATTCTTTTCAAAAAAAATAGTTTTTGCTCACAATTTGTATGGAAAGTTTAAGCCTTGTTTCAAATTAAATTTCAAATTAATTTTATTTCTAAAACACCTTTCATGTAAAAAGAACAGCTCCAGGGCCTGCACATAAAAACAAGCAAAAACACTAAAACACCATTCCCCCACAAATGGAAAAGAAATAAAATAAAATAAAAAAAAGTATCACAATAATAAACACAGAAAAAAGCAAATAAAATGAAGATAGTGAGCTGTCCTGTATGGTCTGATCCAGTATTTTGAGTGTTTCTATTGTAAAATGGACCCTTTTACGATGGTATTCATCTTAGCCACCCGCAATCTTCTGGCAAAAGCAGTCATAAACCTTACACTTCTTCACATTTTCTCACATTATGACCACAAGCATAAACATATTTTATTGGAATTGTATGTGAAAGACCAACACAAAGTGGCACACACTTGTAAAATGGAAAGAAAATTATACAAGAGTTCAATCTTTTTTTTTTTTTCAAAAAACCCCCCTAAAAAGCGCAGTGTGCAAAAATATTCAGTCCCCCTGAGTCAATATTTTTGCTGCAATTACAGCTGCAAATCTTTTGGGGTATGTTACCAGCTTTGCACATCTAGAGACTGAAATCTTTGCCCATAATTCCTTTCAAAGCAATTCAAGCTGTCAGATTAGATGGGGAGCGTTTGTGAACAGCAGTTTTCAGACCTTGCCACAGATTCTCCATCGGATTTAGGTCTGGGCTTTGACTGGTCCATTCCAACAAATATGATTTCAATAGACAGTTGAATATGCAAGCATCACTTTACGAGTAGTTTGCTAAATGTCTTTCAACTCTGGTATACAACTGTATGGCTTTTACCTCTAGCCCTGGTATACAACTTTTTACAGTGCATAAATCTGCAGTGCATATCTGCTGTTGTATTTTCAATTTTAGTTTATTCTTTTTGGTCATCATTTAAATAGGGGGCAGCGGTTACTTTGATGCAATAATCATTGTTTTAGTCTAGTTAAACTGGCGTTCATCACTGCATGTGTTCCTGCTAGATCTGTGTGATGCTTTTTTGTGGTTTTGACCATGTACAATCATGATATTTTTTATTACAAGAGGAAACTGTGAGAGTATACAGTTTGAAAAAGGGAATGTTACTGTTTTTGTTTGGGGAAAATAGTAAAGTTCTCAAAAGCAGAAAAAAGGTGCTGCTTAAGGAAACATGTTGACGATAAAATAGCAGCCATCTGATTTTAGATCACACCATCACGCTTATAGTTTCTCTCTTTTTCACTTAGAATCTGCAGATATTTTTAGGGCTCATTGGTGGGTCTGATACTAAAATTAAGCTGCACTGCTCTAAGGAAATGGTCAAAACTAAGTGTTCCCGGTCTGGAGTCCTGTATTTGCTGCAAGAAATGGATTATTATTCCGGTGTGTGCCTGTGTCTGCGTGTATGTGGTTGTCTGGGTTGTGACTGATAAGGTGCTTCACTCTAATCCACACAGATAGGTCTGTGTAGCAGTGATGTTTCACTGTGTCTCCACACACAAAAAGAGCCATTCAAATTCAAGTTTGTGTGATTGTTCTTTTTTTTATATTTACTGGCTCACTTCTTAACAAGGCTTTCAATGTTGTTGCTCTAGTAAAAATTCAGACTTTAAAGATTGTGTGCATTTATTTTTAAACTATGTAAAGTATTACAAGCTAGTGAAAACTTACGAGCTGATCAGAGACTGTAATGCCTGAAAGTTCTACAGGCTTGAAGTGCAATGGAACATAGTTTTTTCCTTTTAGGTTTATGTGCAGAAGAACTCAGGACATGTTGTCATTTCCTGCATTTACTGAAACAAAGCATGAATCTTAAAAATAAGCACAAGACTAACTGCATTTCTATGTTTTGCAGTTACTTTCTTCCTTTCTTTCCATTTTAATACACGTGTTTGTCTTGGATTCTGGATTAGCACGTGTCATACAGGTTGCTCCTCACATACTACAAAACAGATGAAAGTCTATTACCTACAACAGTTAAATTCACATTAAACAAATAAGTAAGGCTTAATCTGAAAAAAATGATTCAACCAATATGAAATATATCTTTACCTTGATCTATCCATTAGTTTTCTTTTTAAGTAATTTCTTTTAATTTTAGTAGTACTGTCAATCAATTAAAAAAAACAATCAGATTAATCACACTAGATTTTACTAGGTACATTTTAAACGACAATAGACGGCCAGAGAACATTCTTCATTTTTGTCGTCTGAAAAGTTTTAATTTGTAGCGTAGCGTTGTAATTCTGGTATTCCAGAAACATAGTTTGTGTGCACAAAACACAATAACAGTAAGATAAGCAGAACTCTAAAGACTTTTATTTCTGCAGTATTGCATAAAGGAAATACAAATGTTGATATACAGTCATAAGAAACAAACATTGTATTTCTGCATTTTAAATGGTACGAATGAATACTTAGATCTGATTGGCTGATGTGAATTCACGCGCCCAAAAATAATTCCGGTCTATCATTGCGCAGGCTTCTTTAAAACAAACTTTTTGCATAATCTTCTGGGCAAAAACAAGCATTTAGACATGAACGTTCTCTCTGAACTGGCCTAACGTGACAATAAGCATATACACACGTGGACAAAATTGTTGGTACCCCTCAGTTAAAGAATGAAAAACCCACAATTCTCACTGAAATCACTTGAAACTTACAAAAGTAACAATAAATAAAAATTTATTGAAAATTAAATAATCAAAATCAGCCATCACTTTTGAATTGCTGATTAACATAATTATAAAAAAAAAAAACTAATGAAACAGGCCTGGACAAAAATGATGGTACCCATAACTTAATATTTTGTTGCACAACCTTTTGAGGCAATCACTGCAATGAAGCGATTTTTGTATTTGTCAATGAGCGTTCTGCAGCTGTCAACAGGTATTTCGGCCCACTCCTCATGAACAAACTGCTCCAGTTGTCTCAGGTTTGATGGGTGTCTTCTCCAAATGGCATGTTTCAGCTCCTTCCACAGATGTTCAATGGGATTCAGATCTGGGCTCATGGAAGGCCACTTTAGAATAGTCCAACGCTTTTCTCTCAGCCATTCTTGGGTGTTTTTGGCTGTGTGTTTTGGATCGTTGTCCTGTTGGAAGACCCATGACCTGCGACTGAGACCAAGCTTTCTGACACAAGGCAGCACATTTCTCTCCAGAATGCCTTGATAGTCTACAGATTTCATTGTACCTTGCACACATTCAAGACACCCTGTGCCAGATGCAGCAAAGCAGCCCCAAAACATGACTGAGCCTCCTCCATGTTTCACCGTAGGGACAGTGTTCTTTTCTTCGTATGCTTGGTTTTTGAGTCTATGAACATAGAGTTGATGTGCCTTACCAAAAAGCTCCAGCTTGGTCTCATCTGTCCAAAGGACATTCTCCCAGAAGCTTTGGGGCTTGTCAACATGCATTTTTGCAAATTCCAGTCTGGCTTTTTTAGGATTGTTTTTCAGCAGTGGTGTCCTCTTTGGTCGTTCCCCATGAAGTCCACTTTGGCTCAAACAACAACGAATGGTGCGATCTGACACTGATGTACCTTGGCCTTGGAGTTCACCTTTAATTTCTTTGGAGGTTGTTCTGGGCTCTTTGGATACAATTCGAACGATCCGCCTCTTCAATTTGTCATCAATTTTCCTCTTGCGGCCACGTCCAGAGAGGTTGGCTACTGTCCCGTGGGTCTTGAACTTCTGAATAATATGAGCCACTGTTGTCACAGGAAGTTCAAGCTGTTTAGAGATGGTCTTATAGCCTTTACCTTTAAGATGTTTATCTATAATGTTTTTTCGGATGTCCTGGGACAATTCTCTCCTTCGCTTTCTGTTGTCCATGTTCAGTGTGGTTCACACCTTTTCACCAAACAGCAGAGTGACTACTTGTCTCCCTTTAAATAGGCAGACTGACTGATTATGAGTTTGGTAACACCTGTGATGTCAATTAAAGGACACACCTGAGTTAATCATGTCAGTCTGGTCAAATAGTTTTCAATCTTTTATAGACGTACCATCATTTTTGTCCAGGCCTGTTTCATTAGTTTTTTTTTTTTTTTAAATAATTGTTAATCAGCAATTCAAAAGTGATGGCTGATTTTGATTATTTAATTTTCAATAAATTTTTATTTATTGTTACTTTTGTAAGTTTCAAGTGATTTCAGTGAGAATTGTGGGTATTTTCTGAATCACACTACACATGTACACAAAGTAAGACTAGTTTGGCTTAAGTTAATATTTATTTTAAAGTATCTATGTGAAAAAAGACTACTGTTTGAAAAATCAAACCTTGCCTTTTAGATTTATTATAACCTGACTCTGACTTTCAAACTATCCATAATTCCACAGGGTTTAGTCTTTTGTGCTTTATGTCTTAAATAGTTATAGCTATTATATATAAAAGACATGAAAATGAAAACATACAGCCTTTGCTCTTCATTCATTTCTTATGTAGAAAAGAGCATGTGCAAGTAGGAACATGCTTAATTTAAAACTCCTGGTTTCACTGAGAAGAAAATGAAAGTAAAGGTCACTGTAGTCTGATTGATTTGTCATATCTAGACATGATTTATGTTGAATATTTACCCTTTGATACAACTGAGCACTCCGTGGTCTCTCTTCACCCCTGCTGTAGTTGTTATTGACCAGCCAATTAGTTTCACTATCTGAGCCCAAAGCACGATCCATTTACAGCAACTAGCTCAACAAATCCCTTGTGAGAATACCATCACTTTGGAGTTGGCTGTAATGGCACTGCAGCTAACTGGACATTAAAAATGACTCACCCTTTGTTCATAATTTTGTATTCAGAGCTTTTGAACAGCGGATAAAGCAGGTTTGCATGAACATCTATTACGGGAGCAAGAAAAACAGGAACAGGTTATTCCAGGAACAAGAAAAAAAATTTATGCTAAAAAGGTGGCCAGTAAAATGCATATTTTTTTAAACTTTTCTCAACTTATTTAACCAAAAAAAACCTTCCTCCTGTACTTTTGTGTTTTTGCATCTCTTAAATGCAAGAATGTGTTTTTAATAGTTTGTATTTGTTTATTTTAAATAACATCATTATAAATTTGCACAAAAAGGCAAAAAAATAATTACATTTCACAAACAATGTGGATTCCTTACTAAGCTATGAATTTTTGTCTTAATTTTGTGGTCTTTTCAAAATTTCTTGATTTAGTCATTGAAATCAATCAAATTGTTGGGTGAAAATCATTGTATTAGAAGTGCTCTGGTCTTCAGTGTTATTTTGTAACAAAGTCTTTACAAGAGAATTGGTGCTTAGTTTCTAGTCATTTTTAAGAATTGGTTGATTCATTTACTGTTTAAAAGAACTAAATAAGAAGAAATAAATAAACAGCTATCACTCAGTCATTCTATTGCTTGATATATTTTTTTAAAAACATGTTCTAAAAACATGCTAATCCTACTTTTTTTCTTGATATTATTTCTTTATTGCAAGTTATACAAGTTATAAACTGACCAATCAGATAGCTCAAGAAAAGCACACAATGTCAGCTGGTTTCCACCTCGAACATTCAAAACATTTGTTTGACTGATTCTCCTGAGCCCGCTTTCAGTGGAAGAGGTGTGGCTTTCCAACAAGCTCACTCCTGATTGGCAAAAGAAGTTGCCATAGAAATGTTGATTCAGAGAGACAGACCAAACTGCTTCCTAACCTTGTCTGGCTTCAAATGGTGGCGTCCATATCGCGTAAAAATGGCGACTGAATTGTGTTACGTCCCCCTGCTGCTGCCACCACATCCTGTCATGCTGCCTCACCCGGCAGGTGAAGCCAATCATCTTAATCAGCACCTGCCGGGTATTTAAGACTAAGAAGGCCACACCAAAGAGGGCAGAAGGCAGAGGCAGAGGCAGAGCAGGAGGCTGGGAGCAGTGGGTTTGGTTTGTGCTGGTTTGTGTCTCTTTTGGTTCCTCAACAGTCTTATACTGTTGGGTTTTGTTATTTTAATTTGGGTTTGGGACCTTGGTAGTCTTAGTTTGCGGGCTTTGTTTCTGTTTTTGTTTTAGGTAGTTTTGGTTAGGCAGCCTTTAGCAGGGAGCTGCTGACTCCGACGGCCAGCATGGCTGGGTCAGCTGTCTCCCTGACCTTTTGTTATGTTTGGCCAAGGTTCCAGTTCCCTTTGGTTTGTCTTTTTGTTAAAACCAGCACTTGAATTATTTTGCTTTTTTTTTTTGTTTTCAGGACACAGAGTTTTGTTTATTTAATAAACTGTGTTCTTTTAATTCTGTGTCCATTCTTTTCTTTATGTTGCGACCCCATCTTGTCTACCCCTAGACATGAGCCATGTTGGGGTCGTAACAATTGACTTTATTTCGTTGGAGCCAAAAGTAAGATGTTTTCTATGGGTGATGTCACACTACACAGTACAGTAGTCCTATTTAGTCACTGGGTTGATCTCATCAGTATTGTCCTTTGTCACTGTCATTTGATCCCAAGAGACTTACGAAAAAAAAGTTTTGCTTTGTGAAATCTAATCTCAATTCCTTTTAAAATAAAGTATTTGGACATCTCCATTGGAAAAGACACATGACCCACTAGAAAGTTATTTTAAACGTGGCTTGGCGTGTCCCTGTGGAGGAACTGGATGGTTGTAAAGAGGGAAGCCTTGGAATCTTTTTTCAGGTTGCTGTTCTAATAACCCAATCCCAGAGATACCCCCACAACCAGCACACACAAAGAGAATGGAAGGGTGAATGTACTACAGTAAATCATTAAAACAACATGTCTTTTTAGTATCTTGTTTAATAAGAGAAAGAGAAACTGTTTACCTTAAAAGCCAGTAATTCAAATACTCAGTTTTTTAAGCCATTGCAGTACTTCATGGTACGATTTTATTCAAACAAAATTGTTTGAAGAAAATACACTAAATGCAATCAGATCAGTTATTTGGATTGTGTAATTTTTTGAGGAGAAAAGAAAATGTCATAAATAATAAATGAAAAAATGATATGAGATCTAAATACTTGAGAGCGCTTTCTTTTGTTTTGATTACCTACTAATCGTTTTTTATACATTTTCTGAAAACCTTTATGTATAATAAGTCTGAGACTTAACATGACTGCTGACCTTAGCAGATGGAAGTAGCAAATGCCAATAGCTTGCCTGACTCTTTAGCAACACATTATGCTATAGGGTATTAAGACCTATTAATGGCATTATCCTCCAAAGGCTAATGAGGCAACACAGTAGGCTAATTACACTTATAGACTTAATATGCTTTGGTGTTTATTGTGGTCTTGACCCTGCCTTTTGCAAATAAAAAAACAAGCGTTGCTGAAATAATGATAAACTCTGCATGATTGACTTATACATACAATTTAAAGAGCAGAGCAGCTTTAAGGCAAGTAGAGTGGTCAAAGGTTGCATTTAAATCTTCTTAAAGTTATACTAACTCAATGCTAACTTGACTCGTTTGGATGCTGTGGGTTTTTGGGTTGTCAGGGTCTGCAGAGAGTTGTAGAGAGGAGCGGCTGTGTCTTAAGGGTTATGTATGGTGGTCGTGCTCACTATGGGCAAGGCAAGTTTATTTGTATAGCACATTTCATGTAAAAATACAAGTCAAAGGGCTTTACATAAAAAAAAAAAACTGTCAAAAGAAATATTAAAGGTGTGATCATTAAAAAAAGATTTAAAGAAAGTTGATCTAGGGTTTTCGTGAAGTCTGTTCCAGATCTATGGAGCACAGAAGCTAATTGCAGCTTCTACATTTTTTGTTTTGACTTTAGGAAATGAAAAAAGACTGGATCCAGATGAGCGAAGAGGTCTGGCTGGTACATACTGGGTCAGGAAGTCAGTGATGTATTTTGGTAATAAACCAAGCAAAGTTTTACAAACCAGTAGCAAACAAGTGTCTATCCTTTGGCAGACAGGCAGACGGTGTAAAGATATCAGAACTGGACTGATGCGGTTCTGCTTTTTTGGTAGTTCTGTGAAAACACTGTTAGTCAAGTTGACTAAAGATGAAAGCATGAACTAGTTTTTCCAGGTCCTGCTTGGACATCAGATCTTTACTCCTTTAAATATTTTTGAGATAATAGTAGGCTGATTTTGTCACTGCCTTAATGTGTTTATCAAAATTTAAGTCTGTGTCCATCCCAACACCCAAGTTTCTGGCCTGGTTGGTGGTGTTAAGAGGAAAATTTGGTCTCCTGGTGTCATTGTAATAGATATGTGTGTCATCTGCATAGCTATGGTAACTAATGTAGTTTTTTGTATAACCTGGGCCAGTGGGAGTACGTAGATAACTAAATCTGTCAAATTTCAACGCTCTGTGGCTCATCAGAGAAAGGTGTAATCATCAGCAGGTTGTTTAGATTTTAATATTTATTGTAATAAGTAATATTTTACAACTGATGGCGGCGCGTGAACAACGCGAGGCTCAGTGTCTTTCCAGAATCTGCTATTTAGCGGTTTATCTGACCATATATGAATGTATGAATATATATATATATATATATATATATATATATATAATATGAAAGTTGAATTCTATTCTAATTCTATTCTATGCATTCCCCAGGTGCTGAGGTTTGCCCATTTTACATCTACAGATGGCACATATCTAGATGTACAGCCAATTAAAGCTTAAAATTGTAATTTCATGACTTCTAATTATACATCCTTCATGTTTCTGAACTTGTCTTGAATTTTTTTCCCCGTAAATTATGTGGGTTTTAATATACTCATCGGATTATTAGTCAGGGATCAAAACACTGTCCTTTCAGAATTATTTTAAAATTTGATATTGCGCCTGTTTAAGCTGTTTAAGAAGTGTTTATCCTTAGATGGAAAGTTCGAAGATTAAGTTGGCCTTTTCTCATGCCAGCAGTGCAACAACACTGCCATAGTGCAGTGCAATTAATAGTTAGTGACTGCTTGATGATACAGACCCAACTTAATTTCCCTTTGATAGATAACTAAATAAAGTTAATATAAAAGCTGTTTCATGTTAAGTTCCATTTACACTGAACGCAATTCACATGTCTGGGGCATCCATGTTGATTTCAATAGTCAGGCTTTTTTATAGCAATGTGCATACTTAACATTGAAACGAGATACTCTGAGGTCCTGCTGTGTGATTTGAGTGTTGGGGAGTTATGCGTCGGCCTGGCAGTGGCCATTTGAGCTTTGCGGCACGTCAAGAGTTCCAAAATATGAAATTAAAAAAAGAGGGGTCAACCAAGACGATGATGATGTTGTTGTTGATGATGCTATCAGCAGGTAAAATCCAAAACCAACATGGAGGACAAGCTAATTGTTCTACTCCTGAATTTCATAATATTTTTCTTTTTTCCATTGAAACGACAACAAAAAGATTGTGTAATTTTTATTCTTATTTTTTTCTACTTGGATTAATGCGGGACAGCGAGTCTTCAAACTGGGTCACAGAGATATTGAAGTACATGTGAAAGTGGCTCTTTTTCAGATGTACTTCCTGCAGTAGATTGTGAACTTCACAGTATTGGTAGAGTTTCAGTGATCTCATGAACCCAGACATGGAGAGTCTTTACCAATGTTTTTACCAAGCCCATTGAGATGGCGATGGTTATGAAATGGGGTTATATAGAAAAATTGAATTTAATTTTTGTTGAGCTCTTCAAAATAAATAAACTTCGTCTTTCAACGTCATCCATTCAATGCATTGTAAATGAGATGTACAGTCAATTATCAGATGTAGCAATGGGGTAAAAACTTTAGATGGTATCTCCTCTCACATGCATCTGGAGCATCTAGTTTATGAACACATTTTTAGACAAATCGTCAAGCAGCAAATTAATGCGTATCAAAACAGAAGTATCCAATGCGAATTTGATGCACAAATTGCGCTCTGTGTGAACACAGTTTTATACTGTTGTTTAGCTGCTGGAACAATTGCTAAAAAATGTTGGACATCTTTGCATCCAATTAGATTGCTTTTATAAATACATAGCATAAATCTCATTGGCTGAATTACTGCTTTTTACACTTGATAAGTGTAACTTTGAAGCATTTGAGTTTAACTATTTAGCATGTGTTGGCTGAAGAGTCTCATTTTAAATATTTGAGGATTACATACAAGAAGGTTCAATATTTTGAAAAGGTGAATATGGGTTTGCCAGAAATCTATTCACTCTTGTTACTTTATACCTGAGTCACAACTGCCCTTACAAGTGGGTACCGGCTTTCTGTGGTTGAAAAATGATCAGGTCTGTTCAGGGCAAGGCGGTGACCTGCTTGAAATCTTAAGATTGTAGACGACATGTTCATGTATATTTTTCTTGGTATGCTGCAGGTGTCGGGTTGTAGTCAACTCTTAAGCAAACAATCAGAGTGTAGGTGAGACTCAGGCAGGTTGAATAGATACCCCCCTTGTGTAGGTATCCCATGGGGACGCACATATCAGCTGCACACCTCGTGCGTGTTGCGGTGTGCACAGTCAGTAATGAACCAGTGCGCACACCTAAGTAATGACTTGATTGCTGCCTAAAAGGTGCCCTGTGACAGCATTCCTTGTACATCATAAATTAGTTTAACTTATTCTTAATTATTCTTAATGACAAATACTTGACAGTACATTTACCACACACATGACAATGGTACATTCCATTTCCGTGATGTCCCTTTAAGGTGGCCGCAAGAGCCTCAAGGAAACTGCAAGTAACACCTCTGGTTGTCTTAAGATGCAGCCCCTCCTCTCTACAGGCCCTGGCAACCCAAAAACCGCAGCATTCGTATGGGTCAAACCCTGTATGGGTCCATGTGACTAAGGTATTAGCATATATTAAAACTAACTGGGATAGACAGTGCATCTTGAGAGTAAAGTTACAAATAGTGTCAAGATTTTGCATTAACATTGGCATTTTGTCATGCTTCAGATCATTACATTTTTAATGCTTCATTTTAAACAATCCAACAAAACAATATGGTGGAAATTAGTTAAATTAAATTGGAAGTTAGTTATTATGAATTATATTTTTTAATGATGCATTCACTGATACAGCAGCACCAAAAAGGCATAATTGTCGCTGTGCTTATTTTTCTTGTGTGAGGGATGCAAAAGTGCAGAGTTAACACAAAGATCTCTTATCCCAACAGTGCAGAGTAGGAATGCTTCACAAGCTGTCATTGGTGTGCGATCTTCCTTATGCTTCGTTCCACTGCCTTAAGAGCACCAGCAGTTAATTTCCTCCAACAATGGTTCAGTCAAATATGTCTATGCCACTGCATCCAATTTAACATGAAAAAAAGTTTAAAAAATAGGCAAAGAAGTATCTTTTCTGACATCCAAAGCTCAGTTTTTGTAAAAGAAACGAAGCAAAATGAAATGCGAGGCCCAACTATTGCTGCTGATTCAGCCACACGTTTTAATGATGATGCTCTCAAATTGCAGAGACAGCAAGATTCCTATCAGAAAAAGAATTGCAGAATGTTTACTAGAAAAATCTACCATAAAGCATTGAAGTGACAGAAGAATCATAACATCTGACCTTCAAATTCTTTGTCATAGTCAGACTAGGCTCTTGCAGCAAAACCTGCTAAATGTAGCATTAAATAAATACTTATGAGACAATTACTGGAAAGATTAAAAAAAGAAAATTTGCACAAAAACAAACAAAAGCCATTTTAATATTTTTTTAACATTTTGAATGTATACCATTTTTTTTGTCACATTTTTAAAAAGCTAATTTAATCCCGCAGTGAAATTCAGGCCCTGAGTTGAGAGTTTTTTTTTTTTGCTAAAAACACCAGAAACGTGAGTTTCATTACAGTTGTTTTTCAAAGGGAAATGTTTATTTTTGAAGTTCTTGAAGGCCAATCAGATGTGTGGCCCCTTGTCAGGAAAACAGTTCATTTTTAGCTTATGAGCTTGAAGATGATTTCACAGTTTGCATACTTTTGTTGTAAAATAATGTTTATAACAATTGAACAATTTTGACCCTGGGCAAAGGTTTTCTGCAAAGTATGTTAGTATCTAACCCTATCCTCTCTCTCTCTATCTATGTCCTCCCCCGCTTATTGTGAAGAGTAATTGATTTGAAAACAGAATTTGTCCCTAAGAAATACTCTGGTTTTTTTCATTTTCATTGATCCCCTTTCATTTTGATTGAGGTAGTTTGTCTTGTAGTGGCATTCAAGATTTGGATAAGTGTAAGTGTTGGAGCTAGACATTTAGTTGTGAAAGGAATAAGCAAGGAGACAAGCAATGCTTTCAATTTCAATGGAATGTCCTTTCAAAGACTGTAACTATTTTTTCGTGTGTGTGTGCTATGGATTGTGTGTGCTTTTGTGGGAGAAGAGGCAGGAGTGAGCAAGACAAGTCTTTGTTCCTTGTTATATGAAGCCAATTTCCAGTAATCCTCCTTTCAATAAGGGACTTGGAGGAAACTATATAGGAGGCTGATGGCCAAAGCCAAGACCCATTCATTTACATTAGGCTCCTGGTAAGACCTCCTAAAGCAAAGGATTGCTCATAGAACTAATACTGTGAGCTTTTCAAGTGAAAAGAAATACTTGACTGGTTATCCTCATCTATTACCTACTAGGGACCCATTGGAAATGTTATCATTAATGATACTAGCTTGCGGTGTTACAGTACAGCAACGATATAATCCAGAACAGATCGTAGATAAAAATAATTGCAACACAAGCATCTCAGTTAAGCTTTACTACTAGTTTTATGCAATTCACACTCCACTGTCATTTTTTGGTCTGCTTATTCACAACGATTTGAATAAAGAAATACTCCTTTTAAAATAATTTTAAACTATCAAACAGGGTTCATTGTGTTGGACAGAGCCGTGGTGGAAAGTAGCGTTCAAATGTTTACATAATCAAATGCTTGTCTTTTTTTTCCTCTGCTGCTGTTTAAATTAGCATCTTGTAAATAGAGACAGACTTACACAGTTTGTTTTATCGGATAGCCTGCTTGGATTGACAAGTTTAAAAAGCCCTTCTGAAGTCTGGTGTAGACCAAATAAGCAAACCCTGGCCTGCTCTAAAATAAGACTTTTAACTCATTTGTAAATGAACTGCTGCTGTTCACTTCATATCAATGTGCAAAGACATTTCACAGACCCAAGTCCAGTGGCGATCCAATGATGAGCTGTGCAGTGGATAGAAACAGCCCATACAGACAATCTGAAGTCTCTTCAGTGAATGTGGTCTGTTGAAAATATGCATTCTCACTCATTTTTTGCATTATCAATCCATGCATTTATCAGAATTATCTGAAGTACTCATGAAGTATATGACAAATGGTATATTTGTACTAGTGATGTCAATCAGTTAAAAAAAAAATAATCAGATCAGTCACACTTTTGGATTGTGATTTATCTCGAATAATCACAATGTTTTACTAGGTTAATTTTATGTGACAATATGTGGCTTTTGAACCAATAAAAAAAGACCAGAGAGAACACGTTTCCTTCATTTGTAATGTCTGAAATGTTTTAATTTGAAAACTCAAATATCCCAGAAATGTAATTTGTGTGCACAAAACACATCAGCAGTAAGATGAGCAGAACTGTAAACTGATGTCTACGTCTACAGTGTTATTCTAAGGAAACAAAGATGCTGATAAACAGCCATTAGAAACAAACATTGTGTTTCTGCACTTTAAATGGTTCTGGTGAATACTCAATTCTGACTGATTCTGGCTGCTGGGTGTTGATGCACAGCTAGAAAAGAAGTTCCGGTAACATAGCCCAAACATTTCCAAATTACTGAGCAGGCTTCTTTAAAAAAAAACGTTTTGCTTCATCTGGAGCAAGCGGTAAGAGGTGAACATTCTCTCTGAACTGATGCTTTTTTGAACCTATCGTGACAATCAGCACATACGGTACATTACTTCCTTTGTCGCTGTAGCCGAGGTCTGCCGGTGCAGCAAAGCATTCTGGTTTTACCGGGCCACACCACCAATCAAATATTCAGCTTTATGTGAAAAGCGATCTAAACTGAGGAAATAACAAGAATAAAGAATATTTATTTTGTAAGTGACCATGATACAAGCGGGATCGTGCCCGACAAAGTGTGTATTTTCAAAACTTTTAAAACAGCATGAACTGTCCAAAACAAAGTGGAAGAAAGTTGCTCCTGATGTGTAATTAATCTGCTTTAATAAATAAGACGTTATTTTTTTTTAATTAATCGTGTAGGTTAACGTTGACAACCCTAGTTTGTATACATCTATTTATGACTGATAAGCTCAGACATGTACATTATTAACGGTGACTGCTTTCATGTTGAAAAGAATCAAGGAAAAGCAATTGAACTTGACAGGAAGTTGACACTTTCAATTACGTCCAAATATA
Organism: Oryzias celebensis; assembly: GCA_014656515.1. NCBI lineage: Eukaryota > Metazoa > Chordata > Actinopteri > Beloniformes > Adrianichthyidae > Oryzias > Oryzias celebensis. The sequence goes on along the minus strand of BNCR01000001.1, from coordinate 27,055,093 downwards.
CAGACCACTCTACAGTTAAAGGTCAGTTTCACCATTTATATTTTTGTTGACAATTAACCCCTGGAATCCCCTGAAAAACAGTTTGTGTTGCCGGGAGGGACTGTTTCCTTCTTTCTGCTATGTTTGCTTTTGGTTCTTAGGACTGAAAGATTATTTTTTACCCTTAGAAAAGTTTTTCTTTTCAAGTTTTTGGATCCCACCCTCCCCAGGTGTGTACTTGTGTCAGCTTATTTCTTGTGTTTCACATAAATAAGAAAGTTCATTACTGCTCGCATGACTGGCATTCTGGACTGACAGCTTTCCCATTGGGGCCCAAAGCATGCGGGCCAAAGTATAAAAGATGTGAGTTAGAGACAGAACAGCAGAGGTGTACAGAGAGCCCTTCGTACTTCCTCTGGACACGCACACCACTGTGTTCATTTTTGTCTTCATCTCTTGTAACAATTTGTAGGTTTTTGTTTCTTTCCTTTCTCTTATATGTGTGTTATGTAAGAAGTCTCAACAAAACTCTCACAAAATATTGTCAGTAAAAAGTAAGGATGTCCTGATCCGATCACATGAACGGAAATCGGGCCTCATAGTTTCAGACTCGATCAGATTTGGGTGTTGTATCCCGACCATGGATGGGATTTTTATTGTTTCTTGTTATGGTCAGTGCTAAATATTTCAAGCCTATTATTACAGATAAAGAATCTCCTTGAAGTCTGCATATCATGAACAGATCACCACATTTTTTGCCATCAAAAGCAGCAGAATACTGCACTAGTTTGTGCAGGGAATGCACAAAAACTGTTACCAAGATATTCAGAATCAGACTTCCAGGCTCAATAAGTCTTTCAACAGACATTTAAAGCTGACAGCAAGTGTCTCTTGCATTTTGTCTCAACTCAAACAGGGATCTACAGAGACAAAAAAAGGGTTTTTACTTCTTTCGAAGGGGAAAGATTCTTTCCATGCTGCGGACAGAGAGATGGTAGTGAGACGCCGCCAACGGACTGTCTATGAGAACGGGGGAAACAAAAAAAAAAAAAAAAGCCAAAAAAATCTGTAATTCTCAAAAACAACCTAAACTAATGCATGTTTACATTGATATGAGCTATTCCCAAATGCTCATCTTATTCATGCTTCAACAAGGATTTTTTTTAAAAAAATAATTAATTTCCAGGAAATTTTAACGGAGTCATGAATCACTTCTGCTCAAAAATATTCAGTAGTTCTATAGATACTAAAGCTATAGTCACCAAACTTTCCCACATAATACACCTACTGCTATTAGTTATTAGTTAACTTTTGTTACTAGTTAATAGTATTTCTGCCTGATTGACTAAGCTACTTCACAGAGGTCTTCTGTTTAAGTGTTAAATGAGAAAATAACGTTAATAAAATAAAAATAGGAAAAATCAACCTGGATGTGCTTAATTAAATTGAATTGAATTTTAAATTAAATTTGTTATTGTTGCGTGTGTTGCAAAAGCATCAGATCGGGTCTCTGTATTGGCAGATACTCAAATGACTCACACCGGAGTCAAAAAAAACTGGATCGGGACATCACTAATAGAATAGAACTATGCATCTGTAAGGTGAACAAAAGGGCACAAAATGTTTAAACAGTTTTGCTAATTAGCTCTCATGTCTTTTCTACGGTCTTGCTTTTGTGGTAAACTGTAGAATAAGGCGTAACGTATCAACATTTGAAATATAGTATTATTAAGAAGTTAATGTTTATTGGTTTGCTCAAAGAACTGTCTCTACTGTTTTTTAATGTGGTAAATTGGAGCACTCTGGACCGAATGTTTTTTTTTTTTTTTTTTCTTTTTTCTTTTTTTGATGTGTTAATTATTCAAACTAAAAAAAATGTCCCCTTGGTGATGTCAAAGTAAATGTTGAAAGTCTTTTATTATAAAAAAAAAAAAAACTTAATCAAACCACTTTGGTTTAGTTTCATCTTTCACTGCGCCACGATGTCACAAATTAAAATAAAAATCTTTAAAATTAGGCTTTTTACGGCAATTATTAGATTAAAACCCATTGTGATTAAAATTAATTAATTAGATTAGTTAATTACAGGTCACGATTAAATAATTACACAAAAAATCTATTGTATGACAGCAATATTTTTAAGATGCTGTTGTTTGATTGGAAGCGTGTCACTGCCTACATTTGAAAGCTATATTTATTATACTGCCCTTTTTGCTCTTTTTTTCTATTTGTTCAGAACTTGCTGTCGGAAAAAGTCGACCAGATGATGGAGTGGTCTTCCCGGCGTTCGGTCATCCGGATGAATGGGGACAAGTTCCGACGTTATGTCAAGGCTCCACCCAGGAACTACTCTGTCATCGTCATGTTCACTGCTCTGCAACCTCAAAGGCAGTGCTCTGTCTGCAGGTATGCAAGTCCACACGCGCATTCAAGGCCTTAGCCATTGCCGCCATTCCTGTTAGACACATCCTACACAAACTGTTTTTTTCTCATTTGTGTTTCTATGATAAGAAAAGTTATGATTCTTTTATTTTTTATTTGTCAAAAGGTAAAGAGGCTCAAAACAATGATGCCATTTGAAAATCACGTCTTTGAACAGTTGTGAAAATGTAAATAATAGTTAAGCTTAAAATAAACTGCATAGGTTGCAAAAAATGTGTATGCTGACATAGTAATATGTCAAGATATTACAATACACTATTGAGTGTTTTAAAAGATTTAACTGTAGATTGGAGTTATAAGTTCACACAGAGCAGAAAGGATGAATTGAAATTATTTGCTAGGATCCCATTTTGTTTTGTGCGTAAGATTATTATTATTATTTTTATTTTTTTTGCCTTAGTAGCCTCGTGATATTTTACATACTCCTGTTTCTGTTGCCATGGAAACCACGTTCTGTGTGTTGAAAACCTGTGGCTCACCTCAACACTTAGGTCATGCTGCCAAAGAGGAAAAACATGGAGTTCACAGGGCAGAAAGACATACTTAACCACCAACCTACTCAAAACATTTTAAAAGGTTGGAGATTTTTTCCCCCAAGATTCTAATAAGAAAACCTTAAATGTTCAAACTAGGATGATCTCTGAGAAAGGAGGGTCCAATGTGAACCTTGGAATGTGTCAACACAGCTAAGTTTGGTTTTTGAGCTTAAAGTATTTATCTTCTGATTCATCCATCCATCATTGTCTTCATCATTCTGCTGCTTCAAAAGAAGGTCACCCTGACACAGTCACTAAGTTTAGCATTATTAGGTGATCCTCCTCACATGTCTATGACTATGAACAGTAAGAAGCCTGGCAAATCCTAAGACATTTGAGGTAAACCCTGCAGCAAATTCTGCCCTCAATAAAATCCATTGGCCATAAACCTTGAGTACTAAAATTTAATCTCTGCACCCATTTTAAAATTTTACATGATGATAGGTAGAACATAGAGTTGTTGTGGAAAGTGTCATTTAATTAGTATTATAAATAAAACATATATTAAATCTATTTTGCAATTCAATTTTTGTTTTCAAAAAATGTTTTTTTTAAAGAAGTACCCTAAACTCTGCTTTGATAATTTTGACACCCTTTCTTCTTTCTTCTTGTTAAAAAGTCCTATAAAAATAATTTGTTTTGCACTACTCACAATAAGTTAGAGACATTGTTATTAAGAAGAATGCTAGTCAGAAGTTTAATGAAATACATCTCTTTTATATTACTTATAATGAATGAGAAGAAGCACTAGTTTTTATTAGTTCTAATGTCAGTAGTGGGTATTTCCATTTGCTGCAGTGACAGCTTGACAGTGACATCTAATGTTCCTTATTAGCCTCATTATGTTATTCTGAGGCAATGCCTTCCACTCTTCCACAAGTGCTACATGCAGTTCTGACAGGTCACTTGGGAGTGGGGTATGATCATCCATCTCTGCTTCAAATGGTCCTAGACATCCTTCATGGCAGGGGTACCCACTACATGGATCCTTTAGGAAGGAGCATTCTCTGTATAAAAAAAAGATCTTCTTCTAAAATAAAAAAGCTGTCAGCCGATCCTCATCCTCACTGTTAGGTACATAATTTGATTGACATGCAGAAGGGACAATCAAACGTCCTCAGATACAAAGGTTGACCATTGCACATGTGTGTTCCCACAAAACTTAGTGCAACACTGGGCTAACAAATGTGAAGGTTTTTTTTTTTTTTTTTTTGTCATCTAAATTTCAGAAATGTGTGAGCATTCAGCATCAGACATTTAACTATGAATGTAGCTGCTAATGTGTCGTAATGTTTTCTCAACTGACCCATAGTCAGTATCTCAATAAGAACCTCAAACATAATGCACACCAAACTTGTCTTTTGTCACCACACCTTGCGCTGGGCCGCTGTTGACATGACAACACAAGTCCAATTCAAGAAGCTGTTAAAGGAAAAATGACAGAGGAACTTTTTATCATGTTGTGATTTTACAAAGGTCATCTCAATTTATTTTACTATTATAAAATAACTGTCAGATTTACTTTAAAAGCTGCTTTTCATAATAAGTACATGAATTTAAGAACATAAATATGACACTCCTGTAATTCTTCCCTTCGTCCTACCACTTCTCCCTACTACCACTCCATTTGTTGGGGCATTTTTAGTGAAAGTGGTGTCCAAAAATAGGTTTTTTAAGGGCTACCCTCAAGGCAAAGTGATACAGAACCCTCTGTAGCGAGGGAGATTCGCGTCGCGCTATGCCGCAGAGGAGAAGCGCTTTCATGCGGATGCGCTCTAAAGCACAGAAGCTTACATTTAAATTTAACTAAATACTTTTTGTTTTTGCATGATCTTTTTTAAAGTTATAAAACCGCTGTTGTCATGTATTTTTAAGTGCTGGAATGCCTGCGCTAACTTAGCTAACCAGCGATTATTGGTGACCTCATTCAAGTGGTAGTGATGACTGAAATCGGAGACACTATTTTTCCACAACTCTCCATTTGGAGGGCTAAATGTAGGGAAAGGGAGAAGTGTTAGGGCGAAGGGAGGAATTCAGATTGGGCCAAACTCTGCCAGTCGTTCTAAGACTTGCCAAATATAACCAACCCGAAGGTGGACTATGACCAGGTGTCTCTGCTCGATGGTTAAGTGGCGTCGTGTGTTCAAGGCTTAAATGATGACCCTGAAATGACTTGGTGGCAAAATCAGCTTTTTATATCCCAAGGGTGTTAAAGTTGATGTAACATTGAAAGGGTTCAGCAACATTGAATTTGAAATTCAACATTGAATTTGTTCAGTTTGTCACATTTACATAAATGTTCGATCGCAACCTGACCTTTGTTTTCATTTTCCAATACTACCTCCTTTTTCTTTTTTTCTTTTTTTTTAATGGTTTAAGCTTTGAGAGTTTAGACGTGGTTTTAAAAGTTTAAAAAGGTTTAAAAGTATGAATGTTTTTCTGTATGAGAAAATTGTATAAAGTGTACAGTGAGAAGTTTGACAACTTTTGCACATCTGTAGTCTTACTTCACAGATTTAACTTATTTTCGGTTATTTATGTGAAGTAACCCCAGCGATAAACAATCACGTTTCTGTCATTCATCTTTTTCAACTAAATCAAAAATTCACACCAAAACAGTTCATATAAAAGGAACTGCTTTCATTTTAGAAATGTCTCTCTTTAATTTCATAAAGCTTCAGGGTAACACTTTATAATAACTACCCAGACAAATCATTATAAAACTGTTAATTATTGAGTTATAAATGACATAAGTAACAGTTAACAGTTTGTTAATGATTTATAAATGTGGGGTTAGGGTTGGAATTAGGGTTAGTATCAGGGTTAGGGTTGGTTGGAAATGTTCCTATTTACTAACAGTTAGTTAATAAGTAATTGCTACAACTTAAAAAAAAGTCCCAGTGACATGTATAAAATATTAACTAATTCTTAACAAGTCATTAGTAAGTAATTTAGTACCAGCTTCTTCATGATATATTACTAATTAATATGTTGCCGTTAGAAATAATTGATATACAGCTAACAGGTCATTTCTAACTTGCTAGCTAAAAACGTTAGTTATCTACTGTCTATCTATATATGTACATAAGGTACATTCAATAATCCTTAACAGACTATTAACTGTTATTTCACAAGTCATTTTTACGAAATAACTAACAGTTTAATATTGATTTGTTAACTAGCTATAACGGGTAGTTATTATAAAGTGTTACCAGCTTCAGTTCAAGGCATTCAGACATACCAGGCAATGCAATAGAAGACGCATTACATCTTCAAGGTGCTAAAAAAAATCAGTCCGTGATTAACTAGGTATTATTGTAATATGAGATTTTGAGTCTTCTTTAGGATCCGTTACTGATACTACTTCTGTATCATCATGTTTTATAGACAAGCAAATGAGGAGTACCAGGTCCTGGCTAATTCCTGGCGTTACTCGTCTGCATTTTCCAACAAACTGTTCTTCACCGTTGTGGACTACGATGAGGGAGCAGATGTATTTCAACAGGTGAGGATTTAAAAGGGAATACATTTCATATAATTCCACTCACCTAATGCAGAATTTACGGTGTATTAACTTGAAAAAAGAAAAATGGAGAATTAACGTTTCTTTTGTGTTTGTTTGTTTTTTTTTTTTTTACTAAAATATTTACTTTCTTTTGTGTGTGTTTATTGGCTTGCATTAACAGAGCTGAATTGTTTTTCACCTCTTGATATTGGTCGGAATACAAGTATTGCTATTGTAAGCAAATTCAATTGATTCCAGTTTGTTTTTCCAGTATTTAAGCATGGAGGTCCCGATCAGGTTTCTTTGGGCCTGATTCCTAATCATTTGATTTTGATTATCCACCAATACAGAGTCCCAATCTTATTATGTAGCATGTTTACAAAATGAACAAATTTAACAAACAGATCTACGTTTTCCCCCTTATTTTTCTTTTACCGTAAATCTCTTAATATTAGCTCTGGCATTTTGTTCTGAAAGGACCTCGGCCACTATTAGAGAGCAGCGTCCAAATCAAGGAACCACTGTTAGACCTGGCGAAGACCGGTCACTATTAGAAGATGTACACTATTAACCTTCTTTTACCATTTAACCCTTAAACAGAGCACTTCTGTAAAGTACTTTAACAGCAAAGTGAAAATAGTGCAACTATTACCTAGTAATTAACTGGTTCTGATGTTTTAGGAGCTTTAGAACTATTGAACATTTTTGAACAGATGTGATTCATATGTCCACTAAAAACTCTGACAAATAAACATTGACATTCTTTCAAACTGTTGTTATAGTATAAATATGATGATGAGTATTCATGTGTAGCTCATATCAATGGAACCACCTATTAGTTTTGGTTGTTTTTGAGAGAATATATATATTTAATTTATCTCTTTAGACCTAGCATCAATATTCATCACATGTCTTATTCTGCTTAACTGGTGCTCTGTCAAAGAGAAAGAAAAAAGGACCTGGTATTAAAGGGGTTTAATCCCCTTCTCTCGCAACAATACAGTTCACAGTTGTCTCTGTCTACTGCTCTCATTAAACTGAAAACAAAACATTAAAACCTGTTTTTTATGTTATATACCTAATAATACCTTTGTAGGTTGTTGTTTGCATCAAGACAACCCAATAGAGACACTTTCTGCCGTGTAAAATGTTTTTTAAGAGTTATTGATCCTGTCATTCCAAAACTGTGAAGATCTTGCAAGCCTAGCTTAATTTTACTTTAGCTAAACTGTTTTTGTGCGCTTCCTGCTCAAAGTAGCACTCTAATAAATGGTGGTAAAATGTTCATTATATGCAGATTTCTAGTAAAATATTTATCTGGAATAATGCATCATAAATATAAAGCATCAATCATAATTAAAATATCCTATATTGATCAAGAGACACTAACCGACTTGTGATCAAGTCATGAACTACGGGATAGGGCTCGATTTCCGATCACGTGATCAGATCAGGACACCCCTATATTTAAGCTTCAGAAAGTTGCATTCATTTGTTTCCTTCAACAGTTGTTGAAAATGTTGGTGAACGCAATAGAGAACAGTACATTAAAGATAAAATTGATATTGCGTTGAAATAAAGGGTATCATTTTGATAAGGGAAATCATTAACTTTATTTCAAGTTTCACCCGTTTACCTTTCATCTTTTCAGGCTAGTTGCATCTTGACGAGCCCCCCTCTCTGGCTTTATTAAATTGTTTTAATGGTTTCCTCAGATATTTTGTTGTCTGTTCCCCTTTGATCTATTTAAAATATCCCACAAATCTGAACAGCTAAACATTACACAAATTATAGTGCACCTAAAAAAAGATACTTTATTTTTTTCTTCAAAAACTGTTTGCTATTAAAAATAAAAAAAAGAATAGTTTCTTTTTCACAATTGCTATTTTGTCATAACTAAAACTACAAACCTCAGTCTGTTTGATGCAGTAATTTTTGGCTAAGTTTGTATGCTGTTTAAAACAATTCCAGCTGCTGCCGTAAATCCTAAAACCCCTAAAAGATAAAGTTGTGATTGACCAAAAGATGACTGAGGCAGCCTTGGATTCTGCAGTGCAAATGGAACGTATCTCTGTCAGTGACTTCAAGTGAGGGCAGGATTTTCACAACCTCAGCCTTTCTCAGCATGAACAAAAGTTTAAATGTCTTTTTTCAGCTGACTGCAGCACTGTGGCATGAGACACCTGCAAACTGCTACTGATATATGAGCGGAGTGAGCATTTATAGCTTTGCTCTGTGATTCTGGCTGGCAGGAAGGATATCTCTACTGAAAGGCAGGCTTACATTTACTTGCTTGTGTCACCTCACTGTTTAACTCTGTTACAAAACTGTGTGTTTGCAGAAAATAGTTTTTGTCACATTCATGACTGCAGCTACTTATCTGTAAGACGATGGAAAACTATTAGTTAATCTGTTTAAAAGGTCTGTTGACAGTACTTGATGGAAGAACAACAGGGCCGTAATTGAAGTGAACTGGTTTTTTAAAATGCAAAACCAATTTTAGCCTCCTCGTTGGTTTATTGTTTTCTTCTGCTTTTCATTTTGACGTCCTAAAGACCCACTCCAATGAAAATTGTGTTTTTTGGTGTTTTTAACCTGTTCTGGTAGCATTTTCTCATGATGGAGGACAAATAAAAAGAAAAATAAGATCAAAATTGCATAGCTCTGAAATTGTTAGCCATTTTAGTTTCACCCCTAAGCTTAGGGTTGCGAGGGGCTGTAAGCTACAGGGAGAGTGTAAACGAAGAACTGATTGGAAATAGATGCAAGCTGACCTCTGTGCTAGCAGTTCCGTCCACAACTCAGTGATGAATTTCTAATGAACTGCTCAGCAGAAAATGAGATTTCTTTTTTTGCCTTTGGAGTGGGACTTTAAACCAACAAGTGAAACGCAAATAACTGAGGGAAAGCAAAAAAAAAGTAAGACAAATAAATAAATGCAGCTGTTTATTTCCTCCCTTCTACTCATTCAGGAATTTGGCAAATCTATCAGTCAATTAAAAAAATTCACACTATGTGAAAGTTGTTCATTTGATTCAGTTGACATCCTTCCTCTTTTCTCTCCAGCTGAACATGAACAGTGCCCCCACCTTTATGCATTTCCCTGCAAAGGGAAAGCCAAAGAGAGCAGATACGTTTGACCTACAAAGAATTGGCTTTGCCTCAGAGCAGCTGGCCAAATGGATCGCCGATCGAACAGATGTTCAGGTAGCATTACACGAACACCTCACGCTGGCATTTATTTACTAGTAAGACAAACATGTGTTTACATATCTGAAAAATTGCTTTGGTAGCAGACCCAGAGATTGTTGTCACAGACTCGTTGTAAACTTTAACCTGATGCTGCCATGTTTATCTGTCAAGCTTTACTAAAGTCTACTTTTACACAATATTTTTTTTGTTTTTTGAGGAAAGACTGTCCATATGATCTATTGTGAACATATGTTATAGAACAAAAAAGAATGTTTTTCTCTTTACAGTGAAAGAAGCAGTTTAACATTAAAACACAGGATTTGGCAAATCTTTTATTGTAACAGCTATTCACAATCATCACTCTACTGCTCCACGCACAATTAAGAACAATTCTTTACAAATGTTACACTATAGATAAAACAATTCATTTTCAAATACAATGTAATGCAAAACATTTTTTCATTTGATTGATTTAGATTTATTAAAATATAAAACAGAAAAAAATGTAAATAGCAAACATCTACTTTTATGTATTAGTTGTAGCGTATGTTCAGATCTTGATTATTTGTACTCCAGTATTTCCAGCTGCTCATTGCTGACGGTCTTTAAAAATCTGAAATATTTAAAAAAAAAAAAAAGATTAATGTGTATGCTCTGTTCTATGAAGACATTCTGTTTCTGAACAGTGTATTGAAGGTCTTAGAATGCTTTGGAAGCTGGATTCACTTATTTGAACGTCATTTTTATTGGTCTGCTTTGGCACTGAGTAGAGCTTTGAAGAAACATTTGGTTGGAACAATGCTCACCTAGACCTGCAGCCCATTCGAGTCCCTTTCTGGCTGGTCTGGAAAAAAAACCCAAAAACTCTGTATTTACCTGAGTTGGTATATCTTTTTCTATCTAGCCACTTTGTTCTTTGGATATTTAGATAAAGTGCAAGCATTAATGATGTTCTTTAAATCCAGTGGTTTAAAAAATTATAGATGATCGGTCCAGTCCTGCTCTTCAGTTAATCTCAATTTAATGGTTTAGTCTAGTGTCATTCTCCAGCTGTTATCCCTTACAGGCAAAATCCACCAAACTTTATTTTCATGTGTTGGAATGTATTAAGCTCCGAGTCTTTTGTGGCTCTCAAATGGAGTTCACAAAGACATCAGAAAATGCTTGGGGCTGGAGGTAACAAATTGGAAAAAGGAAAAAAAAAAAGCTTCAATTTAGTGATGGTGTATTATACATTACAGTTGTTGAAATGCAGCCTTGACACTGCTTCAGCTAAAATGAGATTGGCGATACATTTCATTTATCTAAACATGATTTTTCTTTTTTTTTTTTTGCATATGTTTAATATTTTTGGTTTTGGTTATTTGTTTTACAGAACAAAAAGATCCATGTAGAGCTGATGCTGTGTTCAGTGTGTAAGAGTTAGGTCGGGTTACTTGTTTGAGAAATGGCAAGGCAATTGAAACCCTGTTCCATCAAGCCAAGCAGAAACACCTGGCACATGCTTTTATTGTGACAGGCTCCACTGCTATTTAAGGGGCTGTCTAGTGCACTTTCTGTTACCTGCTTTTTGCTCTGGCTGTTGTTGCTGTGGTGAGCATTCTAGCATTAACAAACACACCTGGTTGCCCCACCTGTGAACCGGCGACGGCCACCTTGCCTTGAACAACTTTTGACCAACTCATCCGTGAGTGTTGCAATCCGGTAACAGCGGATCCTCAAGACATTGATGCCGTGAGAAAACATCTGCAAGACCTCCTTGACTGCTGGATTATTCGTGTATCTGAGTCACCATTTGCATCCCCGATTGTAGTCGTCCCAAAGATAGATGGAAGCATCTGCCTTTGGATTCATTATAGGAAACTAAACCTACAGACAATAAAAGACGCTTACGCCCTCCCCAAAATTGAGGATGCCTTCACCACTCTGTCTGGATCAAAGTGGTTTTCTGTCCTCAAACTAAAGTCTGGATATTACCAAATAGAAATGAAGGAAGTAGAAAAGCCCAAGACTTCATTTTTGTGCCCATTGTGATTTTGGGAGTTCAATCGGTTGCCCCAGGGAGTAACAAATTCACCAAGCATCTTTTGGAGTCTCATGGAGAAGTACATGCGGACCTGAACTTGAAAGAGGTGTTAGTCTTCATTGACAACATCATTGCATTTGCACTCACTCTAAAAGAACACAAAGCAAGACTCATGAGAGGATTGAATAAATTAAAGGAGCTTGGTCTAAAACTCTTCTTTGAGAAATGCACGTTCTCCCAGGCTGAAGTAAAGTACCTAGACCATGTGGTGTCACAGGAAGGTGCCAAGACCAATCCCGACAAAATCTCCACCTCAAAGAACTCCTGTCCTTCCTGGGGCTTGCCAGTTACTACAGACATTTTGCCCAGGACTTCTCCACCATCACCAAACTACTGCATGACCTAACTGAGGAATACCCACCTACGCAGAAGAAAATAAGACCATCAATCAACCCTGAGACCTATCTGAATCTAATTGAGCCATTTGGAGGATAGTGGACGCTGTCCTGTCAACAACCTTTTGAGAAAATAATTGAGGAGCTCACTTTCGCCCCCGTCCTGGCATTTGCAGATCCCCAAAAACCCTACACTCTGCACACTGATGCCAGTACCACTGGTTTAAGTGCGGTATTATACCAAGAGCATGATGAGAAAGACAGAGTGGTTGCCTACACCAGCAGAGGGCTCACCTGGAGTGAGGCCAAGTACCCTTCACACAAGCTGGAGTTTCAGGCTCTCAAGTGGGCAGTCACTGAAAAGCTACACAACTACCTATAAAGTGCACATTTCACGGTCGTCACAGACAGCAATCCTCTGACTTACATCTTCACATCATCCAAACTCCACGCCACCAACTACTGATGGTTCACTTGTAGACAAACCAACCATTGATCTGGGCTCTAAAGAGCAGGAGCAAATTCACAGGTTTGCACAACAACACCTTGACACCAGCTGTTACAGTTGTCAGTGATCACCGTTACAGTGATCGTCACCTCATGTATAGTTCACCCTCTGCCCCTGACCATGTCCTCCTTTTGTCAATTTCTATCAATGTTGACAGCCTGCCCTTTTTTCAGGATGACACACAATCCACTTGTTTTGTGCTTCCTCAATTCTTGACATATGACCTCGCGGCCAAGCGTCGAGCTGACCCAGTCATCCAGCATGCCATTGCACAGCTGGAGAAGGGAGAAATACCTCCACCAATTGTGAAGGCCCAACTTCCTGTCCTGCCCATCCTCCTCCTCACCCTTCTGGTGAGGGGAAGGCAGGTTGAAAAAGACACCCTCTACCAGTTGGTGTTACCAGAAGAATACAGAGCTGTGGTAATGCATCATTTGCACAATCAAATGGGTCATTTGGGAGTTGAGAGGACTTTAGACCTAATGCGATGGCAATTCTACTGGCCCAACAAGGTTAAAACCTACGATCAAAACACAAATGTCTCTCTGGACATGCTGCACTGCTTATCAACACCAAGACAACACATCCCTTGGAACTGGTTTGTATGGACTTCCTCTTTGTAGAACCGGATGAAAGTACAAAGGACATACTTGTTATAACAGATAGAAGAGTTTATGGAACTACTACTTCTTCTTGCACTACGGAATTCACTCAAAACTACACAGGGACCAAGGCACTGACTTCAAGTTTAAAACAATTTGTGAACTTTGTAACCTTGCTTGGATTCACAAAATCAGAATGACACCCTACCACCTGAGAGGCAACTCTGAGGAATGGTTCAACCGTACTGTGTTGGCCATGCTGGGTATGCTCTCAGCGCAGGAAAAACAACATTGGAAGGACAATGTCAAACCCCTGTGAACAAATTTGAATCTTAGTTGTTTAAAGTTTTCATTTCAAGATTGATAAATCTGTCCTCTTTGTCTGGTTCAAAGCCTGTCGTTGGAAATTCTTAAATGAAATGCATTATTCTGACTTTCCAACCATCTGTGGTGCTTTTTTCCCAACTGTGTTCACTGAAATATACAAGTGCAACTTTTATTTTAGTCAGCTTAGAACTGTTCCATTTGTCTCAAGGGAAACTTAGCTTTTTATATCTAATTTAATTGTTTATTAGTGTAAATTAGAGTCAGGAAAGATCATTTGGTGTCTCTGTCTTTCTCTCTCAGATCCGTGTCTTTCGCCCTCCTAATTACTCTGGAACCATTGCTCTGGCTCTCCTGGTGTCTCTGGTTGGAGGTCTGCTCTATCTGAGAAGAAATAACTTGGAATTTATCTGCAACAAAACTGGATGGGCCATGGCTGCATTGGTACTGCTTTGCCTAATACTCGTGCACGTAATCTTTCCAACCTTTTTACTGGCCAGAGAGTATATTATTTATTATTATAGTATTATATTTATTTATTTATTACAGGAAATGAGGCCTGATGTTAAGGTGTAATTGTTATTAAACCATTTTTAAGTATGCATGTTTAAAATAATCTATAAATTATATAAAATGCTAAATCTGTGCTATTGTTAATAGATGTCAGCCTTTCTAATGTCTGTTCTGGTGTCTGTTCCTGTCTATTTTTCTGTTTCAGTGTGTTGTTTTTGCAATGACATCTGGTCAGATGTGGAATCACATCAGAGGTCCTCCCTATGCTCACAAAAACCCACAGAATGGACAAGTGGTACCAATTTCTCTTTGTTCATATTATTCCTCTGTTTGAAATGTTTTTTTCTCCAATTTTTTTAACCTCCTCTTCTCAATCTGACAAGCCCTTCTATTTTTCCAATACCCTTTGTTGATCTTTAGCTGTTTTTGTTTGTTTTTGCCTAAATACTTTATCACTTTTTGAACGCTGAAGGTGTTTTTAGTAATGTCATATGGTCGAAATGATCTGTGCAGCAAGTAAGGTGGCGTTGGTACACTTGCAGTACGTTTCACCTTCAAGGAAAATCCATCCTTCAGTTACTGCCTGGTATCATGTCTCAGTGTGTGTGCTGTTGTCTCGGGGACCTGTTAGCAGTACCGGTAATTGATTTTTTAATCATCAGGGAAACTTCTGAAATCTTCACCTACTACTTAGCTTGCAGCTTACCTGCTGTTCTTTGATATTGACTGTGTCCATCTTTTTCTCTGTCATCCTTTGTCTCTGAGTAAACGCCCACACAAAGAATTTTGCTGGTCATCGCTTCAGTTTGTTCAGCCATGTATGAAATTAAAGTAAAAACCTGCAGATAAGTGAAAAACAAGTGAAAGATGATAATGAGATTACGCACAAATAAATGAATGTAGATGTTGCATGGGAAAACAAGGCGCACAATGAAAAATTGGGCTTTATCAGGTCGAATACGTAACTTTTCGCTATTAGTGATGCATGAGGTCACATTCGGAAATCAGCAGCAAAGGCACTGTTGAAAGAGTTTTATTATTTATTTATTTTGTGGAGACTAAAAGATTGGTATTCCTGTCGGCCAGGAGTCACAACAAACAAACAGAGGTGTTCACCTGCTCTTCACTTATACTGACTAATACAGAGACATAAATGAAAAGCTTCACAATGACTCTGTCATCCCTTTCAGCCTTCATTCTGGACTATCCATCTTATTTTGAATAAAAGATGCTCGGTTTATCAGGCTCTATTAACTCCACATCTTTCATTCAGCTGTATCAGCGTATATAGCCCTTCACTGTTGCATCATTCATTTCTTTGTGTCTTTCCTTCAAAATTTGTCCACAGAAAAAAGTCTACTGCCACATTAAAGCATCTAAGATATTGATTTATGCCTAAGTGATTTGGTAGAAATATGCTATTCAGTATTTGCATGTTATGATGATTAAACTGGATATGCAAATGCAATATTCTACCTGTTAAATAATATGTACGCTCTCAAAGTCCCCGAGTGTTCCATCATTGGTCAGGTCACCTGGTCCCAGAGTAGAATGTCACTTTAAAAAAAGAATGCAATGTGTTCCAGCTGCCACTTGATGCCTTTGTTTAAACCGTAAAAAAATAAAAATAATTATTAGTATAATGAGCCCCTGTCCTGAGAAAACCGTGGCTGCAACAGCAGTTTAGTTAGTTAGATCTTATCCAGCTTAGTCATATTTGAGATAATACAGTTGAATTTGCCGATTTCTAACCTTGCATCTACAGCTCTTGTAATGAGAATGACAACGAGCATTGTAAACTCTTGTGTATTACTGTCATATTACTCACTGGATTTTCAGACAGCATTATGACTCTTTCCATCAGCTAACCAAGTTTGGTGGGTGAAATCCTTTTTTCAGCCTGTGTTTTAGTGGTCTAAATGTGAATTGTGAGAGTAATAAGCATTCTGGCTCTGCTTGCAAACTAACTAAAGTTGATTTAGTTTTTATTTAGAATATCATAGTAAGAAATATGTTAAAATAAGATCCGTGAATGGGCTACGCACTGATCATTGTCCTGGCCAGCATATGGAAATCAATGCACTGCGTTACAACATTATTGGCTGCACTTAGTTTATCACAGAAAATATATGTAAACGTGAATTGGAATTTTCTTGTTGTTGCAACACATGAACACAAATGCTATTCATTTGTTCAGTTAAACGCATGTGAGCTGAGGCTGAGTAAACCAATAAAGAAGCAGATTTGGTTCTTGGTTTTGAACTGGAGCCTCAGGAACTGATTGTTCAAAAATAGTCTGTAAGATAAAAGCTATTATGGAAGGTCCTTGGCATCCTCTTCATAACACGGCAACTCCACAATGCACAGATGTGCTGTAACACTAACTGCTAGAGGAAATCCCTTCTGCTTGCTGCCATTATCACCCACAACCTCTCTGAAATCGTAAGAGTTACTACAACTCTTAATTTCCCCTCTGGGTATATTATGGTGCTGTTGAATTGAATTCTCATGACACACCTTTTAGATTCCAGTGACGAGCAGTTATGCCAAATTGATTCCCTATTAATGATGCTCAGCAGGACATGAGCAATAAGAAAATGGTTGTGAAATTCATTGAATTGTGAAATCCAGCTGTTAGCAATGACTTTTTTTAATTTTGCTGTTAAACCTTTTATTAACAAGTCTTTGGATTTTTACATATTTTTTGTTTACTCATTTTTTACATTTGTTTGTTAACTCACAGTAACCATAAACTCCCTGTCCTTGCCCAACTTCTTTAACCCTTTACTTTGTCTGGAATATCTAAGATTAATTGCTTTTCTGGAGTTGTGAGGTAGCTACATCAGAGCTTTCCTGCCTTGCGTTCTACTCAATGCTGAAAAAGCTTTGGTGCGATCGATAACATTGAAAATATCCATATATCTTCTTTTACTTTTTCCAGATCTTTGTTACTTCCTTGTCCCTTTTCTCCTAATCTATTCTTCACCTCAGACACTCTAATTCCCTTAAAATGATGAGCGAGTAAAGCCAAGTAGACAATTTGAAAAGGATTTGTCAACTGACAAATGACACAGTGTTGCAGTTGCGGTCAGTGCTGTGCACCCAAGAAAATGCTGCTCCCTTTCACTTTGACAGTCACAAAATGGAACAAACACACTGCTATGCTTTAACAAACCTGTACACATTATTTGACCGAGTCAGACTTAAAACCTACTCAAGCATGGAAGCTTTCACATGCATTTGGAAAACAAACTCAAGTAGTTTATCCCTGGAAACAGAAGAATATTATTTCTCAATGTGTACAGTTTTTAATCGTCCATTTGAGGACAGTTTTTATATTTTTATCTTCCCATCCCTTATTGTCACTTAATAGCTGTGGAAGTTGGTGTTTTTTCTTTTTTTTTTTTTTTTTTTGGGGGGGGGGGGGGGAGTAAAATTAACAGGAGCTAAATTGATTTTTTACGAACATTTATATGTTACTTCTGGTAACATGCATTTTAGTACAATGTTTATTGGGAGCTATTTTGTCTCTTATCTATTTTTTAATTTAAAACAGATTGTACACACTGCTTGTTTACCAAATGGCAAATATGTATCACACTTGAAAAGGAAAATAAGTAGTGACTATAAAGCAGCATGTGTCAGTCTCGGTGCTATTAACTATTAACCAAAATTCCTCGTGAGTCCCTGAAGAAGGCCATTTATTTCTGCTAAAGCTCAGGATTCAGCGAGCCTCTATAGATCAACGTTGCCTCCTACTCAAAGGTTTACTTTCAGACATGTTTTTTTACTGAATTTATTATTAATGTATTTTTGATATAAGTTCTTCTTATTAAATATATTTGCATTAATCAGAAGAATATTTCACTTGTCTGTCACAACTGGGTTTAATTGCACTTTACTGGCTGTCTTTACCTCAACAAACTCCAGCCTTTGTCAAGATATATTTTACCCCTCAAGGCTTTTTTAAAAAATATATTAGTTATATATTGGACTTACATTAGTCTTAGCGAACCTATCCTGTACACACAGTTCAATGAAGCATGTTTTTCAACTCCATTTATCTTCTGCTCATTATTTGCTGTTTATCCTCACTGTTCTTTTTGCTTTGTTGGTTTTCTGTTTTCCCTTTTCCTGTCTGAGTGCTTTCTGACCTTTACCAACCAAAACACATCAAACAGAGATTCATACACACAATGTACAGTCTCATGATATGGGATTGTGAAGGGATGGGTATGGCTGCTTTTAAAGGTTATCTGTCTTGTCGTTTATTAAAGGCTAACTCTATCGTGGTTGTTTTGTTTAAGAGAGACAATAGCCAAACAAAGAGAACAAGTTCAAATTATGTATATTGCACAAACTCTCCAGGTTATATTGGTTTTAGTTGATGGTGCCAAACAAGGCAGGTGCTTAACATGACATTTATGGGTTTTGTTGAGTTTTTTTTTTTTTTTTTTTTACTATTAACGTTTTCACCAAAACGTTGTCTTTAAAAATACCTTTGCAATATTTTATGGAAATCACTCACCGCCTCTTGTCATGACATGTCCTCAAGGCTTGTGAAATGAAATTGACCTTTTCCTGCAAATGCACATTATACAAATGCATCGAGGCAGATGCCTGATTTGTGTCAAAATCTGACTAATATACTTTTCTTGTGTAGTTCCCATATAAACAGTGCTTAATGTCAATGTATTCAAACGGTGGCACGAATACAGACGTTCAGAGTGCAGGTTATGTTTACCAAAAAAAAAAGAAAAAGAATCTAATTACATATTTTTCTAAGAGAATGTTACAATGGACAGGAAAACTTTCCAGATATGTTCCATACTACCACTATTTAGTATTAGTTTATTTACTATTTAGTTTATTCTTGTTTATTTTCATCTTTATGCAGTATTGTCTGCAAATTGTAATGCAATTTCACTGTAAGCCTCTCAGCAAGTTTTGTTTTTGTTGCACAAAGGACATAAGCAGTTTGGTAACTAAGCTTTAGGACAATGAACATACAAATCTTAGTTTTAAATCTCCATTGGTCCAGATTTTTTGAATGTGGGGCAGCAGTTAAAATCTTTTTAAGACAAAATTTCCTGTAATTAACTTCGATTATTTGCTTTACTGATTGAAAAATTCTATAATGTATTCAAAACTGGTTGACTTTAAATTTGTACTTGAAAAATTGGTTCACTTAAACAAAAATGCAGGAAAATATTGTTTGCTACGTATGGAAGGTGAAAACAGCCTACTCCACTTTTTTATTTTTTTCATTATTTTATTTTTTTATTGTTTTCTTGTGATAACGAGATAATGAAGAACATACTGTAGTGTCCCACTCTCCTTTTTTTGCACTGAGATGCCGAGTTTCTATTATGTTTTTATTAAGTTTCTATTTTGTAGTTTATGCAGGCCATAACCAACGCCTTACAGCTTATACTGACAACTCTTAACAGCGAAACAAACGCTCACCAAAAGTTGTTTATTTAGTCTTTTTTTATTTTTATAGTGGGAGCTACTCTTCTTAAACGCCTTATTTCATTGTCTACGAGAAAATAATGAAAAAAAAAGTAGGGTAGCCCGTTTTTGGCTTCTGTAGCTATGGTATCCAACCTCAATCAGACCTTGATGGGCATTGTTGCTCAACATGTTAACATTTAATAATCTTTTTTGCTCATTCAACAACTAGTATCAGCCAGTGTTTTTCATGATGCCTTTAAAATAATGGCATTAGTGATCATATTTATAGCACTATCTGTGATAATATTTTGCGTTATCTAACCGCTTTAAATGTTTTGCAGTTGCTTCAACAAAATGTCTCTCCTCAGGTTTCATTACAGTTATGGCAAGTGAATACAGCTTTAATTGTCCATCCGTAAAGTGAACTGTTACTCCGAGGTGATGTCTGATTGTCCATTAGCCTCTGGAGTCTGCAAATAGCCAGTGTACCTTTAGTTTAAGGGGCAGATACTCTGTCTCA
Source organism: Oryzias celebensis (assembly GCA_014656515.1). Lineage (NCBI taxonomy): Eukaryota > Metazoa > Chordata > Actinopteri > Beloniformes > Adrianichthyidae > Oryzias > Oryzias celebensis. The sequence goes on along the minus strand of BNCR01000001.1, from coordinate 27,035,097 downwards.
GGCAGTAAGTTAAAGACGAAAGATTAAATCAAGAACGCATAAAAGTACATTAAAACTATTATTGCCATTCATTTCTTCATGTATTAATGCATTTTAAAACTTTAAAACCTTTCCATTATTAATCACATTAACAGTCTCTTTTTAGATAAATAATGTTTTGACACACAACAAATCGACATCTTCAACACAAATAACATTTTACTGCCTTTCCTTATCTGCACATGATCAGATCAATATTATTTTTGACCTTGCCAGCTGCATCATGAATCACTTAAAGCCTTTATTTATTTTCAGAGATTATTTACCTGGGATTTACACAGAGAAAACATGTTTTTAACTGCATAAACTTGATACGGATGTAATCTTATGATCGCCTTTGCTTTGCCTTTGGGCTGACATTGTAGAACAAGAATGATGAAAGACACATTCTACTAAATAGCTGTTCAACTCAAACGATTCCCCAACTTATCGTACTTCTTGGAAATAAACCAAGTCTGTGTTTGACCTTGAATCTTTAATAGCTTCTTTGCTGTAAATCAAGCAATTTCTTTTATTATACAAGCAAAATTTTCCAATTATCTCCCTCCATGTTTATAACGTTATGTGAAAAACATTTAACAGCAAACTCAAACATTTCTGTTTTCATCTGTACAGAAATCCAGGGGGGATTTTTGCAAGGCCCTAGTGATGTACTCAATTACTGACTTAACTGACTTTTCAAAGACTGCACAGACTTATACATCGATAAATTAGTTGATTTATGTTGGTATATGTAGTATTTGATAAAGAGAGAAACAAGTGTTATGCTGTGCCTGTTGCATTAGTTCAAGAAATCATCTTGTTGACTCATTAAGAAGTGGCTGCTTTTCCTGATTTTCTGTATGGCTTTGTAATGAATGCAGTCACACTTTATCTGAGTGCACCAATTCTTTGTGAACCAGCCATATTTGCATTAAGCTTTTCAGTAAATGTTTGCCTATGTAGATGGATAGAGAAATGCATACACCCAGCTCCTCACACTAATGAATGAAACTCCTGCATTCTAATCCATCAGATTAATTGGAAGTGCCCAGCCTTGGATTGAGGAATGTTTGTACTTCAAGATTTGCAGTTGCTCTCAGCCTCTTAGCAATTTCCCTTTATGATGAGGTGGAAACATACAGAGAACTATGTTCTATAAAACTAAAGTAGTTCAGTGGTTAGCGCTCTTGCTTTACAGCGACAAGGACCTGGATTTAATCCTGACTGGGACCTTCTGTGTGGCGTTTGCATGTTCTTTGTGAATGCATGGGTTTTCTCTGGGCACTCCAGCTTTCTCACACAGTCCAAAAACATGCTTCATAGGTTGATTTGTGCCTCTAAGTTGCCCCTGTCTGTGAATGTGACTAGGTGGCTCTGTAACAGACTGGCGATCTGTTCAGGGTGTATCCCGCCTTTGCCCATCAGTAGCAGAGTTGGCTCCAGCAGACCTGTGACCCCAAAACGAATTCTGCGGGTTCAGAAGATGTTTGAATGGATGGATAAACAAATACCATATTGACTTATCTTTGTCCTTAAATCATTTTTATGTGGTTTTACTTGTAAAAACATACTTGTGGGTGGCAATAAATTCAACAAAATGTTTAGTATGTCAATATTTTTTTGTGATTTTATTTTTCTTAATTCAGATTATGCGCATCTCAAGTGTTTCAAGATTTGAAATGTTTCTAGGACTGTCCAGTTCAGATCCAATGGATCATAAAACTCGCGGTTGGGATTGTGTCAGAGTTTGAGTCACAGTTCGGATCAGTAAAAAGAAAAGAAAAAAGGACAAGATAAAAGTTTACAATTTCTTTTTTTAAAGGTTGATACATACATTTATTAAAACATATGTAAAGTACTACAAAACATGCTTACACATGTATGACATGAAAACATTTGCTCACTGAGTCTTGTTTATAAAAACAAAATATTAATGATATCCTTGAACTCAAGATATGTCAAGTAAAAAAAAAAAGTACTCAAGATTTTGGAAAAAACAAAAAACATATATATACAGTTTTAAAAAGTAAGGCAAAACAAGAAATTCCAGGATTTACAACTTTAAATTCTTTCACTGTGTCCCCTGCTGCTATGAAACATCCTCTCACTGGGTACAGATGCAGCAGCGTCTTTTCCCTGCTAGAGTGTCGGGCAAACACCGCCTCATTCATGTACTGGGAGAGTCTTTGAATGATCTCATGTACTCTTTAGAACTCTTTTGTACTCTTTAGAAATAAATAAACTAATCTCTCAACATCTTCAGTGTCTTTCATAACCAGAAAAACATTTGACAGGAGCTCCTCCCACACACGGCAGGAGCGTCAGGTTTAAAACACACTTTTGGACAAGCATCAAGCAGCGACTTTTACACATGTCATAACAAAGGTGGCGGATGCAAATTTGCCGCGTAAATTAGGCTCTTTGTGAACGGACAATTGATTGAAATGATGCACGGAGGTGAGGGGTAATTTTGCGGCACACGTGTGTGTCGAACCGTGACTAGTGATTCATTTGGATCACAGTTCAGCCATTAACTGTTGCATGCCTATAGTCCAGGCTGACTTGAAGCTGCTTACATAGTGACACAGTTCAATACAGTGGTGGTTCCCATGTTAAAGAGAGAGACAGGATGTATTTTAATTACACTGGAATCTTACTCAGCCACTCTGGCTGGAGTATTGAAGAGGAAAATGTTTGAACCTTAGGTTCAGGAGGAAAGGTGTGAGTTTTGCTCTTTCTGTAACAAACTGCACCAACTCTTTGTCTTTCATGTATCCTCTATGGATGGACTTGGCCAATGAAGTCCAGGGTGTGCTCTCTCCATTACTTATTATAGAATGTATCAGCACAAGCATATGGTGAAAAGCTTTGTCTTAGGGGAGTCTTTCCATCCTGTCTCTGCTGTTTGCAGATGACATGTTGTTTTGGCTTCCCCAAACCACTCCCTCCAGTTTTCACTGGAGCATGAAGCACCTAGGACAAGAATCAGCTGCTACAAGTATGAGTCCATGAAAAGGAGTAATGTCTCCTCTGGGTTTGGAGTCTGACATTTCTTAAGGTGGAGGAGTGTGTTACTTCTGCTTAGGTGTGAAAGAGGGATGGAGGAAACTGGCCAATAGATCAGTGTGGCGTCTGCAGTACTGCAGACATTGCACCAGTCTGTTTTGGTAAAGGGAATTGAGTCAGAAGACACAGCTTTTAAATCACTGTTTCACTCTCACCTATGGCCAAGACCTGTTAGTTGTGGACAGAGGTTAAGACACAAGATAGAGATGGTGAGATTTGCTTCCTTTTAAGGGTGGCTGTGCTAGTCTTAAGAGACTGGATGCAATTTAAAACCTACAGCATCACTGATTAAGTGGAGCTTAGGTTACATAATAAATTCGGATATGGTCAAATTTGAAACCAACCTAAATATTTTTAGCTAATCATTACTAGCTGTAATATTGGGGAAAACACATTATTCTTAAAATAGAAAAGCATGTGACATACAAGCATTAATAGTGAGGTCATTCTAAAGCTGAAGTATGGATGGTAAAGTCTCAAACAAAATGACAAACTTTGCCTTTTCTCCGATTTAAAAAAAATAAAGTTTAAAAAAAGCAAAATTCGCATTAGTTGTGTGACATTTGTTCTCTGCATTTGACCGATCCCCTGGAGGAGCAGTGAGCTGCAGACACAGCTGTGCTCAGGAGCCATTTGGTGGTTTGACCCCCCAATCCAACCCCTGTATGCTGAGTGTCAAGCAGAGTGTCTGAGTCTCTGGCATGACTCGGCCTGAACTTGAACTCATAACCTTCCAGCCTCAGGGTGAACCCTGTATGATAAAGCCACTGAGTTAATAATAATTCTAATAATTCTTACTACATATAATCATCAGAAATATTAGACCATGAAGATCTTTGTCAAACTGGACTACTTTATGTTTTTGTTGTAAAGTTGTGCCGTTGTACCTTGAGGTGAATGGAAACGGATTTACTTGTGTAACAAGCCACAAAGATATCAAATGACCTTACTCCAGTTAATTGTATTTCAAAATGTGCCTCTTTAAGTCATTTAATGAGTAACGTTTCTGTGTATAACAACTTCAGGAACAGCACAGGTAGCATAGTTGCCATTTTAATAGGATCAAAGTTTTTTATGTTATTGGTTTTGTTACTGTTTATATGATGTGGGACTGCAGAGGTAAAATAGGTTGTAGCCGTATCTGGTTATTTTCTTTAATTTTGTCAATTTAAAGTATCTGTGTATGGTACTGACAAATTAAGGAAGAAAGGAGCATTACCTCTCGAAAGAAGCTAGCTTGTTTTTTTTTTTTTTTTTTTTGTTACGAAGTGCTCTTCTGTGTCCTAAATGTTAATAGGTACAAAGTCTTTGGTTCCCTGCGACAGACTGGCGACCTGTTCAACATGTCCGGTCGCTCACAAGTGGCTGGGTTAGGCTCAGGCACCCCCGTGACCCTAGAAGGGAAAGAGCGGATGGATGGAAGTCTTCGGTTTCAAAAGTTGAGGGAAACTTTTGTTCCCTGCAGCAGTGTGCTGGGTCACATGTTGATACTAGAGATATCCTTATGAAGTTTTTTTTTTCGGCCTGATCCAATCCCGAGTCATTTGATATTGAGTATCTACCAGTACAGAGTCCCGATTCGATCCTTTTGCAATACAATTAAAAGACGAACAAATTGAATAAACAAATCCAGTTTTTTTTTTTTTTAAATCTATTTTTGTTTTAACAGTCTTTTATCATTTAAACAGAGCACTTCTGTGAAGTAGCATTAACAATCAAGTAAAAGTAGTGCAATTATCAACTAGAAAAATAGTTAACTATTACCAAGTTAAAAAAAGGTGTTAATTAGTTATGTAGCAAGGTTTGGTGACTGAAGCTTTAGTATCTTCAGAACGATTGAATGTTTCTGATCAGATGTGATTCATATCAACCCTAAAAAAATTGACAAATGTTGGCATTCTTTTAAAATTGATGATGATGAATATTCATGACTACCTCTCATAAAAGGAACATTTTCTTAGTTTTGTTTCTTTCAGAGAACATGGAATTATTTTTTTAATTCTTAAAACCTTGCATTAACATTAGAGCGTGGACATCACATTGTGGGTTTTATTAGCAGCAGCATCTCACTAACATATGTTTGTTGGCAACAGGTGAGCGCTGCTCAATAAAAAGGAACACAAACCTGATGTTTTTTCTTAAAATGCTTTTAGAGGTCATTGTTTGCGGCAAGACAACCCAATAGACACACTTTCTGGTAGTTTATCGATCCCACAGTTCTGAATCTGTGAATATCTCACTAGCTTACCTTAGATTAGCTCAGCTCAACTGTTTTTATCCGCCTCCTGCTTAAACTAGATCTGCAATAAACTGTGGTGATCCGTTCATCAAATGCAGACGTCTAGTAGATTATTTAACTGGAATAATAGGCTTGAAATATGAAAAAGATAAAGATCTCCTATTTCAGGCAGTTACATAAATATCTGTTGTGGCTCCATTTTCATTTTTTTAATAAACCAGAGTATAACTGTCTTTATGTTGGTTTGTTTTCCATTTTGTTTGAAAGAAACTTCATAATGCAGAAGTTGCAGTTGTCTGTTTCTACTGTGATTAAAATGCAAGAACAGTCTAACCCAATTCTAAATAAAGACAAAACCAAAACAATGCCTCTCCCCTGTTTCCTGTGTCAGTCTGCGGAGAAGGCCTCTAAACAACTATTTAAAATCCCATCTTGCAGTGAATTTTAAGGCGGATTGGAAATAGAAGATATATTTAATCTATTGTCTACTTTAGCTTCCTTTCAAGCAAACATATTTTTTTATTTTCTCCTTATTGAAGTAAAACAGTCAATCCATTCTATGTTCACCTTTTTGTCATCTTCTATTCATTTTTTCATTCAAATACACAGTGCCAGTCAAGTGGAAAGCCAGACCTTCGATACTCATGATCTACAGAAAGTCTCGGTCTGGATCTTCTGTCTGCTTCACTTTCATAAACTTCTTTTTTGTCTGCTTTCAACACACCATCACTTGCTGGGCATCAGTTGAATCAGGCCAGTGGACTCTTATCATTTGTGCTTTTTGTTCCTAATTGTTGAACTCAATGTTTGCTAGAGTTTAAGTTAAGTTGTAACAAACAATTACAAAAATATATACCATATAGTTAAAAGAACTTATAAAAACTAGTTTTTATTTATTGATCCATCATTTTTTGGCCATAAATTTTGTTACTTTTTACTTATTCTCAACTTTTGTTGATCAAGTGGTTTGTATTATTTAAAGCTTTTTGTGCATATGTATTTATATATATCTATTGTTTGTTGGCTGTTTTTGTTTTGATTTCATATGAAAATGAAACACCTGGAGGCAGAATTAGGAAAAGAGTGCATTTTCTGTCAATCTGTCCCCCACCTTTACTAAAACTGTCTCTGCGTGTTTTGAGTTCACTGCTAAATGACAAAAAGACGTCTTCATAACATTTATGGAGTCATTTTTGCAATTTCAGTTTCTTAAAAAAATATTTTTCACTCTCATCATCTGGTTCAGACTACAGGTAATTGACTGACAGCTCTCCTCTTACGAGGTACCGAAAAAAGGGCGGCTTTTTGGATGTGCCAAAGCAACAAAACCGTGTATTTGTGGTAGAAAATTAAACACGTCATAGACTAAGTGAAAACACCAAAAGCCAGAGAGCAAAGATTGCTTTTAAATCAACTTAGACGTTCCTTAGGGGGAAAAAAGTGTTTTTTATCAGATTTTTGTACATTATGCATTACAACCATAATTGAAAAGAAGCCGGCAAAGCATAGCTTATTAAAGTCTGCCCCTTAATTCTTATTGCAATGGTAGCAACTTGTAATAATATCAATCACAGCTGAAGTTCACAACATTCCCCATCAACAGAATATTGACCACAGTATTTTTGTTGTATATATCCATATGTTTATGTCTGCATATAAACTTTCACATGTTCCCTACACGCAGTCTTTTTTCCTTTCTGCACATATACAATGCATGTTGGCGTAATACACACTTTACAAGTTCTTGTATTTTTCCCATATCATACATTTTTAGTTTGTTTTAACATATGTATGTTTGCATTGTCTGTGTTCTAACCCCATATTGTTAATAGGGGTTAATAATGTATGTCTTAATACATCATAGCTAATTAATATATTAATAAGTAGCTTAATAACACCTTACTAATGCTTGCTAATGTCTTATAAGTAGTTCATTAGGGACACTTATTATAAAGCGTTACCGTTTTTACAGGTCGTATTTAGTTTCCCTTTGTCTTTGAGCCAATTTCCCAGGAAGTTGCTAAAATAAAAAAAAAGTTATTGTTAAAAATATTTGGTCATTTTTAGCTTTTGTTAAAGAAAGTGAAAAGAGGCGGAAAAAAATTGAGATTTTATTTTGTTGAATCTACAACAATGAAACTAGAACTGTTGTACAATGATATATAGATACAATGCAGGGTTTGGGTGACTCATCAACTATTTGCATCAGAGATGACAAATTTAAAAAAAAAGGTGGAAAGTTGTCACCAAACAGACCAAACGGATCTGGCTCCATATCTGAGCACATTCAAGCTCTCTGCTTTTTATTTACAAAATAAAACAATAAAAAATTAAATTAAAAATGGGCTGTAGATAATTTTAAAGTTATATAGAACATTTACGAGAGTCCCACAATGATGAGAAGGGGGGGGGGGGGGTTCATACAATACACTTTGGCTTCATTTAGGCAGACATCCATCAGATAGTTGATGTGACTGATACCTACAAAACAGTGGACTTTTTTTACAGAAATTATTTTTTTTTTGTCTGCAACGGTTTTGTAATCTATGTCTATGAGACACAAACTAGAACTTTGATTCAATGTAAAATATCTTGGATTTTTTTTCATTTTTCATTTTGATTATATACAAATAATCAATTTTGTTGAAAGTCAGAGTAATTATTCAATTATTCAAACATGTACTTCTCTACTTGTTTTACAGATTTAGCTCAACAGGATGGAAGTTTTCATTAATTGATTTAATATAAATTTCATGTAATTTTTTTCATAAATGACCGTAGTATAATGCTCTTCGAGGTGTGCATTATCAAACATGAATGGACTTACACAAAAGCAATGGACCAACGCTACAATGAGATTAGCACGACATAAAAAATAAAATAAAGCTCTAAGATGTCTTAATAGATTAACTGATTGCGATTACAGCAATAATATGACACCCCTAGTCATAACACAGAAACCTGAAATGGACATTCTTGCCTAAAATTCTTACAAAAGGAAAAGTTATTGATCCACTTTAAATAAACATCAGGTTATCCAATAACTGCAAGCTAAATAGTTCATCTCTCATCCTTAAAGTTGTTCAGTTTGTTTTGACAAGACATCGATTCTCTGATCTAATTAGAAAAATGGCCCTGATTAAAACACTCTTGCTTTTCAACGTTTAGCCTGCTTTGTATTATATTAAATAAATCGGAAAAGTAATGAGGGTCTTCATACCTCAGAAACAGAACATGAATCAAAGAGGTCTTAACACAGATGGATGACATTTAGGCTAAAGGCTTTCTCTTTTTGTCAGGTTTTGTAGTAACATTTCTTTCATCCTACTACAACACCATCAATGTTGTTGTGTTGTTAAAGCAACTTTCTGCATTCATTGGTTGAAGTTTGATCTGTATTTTTGGAAACAGAATACCAATAAAAAACATAAAGCAGAATAAAATAAATTAGCATTCTAGTGATGAAGAAAGGTCATACATTGAAATAGCTACTATATGCAATAAAAAAGTAATAACCTCCAAAACCCCTTAAATGCAATCTTTTGTTACTCTATATAAGCAATACCATATATCTTCTAATGGTAGCCCCAGCATTTATTCCAAAGGATTGTCAGCCAGCCCGGCGTTTATAAAAGACAGCCGCCAATTGAAAACTGGCATCTATTCCATCACAGACAGAATGGCTGATGGATTCATTTTGCTGTGACATTTGGTTACAAAATGCAGACAACACCAGATGAAGATTTCAGGATTTATCTAAATGATGGGAACTTTGTATTCTGTCCTGATTATCACTGGGCTTGAACGTTTCATTACTCTTTGAAGAATTATCCATCTCTGTATCAAAAATCCGCTTCGTTTTTATGTTGATGATTTTTATGAAGACACGCGCTGTCTTTGTTCAGTGATCCATGTTCAAACCAGTTCTTCTAATTCGCTTTCTTTGAACCTCCACCAGGTAGTCGTTTGCTTGTTGCTCATTCTTCTGCAGCTGTCTTCTCAAAATCACCATCTTTGCTGATATGTTTAAGATCCACCCCCTTAAAATGTGGTGCAGATTCCTCACCAGAATGTTCTTTGGCGTGTGCCACCACGCAAAGTTTAAGCGCTAAACCAAATCAATCAATCTTTAGTTGTATAGCACTTTTCATATGAAACATAACGCAGTGCGCTTTACACAAAAAAGACTAAATATGTATATTTAGCATCTATTTTTGTGTATTTTATTTTTGTCAGAGTGAGACCTCTGTGTTTTGTGGATCTTAGTTTGTCTCTTTGTTCAAGAGGTCTCACTCTGACAGAAATAAAATAAACATTATAAAGAAAAAAAAATTCAAATACGGCTGGGGACGTAACAGGCAGACTGTTCCATATACACAAATATGAAGGCCATACCTCTGAAAAGATGCCTCTCTGTTCCGTGGAATGAGCATTGGCTCACAACACAAATACCACAGACACCCAGCGTCTACACAGGGGGTGTAGAGGGTCTTAAAGGGCAGGCAACTTACATTAGCCTTAGGAATACTACACGGTACCCTTACCACAAGAACAAGAATCCTAAGTTCCATTTTTATGATGTTCCTTGAGATGGCTGCTTGAGCCTCAAGGGGACTAAAATACACATCTTAAGTACATCTTGTGTACCAGAATATTCAAAAATGTTATTAGAAATTACATTGTACAATGGATCTGTAATCAATATAAACAAATTTCTAACAGATGAAAAAAGATCAGGCTGTTAAAAAAAATCACAATAAAGAACACCATACGTTTTTGAATACATAGCATCCCTGAAATACCACAATAATAAAGTACTGAGTAATAAGGTTACTGCTGGGATCAACGTAGGGTTACTTCCGCGCCAACAGTCTCGCCCACAACCCAGAAGTGAATTTCTGATAAACACCTGCTGCTCTGCAGAAAATATATCTTAAAAAATCAACCCAGACTACCTGTATCGAGTTTACAACAGATAAATATTGTTGGAGTTGGAATTGATGCTGCTTTTAAGTCTGATGACAACCCTGTGTTTTATTGTTTTTTTTTTTTTGATCTGTAAAAATTACTGTTAGATCATTAGCTGAAATTGTCAGGTTTTTACATGACAGATATGCAGACACTTTTAAAATTCATCTCTGTATTTTCCTTCAAAGCTGTTGTGAGTTGCTGTCATTAGGTATGCAAAGCGACAAAGGTCAGGAATTGTTGTAACACTCACCACATTTTCTCACAGAAACGTCACAGCTTCCCTGTCACTTCAGGTGACTGTCCGCGACTGAGAGTAACAGCAAACGTTGGTGTTACTTAGTTTTTTGTTGCTTGTGCACTTTGGGGGCATCATTTTCCCCATGCCTAAACTCTAGTTTAAGTTGTTTCCAAGTCTCTTTTCTTGTACCATAGTCATACCTTTAAGTCTTTGAAAAGACAAAAATAATGTTTCTCTTTCTTTCCACAGAGCTACATTCATGGAAGCAGCCAGGCTCAGTTTGTGGCCGAGTCGCACATTATTCTTCTTTTGAGTATCCTTTTAATATAATGTCACGTTTTCTGTTTGTTTGTTTATTTTGTTTTGGTGTATTTAGAAATGTCTTGTTTTCTGAAGGAATGTTGCATTTTGTAAAATGTCAGACAGCTCAAATGGGCAGAACCTTTATATTTGTGGCACTGGAACATGACCATTACCTTATCATTACTGTATTATGTCAGGCACCAGTTTTCTGGTGATTTATTAGATATCTGGTCAGCTTTAATAAAGGTAAAGCATTTAAGTGTTAATTTTCCTTCACATTTCCGCCAGCAGGATTGAACTAATAGACAAAAAATCTACAGAAATCGAATTCTATCAAAGGTTACTTGTTTGTTTGTCTGCTTCTAGTAAGAACGTGTGTGTGCCTTTGCTTTTTTTATTTAGTTTAGACGTAAACATGTTTGGCATTGTATATGTTTGAGTGTGTGTTTGAGAACCTCAGTTTGCTTGTGTACTTACAGAGGTGTTTTTGTGTATCTGCTGGGGATGATACTGGTTATTCCAACTGTCGGGTCCATTCCCATTGGAAATAAACTGGTTCAAGGTCACACCTGCTGCACAGACAAAAGGTTTGTTTATGCTCACATTGGTTCGGGTTTTTGTGTCCCACCATCTGATCACATTTAGATAAACCACAAATGCAAAGGCAGACACGCTAGCACACCTCTCCTTGCTGTCTGTGCAAGAGGTGTAAACACATTTTATGAGAATCATTCAGCAAGTTTCTGCATGGATAAATGTGTTTTTGTGCAATTCCCCATTCTCAGTCATATTTATCCATCCAGGCATTCCATTTCTACCTAATTTCTGAAGTGGGTGGGGAGTTGACGTTATTCGTTCTTCATTTGTTTTAACATTTTCTCTGAGACTTCTGAGGACTTTAAAGAATAATTTTGTTGACGAGCATTCAAACTTGGAACCTTGGTAACAAAAACATTTGTAAGAGTTTTAGATTCCATTGACCCAAGCTTACACACGTAATCCTGTTTGCTAATTAAAAAAAAGAAGTGGCAGGTGGCCCATACAGAATGTTAAGGTCCTAGATCACTCTGTTAGCATGTACCGCAAAAATGTTTGTGCACATTTTTTCTACAGGTCATAGCAAATACCGAAACAACACGCAGGGGTAAGTAAGGGTGAAGTAGGAGAAACGCAGGCATGTCGTACATGTTTTTCATTGTTTTAATTCCTCTAAATCCTACACAAGGAGCCAGTTAGTGCTCTTCATGTGATGAGTTCACTCTGGTTTCTCTTTGTCGGATTCTTTGCACACAACCTGTCTGTTAGAAATGAGGATTTTCCACAATCAGAGTGTTTTTTGTGTGGGCATCTTACGAGTGTCCTACAGGCACTTACACATCACCTGAACACCCTTGCAAATGTCCGTGGTCAGTAAGGGACCAGTAGGCGCACCTTGCTAACGGCTAAAGGTTTGGCATACGGCACTGCACGACATGCCTACGCCTCACCTACTTCATCTTTACTTAAGGTCGTGAAACCGCTACGTACAATTTGTATATATTGCACAAATGCAAACTGGTCATATGTGAATATATGTGGAAAAAGTGAGAAAATCTGTGGTCTTTTAACAGAAATTTTCACAGATCAATAAACTACGGAAGAAGTACGAATAAAACACGCAAACAACACGTAAACCTGCACTTCATTGAATTTCTTTACTTTGATGTTCAGAGCACTGGGCAGGAATCACATTGCGTCGGCACCACAGTCAATTAAACTGTTGGATTCCCTGGTCTGCGCCAGTTATAAGTCAGCTGCTAGACGCCAGCAAGGCAGCTCGCCAGAGTCACATCTGCACCCATACCCAGCCCCTCCCATGACCCGCCTTTCATGGAACACCGTCCCGCAAGAGACCTGCCCCTGCTCCCCCCGTCAGTCATGTCCTACAATACCCATACCCTTCACACAATACGTGAGTCAATTATTTCAATTTTAGCTTTACTGGTTTAAAGAAAAAGGTCAAACGTTTGTCCATGAGCCTTCTTGTTATTTAGAATAAAAGTGAAGGATATGGAGCTTTTGTTAGTGTGTTTCATTGTTGTGAAGTGTGCTGTGTTGATGTGTGCACTCGACTTTTGTTAGTTTATCTCTGCAAAGCTGACACGACTTTACTTTTTGGCCCTTTGAAAAATAATTGAATTTGAAATCCATTATGATACTTTCCTTCTCAGGCTTTGGCTCTGCTGCTGTGTACCACTGCAGATTTCATTCCATAGTTTCCAGAAAATTTGAACTATATTCACTTTGAGTTTAAAAAAAGAAAAACCTTCATAGACCAAGAGTTGTAGTTTTGTTGAAAATTGATGCAAAAACCTTAAAATGTTTATTTCAGTTATTGTTTGTTTCTTAATAAACACTTCCAGTTACGTTTTCTGTCATTTGATTTCACGTTCTAATCTATTAAATGGTAATGATTTGAAGATTCTGTGATTGCTTCATGTTGTGCCCTACCTCTTTTTTTTTTTCTTGCAAAGAATTTGCTGTCTTTGCTTTTTCCTTGAGAAATGTATTCAGACATAAACTTATCTATACATGCATGTGTATGTTTAAAGTTTCTTTCTGGGTCAGGGTGTATTTTCAACCCAGTATCTCTCGTGTTTGTGGCCCGTTTCCTTGACAACCTTGTCCCAGATGCTGCAATCACCATGGGGATGGTTTTGCTCAATGAAGCTGCTACCTCCAAGGGTGATGTTGGAAAAAGGAGAAGTAAGTTGAAAAATGTGTTTTCTTTCTCTTTCATACTGTGTGTTATATATATATATATATATATATATTTATATTTCTTGGTCCATTTTATACTCCACTAACCATTCTAAAAGGGATGCATTGATTGCCCTGCTGATGGCTGTAATTGACAGATTTTCAAGTTGACCGTTGACCAGAAAATCAGGCTCTCAGAAATGTCTTTCAGTAAAGTGAACACATCATTCGCATGACCACAGGGATGCGCAAAAGATGGTATTTGAATTTCGACAGAAACTAACACTGCTTCAACAAAACACTTCTTTTTGCCTCATTGATATTTTACTTATATATTATGATATTTTCTACATACTGATTCTACAGCCTTTCACACCAGAAAGTGATGTTGATATTTTTGGCTAATAACTGAATATTTTTCATAGTACCATCTCATTTTTTTTTCTGTCATCCATCAGCTGAAAAGGAATCAGTAGTAAAGGAATCATTTGCAGATTGCATTAGCATTATTGCAGCACTAGAAATGTTTAAACAGCAGCTAAACAATGTATTTGGAAACACACATCTCAACATGCAAATTCAATAAACTAATCACATAATATCACAGAGAGAAGTCATCTGTCATTAACAGAGTGAGGATTAGGCTTACATTTTTGAATAATCAGTGGATGTGGGTGTTAAATCCCTTACATACATTTCCCATACTGAGTGCAACTAGACAAAATTATCTGCTGCTGCCACAGGCATTTGCATCAGAACTCTGAGCTCTCGCTCTATTAGTCAGCAAGGGAGTTACTAAATCGGTACATAGGCAGGGTCATTGAATAAGATTTGCAAAACGAGTTGAAGAAGGAATGGGTGAGATTGAGTCAAGGAAAGGAGAGAGTGATGAGGAAAAAAAGTTTAACGTTCCATCTTTGAATATAAGCAATGTGAAAATGTCTAAGATTTAACAAAAAAGTACAGCCCGACACATTTAAATGCTATGATGGGTTTTCTTTAAGCGTTCTTGGTCTGTTCTTGAATTGGTAGAATTGTAGTTGTATTAACTTGGGATGTCTCGATCCGATCATGTGATCAGAAATTGGGCCCGATCAAGTTGTTTCAGACTCGATCAGAATCGGATGTTGTATCCTAATCAGGGATTGGATATTTATTGTATGCTTATTATATTCACCGCTATATATTTCAAGCTTATTGTTATAGGAAAATACATTAAGTTTGCATATCATGAATGGATCATGAAGTTTTATCGCCGTAAAGCGCAGCAGAATACGGAACCCGTTTGATTAGGCGTTACACAAAAACAGGAAGATATTCACAGATTGTGACTTCCAGGCTCAATTACTCTTCTTATAAACATTTAAAACTGACAGCAAGTGTCTCTTCTGTTTTGTCTTGACTCAAACAGCGTTCTTCAAAGACATTTCAAAATAAAAGAGATCAGGTTTTTATTTCTTTTTAATGAGAACGGCTCTCCTTGCTGCTGGCAGAGACAACATAAGATGGCTGCCAAGGTATTGTCTAAAAAGTGCAAGTTCTGGGGAAAAGTGATTTAAAAATAAATACCTCCATAACCTCTCAAAAACAACCAAAACGAATAAATAGTTAAATGATATGAGCTAGTCATGAATACCAGTCATCATATTTATGCTGCAACAATAATTTTAATAGACAATCACAAATAATTTGTAATATTTTTAATGGAGATGAAACACTAATCAAAATGTTCTGAAGATACTGAAGCTAATATTTATGCTCAGCACTGAGCTGCAATTTACCTCATTGTCCAGCTGTGCTCTAGATAATTCTGGAATAGCTAAACAAATCCACATCGATGCTACTTCAAGTAGGTCAAACTCCTGAGCTCTGCAGTGTTGTTATGCATGTTTTGGTGCACCTTTACCTTCACAAACTCTGCATGTAAGCTTGAAAGGTTAGACTTAGTTCTGACTTCCACCTGACAGATTCCAGTGACAATATGCAGCCTCTGTGCAAAATTAATACCGCTTCATTCAGTACAGAGACCTGAGCTTAAATGACATAATAAATGTCCTTAAAGCAGATTTACAGCTTTCAGCATACACAGGGTTATTTAGATTGAACAGTGTCATTATTTTTATTTTAAATGTGTTATTTGTGTTGCTTTGTTTTGTAATTGACTTTGCATTATTACAATTTAGACTGAAAATCCTTTTTGGCTGTGTTTGGTTGGCAGAAAAAAGGAAAAGGCAGTTTTATTTATACAGCACCTTTCATGCACTGAGGCATTTCAAAGAGCCTTGCAGGGATGCAACAACTTTGCCAACATCCTGAAAAATTAAATGCAAACATAAGATAATGAGAAAAATGTATAAATAAAGCGCTAAGAAAGACAGAAATGGCTTGTTTAAGTCGTTGCATATGTTCTTTAACCAATTGCTCATCATAGAATAAGCTTTAAAGAACCATTTAGCAGCACAGTCTTTTCATATGAGATGAGCTTTGCCTAATTTGTTCAGAGGCTTCCTTTTTCAGTTTTTACAGACACATAAATTACAGTTTGAAGTGAGCCGAAGCCTTCAGTTAGGAAAGGGATTAGTACCTTTGTCAGAGAAGGAAACTATTCATCAAAGCAACTTGTCATTAAGCTGTGGTCATAAATCAGTCCACATATTGGCATGCTTAGCACATGTGCATTTGTGAAAGTCATTATCCATGGATATACACTGGGATCTCTGCATTATTGATGTGCGAGGAAAGATGTATTCCTCTTGACTCCATAAAGATGCTTGAGCACTTGCACGAGTCCTGATTTGGAAGTGGGAGGTAGTGAAGCATGGGGGCAAATGTGCCTAAAAGCATTTAAGACTGTGTTCTCAAGACAGGCATTGGAATACAGTTCACGTTTACAACAGTTGTCTCTTGAATAAGTTACATTTTCAACCTTTATTTAACCCAAATTATAGCCTCTCAAAAATGAGTTTTTCTAAGCGGGGAATGTCTAATTGACCTGTGCTTTGATGCCCTTCGCAGCACTCTTAAGAGCACAAGTTTTTGCTGCAGAAGTGTGAATATGAGTATCTCCATGTGCTCCTTGGATTAGTACTTGAATGTCAACTCAGCTGAGGTCTCACACACACACGAGCACTCATCTCTGCCACAGTGCAAGCGCTTAGATTCACACGGCGAATTGTAAATATTTCTCTACACTTGGACAGAGACAGAATGAAAGCAGAGCATTTATGGAGTGGCTGACACTGAGCGATGGCAGCCATCGTTGTCTTATAAATGCATGCATTACCACATTGCCACACACAGAGGATGCAAACCACCCGAGCACCACACAAACACAAAAACTGACACTTAGAATCCATCTTACAGTTTCTCAGCCAAATCGTTTGTTTTGACACTTCTGTTCTTTCCTTCTTTCCTATCCACACGGTCTGAAAGGGAAATCTCACAATTTAGTCTCTAGGAGAGGTACTAGACCTAATCCCTGATTAACAATATCAGGTGGTGGTGACAGTTTAATTTAACACAGCTCCTCACAAGGATTAGACTTTGCATGAATGTGTTTGCATACACTTTACGCCAACTCATACAGACACACGTAATTTCTCTACAGATTAGAAATCATGTTTATGTATACTTCACTTTGGAATAGCCACTAAGGAAATAAAATGGTAATTGCTGTGAATATAATTTTCTGCTTCACAGCACGTTTAAAAAAGACAGAGCAGGTATACCCGCATGCATAAATCTTTGTTTAAGTGATTATAACCGTGATTTAAAAGATTTTCCAAAATTGGAATTTAAAACACCGATAGGTCACACATACAAGATATTTCTCTGTCCCACCATCCAGAAACGTCACTATGCTGTTATAAAGCATGCACTTCTGATGACACGGTTGACATGGAGACTGACAAACTCTTAGTTGTTTTTGTTGGTAACAAACTTCATGAACATACTCTTTGCTTCAGTAAATTCTTTGACTTTTCAGTTATTAGTGTTTGGGTGAAAGGACTCTCCCACTCCTGTCCGTCAACTTTAATCTAGTTATATAGTGCCAACCTTTAAGGACATTTTTTAATTCTTTAAATCAGCGGTCTGCAACCATCAACACCTGAAGAGCCATTCGGGGCAATTTCCCACTGATCACAACCCAGTAGGACTTACAAAGTCTTTCTTCATCCTTCAGAAAAATAAAACAATGATTTGGATATATGTTATTGCTATACTATTATGACAAATATAAATGAACCATTTGTGGGGGGCATAAAGAAAACAAAGAAAATAATAGCTTTAAAAAAAAATGAAATACTTGATAGAGGTTCACCTGTTTCTTTCAAAATAAGACATCCTGTGTCACACAGGGTCATTTTAAATGTATAAATGTAACAGTAGGTAATGTAAAGTCAGTAGTAATTAAAACAAATAAATCAGTTTATTTTACAGTCTGTGGTGCATTTCAGTCAGAAATACATAAAACTAACTAAAACTAAAAAAATTGAATTGGAGCTAAGTGACCCTTAATGGGTTTAAAAAGGTAAAGTTCAATTAGTTGTTGCTCACATACCGAGGTGTGTGAAAGTTGTTCTCTGCAATCGACCCATCTTTTGGGGAGCAGTGAGCTGCAGACACAGCTGCACTTGGGAACCATTTGGTGGGTCAACCCGTCAAGCAGCGAGGCATTGGGCCCCTCGATTTGAAGTTGATCTGTCTGTGACGGCGTTTATTTGTGTGCCGATAGTCTGGTCTTTTCCAAAATAAGCTCATGTCCTGAATAATAATAAATAAATAATGAATGATGAATAATAATAAATAAACGTATGTTCCATATGAGCCATTTTAAGAATAAAACAATGCAATGTGCCAATTGTCTTTGGAATGTGAGTATGAAAAAGCAGTACAGGATACACTCTTTATTGAGGGTAACTCTATCAGATTAGTTTGTGAAATGCTTTTTTTCTTAAAAAAGGTGTTTGCCTGAGTAGTTTTTTTTAAATCTGACACCGTAACTAAAAGAAAGCAAAAAAAAAATCAAGTTGCAAGCAGCGTTGCATGGCCCTCAGGCACTACCCGCCCTCGCCTCTACACGCCACTGACGCCCTCGCCATCCACCTTTGACCCGACCCTCCTTGCAAAGCAGCCATAATGCATGCCTGACACCCCGTTTCTCTAAGGCTGGTATGAGCTGTATGTGAGAAATTGATGTAAAAAGCACTTTTTTTTCATTCAAATTATTTTCCATTTTTTTACGGCTTTGCTCGCCATGATGTCATTTGTAACATTTGTTAAATATAGTGATTAATAACTGAAGTCTAGTAGAGCTTGATTGATTGCTTGAACAGGAGTGGGAAGAAGAGAATTTGTATAATCTCATCCCTAGATAGTTGCTTCATTTCATAGTCTAGTATCGTTTTCATAATCCGGGTCTGATCAGATCTGGTGCACATTTTTCATGTAACAAAACTGAGTACTTAATAATTATTCTAAAAAAAACATTCTTTCATGATTTCAGTAAACAGTATCATGATTCACACATCATGTAACAGTTATGTAATGCTCATTGATGACCATTAGAAAACAATTTTATATTAATCCAGAAGTCAATACTTAAACATCGGAAATCAAGTTTTCAAGTAAAAAAAATTAGATTGAAAATTAGATCATGTGAGAGAAATTCTAAGAATTTTTGCCCGTAACCATTATTGATTCACACATTAGGTCCCAATTATGTAATAAACATTGATTACAATTAGAACACAAAATTATATTAATCTAGTAATCATTGGTACGTATTTCAGATCAAGTGAAGAAAATCAACAGTTAATCAATAGATTATAATTATGTTTCAAGTAACATTTCATTGATCATTACTGTACATTGCACATTGTTTGGTTTTGTTTTCCATCCATCCACAAATTTCAGAGCAGTGTTCAGGAAATGCTTTTTATTTAGAAGATAGCTTGATTGAAGCACGTTTGCTGCACTGTGAAAGTGCATCAACAGCCTAATCCTAATACTGTCGTTTAGCTTTTATATATATGTGCACACGTGGACAAAATTGTTGGTTAAAGAAGGAAAAACCCACAATTCTCACTGAAATCGCTTGAAACTTACAAAAGTAACAATAGATAAAAATTTATTGAAAATTAAATAATCAAAATCAGCCATCACTTTTGAATTGCTGATTAACATAATTATTAAAAAAAAAAAAACTAATGAAACAGGCCTGGACAAAAATGATGGTACTTCTATAAAAGATTGAAAACTATTTGACCAGACTGACATGATTAACTCAGGTGTGTCCTTTAATTGACATCACAGGTGTTACCAAACTCATAATCAGTCAGTCTGCCTATTTAAAGGGAGACAAGTATTCACTCTGCTGTTTGGTGAAAAGGTGTGTACCACACTGAACATGGACAACAGAAAGTGAAGGAGAGAATTGTCCCAGGACATCCGAAAAACAATTATAGAGAAACATCTTAAAGGTAAAGGCTAAAAGACCATCTCTAAACAGCTTGAACTTCCTGTGACAACAGTGGCTCATATTATTCAGAAGTTGAAGACCCACGGGACAGTAGCCAACCTCTCTGGACGTGGCTGCAAGAGGAAAATTGATGACAAATTGAAGAGACGGATCGTTCAAATTGTATCCAAAGAGCCCAGAACAACCTCCAAAGAAATTAAAGGTGAACTCCAAGGCCAAGGTACATCAGTGTCAGATCGCACCATTCGTCGTTGTTTGTTTGAGCCAAAGTGGACTTCATGGGAGACGACCAAGGAGGACACCACTGCTGAAAAACAATCCTAAAAAAGCCAGACTGGAATTTGCAAAAATGCATGTTGACAAGCCCCAAAGCTTCTGGGAGAATGTCCTTTGGACAGATGAGACCGAACTGGAGCTTTTTGGTAAGGCACATCAACTCTATGTTCATAGACTCAAAAACCAAGCATACGAAGAAAAGAACACTGTCCCTACGGTGAAACATGGAGGAGGCTCAGTCATGTTTTGGGGCTGCTTTGCTGCATCTGGCACAGGGTGTCTTGAATGTGTGCAAGGTCCAATGAAATCTGTAGACTATCAAGGCATTCTGGAGAGAAATGTGCTGCCTTGTGTCAGAAAGCTTGGTCTCAGTCGCAGGTCATGGGTCTTCCAACAGGACAACGATCCAAAACACACAGCCAAAAACACCCAAGAATGGCTGAGAGAAAAGCGTTGGACTATTCTAAAGTGGCCTTCCATGAGCCCAGATCTGAATCCCATTGAACATCTGTGGAAGGAGCGGAAACATGCCATTTGCAGAAGACACCCATCAAACCTGAGACAACTGGAGCAGTTTGCTCATGAGGAGTGGGCCAAAATACCTGTTGACAGCTGCAGAACGCTCATTGACAAATACAGAAATCGCTTCATTGCAGTGATTGCCTCAAAAGGTTGTGCAACAAAATATTAAGTTATGGGTACCATCATTTTTGTCCAGGCCTGTTTCATTTGTTTGTTTTTTTAAATAATCATGTTAATCAGCAATTCAAAAGGGATGGCTGATTTTGATTATTTAATTTTCAATACATTTTTATTTATTGTTACTTTTGTAAGTTTCAAGTGATTTCAGTGAGAATTGTGGGTTTTTCCTTCTTTAACTGAGAGGTACCAACAATTTTGTCCATGTGTGTATATATATATATATATATATATATATATATATGTATTGTATTGTATGTATATGTATGTATATGTATTTTTGAAATGAACAGGTTTGTTTGTCCATGTGTATATATATATATATATATATATATACATATATTATATATATATATAATATATGTATATATATATATATATATATTATATATTTGTATTTTTGAAATGAACAGGTTTGTTCCTTTCCTTTTTTTTGTTGACAGACTTGATCACACAGCTGGGCAGATCCTGGGCTGGGATGCCAGTTTAGCTTAGTCTGTTTAGCTGAGTTGAGCAACCAGCTATTGTTATATTTTCTGACTGACATTATGTTCATTTGCATAAAAATAGTTGTGAAGCCCATTGAGCCGTCTGTATTTTGATATTGGGTTGTAGAAATCAAATTGAATTGAATTGAATCCCACAAATGCTATGATTTAGTTTGTGTTATTTGCCTTACTTACATTTTTTGTATATTCTGTATTGCCCTCATCAGTGGTTCATTTGTCTGTTTTGCAGTTATCTGCCTGGTGGGCCTGGGCCTGGTGGTGTTTTTCTTCAGTTTCCTGCTCTCTATTTTCAGGTCCAAGTACCATGGTTATCCCTACAGGTGACTACAGCAATATTTTGTTTGTTCTAAATTTAATCAACACCTCATTTCAAGGCAACTTGACTAAAATTAATTTCATTTGACGTGAAGATTTCTACTTCTACCATTGATTAAGAGGGGTGTGGGGAACAGCAGAAACACAGATTTATGTGTTTCATTGTTAAAAGCAAATTGAGCAAATTGAGTTTTTTCGTTCACCGGTTGTGAACTCACTCAAAGATAAATAACATCTTCCAATCCCAAACGAGACAAAAGAAAGTAATTTTGAAACAGCTTCTATAAAGATAAATGAATGCGCTGGCTTCCCTACAAGTTTCTTAGATAAATATTTTCTTAATAAATCGATGTATATTAAAGTATTTGCTGTGCTTTTACAGTGGGTCAAAAGAGTATTTGTCAGTCACTGATTCTGCAAAGCTGTTCCACTTCAAACGCTAAGCGAGGTCTTTGATGTTCAGTATAGATACTCAACTGTGGGAAACAGAATGTGAATAAAGAATCCAGAGAATCCTCTTGTTTGATTTTTGAAGAATTTATTGGTACATTAGTGCAGGAGCTATGTATTTGCTCAAGAACAAAAGTTACTACATACTAATACTTCAAAATGTAACCCTGGCTGTCAATGACAGAACAAAGATTTCTTGTAGGTCTTCACTAGTTTTGCACACACTGTAGCTGCTATTTGGTCCATCTTCTCAAGAGCTATGCCATTTTAGGGCTGTCACTGTGGATCACAGACTTACAACTCCCTCCACAGATTTTCTATTGGATTAAGGTCTTAAAACTGGATATATCGCTCCAAAACCTGAAAAGCTACTCCATAATTGTCCGGGCAATGTGCTTGGAATCATTGTCATGCTGGAAGATTCAGGTTTTGCTCAAAATCTCACCATACATGGTCCAATTCATCTTTTTCTGAAGACTGAATAGTCATCTTGTCTCCCTTTGGAGAAAAGCAGCCAAAGCATAATGTTTCTATGCTGTTCTTGGGATGGAGCTCAGCAGTCCTTCACTCCCAACATGGTGAACACCATTTATAGTAAAGAGCTCCATCTTGGTCTTATGTGACCACATGACAGGCCTGGAATGTTCGCTTAGGCTACGATCACGTCCCAAAATGCCACTGCACCAAGACCTGATGCAAGTTTTTCAGCAAACTCAGCAGTTGGCCGGATTTGTTCTCAATTGAGAGGCGTTGGTTGCATTTTTACACGACGTGCGGATGCAGAGGTTTTTACAACCTGACGCCTGAATTCATTTCCAACTAGGGAAAAAAATCCATCTCTGGTTTTGTTTTCAAGTAGTTGATAAATCAAAGGTAAGTTCGGAGCAGAAATGTTTCGATTCATATTTACATGAATAGATTTAATACTGTATTTTCTGTATTTTATACAGATAATGAGTTCAAATGTGTGACGATAATCATTTCATCCAGGAAATAAATAAAGAAACCTTATCTTTATTTATTTATCTTAATAATAAGTACCTAATAAATAATTGCAGCTTAATCCTGGCAGGGCCTGAGTACTACAGGTAACATGAGGATAGAAGAACTTCTTTGAGGGAGGAACAAGTCAGTGAGAAACAGAATTCTAAAAAGCTTAATTTCTGCTCCATTATACAAATAAATTCTTTAAAAATCATGTAATGTGATTTACCAGATTCTTCATTTGAATTCTGCCTCTCGTGGTTAAAGTGTGTGTATGAAGAACATTACAGACCTCTCACCTTTAAAAGTAAGACAATATTTTTGCCCCCAAGAGGCAGAGTCTGTGCAAGGATGAAGCTGGACCTCTGCAGGAGCTGAAAACACATACATGCACACAAGACCAGGGGTCACAACACAAAGATACAACCTAAACTTCATGGCAAACAACACTGTCCCATAAAAGAAGAGATGGGATTAGTACTTTGGTTTCTTTTGTTTGTGGACAATTAAGCAAAAAAATCAGCCTAAAACCAAATCTACGAGATACAACGTGTATGACAAGGCCCCACATATGTTTAAATATTTACACTACTTTTTAAAATTCTGAGGAGACTTTAAATTCTAGCCATGACTTGCAAAAGATTTCAATGCAAAAAAGTGAATTAACTTTTTAATCTTTCTTTTATTTGCACAAAAGTTAAAAAAAGAATCTAGTTTTAACTTCCCAAAGATGGAAAATAGGAAGAAAAATTAGAGAGATGACGTCTCAGTCAACATGAACATGTTTGAATTTCTTCATAAATCTCAAAGAAATTTGAGATGTTTAGCTTCTTGAAAGCAAAACGGAAAACCTGGTTATTGCTGAAAATGTTACCATAAATGTTCTTGTCTTTCTTCATTCTCCATGTTTCTTTTCTTCCAGCTTCCTTATTAAATGAAAGAAACACACGGAGAAGGAGGAGAGAAGACGGAGAATATACTTGAATAGTTGGAGAACGTATCACTGTTTTCTAAAACCTTCAATTAAATGTTTGCTTTTCTGTAAAACAAGTTTCTTAGGTGTTTATTTACGTCAGAATGTTTTCCTGTCTTGTAGCATCGTGATCAGAGCTTTTTTGTGTTTTGGTTTTCAATTTCTTTGCACATTTCCTGCGAATTGTGATGAGACATAAGAATGAAATTGGTTTTAATGGTTGTTGTGTTTTTTGATCATTTGTAGCTGAAAACTGACCAGTTCCAAAACATTCATGACTGAAAGGTCAAAGAATTGTGTTAGTTTGATGTTTTAAAAATAAAATGTGACTGGAAGCATTTCTGCTTGAAAAGTGTCTTCCTCATGTAAAGAAAAAGACTAAATTAGTTGTTTCAGGCAAAGACAGATTTGTTGCTTCTCTTCAATCGATGCACATGAGAATCCTGTGAACGGTCACGTGTTGAGTAATGTGGCTGCTGTTGAGACTGCAACCTTCCTGTGGATCTGTGACTTCAAATCAAGGGAACGTGGAACCCCACAATGCACCTACTTCTGCTCATCTTGGTGTAGGTGTGTATTTGCCAAAGATTTTACTCTGCTGTCTCACAGCATATTCTCTCACCACACCAAAACACTACAAATACAGAAGATGGGTAAATGGCTTAAACATCTAGTTCCTCAAATTCAGCCTTTAGGTATGGGCTCAGCGGGGTCACCAAACCAAACCGATTATTTTTAACACCAGAATTTAGGTTTTAAGACTAAGACATCAGTACAACATATTCAGAAGTTGTACAAATTCAAATTGTTCCATTCTTATGAAGCCTGTATGGCTTTTTAGAGCCCCTTTTAAAGAATTGTGAACAGATGTTACTGTTTACACATAAAATATTTGAATTCTTAAGAGTAAAAAGAGGTATCCACTGCTGTAGAGAGACCAGGTTGGACTGTTTCTAAAAACATCTCAAGAATAAGATGAGTAGCTGTTATCTGCCACTGCAAATTATATCCTGAAAGAGTTAGAAAACACCTGTCCTTTTTCTTCCTGACTAAAAATAAGTGGCTCAGTTAGTACAGCACAATTACAGCAATATCTTCCATCAGCTACCCCACGTCTTTTTAATGGATCGACTCATTTTGTCTAAGCATGTGAACAGGCTGCGTCAGACAAACTCCTGCAGTGTAGCAGAGTGCAGCAGAGGACTTCCGTGAAACAGGAGAGTTCAACCATCAGCACCGGCGAGAACACTTCCCCATCTGTTTTCCTGCAGCCGTTGGTTTTCCAGAGCCAAGAAAGATGAGTGGAGGGTTCCTTCATGTGGGAATAAAAGTGCGGATTCTTTAGAAGGGACAGCAGATGTCCTCACTGCTACAAAACTTTCAGATAACATTTTTCAAAACACACATTTCTGCTTGTAAGAAATGGTCAGAAAAGATGTTTGTTCTTTCTTTTCCCATCATTCCGAGGTGAAGTGGAAGACGACCATAAAATGTCTTTTATTCTTTGTAGACCTTTGGAGCTTATTTACTTTCATGTGACTTTTGTTAAACCAGCCATTTTCCTGTAGTTATTGCTGAAACATCATTTTCTCTAAAATTCACTTTCAAAACAAATGAAAAATCTGTGGTTTTAGGGACCAAATGAAATTGGAATTTAATTCAGAAAAATAACAGAAAAACTAGTTGTGATGTCATAAGTTTTCTTTAATGTGTGATTAATTAATCGTTACCTGTAATGAATTTTTTTGTTTTTAATCTAAGCTAATAATTGCAGTGAAAAGCCTCATTTTGAGGGATTTTTATTTAAATCTGTAACATTTTTCCAAAGTAAAATATCAAAATACAACAAAAAAGTTGATTTATAATTTTTTTTTACTTTACTTTTTTACTATATAACATACTTCCAACTTTCCTTTTATGCTATCAATGGGGAATAGTGCACTAAAATGTCTGTAATTAATCGTGATTAACGAATTATTTTGGCATGCCTGAATACAAGCGCTTGATTTAAAACAGGATGTCCTAAGTAGCACTTCATGCAAATCCGCATGTTAATCAGCAAAACAAAAATCAATTTAAAACATAATTCCTTAAGCAGATCAAGTCCTTTTTGCACACTATCCCTGCTCTGCTCCATTGTGATGTGCCCGTGTGGAGACAAATAGATCCATGCACGTCTTTGTCTTCCTTGTTTGAGCTGGAATCTGGCTCAAAACTGTACGGCTGGATAGCTCAGATATTGCTGGCCATTTTTGTTGCTCTGCTGTGTTAGCTTGTGGTTGAGAGGGACTGTAAGCTAGTGGGAGAGTGTGTAAAGAAAGGGATGATGGGAAACGAGTGCAGGCATACTCTTAATGGTCAATGCTTATTCCCCGCCGACAGTCCCACCCACAACTCAGAAACAAATTTCTAACTTCTCTGGCTCTAAATGACCCAGAAAACAACACAGGTTTTTTGATTTTTGGCTAAAAACAGCAGCAACATAATCAAAAGAATACTGGGAACGATATTACAAAAGTTCAGAACCCACTTCAATCAAATCAGGTGATTGAAGTGGGACTTGAAACAAGTTCTTTGGCAGTCAATGAAACTTCTCCACCTGCCGACATGTATTTTGGTTCTCTGCAATCTTCAGCAAATCTCAGATGTGACCGCTGTCCTCTTCAGATGTGCTTCAGCTCCTTCCACAGATGTTCAACCGGATTTAGATCAGAGGTCAGGAGGACTCAATCAGTTTCATGTTTTTCTCTAAATCCTGAATGTCTTGACATTTTAATGAACTTTGCGTAGCGTAGCACAGTCAGACGTTCCAGAGCAGCCCCAGACCATGACAGAGCCTCCTCTGTGTTCTTTGTATGTTTCATCATTGGGTCTGTGAGCACAGAGTGGATGTTTCATAATAGCTCCAGTTTGGTCTCATTTGTCCTAATGATACAGAAGCTTTGTGGCTTGTCACTTTCATCAGAGATGTCCTCCTTGATCCTTTAAAGTCCACTTATGCTCAAACAGTGATGGAGCGTTTGATCTGACACTAACAACCTTTGAGTTCACTTTTAATGTCTTTGGAGGTTATTCTGGACTCTTTGGTCACCATTTATATCATCCATCTCTTTTATCTTACTCCTGCAGTTTCATCCACTGTCTTCAGTGTTGTGGATCTCATACAGGAGGACCAAGCTGCTTAGAGCCGATCTTACAGTCTTTGCCTTGAATGTGTTTGCCTGCGATTTTCTTTAAGTTCTTCTGGGAAAACTATCTTCCCTTTTTGTGCTCCATGTTTAGTCTAACTGGTACCCAAACAGCAGGAAAGGAGACTCAAACCGGCATGCAGCTTTTTAGGATTCCCTGTTTACATAGTCTACTCCATTGTTAAAATATCACCATTTACAGGAAAATAAAAAACAAAGAAAACCAACATAACCACACGTCAGCTGGTTAATAAAACGTTGGGCTAAACCATTGATCTGGACAATGAAGTACATCCATAACCGATACCCATGTTAAAAATGAACGACTTAATTAAATAAAAGAACTTAAACATAATCATAGAAAATTACAAGTACCAAACCTCTTCTCTTTGTCATGACGTGTTGAAGCCCAAACAAGCTGCATGTTCACACCAGATCTGCAGAAATTTCACACTCAGCGAATAACACCGAGCAGAAACAGCACAAAGTTTTACAAACCAAATGAAAAATATTTAACAAATACTATAAATAAAGAGGGCACCGTGTGGATCAACTCTACCAACAGGAATACCTGGATCTCCCTCACACAGACGGATTGACTCCAAGAAGACACCTGTGATGCAAAATATACATACTGTGTTATTCCTCCTCCAGAGAAAGTAGTTTGCTCTGGTTTGCTTGTTTTTTTAATCAAAATGCTAAACCATAATTCTAAAGCAATGTGTGATTTTTATTCCTTGCATTTCATCCATCCAATTTGTTAATTTCGTGTCATTTCTTTGCCTCTTGGTGTGTTTTTCTTTTGTGAACAAAGAACAAATGTGTCCACATCTTTAGCAGCAGAAGTGGGAAGTTAGGATTTATATGAAATTATCAAAGACATGGGGCTTTATTTGTCTTGATGCAGTCTGACTTTAATGCACTAAAGTACATTTCTGATCATTATCATGACCCGTCATTTTCTGCAGCCAATTAGTCAAAAGAGTCAAGAATTGCAACTGCAGCAAAAGCCGATATGATGCAGGTTTGATTGCATGAGTGTTTTGAGGACCAAAAATATAATTGTATTCTTGGTCTAAGTTGAGTTCATTCAAGTTGTATTTTTAACTTAAGACTGTGTCCTTTAGTAAGGGCAGCGTGTCTTCAAGGTGCTCAGAGTCATTACAGAGTCATTAGCATAACGGTGAAAATGCAGCATGTGCACTTAGTTTGCTATTTCAATTTGTCACTTTAAGACTCGGAACGAGCTGTGCATTACTAATAAAGCCCTCCATTGTGAAACTACCAGTGTTCCTTCGTTAGCTTTATCATACTTCTCAGTCACCATTCTGAGTCTGTAACTTTGTTTATGACAGAAAACCTGAAATGGTTTGTCTTCCTCTGGTTTGTTGTTCTGTTGTAATGATGGTGCGCACGGCGGTCAGGTCCAACACAGCTCTGTTGTCTCATTTTTCGTTTCATCTGACCTCTCTGCCAGCAACCGCTGTGGCACGACCAACTTTGAAGAAACTTTCTGTCTAGAGCTCGATGCCACCTCACTGCAGGCCAAGCTCTCCTCTGATATTCAGCGTTTCCCTCTCCAGGCAGCCAGACGCACAGCAACAGTAATTATCATCAGAGCGCTGCTTTTGCTGTTGCTGTTTTGTTGCATCACTGTCTGTGTTTGAGCATGCGGTTGTCCAGTTGATTTTGTAACTCTGTGCTTGTTCATGTGTGTATCAAAGTGTGGGTGTGTGTGTGTGTCTGCCAGTGCAGGCGCGCTCTTTTCCTAATTGCTTGGTGAGATGATGGTGGAGGTAAAAGTTGTGGCAGATTCAGGACAAAATATCCATATGTTTATAAACCAGCTGAAAACCACACAGAAAACTTTTAAAGCCTTGTATTTGCACAAATGCAGGAGAGTGCAATTATGCTGATTCTTTTCTGCTTATAAGGCTCGTCAAAATCTCCGATACAGATGTGCAGCTCTTGCTTTGATGCTTGAACAGAGGTATGAATTGCTGTAAATGAATAATTGGGATATCAAGTGAGGAAGCTGTGGACCCACTTATTAGGCAGGGAAATAGCAGCAAAGATCAAACATTGTTGCACTGGATGTCAGGCACTAATGGGGCAAGTGGAAAACAAGGAATGCTTTCATTTTACGGCTCCAAATCTGGGAAAAAACCTGACACACAAACATGGGAAAGATCTAAAGCAGAACACAGCGTGCATCTTGAATGGCAATACTTAAATCAAGCTTAGTGTGTTCCTTTAGTGTGTCAGAAGTGTTTACCAGCTCCTTGGCCTAGTGGAGGAGTGTCTGCCCTGGGACTGAGTTTGTGGGTTTGGGTCCACGATGGAGTCGCACAAAAGCCGGCAGCCATTAAAATACTATTTAATGACTACCATTTATGAGTCACATCAGGGCATCTGTCACAGCCAGCTGGGTTTGGGAACAGTGGGACGTAATACTCTACTCTTTAGTGAGACTCCCAGAAAAAGGAAAAACTAAAATTACATTTTTCCTACAAGAATTTTCTGAGTTACTGAAGATTTGAATGTTGATGTTGACAACCTGACAGATCCTTTTGCTTTTTGAAATCTTTTAAATAGTGTGGATTTTACCCAGCATGTGGCACAGCCTAATCACAACACAGGACACCCTGGACTTGGTCATTTTTACCTGCTTTTTCAGTTGTTGACTTGGTTGTGACCATTATTGTGTGTTTTTTAAAGTGACCGGTTTTATCCAGCAAGAGGCCTCAGTGAGAACTGTGACGAAACGATACATAACTCCTGAAGTGGCTGCAAGTTTTATTGACATTTTAAAACAAACTCCTGCTCAGATTTTACCTCAATCCTGCAATTCAATTATGATTTTGCGGTTTTTAGTTTCAGAAATTTGCCTCTAAGTTGTGGGGGGGGACTGTTTTACACCACCATTCCTTTGCTCTATAAGCTCTGCTAGCTTACAACCTCTCAAATCCACAAGCTAAAATTAGAGTGCTGCAAAATAGCGGGCAATGTCGGACTGTCATACAGTTTTGAGGCAGATTCCAGCTCAGATGAGGGAAACAAAGACGTTGATAGATCTATTTGTCTGCAAGTGGATGCATCAGAACTGGAGTGGAGCCGTGAGACTTTGGCTCGCTCATTTTAGTTGTTGCATCACAAACCTGAGGTTTTTGTAAACTGCGGATTTTTGTCTTCTGCTGATCCATCACAAGTTGAATAAAGAAATGCTCAGAAATTCAGTTTTAATCTTAGTTTCTTTTACAAATATATACATCATGAGAAAAAAGCTACAAGAACATGTTACAAACACCAAAAACATCATTTTCATTGGAGTGGGTCTTTAAAAATATTTATTCAACAGTATATTTCTGTTAATCCGTGAAATTGGGAGTCTGAGTGTGGTCACATGGGTTGATCCACCTCCCTAAGCTCCTATGAGCAGATGTGATGTCACTAAATCTTGATTTGTCTAGAAGCAAAGGAGAGGGACAACCAAGCCCAACAGTTATTGGACCAAGTCTCTGAGGGCTACTAAGGCTTCCAAGCTGCAAACCACTGCATCCTGCTTCAAAACCAGACTGAAAAAAAATCACTTTTTAAAAAAATGTAAGAAACATTCAATGTCCCTTAAGGGAGGGAAGAGTTCCTAAATTTGCTCTCAATGCCATTTGTATTTTTTGTAACTATCTTCATGCCTCTGCGTGCTCCGACTAACCAAGATGAAGTTTGTGAGGTTTGAGCTTTTAACCTTTAGTGCTTTGCAGAAACAAAAATGACTTTGCAGCAGATAAGAATGGATTTAGTAGGTTACAGCAAGTTCTCACGAGTTCCTAATCTGCAGGAATTTCATCTAAGTCTTGCCTTTGACTCTAGAAAGTATCATCATGCAGGTGACATCTGTTCTGTTTGTGCAGAACTCCTGCTCTTTTTTTTCCAGTTTCTCTGAGGGCTTGAGAGCACGCTCTGCAGCTTCTTATGGTAATCACACCACTGATGAGAAAAGACACTTAAAGATACTCATCATAGGAGTTATCATAATAGCACGGCAAAACACGACATTGATTCCTCCTCACAACCACTGCTGTGGAATAAAGGTTGATTCGCCCTGAAATGTAATCAGAAAGATTTATTGCAATCACAGCAGCTCTCCCTCAGGATGAAAAAGGCATTTCCTGTAAAGGGAGTGGGGGAAAAAAAGCACAAATAAAATTATGTTTTTTTTTTGTGAAGATACTCCTAGTTGAGGCAGAGAAATGCACTGAATGCATTTTAAAAAGCCCTTCTACTTTCAGTAGATACTTTCAGTATGTCCTGTGATGAAATATCTTCCATCTGTGCAGAAAATGTGCCAATCAGAAACATCAAGCATGAAATATCCTAAAAAGTTGCATATTGTTCCAAAGATAGATGGGAATGAGAGGATGTGTGCTTGCTGTGGTGTTCTGAGGTTTGCAGCAAAGGTGCACCACAGGAGTCCTTCCCTCAGCCTTTAATCTTCTGCCTGTAACACCTCACAGAGGCGGAACCTCTGCAGGAGTTTCTAGATGACTCTGCAGACCCTGTCTGTTTGATGTGGCTGCTTCTGAGTTCTTTGTACAATCTGGTGGCATTTCAGCTGCAGAGACAAACTGATCTGGAGGCTACAAGAAAATACCGTACATGCCGCACTGCTAACCACAACCCCGTGACCTGCTGGACAAACAACATAACACACCAGAGCAGGTAACAACTGATCCGGCCCCACTCAAAGACAGGGAGCTTTTTGACTGATTCTGAGAAAGAAACACACACTCATGACAGGATAAAACACTGCACTAAAGGCCCTGACTTTTTTAAAACAAGTATTTAAAAAAACGAAAGAAACAGTAAAAGCAGCGTCTTGTATGTAACATGACATATTTTCTGATCATCAACAGGTATAAATAAGCTTTGTAACTCAGTCACCTGGAAAATAAAATGTAAACAAAGGTGAGATCGATTAGGGTCAATTCAGATTATCATATCTTTCAGAGTATAATCTCTTTCTTTTCATAGTTTGGACACTTATACTCAAATCGACATATATCAGATTTTTCTTAATTCATAAATGGTCTCATATATTCGTTATGTTCCCACTAACCACTGCTTGCTCTTAGCCGTTATTTCTCGCTAACAACCACTAGATGGCACTGTGAGTGTTTATATCAATATTTGTTACCGACTGCAATGGAGAAGAAGTAGCGTCCAAAACGATGAAACAAAACATGGAGGAGATTCTATTCTGTTGTTGTTCTCCTGAAATTTATAATATTTTTAATATTCACATTAAGACAATAATTTTGTTTGTTTGAATTTTTTCCTTCCTTTGACTAACGCAGAGCAGCAAGTCATTAAACTGAGTTACAGGAAGTACTGCTGAAAGCAACCTTCATTCAGACACAGTTCCTACAATAGAAAATAAAGATCTCCTAAAAAAAAAAAAGAGTGAATGATCTCATAAATTCAGACATGCAGACGTAATTACTGATGCTTTTGTAGAACCCATCATTATAAATAAACATGCCGTTTTTTTCTGTGCATTATGAGATATTAGACTACGGTCAATGTTTCCATGTAGCAATGAGGCTAAGAACGTGACAGTAGCCACACACACAAACAACAGGAGCCAGAAGTTATGAATAAATTTTTGGTCCAGCATTGAACATCAAATTGATGCGCGCCACAAGAGACAGAAAACTCACGTCGAAACAAAGATGGCAAGCGCAAATTTGACGCGTGTATGGCGTTCGGAGTGAACGCAGCATTCTACCGGGCTTGGTGGATTTGTTCAGAAGCACTTTTTTCCCAAAAGTGCGACTTAGGCTGAATCTGAATTCTATCCCTACATATACCCCTCCAAATGGAAAAATAGTGTCTTCAGATTCAGACGACACTACCCCTTGATGAAGTCATCATCATTTGCCGGTCATCTTCGTTAGCGCAAAGCTGCCAGCGCTCGGAAAACACATAACGGTTATTTAATAACTTCAAAAATTCTTGCTAAAACTTAAAGTCACTACTTACATTTAAATGTAAACTTCTGTGCGTTGAGGCACACCCAAAGGAAAAGAGTTTTCCCGCTGCGACACAGCACAATGCAGAACACCCTCGCGGTGGAAAGGGAGAGAGCTGAAACTCCTAAAAAAAAAAAAAAGATTTCAGACACCCCACCCCTCCAAATGACTCTTCAAATGTAGGGGTAGGGAGAAGATTTCGGATTTGGCCGTACACTCAAGAGCAACTTATATTTTTGTTTGTTTTTTCTTTATTATGCATTTCTTGCTCCTGGGACTTTCACTCCAGCAGAAACGGTACACATTCCTGGGAATTTTGGTGACTCCGACTCACCTGTTTTTTTTTTTTTTACCTGCTGGATAATTACGCACAGTTGAAAAGTGTGGCAGAACATCAATAGAGAGAGGAGATGACAGCAGAGAAGATGATGCTCATGAAGCGTTGATAATTTAACATTTGGAGACACTAGAGATTTGAACAAGCTGCATGTTGGTGAAGAGATTGGGACTCTCTCCTCACAGCAAGATAGTCCGGGTTTGAATCCCAGCAACGTTCTTTCTCTATGGAGTTTTCATGTTCTCCCAGTACATGTGCAGGTTTCCTGTCACTCCAGCTTCCTCCACAGTCCAGAAACATGCACATTTATAGGTTCATTAATGACTTAAATTGTCCTTAGGCATGAATGTTTTTGTGTGACCCTGTGACAGTGCGTGGGATAAGCTCCAGCAACCCTGTGACCCCAAAAGGAATTAAAGTTCAAGTAATGAATATGGGGAATATTCTAGCCTAAAGTTGGTTGAAAATGAATCATTTTATTAAATTAGAAATTAAATAAAGTTACTCTTTGGGCACCAACTTTGAAGGAATAATTCGACTCATAAAGTGTTACTGAATCAAAAGAGCAATTTTCATTTTATAAATCTCCCAACTAGGTAGGTCGGAACATCTGAACAGACTTTAAAACAAAAGTAAATCTAAACAATGACATCCTTGAATATTTATTGAATAAAATGAGTGTCACATTTTCCTCCTGGTGTTTTATCAAACTATGACCTGCTCCTGCTGAAGGAACATCAGGTGAGCTTGTACTGAAAAACTGTTAACTCACACAAAAGTGCCTGACCCGACCTTAACATTCGGCATATCCCAGCTTTCACATTTAGTTTGGCAGAGATTTTTATGCCCTTTTTTATGCCTTTCCTGACACAACCCTGTATTTCATCCAGGCTAGGGACTGGCAGAGAGACCCAGACTTGGTTCCCCTCGTTGCTACAAAGTTTTGCGGTAGCGTAAAGGGTTTTGCCCAAAGACCCACACTGGATGAAGCTCACAGCGCCCCCTGGGAAAGGAACCCTGGTTTACCATGTCCTGCATGCAGCCAACTGAGCCATCCAGCCGCTCTACAGACAAACGCATTAACATCTGTAAAGCATAAATGCTACAGAAGGGCTTGTCCTGTGTGAACTCCTCCTGCTTTAATCCAGATTTTGATTAGCTTTATAAAGCTAGCAGGTGATCCCTCCTGTTCTCCACACTCCAGTGAGCTACTGACAGAAACAGGGGAACAGTCAGAATCCTTTTGTGTACTTTAGCCCTGTGTTAAGCGGCTGGATATCCTCATCAGTGAGGTGACTGACCTAGACTTTCCTTCTTTCACCTTTGAGTAGATCTACAGCTTTCTGATGGACCGCCTACAAACAGTGAGGATTAGAAAGCATACTGTAAGTCTTTCTTCATAACATTCATCATGGGCTCCCTGTAGAGTTGTACACTGAGCCCCTTCTTGCATTGTATATGCATGGCCGCATTCCCTCCCACCAATCAAACACAGCAGTCAAAGTAGTCATATAGTAATTGGAGATGAGACAACATACTAGAAGAAAATCCAGGGGCGTGCAGCCTAGTATTCAGCAAACAACTTTTGTCAAACTTCATGAAAACCACAGAGAGGCTTTGGACTGGAGGAGGAGAAGAACAGACATCACTCCTCTGCAAATAACCAGTGTCTGTGTTGATCTAGTCTCTTCCTGCAGGCTTGTTGGCATGGAGGTGGCCGAGAACCTCTGGTGGCATAACATGAACGCAGAGATGGAAAATTCAGGTAAAAATTTTTTTTAATCATTTTTTTTGTTTATCTAACTCATACGTTTCCTTGAGGTTTTTTTTCTGGCCATCACAGTCCTTCACAGCTTTTTAGTGAGACTCTCAAAGTAAAATACCCTTTAAAGTCGCACGCTAATTTGATCTATTTTCAAAGCGTTCCCAGTGGTCTCTTAATTATGACTATGCCATTTTTAGGCAGTATTTTAAATAATTGTGCCTTTTTTTAAGATTTCTGCAGAGCAGCAGGAGTACTATTAGGGAATAGCATCAACACAGATTCTGATTTTGATAAAAGGTAAAGGAAGAATGAACTGTTGTTAAGAAGAAAATGGCAGGTTTGCTATTTGAAGAAACATCTCTGCTGAATCCAGCAGAGATGTTTACCTTGAAACCATTACATAGTCTATTGCTAAAGCAACGCTTGAGTGAGCGATTTAATTGATAAACTTTCAAAAGTCTTGGAATGGTTTCATCAACACTTTGCACAAAGGGAAGCCTAAGCGGTTGGAGGGAAGTTGGCAAAAAATCCCAGCAGCTTGATGATCTGAAGTTTTAGAGCCAAAACCCAGGAGGGACATGAGTGTAATTGCTACCAAGATGAGTTTAGGGATATTGTGTGTGAAGGTGTGTGTTAGCGTGTGCCTCTGTGTGTGTTTGAGCATGGGGAGTGCACACTTCTATTTAAATCATTTTTGTTTTATTGTTTTGGGGTTTTTTGCCTA
The DNA here is from genome assembly GCA_014656515.1 of Oryzias celebensis. Classification (NCBI taxonomy): domain Eukaryota; kingdom Metazoa; phylum Chordata; class Actinopteri; order Beloniformes; family Adrianichthyidae; genus Oryzias; species Oryzias celebensis. The sequence continues at coordinate 26,998,790 of BNCR01000001.1, read as the reverse complement.
ACAATTGCAAATATTTTACACCTTCAAAGTGGAACACATGCTGTGTTAATCAAATGAAAAAAAAACACAAGAATCCCTTTTAGTTGACTGCTGTGAAGCTACAAAGCTGTAAAAGTGCTGAAGGCGCTGATACTTTCTGAGGCCTCCCTGTGTTTGACTAATGACCTCATAAAAACAAAATCAAAGTTTTAAGATTCAAAGTCCCCACATAATCATGTGCAGACTTTAAAGAGCTCTTATAGAAATGGATTTTTTTAAGAAGCTTTCAACTTTTCTTCACCGTTGTCTTTTTATTTTTTTACCTTAATTTTTACAATGATTTATATTTTTGTCTGACTAGCCTGTTTGCTTCACTCTATCTCAGAGAATTGTGTGGAAACACAATTAGAAACTTAGGTTTAAAAAATGTGCAGAAACTGCAGTGTTTTTTTCTATAAAAGGTCTGTAGAGGGGTAACTGTCAGTAACATAACTTAACGATGACGTTTTCTTTTTTTAGTCTGGTTTTCTAAATAAAAAATTAAAAGCTTTTCCGTGTGATAGGTGTACATGTGGTAATTGTTCTTCTGATTGGTTAAAATATTTTTAAATAAATACTTAATGATCTATTAAAATAAACTACTGGTCACTAATTTGATTGATTGCAAATGCGGTGTATTTTGGAGTCAACCTGATTTGGAATTCACCTGTCTCTTTTGGAGAATAGAGGCCTTTCACCACATTTTGCAACGAGCCCACATTGTTCTGCTCCCACAGTTTCACAGAAAAATATTCTGGAACAAAATCAAGAGGCCAGAGTCGATTTCCTGCATCCATTTGTTGGATCCCACTTCCAGAGATCTGAAGAGCTGTTGTCCCCCTCCAACCTTAAGAACAGAGCAGATCTCCATAGAAACCAGCCTTCATGAAGAGCACTTTGTACAACTTTGAGTGTGTCAATCTATTTTCTAATAATGTAGGTGTGACAGACATGAATGCTTGAAGAAAAATCTATTTCTTTGAATGGAAGATCAAAGTCATTTTGTTTTTCCTTCTGTCTTTTACATGTGAAGTATTTTGTTTGTTTTGTTCCAACAAAAAACATATCTGAAGTTTTGGAATTCCCCCTTTGGAGCCATTTACAAGAGTTCTTCTGCCCCGCTGAGTGATAAGATAAGAATGAAACTGAAAGTTTAATGTAGATTTTACTATAAAATAATGCTGTCAATCAATTAAAAAATAATCTAATAATCACACTTTTGAATTGTGACTAATCCAGATTAATCACAATGTTTTACAAGGTGAATTTTATGCGACTGTCCGCAACTTTTGAACAAAAAAAAGATCAGAGAGAATATTTTTCCTTTTTTTTTTTTTTTTTTTTAACTTGTCCTGTCCAACAGCTGAGTAAACAGATATGAGCTGAGAGCCTCTTGTATTAGACAGATTTTACTCTTACTGTCGGGGGTTATAAATCATAGGGAACAGAAAATGTATGTTAGTACAAGCCCCTTTTGTAATTTAAACAAAACTTTATTTATATTAATTTTGTTTGTGTTCTTTTTGTTGCTGGACGGAAAAAGAAAGAGGGGAAAAAGAGGAAGTTGTTGGGATATTGTTCCTTTTTCATTTAAAAAGTGTTAGCTCATATATTAACAACTTTGTGAGCACAAAACACATCAACAGTAAGATAAGCAGAACTTCAAAGACCTTTTTCTGCAGTTTTACTCCAAGAAAACATAGGTGCTGATATGCAGCCATAAAAAACAAACATTGTGTTTCTGCACTTTGAATGGTCTGGGTGAATACTCAGATCTGATTGGCTGCTGTGTGTTCACGTGTACAAAAAGAAGTTCCGGTCACATAGCCCAAATGTTCTATATCACTGCAGAGGCTTCTTTAAAACAAACTTTTTGCTTCATCTTCTGGACAAAAACAAGCAGTAAGAGGTGAACTGATTCTTTACTGATGTTATCGTGACAATCAGCACATATATCGCTTTCCTTTGCCGCTGCTGTTGAGGTCTGCCAGGCCAGCGACGCGTTCTAGTGTTGCTGTGACAATGGGCCGAACCACCACTGAAATAGTCTGCTTTTTGTAAAAAAATAATAAAAATAAAGTACTAAAAACTGATTAAATATTTATTTATTTTGTAAGTGACCATGGTATAATTGGTTTAACGCCCAAAACACAGTGGAAGACCATCGCTTCTGACGTGCACTTAATCTGCATCAATTAATAATAATGTAATTTTTCTTTTTAATTAACTGTGTGCGTTAAAGCGTTAACGTTAACAGCCCTACTTTAAAGATGTAATTAAGAACAAAATTAGGAAAAATCAATTTTAGTTGGAATGGTTACCAGTCTCTGATGGGAAGATTGTTCATTAAAACTACTGCAAAACAGGATAATAGACATAGCGTTAGCGTCACAGCACAGACTCTGATTGCATTGAAAATTCAACAAAAAAAAAACATAAAAAAACTAGAAACAAACCATTTATCCCTTAACAGAAGACAGTCTTGTTGAAACATTACTGGAATACTAATCTGCTTTTTCAAAAGAGATGCTGGTAAACTAAAAAAAGCTCAAATAAATCTAAGTGAAACAGAAAACATCACTTCTGAACCACTTCAAAAACAAAAAGACTTCATTGTAGTCAAAGAACCACATCAACAGAGTATTTTTCATCTCATCAAATGAAAGCTGTTTTCTTCTCTGCTCTCCATGTTTCCAGACTAGTTTCTCCCATCATTTTCAGTGAAGTTTGCTGCTTGTCCGGGGTCATGCGATGTCTGGTGTGTTGTGGGTAACCCACTCAATCGCTCCACCTGTCTGTCAGAGTTCACTCGCTTCTCCATCTTTTTAGAGATGGACAACAGTCACATCTCATCAAATCAGCGTCATCCCCTTATTAACCACAAAACTGCTTCCAATTACACTGATTAATGTGCCAATCCAGGAAGCAAGCAGACCTAACCCTATGCCACACAGGGCTGACGGCAAAGATCTCCTCCAAAACCTGAACACAAAAACACAACTTTAAGGAAGTGTTGGAGCTTGACCTGAAGAAATGAAACTGAAAGAGAGGCATGTTCATTTTCTTTCATGCAACATCCAGAGGGCATCTAAGATGTACACCAAAATGAGGATTTTAAGGAGAAGGGCTTTCAAAGAGAGTTTCATGCATTCATCCGTTTGCTAAAGCTGCTGTTTCCCTTATGGGATTACGGGGTTCCCGGAGCCTGTGCTGGCTACTGCGAAAGCGGAGTTGCCAGTCTGTCGCAGGGGATACAGTCGCTCGCACATGCACACCCAGGGACACTTCAGAGTAACCAATTATGAAGAATGTTTTTGGTCTGTGGGAGGAAGGCGGAGCCCCTGGAGAAAACCCACGCATGCACGGGGAGAACATGCAAACTCCACAGAAAGGTCCCAGCTGGGATTCAAACCAGGGCCTTCTTACTGTGAAGCAACAGCACTAGAGAGTTGCAACTATTACTGTTACGGTGTCTGTTGTCATTTTTCTACTCCCCCCCTTTTATTGTTCATTTATTTTGTTGTTTTCCTATTAAACTAATCAAAACTGGATGGAGAAGATTTAAAATTATTTCTTTGGCTTATTTTATTTTGTGCATTTACCATGTTTCCTTGTTAGAAAACAGTGTAGTATCACAGGGTGTTTGCTCACCTTTCAGCAAATCCCATCAGGGGTCGCCACAGCGAATCAGCTTTTACTGATCTGTATAATTGGTTTTATGCCGGAGGCCCTTCCTGACCAGGGTTGGGAACCGAAATTCTTTTGTCTTTCCTGCACTAGTGGCTCATTTAAGACTGGCTTTTAAAATGCGGTCTTTCACTGCCTGCAGGGAGAAAAAAGTGAAGTCACACCAGCAGCTAGCTAGCACATCCTCCGGAGTTAGCATGAACATTTTGGGCCTAGAAGAACCTGATGAGGACCCGGGCCTGAAATATCAACTAATGGAGATGATTGTGACAGCAGCAGCAGTCATCCTACTATGGGTGAGTACCATAATCTAATTAAAGTGATTTACGTCAAGTAAACATGTTGCTAAATTAGTGCTTGTACTGGATCGGTCACTCCAATTTGTTAGAACTAACGTTTGTGAAAGGTCTTCAGACCGCCATATCATGAGGAGTCCACGAACGTTCACGCAGATTGAAGCATTGCAGGAGAAAGTGATGTAGAATGCCCCATGTTCTGACGTAAATAAATGAGAGGTTTACACAACGTTTTTACTTTGATGTGTTTGTAAACGGGCAGGGTGCACTGACTGATAAGAATTTGAACAAAAAGAGGAAAGGAAAAGCTTCAGGCACTCTGCAGAGTCTTCACCCGTTTGTCGCTGTTCTGCTTTTGATTTGGGAAGAGGCTGGTATTATTTTTATTACTGAAGTACAGAAATCGGCACAGAATAGGAACCGAAACAAAAGAACCACTTTGGCACTGGAGCTGAATACAACCCATTCGGTACCCAACCCTTTTCCTGACACAACCCCGGGGACAGGCTGAAGGAGACCCTGACTTGGGTTTTCTGTAAGTGTTAGCCAAATAAATCCTAATATTTATGTTGGTCTAAAAGTTAATTCAGTGACTTATGTATCACCTGTCGCCAAATGTCAAATGCGTTTGAGTCTTTGCTCACTGATGGATCAAGGCCCATCTTAAATGATATGAAGCACCAAGCCTGCACATAAACCACAAGTGTTCAGACTCATTTAACTGAATGTTTGGCACAACCTAACATTAGTCACAAAGACAGGAAGCGTGTTGGTGTTTTAACATATTCACTGGGAAAACACATTATACATAAAGACCGAGATCAGCCCACGTAAACTGAAGATGGCTGTTAAAGGAATCAAAAATAGACGGACGGGGTCTTCTGAACACTGCACCACAGAGGAGCACTCAGAAAGTGTGCACGTGCTGACCCGCACTCTCTTTCTCACCCACGTACACTGAAACATCTACATGCAGGCTCATTACGGAGAGAAGCCTGCTCATCTCAGACTTGATATCCTTGTCATTAGTTCAAATGTCAGCACAGTGACCAGAATGGTAATGAAGAATTGGACTAAGAGGTGAGCGTTGGGTGGGAGGAAGGAGAGAATGAGAATAGAAAGTGATGAGTGAATGTACATTGAGGGGTGAAGAGAAAAAACAAAAGCTGTTTTTGAGGAAGTGTTTCGAAAATCTATTTTTCAGTCAAAAGCTTAAAAATGAGCAGATTTTTCGGTTCAGTACTGTTTGAGAGCTGCAGGGGTTTGAATAGTCTGGACCTGGTGAATGCATGATGTGTACTCTCAAAGATTCACCTAAACACAAGGGACTTCAGAAATTTCCAAAGCTTTTATCAACATTTTTACATACTTCTTTTCAAGCCAGAGATTTTTACCTGAAAAAAAACTTTTTCCTCAACATGCCAGGAACTATTTTCTTTATCCAGACTCGAAGCCTTTTTTAATCTCCAAAGCTTCTCTAAACAAAATAAAAGCTTAAAGAATTTTTTTTTTTTTTTTGCATTTGGTTGAAGGTTGTCTTTTCATGATGGTGAGAATACTGTCACAGGTGTTTTCTTGCTTTTTTTGCAGGTATTCACAGTGATGGAAATCAAGTCTGTGCCCTAACAGGAATGCAGAATAATATATGATCAAAAGTATGAACCCTGCAATTTTCCAAAGGAAATAATGTATGAGCAATAATTGAAGGACCCTTCATCTTCTTTTTCTGTGCATGCAGTTGTGCTCATGAGTTTACATACCCTGGAAGAAATTATTTCTTGATCAGAGAATATAAATGACAGCATAAAACTCATAGTTAGTCATTTATTGTCAAAAAGTTCTGTTTACTCTTTTTAAAATCCTAATGACAACAGAAACTGACCCTGTTAAAAGTTGACATATTCCAGTTCTCAATACCTTGTATTGCCTCATTTCGCACCAATAACAGCTTGAAGTCTCTTGTGGTTGTTTATTTTCTCAAATGGTAAATCAGCCCACTCCCATTGGCAGAAAACCTCAAGTTCCTTTCAACTCTTAGCTTGTCTTGCTTAAACTGTCCGTTTGAGATCTCCCCAGAGTGGCTCAATAATAATGAGGTCAGGAGAAGGAGACGACCACCACAAAACCTTTACCGTGTTCTGTTGTAACCAATGACAGGTGAAACTGGCCTTGTGTTTGGGATCATTGTCATGTTGAAATATCCAAGTGTATCCCATGCTCAGCCTCCGAGCTGAAGAGTGTAAGTTTTCCTCCAGGACCTTTTGATAACTTGCTGTAATCGTCTACCCGTCCATTTTGACAAAGTTTCCAGTGTCTTTAATGCTCACACATCCCCAAACCATCAGCGATCCGCCCCCATGTTTCACAGTAGGAATAGTGTTATTTTCATCATAGGTCTTGTTGACTCCTCTCCAAAATGCTGTGTTTATGGTTGTGGTCAAAAGTTCAACCTTGGCCTCATCACTCAAGCTGACCTTGGTCCAGGAGTTTGGAGGCACTTGTCCAAAAAAGGCTTTCTCCTGACAACTCAACCATGCAGCCCATTGTTCTTCAGGTCTCTCCTGCTTGTACTTGTTGAAACATCCACCCAACAGTTTTTCAGTGAGACCTGGATCACAGCTGAGGTTATTTGCAGGCGTTACGTTCCACCTCAGGCAGGAAGGAGAAAATAGGCAACATAAAGAAAAATATTAAAGCCGGGAGGATTGAGACTGGCAGTACAGCCTTTTATTGGTTGGACAGGTGTGGGACTGAAATACAAGTTGAATGGAAATCGAAAAGGATGGGGACAGAACAGGGTGATATGTAAAAGGGAGCAAACATGAATATACATTACAATAAATCAGACAGAAGACTTCAGGCTTTTATCAGTATAAGCTAAAAACCAAAATCAATAGTAAGCCAATGGGATGGTACTAAGATCAAAAGAGGGAACAAATAAAACCAGATATGACACTAACTCTAAAACTATTAATGAAAAGGAGGAACTAAATGCAGGAGGAAAACCAGGCTTTCACACAGGTTCTTAAAGCTAAAGTCAACAGCAAGGTGCAGGCTGAGAATCAGTTCCCTCAGAGATTCAGCTGCCACTGGAGCAGGGGCTGCTGGGACTTTTATTATTCCTTAGAAGCCTGGTGATTGGAGGAGAGAGGGAGAAAGAAATCAGCTCCTGGAGGCAGCGTGGTTGAGCAGGCTTCTGCACACACTCACAAACAAACAAGGAAAGGGCCCTAACAGTGGGTTTTTCTTTGCATTCCTAAAGATTTTTCTGGAAGAAATCTTTGTGACAGTGATTTGGTTTCAACAGAACCCCGACCTTCTACTTATTGAACGAAACACTGATGACTGGCATTCTCGGTTCCTTTGATATCTTCTGAATTTATTGTTCCTGTTTAGTACACTTCAGTTACCTTTTCCCATAGATCTTTTGAAAGCTCTTTAGCTCCAGAGTATGTAATCTTATGAGCACAACTGTTGATGGTCCTTCGTGATAGTCTTGTTTACATGTTGTTCCAAAACCAGTACAAAATCTGAAGTGATGAGGCCTCCAGACATTGTTTTTTGTCAAAATTAATTCCCAGAAACATTTGACATTCAGTTCTAAACACATTGGAGCATATTTTAATGCTTTTTCATGCTAATATACCCATCCTGTGAAATTGAAGCCCATATAGCTCAGTTAGACTCTACAACACCAGTGTCAAGCCCATTGAGATGTCTGGATTTTGTGATATTGGGCTACATAAATAAAATTTAATTTAACTTTGTGTTAAAACCATCTTTTTCTATGTTTTTTTTTTGTTTGTTTTTCTTTCTCCTCCATACATTTTTTCTGATGACTTGATGCCATTGCCTAAATAACAGTCTTTTTTTCTTCCATCCTCTACTCTTTGGTTGAACACCTTCTGGAGCTTTGACTAGTCTCAGCTGGAGCCGCGATGGGTGACAGGAGCTCAGCTTTCTGATATGTGAGAGTGGGTTTCTGAATATTTCACTCCCAACTCTTCTTTATTTTTCTGGCACACAGCCATGTTAAAGATGGACAGTCGAAGTCCTTGGACTTCATACTGAGAGGGTTTGAGAAGTTCTGTTTTCAAGTCTTCCAATTGCTTTGTTTTCATGCAGCTTTAAATGTAACCTGTGGATAGGAGCAGCTTTAGTGAACTGGCTCTGCTCACCTGTACCCTAGAGCACAGGTTAACTCCTGTTAGTCAAACAAGGCAATCCATGAAAGTGTATAAACATTGGTTTGATTGGAAATAAGTAGTACTAAAGCACAGGCCGTCAAGGGCAGACGGGGTGCTTCTGTGGTAGTTGGTTTTCTATTGCGTTTGCTGCCTCTGGAACAGTAGACCATGTGAAAAAGACTGTTGTGTAATTTATGTTGAGATAATTATACCTGTCATTTGGAAGAATAGCAAAAGAAATGATAAATTGACATTAAAACAATATCTGAAAATGGTTAAGCAATGAATCTAAGGGTATTTTTTTCCAAAGAGGTTGTCTTTCAGTTAAAAATCTTGACAAATGAACAGAGAGTGAAATGAACAGAAAAACTCAACAAGCAGTTAAATAAAAGATTTGATTTTCTGGTATAATCAGGTTCCGTGTACTCTTCTCTCTCAGTGGAATTCAGGGTCACTTTGTTCATTTGCAAGTGAGATTAAAGTTTTGACAGAATCTGCTGTCACGACACTTTCAATTAGTCAGTCCTGAACGGCACACCAGATATTACACTTATCATTAGCTGCAGTCGTACGGAGCATCACAACAGCTCTCACTGATAAAGATGAAGCCAGGGTCCAAATTAAGGCTGGCTGCATACCATTTTGTCTTTGAAATTAATTCTGTGGGGTACCAAAGTCACCCTGAGGATGACAAAAACCCATGAATTTTAAGTGCATTTTCTGTTACTTATCATTTTGGCAAAAGTCAATTAAAAATGGTCTTTTCTCCTACAATAACCACTTTGTTCTTTTCAATAAATCCATGTAAATATATTTGACTGCAATTTGTAGAAAGTTATAGCAGCACATGAACTAAACTTTTACTATGTCTAGAAGTGGTTTGTAAATATTAATTTCATAGTCATTGTCCTATTATAGTCAATCTCAGTGCTCACATTTGAGTGAATAATGATTATCTCTGTGCTTTTATGTCTTGCTGCTGCATCTGTGCTGCATCCTTGTCCTGCCATGTCATTCTGCTCACCTGGCAGGTGAGTAATACTGATCAGCACATGGCAGGTATTTAAGTCAGTGGAGGCCTCAACAGCATAAGCAGAGAGTAGAGTGGGAGGCTGAGCAGAAACAGGACTTGTGGACTTCTCTTTTGTCCTCAGCAGTCTTATTATACTGCTGGGTTTTGTTGTTTTTAGCTTGGGCTGGGCCTTGGTAGTAGTGATGGCCAAATGACGCTTTATGAAGCACTGAAGCCTTTCATCCAAATAGTTCACCCAAGTGCAATGCTTTAAGAAGCTTCATTTGCTCTAGTAGGACATCCAGTGGGTGCAAAAAATATCAGTTAAGTTTGAAATGTGGCATTTTAAAATAAACTTGTAGATAAACATGTCAGCAAAGTTAAGATATTCACAAAACATGTATATTGATGTATAATTTCTTTTGCCTTGTTTCCACTGAGTGAAACGGACCATTCTCTACGGGACCGGAACAGTTTTCTGAGTGTTTACACTGCAAAATGGACTAATCAAACAATTCCGGACCCTACTCCTTTCAGTCACAGGTCCCTAGAAGACAGGAATGGAATGGTTGGGGCCGAGCTGCTGTAGCTACCGGATTATTGGCAGAAATTGATGATGGCTAGAATGTGATGATGACTTATTGCGCGCCAACAGCGGTAGGAAGCTACCGCTTCCCGGCTTAGTAAGCATTCGTGTTGTTGCGATGTAGTGCAATGACGCAAGCACACTAGCAGTCTATACCACGTATGTGATGTGGGAAAAAGTGCTTTGTGGAAACGCTCGTCAGAATTAACTGGCCCGTTCCATTCAAATCCCGTTCCGCCCATTCCGTTCTGCTCAGTAGACACATGGCATTTGTGTTTTTATTTATGAATTGTTATAAATATATATATTATTTTCTTAACCATAAAAGAAAATTAGGAAGTAATGAAAATGATCATTTACCAGTATAGCAATAAACATGTTTTATTTTAAAGAATTGTGGTTCGATCTGTGAATCAAATCAGATCTCCTAAGTCATGGTCCACAGCCATATGGTCTATGAGACCGGAATTTCTTTTTTAAGGAGTGATTTCATCACTGTGGTATATCACTATTATTCTGCACACAGCAGCCAATCAGAATCGAGTATTCACCCGGACCATGGTCAGTAGTTTCCTAATTGTTTCCTGTATTTTGAAACTGTACTCCTTATTTTGTTTTTGAACTATAAGAGAATTTTTTGTTTTTCGTTGTGTTCTTTCCCTTTTTTTTTCTTGTCCCTTCTTTTGTAAGTAATATTGTTTTTCTAATAGTTGGTCTTCTTCACCTCCTGTTCCGCTCTGTGGTCACTTGCTGCCAGCTTTCTTTGTCAATATTCAAGGAATCAAGTCAGGTGTTACCTGCAGGCGAGCCCCAAATAAGACCTTGTTTTAAATGGAAGCGACCAAAAATGCCTTCATAAAGCTGTAAAATAAAAACACTTTCCTCTGTCATGCTCCAGGTAAACAACAAAAATACTGAGCATTCAAAGATATATTCATGCCTTGTGCCTTCTGCCAGAAAAGGTAAATGCCTCACATAATAAAGTTTGTTTTTATAGCCAATAGTTTATGTGGTTGCTGCCAATAAAAAGCATTTATGAAACAATAAAATATACAAAACAGCAGCACATAATTACAATGAAAATCATAGCCGCACTGGCTTCCTGCAGTCTGCCTTCAGGCTGCATGAGCTATGGAGGACAAGAGGTTGAAAAATGATGGCTGTTTGTTTTGTGTTCTCTTGATTTGTGTTTACTTTACAACAAGTTTTAGTTTTGTTGCAAAAGCTGTTCCTACACTGAGCAGAGCTTGAATTCCCAAAGAACACGTTGAAGCTAGTCTTTGAGTGTTTGCAATATTCAGAATCATTGAATCACATTTCTTGTTTTGAGGCTTTGTGAACAAAGTTAATGTGGAGTTAAATCAATATTGAAAAACACTCGAAAAACAGTGGACAACATGACCAACCACAGCTTTTTCAAACAACCAATTTTATCTGCTCCTGAACCAGTACGGTTTGAATAAATAAATACCGTATACCTTCCAATGGTAGTCGGTCTCTAGTAGATACCGGCCTCCACTAAACGCCGGGTCTAACGGGCACCAGTGTCTAATGGTGACTGGGCTCCTTTACGACACTCCCCCTTCCTGCATGAGCATTTACTGTCCTGCAGATGCCGGGTGGCTGTTGTGAGCCAGTGTAGTGACGGCGTTTCAACTTCGTGTGGTGGCATATGCCGAAGATCATTCTGGTGAGGAATCCACATTTTGGAGTGGATGCTAAACGTATCTGAGAATGGTCCAAGCAGATGGTGATACGGAGAAGACGGCTGCAGAAACAAACATTGCCTGGTGGAGGTATAGAAAAAGTGAGCGACAAATTACAAGAACTGGTTTGATCATGGATTATTGAGCAAAGACGGACAGGTGTGCGTGTCTCCAGGAAAATTATTGTCATGACAGGATAATAATAATGCTTCAAAGAGAAAAGAAACGTTCACAGCCAGAACAGAATACAATCTTCTGATTATTTCAATAAATCCTGAAACGTCCATTTGGTGTTGTTGACCAAATTACACGGCAAAATGAACCCATTAACCATCATCATTCTGTCTGTGATGGAATAAATGCCAGTCTACAATTGACACTGGTCTTATAAACGCCGGGCCGACTCCCACACTGTTGGAATAAACACCAGGGCTACTATTAGAAGATATACTGTATTCAGAAACGTAGTTTTAATCCTAAATTCTTTTACATATATCCTCCATTATGAGAAAGCTGCCACAAGAATGTTTTAAAAACACCATTTTCATTGGAGTGGGTTTTTAACCCAAAAATTATGGACCATATTAGTGCTTGAATCAAAACTGACAGCCATGAGCTTAAATTGGAACTGGAATATTGCCATTCAAAGACAATTGTTTATGCTGTAGGTAACACAAATAAGATTCTATACTTTACTATTACTATACTGTTATCTGTACCTGCATCATGGGGCCACAGACAGAGACTCCCACCATTGGTAACGAACAATCGCACTCTCTCCTTAAAGGCAAGTTCATTTTCAGAACAATCTATGAAATGTGGGAGGGAGTCAAGCGTCTGGAGAAAACTGGCTCAGGCCCGGGAAGAACATGCAAACAGGATTTAACCCACAAGCTTTTGTGCTGAGAGGCAGCAATGCTAACCACCATTTGGTTGGTGAACCACTGTGCATCTAATTTTGATGAGGGTTCCTGCTATTTGTTGGTTTCTGCATTTAACTCTGTTTGATGCTTGAGTGCTTCTCCATAGTGTTTGTGGGAAGTTTTTCCTGTCACACCTGGTTTCAGTTATCATTACTGCAGCTGATGATTTATAAACCCTCCTTATATAACACCCCACCCAGCAGTGTGAGCCTTTCAGTTCTTACAGGTTCTCATACATCCTTCAGTAATAACAACAGGACTGACCTTTTTTTCCTTCATAATTTGCCATTAATTTAATTGTATTTTCACAACAATCAGCACATTTAAATGTGTTTTTTTATATTTTACATTAATTAGAATGCTTTTGGGAAAAAGATTTAAATAAAAGCCAATTATAATCCTAAAGCCTCAGTGTGAGCATGGCCGCCTTGATAAATGTCTGCATAAGAAAAAGAATAAACTCAAACCTTATCTCAAAAGAAAGCAATCAAATCTCAAAGTGTGGGTTTCTATAGATAGATAGATAGATAGATAGATAGATAGATAGATAGATAGATAGATACCAACAGAGAAAAGCCAAACTGGGTCATAATGTGGAGAGGATTCTCTGTCTTTTAATAGTTGGACATGTTTATCTGAGCCTGTGTGGGTGTTCATGGTATCACTGTAGGCCATGATGGCTTGGATAGTTTATTTAAAGAGCAGCTATAAATGTTAGGGTTGTGATAACGGCCATTGGGCCATAGGATGACATCTTGACAAACTCAGCTTATTACAGAAATGGTTTCATCAATGTGTTTATTGCGCCATCTGAGTTGCAGATTGCGTGTGAGCCTGTGTTTGAGGGCCATGAGATAGAGGGATGTGCTGAAGTGTGACAGAGTGTTTCTGCCTGCATCTTTCCACTGGACCTTTGAATTGCTGGACCTGGGGAGTGGGAAAGAAAATGACCACTAAGAATCCTTGTTTTCTCTCATTTATTTTCTGAAGTAAGAAGATGGAGGGGGAGGAGATAAGGAGTGAACACAAAAGATAAAATGTGGGGGTGGAGAGTGAAAGGAGGAGGCAATTTTTTGACGCTTAGATGCTGATGCTGGGTGACATGCGTTGTTGAGGCAAAGCTATTCAAGCACATAGACACTGGTCCTGTTAACATTAACATGTAACATTTAGCTTTTTTTCACTTTAGTGCAATAATCAATGCACAATATCCGTTATTGTATTATAACGACATTTTCTTTAAAACTGCTGCCACACATTTTTGCTACTAAAGTGGTTGCTCACTCTGGTTGATTATGAAGGTTATTTTGGAAGATGGAAAATTAAAAAGGTAAAGTGTTAAATCGACAATAATGCATAAAAAGTAAGGGGACAACTGTATTCATTTATCACAAAAATTAAAGTATCACTCCAATAATATTTTGGTCATTTTTTTAACCCTTCCAAGTGGTCTTTTAATTATGTTTATGTTGTTTTTAGGACAAAGTTTCTGCAGAGCTGCAGGAGTTCTTTAGAAATTTACCTCTGAGTTGTGGGTGGGACTGTTGGAGCAGAGTAACCCTGTGCTAATATCCCATCATCCTATTAAACAATCTCCTGCTAGTTTACAGCCTCTCACAACTCTAAGCTAACATTAGTGGTACAACAAAAACGGTGAGCAAATTGGAACTATCCAGCTGTATTTGGAAATTGAAGACATTATGGATCTATTTGTCTGCAAGTGAAAGTATCAGAATTGGAGCGGAGCAGGGAGATTGTGACCCACTCATTACTGTTTCTGCTTCACAACTGAGAGAAAAATGCTGCAAGAACATGTTAAAAACACAATTTTCATTCTGGTTGGACTCTGAAGAAGTGATGATGAGCATCCCTAGGAATGAGAGTTGTTATGGACACAGATTTCAATGAACGTGTAAGTGCAGGAAACAGAGGTGATGGGCTGGTTTTATATCCAGGAACCTAGAAGGACAGATGGTGGTTGATTTTTGCAAAAAAAAGATGGAAATGCCCACAGTGAATACATTTTTTGAGAAGAGGCGGGAACATAGGTATAAACCTATAAGAATGAAGGTAGAAGCACACAGATAGACTAGTATATCTTGTGTAGATGGTGTAATCTGAAGGAGATCACTGACTGCAAAGTAGTGGTTGGCACGAGTCTTTCCTGACATCATAGAATGGTGGTGTGTAGGATGACTCTGGTGATGAAGAAGATGAAGAAAGATAGGACAAAGACAGAGAAGAAAGAAATCTGAAGAAGGAAGAATGTTGCATGACTTTTAAGAAAAAGATAAAACAGGCTCTGGGTGTTCAGCAGATGTCTGGATAACTACTGCAAATGTGATCAGAGAGACAGGCAGGTGTGTACTTGATGTGTCATCAGGAAAGAAAGTTGATAAGGAAACTTGGTGGTGAAATGGGGGCTGCAGGAGTGTAAGATGCTATAGGAAGAAGTGGAATACTGAGAAGACTGAGGAGAATAGACAGGAGTACAGGGAGATGCAACGTAAGGTGAAAGTAGAGGTGTCAAAGGCCAAACAAAGGGCTAATGATGACTTGTATGCTAGGTTGGGTAGTAAGGAAAGATAGAGATATTTTCTGGAAAGTTTTGCACAAAGTATTAACTTGTGCACACCCTTTTTTTAAATACATTTCTTATTGACAGTTATCTTACCCCATACCGGTCAGATTCATTCGGATCAAAATTTCCTTCCAATTGAGATGGGTGGGTTATGCCAATTGTTGGTCCGGTATGTAAGAGATGTAAACAATTTGTTCTGATTGTGGGTCATTACTGTGATGGCTTTTACGTCATGTGTAGACAGTGAAGCGCTCCGGAGAACAAACAGGACCAGCCGGCTGCTTTGCGCGAGTGACTCGTGTCTCCTTACGAGCAGCTGGACTCTGTAGCTTCGTGTTTGTGAGCAGGGGAGATTGTCGATCCGGAAGAGGCTTTGGACCGCTGTTCAGCCGGCTGCTCTGTGCGAGCAAGGTGCCTGGCTATTGAGAACCGTGTCTCTCGGGAGAATCAGATCTACGAGCAGAGGAGCGGATTGAGGACGGCGTATGAGCTCCGTAGGCAGCTTTTGAATGTGGAAATGTTGCTCCGCACTGCAAGCAGCCCTGTGAAACCATGCAATCATGTGAATTTGTGCTGCCTATTGTGTTCATAAAAAGGTTGATGTTATTCACACATAATTCCAAGGTTAACATTTGTTGTTGGTCGCACTTATTAACCTACCCCACTCTTCCGCTGAGTCCGTGCATCCAAGAATAAAGTTCAGCACTGGCTGTGCTTATTTAGAAAAATACGTGCCAATAGTCACTTAAAAAAAGTAATAATAATAAAAGCACGCTCAGAATATCATCTTGCTACGAGCTAGCAGCAGTTTGGTTTGTTTATAATAGAACCATGCAGTTTACAACAGAATTACGGCTGTTATCGATATTTTAGAGAGTTCTGCATATGTCAAAAGGATTTCTTCCAATTGAATGTGCGGTTTATGTAAACATTTGTTATAATCCGACATAGTTTTTTAGGGCCGTGTACACATTTCAGTTCTAATCCGATCTTTGATCAGATTAAATACATTTTTTCACATTCCCACACAGCTACTGTCCAATGTTACCTGGCCAAATGAAAGCAAAAGGCCCGTCTTGCCTGGCTGGAGCTTGTTACAGCATAGATCCCAAACTTAAGGATTTAAAATCTAGCCTAAAGCTGAGAGAGGAGTAGAGTGGAGTTCTCTTTAGAGTAAACAGACAGAGGAAATGCAGGCCAAGAGTCAACACCCTGAAGCAACAGAGAGAAAAACCACAAAAAGAAAATGCCTGTTTTTTTTTTTTTGTTTTGTTTTGCTGTCATCTTCTGATTCAGAAAAGATGAAGCATAAACCATTTAAACTACAGTAGACCACTACATTTCACGATCCAAAACTGACACAGGTAAATGACTATTGCAGCAGTGTTGTCAAAAAAGAAAGACTCATACCTGGAACTCTGAATGAATGCCACCACTGCACCTTTTAAAAGACTTTTCTTCCTTTCAGGGCACATTGTTCAGAAAAAAAGAGGGCAGCTCTGTTTGCTGATGTAGAAAGATGAGTCTGCCTCAGCTGGCGGCTGAACTGAAAGGAGAAATAGATTTTTTTTTTTTCAAAATAGATTGAAATAGTAATGAAGGTTCCATCACGTTTGTGAGAACATTTTGAAAACAGAGTTTTTAAAATCTTCAACTGAATTTGTTGTTTACAAAGTTTACTTCAAATTTACTCCATATAATTTATTTTAAGGGACTTTTGGTTAAAATAAGTACTTTATGGGATAATGTTTAAAATCTACACTGTACTTTATGTGTTTTGGGTTAAAAAAAGTAACTCCAACATGAATTGAACTTAATTTTGTTGTAAATTAATGATTTAATGAGTTTTTACCAGTTATGTCATTAATCATGATCATTTACGGTTAGAAGAAAGAAAAATTAGTTAATTATTTCAGTTGATTCACAACCCTATTAGACACACAAAAACATGATGAATCTGCCAACATCTAGCCTACAACTGCAACCGAACTCCACAGCTCCCAACTCTGTTGGTGAAAATGTCACATCATTGTAATGTCTTTGCTCTTTGTGTGTTTGAGTGAACTTGTCTTTTTTGGAAGTGAAGCAGCATCACTGTTGTGGTCGTAGCATTACTAAAACATTATTACCAATTATGACACGACCAGGTCAGGGCTTCCTTTGTGTTTGCCGTCTCTGTGGAGGAGCTGATTTCTCATTTGTGTTGTGATCACGATGACTTCCCTCGACAGCAACGCTGGGTTTGGGTCTGGGTTTCTGCTTGGGGCTTTTTCTGAGTCAAACAGTCTGTCAGACTCTGGAGGCCCCTTTCGGAGCCCTTCATCCCTGATTCAGTTAAATACAAAGGTGTTAACCACAATGCTAATATGACAACTGCATCAAAGATTTCATAAAGGAAATGTTCACATTAATTCACACTGACAGGGGTTATGAGTCATTGAAAATGTAACAAAATGGACAGCCTCTTGTCTGTGCTCTAGTGGATATCAACCTCACAGTGTTTGTCATTTCCTAATAGTTTGTAATTACAATTTTATCTTTTTTACAATTTGCTAAGGAACATTTTTTCGTTTAAGTATATTTAGAGCATTAAAAGAAATAACAAAGGATCTGTTTCTTACTGTTTTTCATATGATGCTCAGGCTTCACCAGAGACAGCAGTCCAGCATGATGAAGAGCACAATAGACAGTGGTCAACTTCAATATCTTAGGGCCAAAGACGCACAACACTCACACAGTCATACTGTGCCTGACTCTTTCAGGTCAAACATAAAGAAGATTTGAGTCACAGTGAGTCAAAAAATAACTCAAATGATGTCCAATATTGTTCTTTCATTTAAATAGACTTCATTTTGAAGTTTATTACATTTTGTGTCTCCCAGTTTCCCATCCTATTTTCTGTTCCCCCACAGCTTTATTTGTTTCCTGTATTGGGGAAAAATGTGTGACAGAAACACCAATGTATTTGGAATGTTGGTCATAGTTTTTTTCAGGATTTTAATATTTTATGTATACAACCATAGGAGGATGAAAGGAAGAGGATGGTATTAATGTCAGGAAGTTAAAGGTGTTGAAGCCAGAAGCACGTTTCAACCATACCTGCCCCCTTCTCATCAACAGCTTTGTGTTTCAGCTATTTAGAGGAGAGATCTGAGCTTTTTTTAAAATCCTTATTCACTACAATGTTTGATTCTGTAATTATTTTTTTTGGGTCAGTCAATTTTTCTTATTGTGGCAATTAGAGATTACTTCCTGTTTAACCTTTATTCTCTGACTGTCATTTCATTTTTGTTCCAAAACTCAACTTTTATTGCGCAATAACATGTACTGTTTCAGCAAACAAGCTTAATAAAGTCAACTTACAGTTTTGCTCTGTTTTTTTGCCACCTTTTCAGTGTTTACATTACCCCTTTCATCCTTTGGTAAAGTATTTGTACAGCAAATTATCTTGTCACAAAGAAAAATGGAAAGTGCCCCTTTCTCCACCCACTTCATCAATTAGGCTTGTTATCTATGTCAGACCATAAGAAAAATGTGGCAACAAATTGGTGGATTTCGATGGCTGACAAAGATAATAAGGGAGGATGTAAAATGCCGACGAGAATCAGAGTGACATCAAAGAAAGAGACATTAGACTAATGGCCTTGTTTTGTGGACGGTAGAGGCTGAGAAATGGTGAGATTTAAGTGCAGGCTGCATACCTCAATGGAAATAATTACCAGAATACAGTAATTTCCTGTTATTTTGTAACATTACTCTAAATTAGGATTACACCAAATGGACAAGACTTAGATATTCATGAACATCTTAGAGATTCGTTTCTTCCAAATAAATGGCATTAGTGAAAACATTCGGTAGGCAATAAACAGTTTTAAAAATTTGAAATTTTAGGAAAAGACCAGTAGCCCCAGTTGGGAAAGGCGGGATTCTTCAGTTCTGATAGAACAAAAAGTATAGTCAAGAGTGCAGGAATTCAGGAAAATTAGTCCTTTCAGCTAGAGCATAACCAGAGATAAAAAGGCGCATTTGGGTCAGGTCTGCAAAAGGACTTGTTAAATCTGAGGTGAGAAACAAAGCTGTCAATTAACCATCTTCCTTACAGTCCATTCCAGTGGTCATTTATGGCTATGAAGCATGAGTAATGACTGAAGCAATGAGGTAGTGGATATCAATTTCCTTCAGAGGGAGAAGTTATTGTCTGTGCTGCTCTCCTTGGACTCATTTGCAGTTTGGGCAGGTCCAGTGGAAGGGATTCAGAATCAGGACTCATTGAAGAAATGGAGTGACCCGCGAAAGCCCATCATTACCCAGGAGGAGCTGAAAGCAGTGAAGGGTGGGGGGGTGCTGCCCCTGATTGGTGAAAGAAAATCGATTGAACACTGTGTCATTATGTAGGCAATTAAATGTATGAACATAATTCATATGTTGACCTTTAAGTGTCTTTTAATATTACCTAAAGGTAAACTAGACCCAGTCCGATAAAAATTGTGTTTTTGGTGTTTTTAACATGTTCTTGCGGCATTTTACTCACGACGGAGAACAAATATGAAAAAAAGTAAAATCAAGCTTGAGATTTCGTTTTTGAGTACTTCTATATTCAAATCATGATGAATCAGGAGCAGCTTTTTTCAAAACGTCATTTGAAAAAGCTTGTAGATGTGAAGCAGAAGTGAAAATCAGAAGCCACAAGCTCCCTGCTCTGCTCCATTCTGCCAGAGACGACTAGATCCACGTATATCCTTGTTTTATCCAAGCTGGAATCTGGCACTAAAGTGGATGGCTGGATAACTCCAGTATTGCTCACAATCTTTGTTGCATAAATACTGGTTTTGACCAGGTACTTCCTGACACTGTCCGAAAACATTACTAATGTTTGGTGACTCTAAGCTTTCCCTGAGTGTGTTGTTTTCTGTGTGAATAAATTTGGCCTACGTTGTACTGGCGTCCTGTTCAGGGGGAACCCTGCCTCTCTGCTTTTTGTTGCTTGATTGGACTTCAGAAACTCCTCTAACCCCACACAGGATCCAGCAGTTCCTGATGGGCTTATTTTGCTGTCCAACTTCTTTTATAGATGGAAAAAAACTTTAACTCACTTTTACATGTCTCCACAAATCCATATTGAAAATTAATTGAAATGTGAGAATGACTAAATGACATCACTTTTAAAGATTTATGAGACATTAACATTAAATATCTCTTGTGGAAAAGGTTTTTCCTGTAAGTCTGCACTGAAGGCTCAAAGACAGGCGCACACATGCTCAGAAGGGTGAATAAGCCACTAAAAAAAATCCGCTGATTCTACCCCAAATGCACACAGTCTGTTTCAGCATCTTGACAATCAGCATCTCATCAATAGTTTATGTGATCATTAAGGATCATTGAGGTTCATTCTGGCTTGTTAAGTGCTGATATGCACACGCTGTATTGGTATGGATGTAGTCCATAAACTATTGTTTATTGTTACATTTAACGATAGACATCGATATTTTATATATTAGAATATTTTATATAGAATATATATTAGAATATGTTGATCTTGACTTTAATCTCCATCTAAAGCCTTACTTTTACGGTTTAGAGTGTGGTTGGTAAAATGTTTTACTTATTCAAAACGTCAGTAAATAAAACTCATGGATGTAGTTGACACATGAAATGAAGACAAACAGAAATCGACTTTAGAAGCAAATTATTCATAAAAAATAACTAAGTGAAGATAAATGTTTTGGAGATGAATGCAGATTATGTTGGTATTCTTGGAGCTACCAGGAAGGAGGCCACAACTAAGCCCAAAGAGGAAGTTCATGGATGTAGTCAAGGGGGACATGAGGGTGGTTGGTGTGATGAAGGAGGATGCAAAGGTAGGGGTAGATGGAGGCAGATTTTTCAATGACCTCGAAAGAGAGCAGCTGATAGACAAAAGATTTTTGGCAAGTAGCACTGCTTTTATTTTAAATCATAAAAAGTATCTAATAAATAGGATTAACAATTCCTATACTGAACTAAATGGAAAGCCACAAGTGAGGTCTCAAGGTGTAAAAAGGCAGGCGACAATCTAAACATGCTGTTCTCGGTACTCAAGTAACTCGTCCTTTGTTGCTTGTGTCCTCTCTGTATTTTTTGCCAGTGTTATTGTTGTTTACCTTTCGGCTTATCCCATCGGGGTCGCCCCAGCAAACCAGCTTTCATTGATTCACACAGATGGTTTAGCAGACAGTTGTTCCCCGGATGCCCTTCTTGCCACAGTCCTGTATTTTAATGGCACAAGGAGACACAGAAATAGTTAGGCAGCAGCGTGAAGAGTATTGCCTAATGGTATCAAAAGTATTTAATAAAATCAACAGGGATTCCCAGAAGATGTAATGTCTAGTGAGTTTTTTTATTTGACAGAATCAATCCTTTTCATAAATGTTGCAAAATTATTTTTATTGAAATATCAATGTTACTGCAAAGCTTTTTGCTGATCAGAAATGAGAGGTTAAACACTCTGCAACCCAAACTTGATGACATCTTATTTGTGTCACACTAAAGTCATGGTTGTACATTTGGGGGTTCTCAGCTAATGGTCCTTTTAAGCCTAATTACCTTTACCAGGCTGTACAGAGATTTGAAAATCCCTCAGTTCCAATCAGAATTGACTCAGACGCAGTTAATGCCATGCTAAATGCTGTTGTTGCTTTTTCTAGTTGATTAAATAACATTCGCATTTTAGTAAAATCTGTTTTGTTTTATTCAATTTTGTGTGTTTTGTGGGGACCCCTACTTCTTACATTTGTAAATATTGTTAATGCTACATATATTTAAGTTCTGTCATGCGATTCATTTTTTTGTGCGATTAAATAATCGTGACCCGTAATAGAGTATAATCTAATTAATGAATTTTGATCGCAATGATTTTTAGCCTAATTATTGCAGTGAAAAGCCTCATTTTGATGTATTTTAAGTAAATTGGTGACATAGCGGCACAGTAAAAGATCAAAATACAGCTAAAAAGGTGGTTTTATGAATTTTTTATTTTTTATTTTTTTATAAGAGACTTCTAAACTTTACTTTGACATCACCGAGGAGTAATTTTTTTTCAATCTTAAACAATTAACAAAACAAATAATACATCAGGTCCAGAGTGCTCTAATTTACAGTGGGTATGGTGTGTTTAGACTGATGTGCAGTGTTAGATTTCCTCCACACAAAAGCGCTTTGCATTTTGGCCAAAAAATTCAATTTTGTTCTTATCTGATCAGAACACCTTTCACACGTCTGCTGGGTCACTCACATGGTTTATGCCAAACTGAAAACGGGTCTTCTTGTGGTTTTCTTTTAACAATGGCTTTCTTCTTATCACTCTTCTATAAAGTCCAGATTTGTGCACGTCTGATGGTTGACCTATGGACAGATTCCTCCACCTGAGTGGTCGATCTCCGCTGTTCATCCAGAGTAATATAGAAGAGAAACAATTCAAAAGTTGTGAAATATTGTATAACTCTGTCTAATTTAAAGAACAGTAAAGTTGAAGATTATCTGCATGAAAATGATATGAAGCATTTTTGAAACTGTTAATAATGTGGCTAAGTGGGTAGATGTACAGCAGAAAAAGAACTGGACCTAGCATTGAGCCTTGTGGTACACCATACAGCAGCAGATTAACTTGGGATGTTATCAGCAAACATGGCTTAGACTATACTTGCTAAAACAAAAAATAGGATTATTCTTTTTTTTTTATGTATGAAGATCTGTTGAATTTAATGACTTTAAAACACATTTTATCAGCCCTAAACATACAAAAAGTTTTTTTTTTTTGGTTAAAACTAAAAGAAATGAGATCTTTGTCACACATGGGGCTCTGGAGATACGGGCTGAAGGATACTATTGTTTATGTTGTTGAAACATGCTGGAGTGTTCCAAGAGATGCATCTTTTCAAAGAATCATTCCTGTACAAACCCAAAACTTAAAGGGATTAATTATACCAGCACAAACCATTCGAAGCTGCAGATGTTAGGTTGCAAATCACCACATATTTCAAAATTATCTCCAATATTTGGAGCTTTTAATTTCCTGACTAAAGTGCAGTGTAGCCAGGAGATGTGTAGCAGAACTCTGTTGATATAACAATTCATGTTTGTCAAAAAATGACATACTCAAGGTATTTGTAGAAAAAATACATTGAGTGAACTTTTCCCTTTTTTAGTTTTTGGATAAGCTTTTCCAGCAACAAACTTGAAGAAAAAGAGAAAATGACTGGGGGAAAAAAACTTTCGCCTCTTGAAATATTTTAAGGAACAAGTCAAACGACTTCCTTCAGCAAATGACTCACAACTCCTTCAACACTGCATGTAAACATAATGACGTAGCAGTCATTCTTGACCTTCAAAACTCTACAAACAAAAACAATCCAACATACTTGAGAGAACAATTAAGAATGTTATTTTGCATTATTTTAATAGTTTTTAATTTGTTTATTTAATTATTCTCCTGCTGCAGTCATTTGTGTTGTATTGATTTAATTTGAAAATGCTAATGATGGGGGGGGGGGGGTGTATTTTTGGTTTTTGTGCAAACTATGTGTGTGTTTTGAGCATATGAATGTCTGTTGTTGTGAAATGCACATTGATGCAAGGTCTACTTGTAATTGGAAGACTACATTGTTAGCCTTTGGCTATTTCTCCCCTTCTGACCTCTCTGGCAAGAGAGGATTCATCAAATTGTCTCATCAACAGAAGGATCTGGGCTTGCTGTAAGTGTGTGTGTTTGTGTGTTTCAGACATGTTTACTTTTCCTCAGGCAGACAGCAGAAACCCTGCAGACCCATATGGTCTGGCATATGGTTCACCCTCCTCTCCTACTTTGCTAGTTTGCAACACAAATCCACTGTGCACACAAGGAAAACTGTGAGACATGATTTAAAGGTAGTAGCATCAAATATGATGCAAGCATGTGGACTGCACACCTTGATCTGCTCTTATCTCTGCCTTCAAATGTCAGGTGTTCAGAGAATTTCTCTGCTTCTTCTTTCAACTTGGATCAAACCATTTCTTTCACTCAGTCAATGATTCAGGTGCACTTTTTCCCAAATCTGATCTTTATGTGGAATTTTCCTGAACCTCTGCGTAAGTAGTGAGCCTGCAACATTGATGAATATCTGGCAGCCTTGTAGGCATAGCAACTGTTGCTAGAAAGTTTTCCTACACAGTTTAAGCCTAAAAACAACAAGACAACAATTGGAAAAGGAAATAATTTTCTTATTGGTGTGCATGTTTGAAAGTCCATCTTTTTTTCTTTTAGCTAAAACAATATGAATTCTGTGTTTTAACTTTCTGATTTCTTGCTTTTGCATGTTTTTACATGTAAACTTACTCAAATACACTAGCAGAAGATGAAAGAACTGGACTTTTTTACGTATTAGTTCAGGACACAGCGCAGATGCACATTTCTATTTTAGTGTTGTGAATCCTGTCTTGCTTTTTTCTCTTCAAGCCACACGTGACTAATGGATACATGTCTGCGTAGTGCCATCATACAGTCAAAGCGCTAACCGCGTGCGGTGGGTTTGGTACAAAGTCCGTTACCGTTCTGTACGCACAGGAAGAGATAGAGCGCCAGGTGCAACACCGACATCAACACACAAAAACGTAAAGAAAGGACCAGGAATGAGCATGCTATAGTAAATGTCAAGGCAAACCTTTTTGGTCTGACATCTTTAATAGAAAAAAAAGTCAATCGAACTAATTAAGATAACGCTTTAAGCAGAAATGCACAAAAACACTTAAAAATAATTTGAAAACTTAAAAAAAAGTTAGCTCTGGATTGTCCGGCTTAACTTTTCCTTCAAAAAAAAAGTAACAAAACATGTATGTCATTGAATGTTAAGGTGCCGCATCAGACCTTGACGTACATCACTCCACTCTTCTTCAGAATCTTGTGGCATTGACAGGACTGGCTCTTCTTCAGGCGTCTCCCATTCTTGGCAATAGTCTTGTTCACGACTCTCACAAAGATTGTGCAGAGCACAGCATGCAAGGACCATGGAATTGACCAGTTTAATGTCACAGTCATTCCTCTTCAGTAGAAACCGCCATCTACCCTTAAGTCTCCCATATGCATTCTCGACAACAACCCGGGACCTGGACGTTTTCTTGTTGTAGGTTTGTTGTTCTACTGTCAGTCGGCCATTCTCAGGGAACGGTTTCAGGAGCCATTTTTGTAAAGGGTAGGCAGAGTCACCCAGCAGGTAATACCCAACACTGACCCCCCCATGTTCTTAGTGCAAGCAGGGTCCAGCCCCCCCTGCTCAACAAACTCCCACAATGAGGACAATCTTATAGCACGAGCGTCATCCAGACTCCCAGGGCTGTCCAGCATTCACACTCCAGAATAGTCCTTTTCCATCCACTACACCCTGGAGGAGGATGGAATGCCAGCGTTTTCGGTTGAAATAGTCAGTGTGGTATTCTTGTGGTGCTGCAATAGGTATGTGTGAACCATCTATAGCACCAACACACTGAGGAAGGCCCCACCTGTCTTCAAAATAGCTGACCATGTCTTTTAGCTTCTCTGGGCCAGGAAAACAAATTAGTTCTGGGAGTAAGACTTTGCAGACAGCCTTACAGAGGTCCTGGACACAACGGCACACTGACGAATTACTGACACCAAAGAGATGGCCGATGCTTCTGTATTATTCGCTGTTGGTCGCCAGCTTCCACAGAGCAATCGCAACTCTTTTCCTCAGGGGCAAACAGGCTCTGAAGTTTGTGTTTTGCTTCTCCATCACGGGACGTAGCCTTTCACAAAGGTATGAAAATGTTTCCTGGGACATTCGGAAATTCTGCACCCACTGCGTGTGTGTGAATCCTGGGACAGTCACATTCCACCACTTACTGGCACGGCTGAAAGCCCAGACCACTGGGCTGCAGCGTTTTTTCTTCAAGAAAAGCTGAAGCATCTTTCAAGAAAAAAGAAATGAAAAGAAGAAACAGATGACTCAATACACCACGTCACTATCAAGTCAAATTTAATATCACACCTTACGCAGACAGCAACATGTATAAAAGTGAACATTAAAAAAGAGGAAATGCGCAATTCAACATGCATCTTGTTCAAGCATTAATATCCTTCAAATTGGATTAATCTTGTTAACTCTTAAGAACTGTCGCCCGTGACACATTTGGACAAGCTCTCTTTGATTACCGTAATTTCTTCAAAGTTTGCTCTATTTTAAAAAATCCAACAGTTTCTGAAAGCTGAAACATTGTGTTTTATTGTCAATATTGAGTCGTTACGGTAATCTACCGGGAGGACATACAGAGCAGTGGAGAGATGCAGAGAGCGTTTTTACAACAGCGAAAAAAAAAAGAAAATGTCAGCAAGACGACCCTCCAGGGAAATTAAGCATCCATGGATGTTCAGAGAAGATTTTTGAGACCGAAGGAGTAACAGAAGGAGTCACTTCTGGTGAGAAAAGAGCTCACCAGATAAGAGCTCTATTTCCGGGTTACTTTTCTGGATGAATCACAGCTTTGCAAGCTAGTTCTTACTCTGAAATATCTACTGTATGAAAGAAATGTAATTCTATTGTAAGTTACCTTATTTTTGACTTATAATTTATTAGTGATCTTATAATATAAGCATTTATTTATGCTTGTTCAGGAAAAGGTATGCTGTGAAATCATAATAAATGAATCCTATTTTTCTTTTCTTGAAGTTTCCTGTGAGAGCCTGTGGACTGATGAGGTGGTGGAGGGCCAAAGAGGGAGAAAACGTGGGGATGTTGGAGGTTCTGGTGATGCGGTCAGAGACCAAAGCTGCTCACCATATCAACCAAAGAAGACAGATGCAGAGACTGATGATGGAGACCCTCACCCACTAAGGTTCAAGCCCAGCTGCATCCCAAATGTCCAACTTCCTCTAAATAGAGGAAACCCATCACCAGGTGGAATCTTTTCCCACTGATGCTGGAAAGTGTGTCAAGAGCACACCCGCAAGTTTAAGACTTTTGATATGGGCCTGTGCCTGCAGCCAGACAGAAACTGTCATTGGCATCATCACCGAGGCCTTTGAGAAGCCAAGGAGGAGAGAACTGCCCTGTTTGACCAAAACTCCCCAGTAAATATTTTACTTTTTATGCACATCTGGAGACAAAAAATACGACAATTTTGTTGTAAATAGTTCTATACTTGTCCAATTTAAACGTTTAACATGCAAAACCTGTTGTTCCTGTTCAATTGCACTGTCTGTCTCACTACAAACTCTAAAAATCAAATGTCAATGTTGTGTTTTCTTTCGTTTTAAATTGATATTACACTCATGTAACACGGTTTAAATTGTGAAATATTGATAGATATTGAAAATTCAATGTTTTCTTGAAAAAGGGGCACACGCACACATTTACAGGACATTCTCTGACTATTTTATAGTCCAAATTAGCAGAAAAGTTGTGATGCTTAGGTGTTAAAGGGTTAATAAGATATTGGGGTTCTATTGCATTTTCCTTCACACGGGAAGGGAAGCAGCATTGAAAACGGAGCAGCTGTAGTTTCCTTTTCCTTATTTTTGTTGGGTACATGGGTCACTTCTAATCATTTGTGTAGCACATGCATGCAACTCCATCAGATAAATGCTTACCATCCAGCGCCGGCGTCTTTGTCTCTGCTGAACACCCTTGCATCTCTTTTCCTCACTCAAGATCCAAGCCAGAAGTTTTCTCGTCTTTCCGGCTGAATTCCTCTTCGCCTCCCGCAATCTTCTTGCAAACAATAATGAATTCTGTGCATAAACGAAGTACCAAAACCCTAATATCAACACAAGGAGCTGCCGCACTAACTCCATGGTTGTTGTTATTAGACGTGCTTGAGATGAAACAGCGACCGACCGGGAGACCAGGTGGCCGCACGCGGGCAAAGGCGCGTGAGATGAAGGCGGCCGCCGAGCTGCAGCGAGACTGAACGACAGCAGGAAGCTGTGTTGCCAGATAAGTCACGGTTTTCCAGCATAAAAGTCATCTAAAAACCGCCAGGTCCCACTAAACAAAGAAAAAGAAAAGAAAAACTGCACAGAAAGTTAATCGGTGATTAATTAGCTGTAATTAATAATGAATTTTAGTTTTTGATTGAAACTCTATCTTTGAGACATTTCTATTAATTTGACATCAACACTGACTTCCTCTGGAGTCAGATTTACAATAACAAGAAACTGAATATTTCACCATTCATCCAACAGCAGATACAAGCATATAAGATGCACACAAGAACATATTTGTCCTACTGAGAATATTGCTTTTATAGACATGGAGAGAACACTCTTCTTGTGTTTAATTATCCATATATGTTGTAAAGTCTACAGATGTGTTCAGAATACATTTAATTTTGACCCTCAGTAACTATCTCTGACAAATTCTGATTCTTTAATCAGTGTTATCAAATGTTGTCTGTGAAAATGATCATAACAATAATTCTTTTAGGTCTAAAATTTTGTTTTCAAATACTTTTTTTCCCCACTTACTCCCATGTTATTTTTGAAAAACAAAAATTGGAAACCAATTGGAAACTGTCTAAGACGTGTCGAGTCAACTGAAAATGTATCTTTAACAAGGATCAGTGGAAAATGATATTTATTTTAGGGGGCTTTTTTTCTATTTTATCACAATGACATGTGAGGCAGTGCCTCACTTGCCTCATCTGACCGCACGTCACTGCATCAACCATTTTTGCAGGTCGTCAAACAAAATTACGGATTCCTAATAAACTTTATCAACAAACATAGATCAAATATGGACTCAAGTACCTCTCCATCCTTTTTTTCTTATTCGAACATTAAGAACAATAAAAAAAAGAAGACGGCAAGACAGAATCCAGGGATTTAGGGTTTAGGGTTCTTTATTTTGTGGTTACTGTAAAAAAAAAAATGCTCCCCAAACATATTATTTCTTATCACAAGTGCAAATCCCCCCCATATACAGGCATATATTCAGCCAACTTGTCAGTCCAGACCCCCAAGAACAGGACATTTTGCATCTCTGTCTTGTGCATTGACTGAGCTCCAGAAAACAAAGCATTAGCGGAACTGCAACAGCCACCCAGCCTTACTCAGTCCGCTACTGTACAGTACATGCAGGCACCAACAACCTGAAACTGCAGCAATCAGAGACTCTGAAAATGAACTTCATTAACCTGATTCACAACATCCAACATACCTGAACTGTGTCATATCTGGATCACTTCTTGCACATGGAGACATCGTGTTGTCACGCGTCTCAGCTGCACATTTGGTTAGAATTATACTGTCATTGAATGTGCATCCCAATGTTGATAACTTCACAACTTTTTACAATAGACCATACCTCTTCAAAACAGACGGTTTACATCCAAATAATACTGGTTCCCGTCTTCTCAGCTTTAACATTGGTCTCACCCTCCATTCCTTCAAAGCCATTCCCGGTTGACGGTCGAACCAGGACACCCACACCCCTGACATATCATTCTCTTCCACACAGAGGTATATACTCGTGCACATCACCAACAGATTTTCTAGTCTATTTCCAAGTGCCTCGCATGTCAAATGTCTCCTTCCAATTCACACTAAACTAAACCCATGTCGTTTTCACATTAAATTTTACCTACAACAATGAAGATGTCAGGTCACTTTTAAATAACACTTTTATCATTAATGATCTGAGTTTAGACCATGACTTAAGCTGTCTGTTTTTAACTGAAACCTGGCTTAACACTGATGCACCAGCTCTTCTCACTGAGGCTTCTCCACCTAATTTAAACTTTTTATTTTCTATCAGGGGAGGGAAGAAAGGTGGCGGAAAAGCATCGATTGCTCAAGAAAGATCAACATCTGAAAATATTGTACTTCACAAATATTCTTCCTTTGAGCATCATGCTTTCCTTTCTGGTGGTCTGTCACAGTGTACACAGTGGCTGCAAGTTTTACTGACAATTTTAAACAAACTCCTGCTCGGATCATACCTGTATCCTGTGATCATATTGTTGATGATTTTAATAAAGACTTCAGTCTTCCATCGAGGCAGTGGCTCCAATCAAGACAAAAACAATAAGAGCCACCACGGAAGACTGATGACATTAAGCATCTGAAACAGATCTGCACGCAACCAGAAAGAAGATATAGGAAGACGAAATGAATCATTCATAAAGAAATTTCAAAAGAACAACTCAGAATTTATAACAACTCAGTTACACAGGTCGAACTCTTTACTTTTCAAACATCATTTCAGAAAATAAAAACAATCCCAGATTTATTTTTGAACAATTGATTGACATTTCAAGAAGTTCTCCATGCCATCATCTAATGCTGCATGTGAGGACTTTGCAGCCACTTCATGGGTAAAATCAGTGCTATAAGATGTAGCCTTTCATCTGTACCATATGGTTTTAACAGATCACCAGCATGGATTTAACCTGAGGAAACACTGGGTGTAATGAAGAGGCGGAGATGTTTGGATCCACGTGCAACCGGTTTTTACATTAATTTTACATGGGCAAGACATGACGTGGTCAGAGTCCAGGCAAGGTTCAAAACACTGGAGCAGACAGAGAGACAATAAACAGTCAAAGGTCAGGGCACCGAGACAAAAAACAAGGCGAACTGCTCAGACTGAGAATGAATCAACAAGACTTCGCGCTGAGCTGAGTTCGGGGTGAGTATATATACACAGCGTTGTGTTGATGATATGAAACAGCTGGTGAGGAGATGAGTCAGAGAGAGGTGACTGATGTGAGTTGAAGTAAGACAGGAACAAAGGAGCTCAGTACTCTCAGTACTCTCGCTGGAGTTGTAGGTAAGGCATTTATCTCCTAACGGTCATCTTTTTCAAGTGACTAAAAATTTGAATCATAGCAGAATTATTTTAAAATAAGTAGTATTTCTGCAAGAAAGAGAGCTGACCATGGCCCCGAAGAGGAACAAAGTGTCGAGTGACTATGATGATATCAGAAAACGACTGGACGACATCCAGGCTCAGCTAACTCAGCTAATGGAACTTGTGGAAGAGATCCAATGGGACAGAGCACAAAATAAACAACAAGACAATCGGCTTGACCTTGTGGTACAACATGCAAGAATGAATAATTTTATTCAAATTGGATTACAAATCAAACCCTGATCTAGGCCTGATGCAGCTAACATTGGCGCAGAAACAAGCGGCAGTGCTGCTAGAGAGTGGAAAGTCAAGTTGGATCATTTCTCACATCTAATGGGATTTCCGTGTATCTAAATACTATGGAGACCTGCCACCTGCCTCCCAGGAGAAAGGAGATGGATAGACCAGTGATTCTTATCAGATTTGTTAATCAAAAGCACAAAATAGTTCTGATGAAGCAAAGAAAAAGCCCGAAAGGATCTGCAGTTTATCTTAATGACCATCTGACCAGAAGGAATGCTGAACTGGCAAAACATGCCAGGCTTCTGAGGAGACGCAAAGAGATTCAAAAAACCTGGGTGTTGAATGGGATTTCTTGTTACTTAAGGATTCTTAATTACCTGAATCTATGTTGGTGAGATATAAACATCTGATTAGATGTTATGAACTGGATAATAACAATTCACGTAAAGAAATAGTAAGGTAGAGCTGGGGTGTGTGGAGACCCCTAGTTCTTATCTTTATACATATCATTAATGCTACATATATTTCATGCCTTTTGCATGTATTTATTGCAGTTATGCAATGTAACTCTGATGAAGCAAACTCTGATGAAAACAATTGCCTTATTATGACTTTTCAAGAATATGACTACGATGTGAATACAAAGCTATGCATTTTGGGAAACGGTGTCCAGACCGTTCGTGTAGCTCAGCAGCAGACGCCATCAGACCCGTGCAGGAGGAAGCTGGACTGACTGAGACCGGCAGCAGAGCCTGATGCGACGGTAGGAGCTCCTCTAGATCTCGGTCCCGGTGAGCCCACTCGGGTCGCTGACGCTGCAGTGAGGCCTTCCGCCAGCGGTTGGTCAGCCCAAGGGTTCCTGAACCTCTATAAGGTTCTGTGTTTCTCTGAGCTCCTGTCTAAGCTTTTGGACAGTGACTTGAAGTTGGAAGTGTACTGAGTTGCAGTTCTCACACATGAGAGTGCAGGATACTCTGTGTGGTGGAAATACTTCAAGAAAGAAGATTTATAGACAATAGACTAATAGATCAGAAGAGAGACTTTTAAACTGTAAATGCCACAGAACTGGATTCAGTTGTTGTGTTCATCAGAAATTGACAAAACAAGTACCTTAAAATAAGCTTTAGTGTGTCATCCACTTAAAACATAATAGGCTACATAGTTACAGCTAATGTAAATAGAAATACTTAAAAAATTGTTTGAATGTGATTCTCATCTCTGTGGTGACACTGATTATTACTGTGCAACAGAATCTTTAGATAGTGTGCTGGTGTATCGTTTTATAAATACAGCCTTCTTAATGTAATCTATTAAGAGTGTCAATTGCATCCTAAAATGTATATTTTCTACAGTCTATGAAACTTAACTTTGTGGATAGTAATTACTCCTCCATACAATTGAATCTCTACCACAATGGATCATGTTAAATACCTTAGTGGAGTATATTTGTGTTTTTTCCCCTGTTTTGTTTGTTTAAAGAATGAGGGCAAAAAGATCTGATTTATCCTTTTTGATGCTCACATCCCTGTGCTGCCTGGTTCCTGATGACAACAGAGACATGGAAGCAAAAAAGAAGATGGACATTTT
Source organism: Oryzias celebensis (assembly GCA_014656515.1). Classification (NCBI taxonomy): domain Eukaryota; kingdom Metazoa; phylum Chordata; class Actinopteri; order Beloniformes; family Adrianichthyidae; genus Oryzias; species Oryzias celebensis. Next base: position 26,966,092 of record BNCR01000001.1, on the reverse strand, counting down.
GTCATCACTGCACCATTCTAAGGAAGCATGCTATGACAACATGGGGGACATCAGTGCTAAAAGTGTAAACAGCTTGCACTTTTGTCATGTTTCTTTCAATATATACTGGTTTTTAAAAGGATAAAAACACGTCCTGCTATCCAGATAACAGCTGTTTTCAGGAAGTGATGCTCCCAGCCCACAGTCTTCACACAATGCAGCAACATGACATCAAATCAAAGCGTGTTGGGGAAACCGAATGTCACCGGGAAAAGAAAGCAACACATTTCAAGCCTTAACAAAAGAAGTGTGGATGAGCTATACGTGCAGCCGAAAAGGTATACTGTTGGTGTTCTTTGTAATGACAAACATTCTTTTAAGAAATACTTTGATTCATTTTTACATTAAAATCTAAAGGTACATTTTAATGTTTTTGTGCTAAAGTAGTTATGAAACCAGTTTGCATTTCCTTTTCTTACTTAAAATTCTTCTCATAAAAAACTTAAATTGGAACACTAATTTTGGCATTCTTTTTGTTCCCCTGCTTTGGTATTTTTACAGTTAAATTCACTGTTAAAATTGCTTTTTGTTACTCCTAAAAGAGAGACAGACAAGACAAAACACAAATGCAACTACAACTACAGAGCAACTTCAAACCTACTATTTTTAAGTAAGATAATTGAAAAGGATATTTTCTGTCACCTGAAGGAATTCTTAATAAGAAACAACTGCTGCGATGTCTTCCAGTCAGGCTTCAGACAGCACCACAGCACTGTGACGGCTCTGATCAAATTGACTAATGATATACTTTGAATACAGACAATGGAAATATGTCAGTGCTAGTTTTATTGGATCTCAGTGTTGCATTTGGTTTACCCCCAAGGTTGGGTTGAACACATCATATTCCTGACATGACTGGAAAACTAGGTGAGTCTCACTGTGCCAGTACTAAATTGGTTAAAACGTACTTTAAAAACAGGAAGTATTTTGTGTCAACTGGTAACTTCACATCTAGAACCGACATAGAACTGAAGCAGCAGAGACCAGTTGTTTTGAAAGGGCAACTTCGGACACAGAGAAGGGGTCATGCTTAGGTGTCCCACTCAGACCACCAGTCAGGCTAAACAGAACAAACAACATCCCAAACAGAACAAAAAAAATTCCCCGGCAAACAGAAAGTCACTTATAGTTCCAGGAGAGGCCGGGATCAGCAGACTTGAACACAGCAGCAAAAGGGCCAGCCCCAACGCTAGAGTCACATTTAGACGAGGGCAACAGAAGAAGAAACCAGATTACATCTTTATCTTGTAAAATCTTGGAGCGCTGCAGAGGACAAACCTTCGCTGCTTGGGGGATCTAGTAGGGGTGTGCGGTTGGTGGAGCGGGAACCACTAATACCAGAGAGAAGACGGAGGTACAGGGGCCGGCCGAGGCATCTGGGCAGACGCCAGAAAACCAGAATCTTGCAGGAGTCAAAGACAGAGGTTAATGACCCACTCCAATAAAAATGGTGTTTTTAACAGGTTCTTGTAGCATTTTCGCATAATGGAGGACGTTTGGAGGATTTAAAGGTGGCAAAGAGGAGGCGGATCGGGGAGCCGTGGGCACTCTGAGAAGAGCTCTGGAGCAGGATTTTGTTGTACGCTTTTGACCGCAGCCCACGGGCTCAGTGGAAACAGGGTAATTTAGGGCACCTGAGATCCCAGCTGAAGAGGGAGGAGCAGCCTGGGCATCAACAATGGCGGTAAGTTCCCAGATTGAGCACCATTGAAGCTGGGAGCTGGGGTGACGTTCACTGTGGTGAGCATCATAAGTGCATCCAGGTTGGTTCAAACCACTGCTGCACCTGACAGACGAACTCAGGCCACATCAGGAAACCTAGATTTAGATACGCAAGCAGGTGGGGATTGATGTCATAGGTACACATGACAAGCAGCAACACTGTAACAGGCGGAAATGTCTGGAATGAGCACAAACAAACATCAATGAATTTAAAGGCAGGAAATTGCTTGTGAAGAAAGTGGGCACTTTAGCTATTGGTTCAGAGTGAAATTTTAATTGATTAGTGACACGTAGAGTTTAGTAATCGGTAACCCAGTGTACCTGTTTATGAGGTAGAGGTTCCTCATTAAAACGCGCCAAAGATTCAGTTTATCTGGATTGTTAAAGTTACAGTTAGTTGGGATTTTCTTGCCGTTTTGGGATGTTTTTTGACATGCCTGGACTCATGGAAGTCCTTTAAAACTTCCACATTTGTAGACACACTTCAACAAATGTGTTATCGAGCGTATTATTATACCAGCACTCCCCCCCTCCACCTCTTTGACAGCCTGCATATCTCATATTCCTCTTTGCACCAACAGCTGGACAGAAGGACACCCGTTTGTCAAACTCCTAAGGTTTAAATATAATCAAACTATTTATTCATAAAAGCTGCAAGTATTGACCTAAGATGTCTCATAATTAACACAAAAAGCGTTAAACTTGCAGATCATTCAGTTATTTACATTCATATTAATTGATTAGACCAAATTACCTCCACTGCATTTAAATAATAGCAAATATAAGTGACTGACTGAGTTCTTTGAAGAGTTTTGGTGTAATCCCCTCGCTGAGCGTGCTGTTGAACAACTGAGGAGAGAACGACTCCCTATAAATGAATACAAAAGAAAAAAAACCTGTGAAAGCTGACTTTGACTGGAACATCTGCTGGAACCAATCAGGATCAAATATGACAGAAATGAGGGAAACAGAGTCAGAAACATTGAAACCATGAACTCTCTTACCAAGAATGCTCAAAGAGCCTGTCCTTCCAGGAATGGCTGAAGAAATGTTATCGCCCTGGGAAGATAATAAAGAACTTTTACATAGCCAGCATTAAATCCATCATCACATCTTTATCTTTATCTACTCTGGCTGGTAGCACCCTTGAGCAGAGAGCACTCCACAGAGAACGTGATCGGCTGCAGCCTCCCCTCTCTTCAGGGGCTGTGTGACTTCCTGACAGCCGGCATCACAGCTGAGCTGGACACACAGTTTCCTCCCCACTGGAATTCAAACTTCTGATCTAAATGTGTCATTCACTTTTGTTTGCTTTGTTGGAAAAAATACACTGATTTAAAAAAAGAAGAAGAATTTTTTTTGGCACAAGAAAACATCTAATAACATCTTTCCATTAATCATTTGCTAATATTTATGGAAACTATATTCAATAAATGTAATTATTTTGACAGTTATTCACTAAGTTCAGAAAGTTACTTTTTAAAAACTACAAATATTAGGAGGCATGACTGTCTATACAAACAGCAGAAATTCTCAGCAGTATTTAGGAGATTTTCAGTGTTTGGGAGCAGGCTCGTTTGCCATGAGATTGCTGTGCATGGATTTGGTAATGTAAAAGCATTAGTGGCAAGTGCACCCAAATAAATCCACTCAACTGTGAGTGTCCCTTCTCAAAATGATAATCTGTTGATCATTATCATCATTTATGCTCCCAGAGGTTTGAGTGTGGAGTGACAGAGTCATTGCAAAGACACTTAGGAAGTGAGTCTGAGTTCCCTTCTGCACAATAATGTTATTTTCTTTGTGTTATTGTCTTTGTTCTTGTACATATGAGCTGCAGTATGAGAAGGATTTTGTGTGAATGGATGTTCAGCCATAAAGGCCACATAAGCCAGCAGATTGGTAGTGGCTTTGTACTTTCTTATCATCTATCTTCAGCTTTGAAGAAAATTATCTTGTCAGAGCACTTTCTGTATTCTTTACCCTGAGCTCTTACTCACACGGGAGAGTTGAGCAGCATGCACCCACTCTTCCTTGAAATCAGTGCAGCTCTATTTTCTGAACTCAACCCACGAGCCGCTCCATCTGAAAAGCTTTGACTCTGTCGATGGTAACATAAAAAACACCTGTTAATCCAAAATTGCTGTGATTCAAGCAAAGAGGCTGTGTTCCCCACTTTTAGAGTGGGAAGACACTCATGATTGTGTTTGAAAAATAAAAGCGGAGTAAAAAAGTGCATCAGTCCTCAATTCTGCAAGTCGTCCCACTAAAGACCAGAGTGATCTGTAATGTTAGGGTGCATTCAGACTGGACACATTTGGTTTTCTTAAAATGAACCAGAGTTTGATTCCTCCGATAATCCAGAACACGTTTTCAGTCTGAATGCACCCAAACAGACCCTGATCCGCAACCAGGAACCGCTCCCTGATCCATCTTTTAAGGTGGTCTCAGTTTGTCTCTAGTCGATGTGAGCTCCAGTCTGCAGAACAACTGGACCAAAACAGCCACCGTAGCCAGGCATTGCAGGAGGTAAAGCTTTGGTTTGAAACAGAAAACTCCGGTAGACAGAAGTCTGAAAACAGACCAAAAGCAAAGGTCAGGACTCCATTTGGACCAACAGACTTTTCTCGTCTGAATACACACTTAAAGTTAAAGGTACCCTTCAACTGTAGGAAACAGTTTAAAAAAAGAAATCAGGAATTTGATTTGTAGGATTTTTATAGAATAACGATGCAGAACAAGTATTTACCTTTCACAAAACAGGCAATAATTCTGTCCATCACAGATCCTCTGGCTTCACTGGAGGTGGGCGTTATCATTTTTATACAGATATCCGATATTTTCCCAGAAACTGTGACCAATAGCGGACATTTGTTGATACCAATACTGAAACATGTGGGGCAGGGGTTACCGGGGGTGCCATGGGGGGCACAAGCGCGCGGCGCCATTATCTACTGGGTTAAAGATTTAGTTGTGCTTGTTTGGCTCCAGTACATTGCTTTGCCTCGTGCTGGTAAGACTTCAGACTTGGAAGAGTCCGAAGACTTCAGACCAGAGTCATGTACTTTATCTGTTTTACCCTGAAACTATTTAAATAAACTTACTAGCATTGTAGATGTGATGCCCAGCAATAACCCTGTCATTCATGGTGCAACAACACCAACAGAACTGAACTCAACTCCCACAATGCACTCCTGCTGTCGGCAGGGTCACTACAGTAGTTTTCGGATTTAAAAAAATAAAAATTGGGTTTGAGTGACAATCTCTTCTCACAAGGAGCTTTTTTCCCCTGTGGGATTATTCACGCAGTGCTGATACTATGACCCCGCCCACTGTTTGCTTCAGTAAAACTTTATTGATTCACATGATGAACATTACCTTCTGCATCAGCCTTAAATGGTTTAAATGAATGCGCACTGTAGGAAAAAACAAAAACTAAGTTTGTGGTGAAATTGTTGTAAAAATTCTCCTTCGTTTTGAAACTTTCCGGTAAGATAAAAGATGAAGCAGTATGAGTGCGTGTCTGTGGCTGGAATGTGAGGTCATGCATGAGAGGGAGAAGCACAAAGTTATTGGACATATTTATGACTGCACAGCTAGAATTTTGGTCATGTTTTGGGCATTGTTGATATTTCTGAAGTTATTTTTCCACATGGGGATTTTTTGTACCGGACTTACCAGCTTGGTCGGTGTTTTTATTGTCATGCTTCTCATTCTTGCAGTGGCAGCCGGGTTCTAAAATTGCAGCCTCATGGCTGTGGAGGGTCCTGTTCATCCAAGAGGGAGTCTATACTCATGGGGGTGGGAGGAGGAGCAAGCCTGTGCTAAACAGAGTGCTTCTCCTGCATAACCACAAGTCAAAGTAAAAGAGAAAGATTGGTGGCATATATCATGGAATTTTTTATATCGGGCCAACACCTATCATCTCAAATTATGCAAATATCAGCCAATATCGATACTGGCACCAATATATCACCCACCCCTAGCTTCCACTTCTCCCTATCTGCATAAAAGACAACTGTCCACACCCTTGAACAGTCTAACTGCAAACTCTCCACCATGACCAAAGAGCTGTCTAAAGACACCAGGGAAATGATTGTATACCTGAGCATAACTGGGATGAACCAATCTTTAATAAGTAAGCAGCTTGTTCAGAAGGAAAAATGGTCTCACAGTCAGCGTACTGTGTGCCACTGCCAAATATACGATTTGTTGCACTGTATACTATGGTCCAGATAGGAACTAAATCCATGGACCACAATAGGATATGTAATATTCTCATATATTTTAAAGTTATCATCGTAATTTGAAATCAAACCTGACACAAAAAAATGTATTTTCATTTTTGTTTTACCTTTAACTTCATCAGGTCAAGTGTTTACTGTGTGGTCTATTTTTTCTGATTTATTCTTTGTATTTACTTGATCCTAATCGCCCACATTCGCCCCTTCGTTTCACCTCTCTCAGTCTTTATAAAAAGCTTCATGGTTTCAGTCGCTCTCTGTCGGATCTTGCTTATTTTCTGCCTTTCCATTCAGTTCCTGTCATGCTTGGCATTTTCTGTCTTTAGTGCGTTAATGCTTTTGGTCTAAGTTATGCTGTCCTCATTTTTTCCATTTGTTAAATACATGTTTAAAAAAACAAACAATTGTGACCTTACTCTATTCTGGTGTAACAGGAAACGAGTGCGTATACGGCAGTGTCAACAATACACCATCTTTACATGGTGGAGGAGTTGAAGCACTTGAGTGATCTGAAGAGCTAAGCTGTCTGGAGCTCTTACCCCTCGTAGAGTCTCCAATGGCAGACAAGTCTTAGCTGACAAGCCAGACAAGTAGTGGTTCAGAACCCCATTTAAGAGCACTAAAATTCAACATTCCCTTACGTCACCCAGATTGGCGTCACTCTTCTACCCCTAAAAATACATCCTGTCATCTAACTTATGTCTTAGATAGATATGGATAGATAGAAGATTACATATCCAAATATTATCTAATTGGTCCTTTATCTATGCAAAAAAGACAAGACAGAGAAACATTTTGTTTATTGAGAACTTGACGTGATCATTGAGGACAATATTCCACGTCTCACAGCCATTGCTAGATGGCACGATTTGACTCTGTCAGAAGCCTTGATACGACACGTTGACACTGCTGTGTCAAATTGATCAGATGTTTTATGAAAACTTGCTTCTAACATCCCAAATAACAAGGAATCCAAGACAGGCAGTGGAATTTCCAGGGCATGAGATGATGGCAGTTGGATAAATTCCAGAGTCCAGCAGACTGACGAACAGAGGCAAAAACAGAAAATAAAACACTGAGTAACAGGTCAGAGACCAGCAAAACTCAGGTGGGCTCAATACCACTCAACGTTAGCAGACAGACTGTCATGGTGATGGTGGAAGAACCGGTTTTAAATACAGGAGTGACGTATCCTCATGCAGGTATGTGAGATGCCCTGCCGTCATCCTGAACACCTGTGGAAACAAACCAGGAAAATAGCAGGTCACAGGACAGCATTAGCAGCAAGGAGAGGGAGACAGACAGACAGGGAACTGTCAAACCATGACACTGAATCCTGAAAAGGATTACAAATAACATATGCGTAAATCTTGAGCTTTTAAAAGCTATCCATCCATCCATTTTCTTAACTCGCTGTTTCCTGTTCAGGATCACAATGCTGCCAGCCAACCTGGCGCTTGCTGGGCGAAGGCGGGGCACACCCTGGACCGGTCACCAGCCTGTCGCAGGGCCACACAATCACACACCCATAGACACTCACCGTCACACCCGGGATTAATAGAACAATCAATCAATTTATGAAGCATTTCTTTGAATTATGAGAGAAAGCCAGAGTCCCTGAAGAAAACCTCTGTCAGTCAGCCCTCCGCAAGAGCAGTGGAATGGAAATACATTTTTTTTTTTGTCTTAGAATATTTTTGTTATCTCAGGAAAAAAGATATATTTGAGCTGTGTGACCTGATGTATCAGATATGATACAAAATTAAATGTTTTTTGCTTTTTTGTTCAGAGGGACCTATAAAGGCTCCAAATCCAAAGGATTTTTCTGTCAATTATTTAATGGTTCAGGCTTTACAGGGTTAAAAGGGGGAATTCGAGTTTCATCAAGTATGTTTCATTTTGTTCTGTAAAGCATTCATGAATGTTGTCGCCATCAGTCAGACGGGGTCAACAGTCAGTCCATTTTTTTCTGTGCACGTCAATTCATTAAAAGAAGGCTTCCTGTTGTTGTCAGGCATACTGTTCGTCCCTGTTATGTGCACCATTTACCTAAAAAAAAACTCTTGTTGATTTTAGGGTTGAATATATTGTTAGTGTTTTAGATGGACACAAACAACCTCATGGTGGTAAATTTCAAAACAAATGATCATTGTTGGGATTTAGTTTTCAATTGAAAATGCCATCTTTTAAACACGAGATGTACTCCAACAACACTGACAGTCATAGTCACTAAACAGTTAGAATGGGGTTTTGCATGAGCATCATATGTGCACATACACAACATCCTGGTGGTCACAAGATCTGTTAATATCTGCTTACACACTGGCTTTCTAATTAAAGCCTAATTCCCAAGCAATTCAGTATTTTTCTAATTGAGCTGTAATTAAGGAAGCGCTATTATTAGGATCCTAAACAACAATAAATTACAAACTAATGATATGAAGATAAAACAACTGCCTAAGGCTATTTAAAAATACTTATTTACCAATTAATCCATCCAGAGGGGGTAGGATGCTAACCTTTTTTTCACTTTAAACATAAAACTGTTAATGAGGAAAACTATAGTCACACAGGCACCAGCTAATTATCTCAATGAGAAGTGTGCTGATGTGAAGGTGAGGGGGGCAAGGGGAAAAGCAAATGTGTCTGTGTTTCTTGGGTGTGTATAGGTGTGTTGTTGCCTGTTTAATATTCTCATTCGCTCCTAGCAGGCAGGTGCACCATTATGTGCTTGAGAAACTAACTTAGAAGTTTGCACTTTCTGTCCTGGACCCAGATCCCTTCAGACCATTCCTCCCACACACGCAAAAGTGGGGCAAAAGAAACAGCTGTGGTGCTATTAAAATGTGATGAGCACAGGCTTGTAAATATCAATAACAATGTTAAGTGGCTCCTGAAGGCGTTGAACTGTTCACCTCACCCAAAGGTTAAAAGATGACTCAGACCAACAGCTTCACAAACTTTCACAAGCGTTTTTCTACATTTGCATTTAGATTCCCGTCCTTCAGTGATGATCATGAATGCACGATGAAATTTTCAAACCCCTTCATACTATTTTCCTTTTTTAATCAGGTCCACTAGTCATATATTTAACTTCCATGTCCATTTCATGGGCTCTTTAACAAGTTTTTTGTTTAATTTTGATGCCTCTTAAATGACTTAAAAACATCTTTTTTATTCATGTGTACTCACCTGCAGCTCAGTCTGCTGACATTTAATTTGATGTGGGGCAACAGCACTGTAAAACAAGATCACCTTTATGTCAAAAGTGTGTGCAACTTACATTAACCTCACAAATACTTCACGATACACTTAACACATGCACAACAATGGTACGTTCTATTTTTGACATCTCTTAGGGTAGCCGATCGAGCCTCAAGGGAACTGCAAGACACACCTTAAGAAGACGCCACTCCTCTTTCCATCTTCCGTATTTGTGGCTAAGGCTTAGAGATATTTGATAGAAAAACGCACACTTAAGTCCTAAAAAAAGACAAAACAAACTGAATGTAGAGTATTTACAGTTTTTAATGATCTTTTTGTATCAGCGTCACTGACTTTCTGATGTTTCTCACATTCTTGTCCTAATAATGTATAGACAATAAAGTCTGTGCAGATAAATAGAGTTGCATGTACCTGATAATTAGTACACTTTAGATGTTGGAAATTCTTCAGAAGCTCCATTTGACCTTTATGCAGCTTTGAAACACTGACTGTATCATCCTTCATGTCTTAGTTTGATACATTCGTCCTTTCTGCTGTTCAAGAAAAAAGTTGCATTATTGCATGGACCTTTGAAACATTAGCATTTTGTTGAAGCTAAGCATAAGGGCTTTGTGCATATGCAGTGCTTCTATTTTTACTTACTGCTTGTTATAAGCTGGGGGTTAACTCTGGTGCTGCTCTGTCAGAAATTAAGAAAAAGGAAGCTATGGGTAGTTATGTAAGCACACCTAAGCATGTTTCTACAGCGATCGTTTGTCCTAGACTGGTCATATAAGTCAGTAAGTTGTAAATTCCTTGTAACAACATAGTTTGTGTGAGTGTTTCACAGTTTTACTAGACCTCCTCTTCTCCTCTCTGATCCTGCCTTTCATACCATCAGCAAGCTTCTTAACATTGCAGCCTGCCTGCACACCAATGCTCAGCCAGGAAGAGGCACATTCATGCCCACAACTGAACCCTGACATGCAGGAGCTGCTTTTTTTGCAACTTTCCTGATAGTGATCTGTAAAAAGCTAGATTTACTGCCTGCACCACTGCTGTTAAACTGATCACCCACAATCTGAGGGTATGAGGTGAAGGTTAAAAAAAGCTGGTGGTAGTGTGAGTTGTCGGATTTTCATAAAAACAGGGGGCACTAAAAAGGCGGATGGACTGGGAGGAAAACAAACAGCAAAGGAATAAAAGGTGAAGGAAGCATCAGAACATGGGACATGCAAGTAGAACTCATAAAGGAGGAGTCAATAATTAAAGTCGCTCATTGATCTGGTTCACAAAAACTACAAAAATGTTTCATTTAAAACCTCTATGACCATCTTTTACACATAATATCCTTGACACTTGAAGAGAAACCTCTTTTACAAGAAACAGAAAAATATACTGACTTCTGAATCTCACAAAAACATGAGTTTTTATAGTGTTTCTAATGACCTACTGCATCTCTGGCAGTGAGGGTGAAATTATTCTGCATGTTTTTATTTTAGGAATGGATTGAACTGAGACAACAACCTTGCAGGCCAATACAGAGGTTCCCGAGCTTTGGCTAAACAAGTCTAAGTGACCCCAGAGAATCTCCAAAAATATATGTTAGCTCTGAATACTATAAGAAATTCTCTCCTTTCTCAGTGCGCCCTTTGCGCATGCAGCGTTTTAAACTTCCTTAAGAACCATCGTGGGATGCATGCTAGTCTAGTGTTTAGCACTCTCACATCAAGAAGGTCTTTGTTCAAATCCCAGCTGGGCCCCTCTGTGTGGACATTCTCCAAGCACTCCAGCTTCCTCCAACAGTCCAAAGACACGTTTCACAGATTAACTGCTGTCTCTAAATTGTCTGTAGGTGTAAATATGTATGTACTTTATGTTTGTCTGGCCCTGCGACAGACTGGCAGCCTGTTCAGCGTTCACCCAACCTTAACCCAACAATTTCCAGGATAAGCTTCAGCATCCCCATGACCTCAAAAGGGATTGAGCAGGTATTGAAAGAAATGGGCGGATCATACAACTGTCACCTTTTTTTGTCAAAAGATTGTATTTGAAGAAGAACTTCTCATATTTCATTTGTGTATCAACTCTCCTCCATAAGGTTTCTGTCCACCTTGAGAGATTATGAGTGTATACATGCTGTGCATGCTGTGTCAGCTTTTTTGTTATACAAATAGATGGAGTGGGAATGGCAGCTACCAATAACTTGCCATTTAGTACCCCACACGGGATATTAAAAAGGATGCTGTTTGCTGCCATTAACATGTGAAATAGAAGGGAATTGCATTGACTGCACCTGTAATCATACAACTTTGTTGGGCCTCTAAGGCCTGAAGTAATACAAACAAACAGCCCTGTTTGGGTATTCCCTTTGGGTATTGTTCTTATATCACATTATGTGTAACTGAAGTAATAAAAAAAACTGATATTTGATACCCACAGGATATTTGAGGAAATTACTGTGAAGGGAAGGAAGTTTTCTTTAGCACAGCTCAAAACATGGTTTTTCAAAGGGCTTTAAAGTTAAACTAGATAAAAGTTACATGAAAAAAACCACTAACTGTAAAATCATTACTGTTATCATATTTATGATTAATGATCACTTAAAAACATTACAAGAGAGGAGTGCAGATTATAAAACTTTCAGATGTTGTTAAAGAGGCATAATTTTGGCCTAGATTTGAACATTTTCAAAGTAAAAGCCGTCTAACATCATCAGGAAGACCCTTCCCAGTTTTACCTGCAGGAAACTGAAGCTCTGGGCAATGGCAGAAGGGAACTACCTCAGGTAAATAAATAAACACAAATACTTTCATTATCATCTTGATATTTTGTGATGAAGAATAGGTCTAAAAAGTAAGTTTGAGAACAAATAAGACACGTGAAGGTGACCAGATGTGTGGTTCTGTAGGCATGCAGCCTCCACACTACTTGATGTGGTGTTTTAAAATATTCTGGGGTTGCTTTCAAAGCAAACATCCAGCACACATCAGATAGTATGTTTTCCTTTTCCTTCTTTGAACAGTTCTGACAGACTTTACATGAAATCACTTTGAACTTGTTTTTCCTACTGCATCAAATGTTCCTCAACTTACTCCAAAATAATCAGATTTAGGACAGAAACATTTAGTTTTTCGTTTAAACCACCTCACATTATCTTTATAAAGGTAATTTCCTCAGAAAATCACAAAAGAATTAATTCTTCAATTTGGGAAAAGTGTCAGAAATACGTCTACACTGGAAGTTCTGAGTGACAAAGCACTTCTTCTCTTTCAACTTGATGAAGTGGTTCCGTTTTGTATTAAAAACTCACTGTTTTGTGCTGTTATAATTGTATCTTCACAGAGTTATGAGTTACATACGGGCATACATAGGCTGGGATAATCATGGATGTTAGGGATTTCCTCACTTACAAGAAAAACAAAACACACGTTATCAACATCCATTTGTTCACAGGGATCTTTTGCATGCTTTTGCTATGGTTTTCTGTGACTAATATACAGTGATCTTACTCTTCTCTCCACCAGCTGGCCTCAGCTGGATGCAAAAGATTCCCGGTAAGCACTACAACTGATTGTAAGTGGGGCTCAATTTTCCAAAGTACACGACCTCTGTGCAAATACAAATGCAAATACAAAATAAATCCCCGGGAATCTTTCAATACATTTGCAAATCTCAGTGGTTGTCAAGGTTAAGAAAAGCATCCCTGCTGCGGAACACATTCCCTATTAAAAATAGTCAATACAGACAGATAAAAAACACTTTACCTGTTCAGAGTAGAAGTTGTTTCTGAGTGCTCCTCAGCATGCTCCTCTTCCCCTACCGTGTTTCACTGCAGTAGGCCTTTAAAATCCAAAGGTAATACACAGAGAACATCCTACAGAGTCAGAAAAAACATAAAATGATGCCTTCACAAGGTCATTCCATTCACAATTAAGATATATTTTGAAGTTTAGATTTTCTTGAGAGTTTAAAATTGTCCAGTTTTTTTCTTTCATTTTTTTCCCCACTCTTTCTCCGGCTGAGTGTTGAGCCACTGTCAAAACCAAAATCACATTTTCAAGTAATGTTTAGTTTTTAATTTATATTTATGAGAGGAAGACCAAAAAATTGATCTCAGTGTGTAATGTGTATACGATGGACGGGTGTAGATACCCTCCCTTAACCTGCTTAAAATTGGCTTCTGCGAGCGTGGTCTTATTTTGGATGAGTGGACAGATACTCTTTGAAAACTCCATTTTCCCAATCATGATTGTTTTAATGTTTAACAAATAGAGCAATTCTTTTGAACTTTCTCTTGCAAAGTCAGTAACAGATTTTTTAAATGATAACAGCTTTAAGCAGGATCTCTCTCTCACATCTTCAATGTTCCAAACAAATTGAACCTTTCAAATTAAAAGGCTTTCTTTTGTAAAATCAACCAAAATGTGAAACCTTCACGATCAGATCTGATCACGTCCAAATCAGAATCTGCTTGATTGGCCTAATACGACTTCACATACACGGATGACCTCAAGGCAACAAGGCGAAGGATAAACAGGTGTGAAAAATGTAAACTAAAAATAGGTAGAAAAAGACAAATACAAGAGTTTTGGTGATGTAACAGTTCTGGTGTTTGTGGTTTCAGACTCTGAATGGTCAAGAGTTCATCAGAGTAAGGGCTCATGGGAAAAAAGCTGTCTTTGTGGTGAGTAGTTTTTGTACATAGCTCTGAAACGCTGCCCTGAGGGAGGAAACTGAAAAGATTATGTGAAGGAACGGTTGTATTAAGAATTGTAAGCTGAGGTGTGAGGGTCGATGGTTCGTCCACTGTCATTTTCACAATTTTAAGTGGGTTCAACTCCAGGTGGTTCTGGCTGCACCAGAGGACTAGCTGCTCCACTGCTCTTCTGTAGGCAGACTCATCACCCTCCCGGATGAGTCCAACGACTGTGGTGTCTTCAAACTTCTGGAGTTTCACAAAGAACATCAATAGTAAGATAAGCAGAACTCTAAAGATCTGTAAAGACTTTAATGTCAGCATTTTTATTTCAAGAAAACAAAGATCCTGAGATACAGCCATAAGAAAAAAAACTTTGTGTTTTTGCACTTTAAATGATCCAGGTGAATACTCAAATCTGATTGGCTACTGGGTGTTGACTCGCATCTTAAAAAGTAGTTCCAGTCACATAGCCTAAATGTTCTATATCAATGTGCAGGCTTCTTTAAAAACAACTTTTTGCTTCGTCTTCTGGAGAAAAACAAGCAGTAAGAGGGGAACTTTCTCTCTGATCTGATGCTATTTCAACAGGACACACACACCATGTGTGACATAGTCCACCTTTTGTGAAAAAACTCTAAACCTAAGAAATAACAAGAATAAAGTATTAAAAATCAGCGGCATATTTATTTATTTTGTAAGTGACCGTGGTATACGTGGCACAATGCCCGACGAAGGGTGCATTATCAGAAGTTAACGCACGCCGCTGAAGCCTGAACTGCAAAAAAGAAGACGGTTGCTTCACAAAGTGTAATTACTTAGCGTTAATAAATATTAACACATTATTTTTTCTTTATTAATCGTGTGTTAATGCATTCAAGTTGACAGTCCCAGTGTTTATACCATCTATGGAAGCAACACCAAAGCTCTACATTTCTACTTCATTTCTTTACTACAAAGTCAATAAAAAAGCGCTTAATACAAATCTGTTCTTTTGGCAGATCATTTATAACACATTTTTAAAATTCATAAGGTATTTTGAAGTTTTTATTAGGTTTTTAAAAGATTTTTTCCCTTTTAACATATTTGTTTTCATCATCTAAAAGCTTTTTTCTATTTCCAGCGCACACTGGTCCTTGTAGGGCATGTTTTTTTCACAAGCCATCTGTTTTGGAAGTGATTGTAACCGTGTCCCATCAATTTGTTCCCTCCATCAGTCACTATCCTTGTTTTTCTGCTGGTTGACTGCGGTTTGTCCTTGTGACCATTTTCAGTGTTTGCAAAGTCTGCTCTGTATGCTTCCATTTCACCTGCTGTCCTCTCAATCTCTGCCAGTCTGTTTTGAAAAATGAGCTCAAGCACTGGCGAGTTTGCATGCAACCACACACACAATGCTCGTGCCCGCTGCCATTTTTGGAAACCTCTGTGTGACTCCTGACTCCCAACCATTGGTGCGCTCTGAGCAGTTTATTTGAAGTACAGCAGGAAGTGAAATTGATAGCAAAGCACTGGGGACTAATGCTGCTGCCATTGAAACTGCATGACACTTGGCGGTGAAGTGAAAGGAGATTTGAAAAGAGAAAAAACACAAAAAAAATGAGTGATTCAGCACAGAACTAACAATGCTAGGTAGCACCCCCCTGGTGCAGCAGGAGGGCGGTTCTCTGACTGGACTGGGGCTTGTTCTTTCTGTGCCCCTGTGCCCTCCTGCTCTCTGGAGCAGTGGGGGTGCTTCTTCCGGCCATGAAGATGATGTTTGATTGTGCAGCCAGCAGATTCGCTTGATCTTTTTTCCTGTGTCTGGGGGATCCTGGCGGCTAATGCTGCCTTACCTTCGGCGGGAGTCGTTGTAAGGGGTGAGCAGGCACTCCCCTGTTTTTGCATTCCATCATACACCACAGTAGAACACAAACATTTACCTGAGTACAGGTGTCAGCTGACCTTTGCACAAATAGAATAAGTGACAGTATGATGTGCTTGACGTGTTTGTTTAAGCTATCTGTGTGAGCTGTGGTTGTTTTGTGTACGTGTTGACATGTATGTGTGTGAAGATTCTTTTTGAGCCAACAGGTAGGTTTGTAGAGTCTGAGTGTGTCTATGGACAGGCCCCACCCTTTGGACTAACATCTACACCTGACAGCATAATGATAAACCTTCAGCATCTCGAAGAAAAATTAATTATTGCTGTTTGTGCCTGGCCGGAATTTGTTGGCCGAAAAAGTCTTTCATAAATCGAACAGAACTGTGAAAGAAACGCCTCAAGCAAAGTTTGCAAGATTTGCACCACTACGACCTTTTGCACCAAGCCTCTTCCAACTGTAGGTGGCGACATGCACTAATGAACAGTACAAAAATAAGAATAAGCCTCTCCCTGCTTGCCCACTGGGAGCACAATATGCCGTATGTGCATTCAAGAACACACGTTTAGCGCCTTCTTGAACATGTGTCACAGGTCCGTGTGTCCGCAGTTTTAGAGTGCTACAATAGCATAGTTTCAAGAACGCAATTGAGTTTTAGTCCTCAATTTGATGACTTTTCACCATTTTTCTAAACACACCTGACCATTAACACCAGAACTAAAACACAACGCAATGACAGACAGCAAAATACTGCACAGGCTGTTGCAAGCAATCAAAATATTGACTGTCAGATGACAGAAAGTTGCAGTGCCCAGTGACGACAACATCAAACCTCATTACTCAACTACACTGATGTGTATGCAAAATTCCGTGCAGTGATCCAGGATCTCACTATGAACAGAGACAGTGGCGAGTGAGGGACTTAAACATGTAGGTGAAGGAAACTGAGGTGACAATACAGTGATGTGTAAGTTTGGTGTTCAGGACAGAAATGCGAAAAGACAAATAGTGATGGACTTTACTAAAAGAATAGAAATGACAGTGCTGAACACATTTTTCCAGAAAAGAGAGGAGCTCAGGGTGGCACAAAGGAGAAAAGAGGACCACTAAGTTGATCACATCTTCTGCAGATGGAATGTGAAAAATATCAGAGATTGCAAAGTTGTGGGGGGCAAAAGTGAAGCCAGACCACACCGGATAAGGATA
Organism: Oryzias celebensis; assembly: GCA_014656515.1. Classification (NCBI taxonomy): domain Eukaryota; kingdom Metazoa; phylum Chordata; class Actinopteri; order Beloniformes; family Adrianichthyidae; genus Oryzias; species Oryzias celebensis. The sequence goes on along the minus strand of BNCR01000001.1, from coordinate 26,949,119 downwards.
TATTGGATGACTCTGGTGGTGAGGAAGATGAAGAAAAGCACAGAGCAGAAGACTCAATGGTGGAAGTTAAAGAAACTGCTGTGTGGCTTTTACGGAGGATGGCTTTGGGAGAACAGGAGGTTCTTTCATATGACTGGACAGCTTTAGCTAAGTAGAGGTGTCGAACTCGAGGGCTGGTTTTCCAGAAACCCTGCCGAATCTGCAGCTGATTACCCGGATCAGGTGTGTTTAGCCAATAAGGAGCTTAAATGGCAGGTCAGTTGGAAAACATGTAGGACACCGGCCCTCGAGGCCTGGAGTTTGACACCTGTGAGCTAAAGTGATCAGGGAGACTAGGAGGAAGGTCCTTGGAGTGTCATCTGAAATGAGGAAAATTGATAGGACTAGCTAGAATGGAGACGTTCATTGTGTGTCAACCGCTTCAGATCTGGTTTCCACTGACGTAGACGTCACATATTGAGTTATATTAACACAGTAATTTCTGCTTAACTGGGGTCCCGTGACTATATGTGCAGAGGATTAATAGAAGAGAACACATTACTCCTGTATTAGCTTAACTTCACTGGCTCCCAGTTAAATCTAGAATTAAGTTCAAAATCCTCCTGCTAACACATATGGCCATAAATGGTACGGCCCCATTCTATATTAAAGATCTCATAGTGCCTTACCAACCAAACAGAACACTCCGCTCACAAAATGCTGGACTGCTTGTGGTTCCTAGAATTTCCAAACACACAATTGGAGGCAGAGCCTTTAGCCACCAAGCTCCTGTTTTATGGAATAAGCTCCGAGCTCATGTAAGAGAGTTTCTACATTCAAAGTTAGGCTTGAAGCTTTCCTCTTTGGACAGTCTCATTGCCAGGCTAGCTAGCAATCAGAGAATTTCTAACTTACTGCTGCTTAACTTAATGGTTTGATAAACCGACCCAGGGCCACACACTCCCTCTGCTTAGATCATTATATTATATTAATATTATAATATTTAAATAGGAGGCTCTAAAGCAGGGGTCTCAAATTCCATTTACCTTGGGGCCACTGAAGGCAGAGTCTGGCTGAGGCTGGGCCACAACTTCACCGTGCATGCATGTGCACAGCTCATGGATGTCTGGGAGCCAATGCTAATTTGATTTAGAAGTTTTTAAAATTTGAATCTTCTCAGTTTTTTTATTTTTATTTTATAACACAAAACAAGATGAAAAAGGATCCTTGTGTAAAGAAGTTTATAACTTCCTCAGTTAGATCCCGTCTTTGGTTGTGAATTTGTATGGAACATGAAATGTACTATTAACAGTACATTTTTAAATATGAACTTTGCTGTATTATTAACTGATAAAAAAACTGAAAATGCATCTTCATCAAGATGCACATTGCCAGCACGTATTTTAAGGGCTGGTTTATACTGCCAAGTGACTTGTGTCGCACAGATATAAGAGCGGAATCGCTCCAGTCGCTGCAGAATGTGACACCTGTTGGTGACGACACCCACGACTGGAATTTTACACATGGAGTGCAATCACGGGCAAATCATGTAATTTAACTTGAATTTATTTCAACGAGAAAGTATGCAACTTTGAAGGAAACTTCGCCCAGAAAAATGTCTTTTTAACACTGAAAATGATGAAAACTTACTGAAGAAGTTAAAGGAAACAGCAAATTAACACACAGACAGAGAGAGAGAGAGTGAAAGCGGACAACTAGACGGAAAATAGAGCAAGTTACTGGAAAGAGATGTCTAATATTTCTTATCTTGCAGCACTCCAGAATGCAATTTGCCCCTTTTTTATTTTATATTTTTCTGTTTCGCCGTTGTTTTGCCTGGCTATGTCTAGTGGAGGAACACATCACTTCCTCCTCTGCCTTTCATGTACCGGCGCGTTTGCAGCGAATGAGTGAGAAAGATGTTCTTGATGTTAAAAGAAACACTGGAGTTGATCTCATTGCTTGAAAAGTGTAAACACCACTCAGCAGTTCATTGCAGTTTCGCGGACAGTCGCAATTAAAACCAGTCAACATTAGCATGAACGAGACTGTACGTTTTTGGATATGATTGATGTGATGACCGATTGCTTTGAAGCATAAACAGGGCTTAAACCTAAATTTATTGTTTACAGTTGACCCATCCTTTGAGGGAGCGGGTTAGACTTTAGACACAGTCGGGAAGCATTTGGTATGTTAACTGTAACCATAACAGTAACTTTAAACTTTCCTCCTGGCCTGTGCAGTCAAGACAAAAAAAAGTTCACCACTGCACGTGTTGAGAATATTACGTGCAAATAGACACTTTCTAAAAAGAAAAGTAAGAAACTTATTAATGTGGTTCGGGGACGGGGGTGTGCTTACACACCGGCTGCATCGACTCATGTGCAAGCGGCCACTTTCACTGAAAAGTCAACGCAAACGCGCATTGACGGACGAAATTCTGCTCTACACACGTTTGCATTGACTTTTCATTGAAAGTGGCCACTTGCACACAAGTCGATGCAACCGGTGTGTCCAGCCCTAAATGTCTCCCTGCTTCAAGCCCGGTCAAGGCCACGAGTCGGTTAGTCAGCTCTGCACACAACATTGTAAAAGGCCGTTCATACAAAATTGTCGGGATGCACTAACAATAAACTTTCCTATTAAGGCAGGGGCCGCAAAATATCGTCTTGGGGGCAGCAATTTGGCCAAGGCAATTAAGCCTTAGTCACATGCAACTGTCCAGATCAACCCTGTATAGATGCTGCAGGTTTTTGGGTTGTCCAGTCCTGTAGAAGGCATAGAGATGAGCGGCTTTTTTATGAGGCGAGGACAGGTGTGGCTTGGAGTTTCCTTGAGGCTCATGCTGCCGCCTCATGAAAATTGGATCGTACTGTTGTCTTGCCTGTGATAAGTGTTTTGTGAAGTATTTGTAAGGATATAAGTGACATGCAAGTATGACGTTTGTGTAATGCTGTCGCACAGGGTCCTTTACTCAGAACTCTAGTGCTTAATAATGTGCATGCACTGGCTTCCTGACAGCCTGATGCCTGCAGCATGTCTGTAGAAGAAAATGTGCACGGACATTTTTGCCTTCAGGGTCACCAGACTGTCTACAATCTCAAAATTTCCTGCAGGCCCGGCCAGATTTGACCATTTTTCACCCGCAGACAGCCCGTTTCCACCCACAAGGGCATTTGTGGCTAAAACTTAAGAAAAAAGGGACACAGAAGATAGAAGTACAGGGAGATGCTACCCTATGTGGAAGTGGAGGTGGCAGAGATAAAACAAAGGGAGCACGAGAACAGGTAAGCACACATAGGACAGGTGAGAAACAAAGCAGGAGGAAGTAGATCTCGCTTTTAAATAAAGCAAGACAGAGCGACATAGATGAGACAGTTGTGCAGCACGTCAGGGTGATCAAGGAATGGGATGGAAAAGTGTTGAGGTTCCACAAGTATGATAGAAAGATGGAAGAAGAACTTTGAAGAACTGATGAATAATGAAAATACTTGAGAGCACAGAATGAAAGACAATGGTGAGAGCAGCCTTGGTTTCAATGGCAAAAAAAAGACAGAAGGCAGACCTGGAAGCAGCAGAGATGAAGATGTTGAGGTTCTCTTTGGGAGCGACAAGAATAGATGGTGTTTAGGAGATAAATGAAGATTAACATGGTTTGGACACGCTGAGGGGAGAGGCCATGATTATGTTGGTAAAAGGATGTTTGGGATGGTTATCCTATGATTGTGATTTAGAGGAAGACCAAAAAGAGGTTTGTGGATGTTGTCCAGTATGGAGGAGTGGATGGTGATAGTGTGAGAGTTAGGAGGATGCAGAGCATAGAGATAATCAGAGATGGATGATTTACTGTGGGGACCATTAAAAAGTAACAGCCAAAATTCAAACAGCCCACATTCTTTTTGAATGAAGACATTGTTTATTGGTCCCAGTGGCTGGATGGCTCAGTTACCTGCCATATGGGAAATCAGGATTTGTTCCCCGGGGGCGCCATGAGCTGAAACCAGTGTGGGTCCTTACGCAAGACCCTAGTGCTTAACTGGACCCATAAGTGAGCCTAAGAGTGGACAACATTGTTTCTAGATCCAGTGGAGCGTTTTGTTAGAATCGAATGTTTGCTGCTTTGTAAGGTCAAGCTTTTATTTGTCTGCAATAAATTCTGTGTTGCTTATATTAAAAGACAAGTAATTAAGTATGAGGTATAATTTATGTGCAGGAGAAGCACAATTGTCAGATGACAGACATTGCTAATACATGAAGGAAGGTGTGATTAACCTGTTTGATTCATGTCTGTCCTATGCCCCTGGAATTTGACATTTCTTCCAGCATCTTCACTTTCAGAGTGTAACAAGCACAGACATAGTGAGTTAGCTTGATAAGACGAGTCAAGACAACCATTACATGAATGTCTAGGATCATTAATAGAATTAAATGTTGATTTAAAAGAGCAATCAGCAATTTAGCTCAAAAGGAAACTGCTGTTCTAAACAGGAAACTCTACAATATAAAAAGAACCTATGTGGGGGTGGCTGTGGAGCAGCGGTAGGGCAGTCGACCTCCATTTGGAAGATTGCAGGTTCGATTCCCACTTTTCCCGCTCATGTGTCGAAGTGCCCTTGGGCAATACACCAAATCCCACATCGCCTCTGATGTTAAGATTCATCTATTGTCTATTGGTATTGTTATGATGTGCCGCAAAAAACTGGAAAATATACCCCACCCCCACCCCCAATCAAGAAGTTTACATCCTCTCTGCACAGTTTTGGCCTCCATCAACATGTCAACTTCCCCACACATACCACAGGTAATGTTGTGCTGCTCAATTATCTCACCAGCATCCTGTAATGCAGACTCTCTCCCTTTCTTAGACCATTTGCTACTTTCCTTTACTGTCAGATTTTCACTCTCCAAATTCAGCAGTACTTGCAAAATAGTTTTTGTAAAATTAGGGAAATCAACTTGGACATTTTTGTCTTGTGCCGTGTTTGAGCCAGGGTGTTTGTTTGCCGTTTTATTTTGTTTTCACTCTTCCTCGTGGGTGTTTCCCTCCCTGGCCTGATCACCACTCCTCTCTTATGTGTTTCACCTGTGTCCCATTGTCAGTTCTCTTCCCCTGTCAGTATATGATGAGTTTCCTCTCCTCACTTCCCTGTAGGTTTGTTTTGCGTCTCTGGTCTACAGTGTCTTGTCTCTCCTGCCAGGTTAATTCTTAGGAGGTCTTGTTGGGATCTTTAACTAGTGTGAATTTTGCCTTTTTCCTTTGTGGTTTCCTAAGTTTTTAAGGAACTCTGATAATAAAGACATTTTTTGGAGCTGCCAGCTGTCCTGCATTTGTGTCCGCTTAACGAAACCTGATAATTTGTCCCAAGAGTTATTAACCTGTTCAGTACTGTCAGTATTTTCACCCCTGATGAACTGGTGACCTACTATGACAAAAACGCCCCTAATCTCCTGGAAATTTTTGCTCCCCAAAAAGCTCGATCTGTCACCATCACTATCACTGCTCCCCGGTTCACACCCACCCCCAGACAACCAAAGGCAAAAGGACACCAGCTAGAAAGGTTATACAGCAAAACTGAGCATAAGGAGATGCATTTCAGTCACATCAGTCAATATCAGTTTCCATTGCCAAAACTACATACTACTCCAGATTAATAAACTCAGCTGAATGCAGTTCCAAGGGCTTCTATTTCCTTCTCTCAACCCAGACTTCCTGCTCATGTTCTTCAGACTTTATTAACTTCATTACTCTCCTCAAAAATTGAATACATTTGCCAAGAGCTCAAGTCCCCTTCTTGCCCAAATTCTTGCTACTCTATGCATTCATTTACCCCACCATCACTGAAACAAATCTCTGGAACAAACACTTCCAACTCTACCCGCTTCCCACTGCCCTGGTCGAGTCTATTCCCACCTCTCGGTCGCCTCTCATCTCTAACATCGTCTGTGTCTTCCTCACCACCGGGATTGTTCTCCATGTTCTCAAAACAGCAGCTGTTACTCCTGTTCTCAAAAAAACCTGGTAAAGATCCCACCAACCTCAATAATGTCCCATCCCAAATCTCCCATTCATTTCCAAAAATAAAATTTTCACATTTATTTTAAATATATTGTAATTGTTTAAAAAATGTCCAATGTTTTCTGCTGTCAGGTGACCTTAAATGTCAAGAAAGACACCTAATAAATAAAGATGTATTATTATTATCATTCCCACATCAGAATCTTTTGGAATTACATTAATTGCATAAAGATCAAAGAGTTACAGTAGTTCAAAGTTTGTTTTTTTATTCAGGTGTCTCCAGCAACATATTTGGTGTTAAAGTTGTGAAAACAATTTTAAGCAAAGTTGTATGAAGAAATATGATGAAACTAAAAAGAGGAAGGAGAGCAAATAGAAAGAGGAACAGAGCATCGTCACATCTGTGCTGGTCAAATCTCTTAGTGACTATCTACAAATCTCTGCTTGAATATGTGACCCACTTAAAAACTAGTCGTCCTGACTCTCTAAACGTATCCTGCCTCCATGTCCTTTCCCTCCTGTTGTGTTGCCTCCTTCCGTCTCATTTTCTCTTCCTCCTGCTGTTCATCCCTCTATTCAAAGATCTGACTCACATGAAATGAAAAATGCTTTTTTTTCTTCATTCTGCTCTTTGCAGCCTCCCTCAAAAGTTCTCTTGTGCATCAGTCTCTTTTATGTTTCCCACAATCTTCTATTAATAGTTTTCAGTGTATCCAAACCCCTATGGATTAAGAGGAGAAATCCATCCTTTTCGCAAAAAGATACGTTTTGTACATTAAAAACAAAATCTTTTGCTTACTTATCCATGCCATTTTTTTCTAGATCTGCCAATAAATATATTAAATATATAAATACACGTTTAAATGTTTCCTCTGATTGTGGCAAGTACTTGATTTCTTTTTTTGTTTTTTAATAAACCATATTTTGGTCTCAATTACACACACACTTGGCTCTAAACATTACCTAGAAGTCTTTTCATTGAATTTGTTTGTCTTAAGTCCTCTAGTCTACTTCCTCTATATAAAAATGCTAGCAGGCAGCATCTTCCACAACTAGGATGGAAAAGCAAGAAAAAAGTATCAAGAAGGACACGATACCGTTATAATATTCGATAGTACTAGTAGTGACTTGCGCTCTCACCCCACGAGGAAGGCCCTTGTTCAGATCGTGGTTTGGACCTTTTTGAGTTGAGTTTGTGTGTTCTCCCGGTGCATCAGTGGCCTTTCTCTGGGCACTCTGACTTCCTCCTCCAGAGACATTCTTCATGAGGTTAATTTTTTAAAATGTCACTTCATAACAATACATAACATCAATACAATACCAAATAAAATGATAACAGTTAAGAAATGAAAAGGAGCAGAAGGAGCAGAAATATGAATCCCAGCCTACATTTTAATTGAATTTTATTTTATTGGTGACTCTAAATTGCCCTTCGATGTGAATGTGAGTGTGTGGCCCTATAACGGACTTGCGACCTGTTCGGGGTGTACCCCTGAATTCACCCAACCATGGCTGGGTAGGCTTCAGAATCCCCGTGACTCTGAAAGGGATTCAGGGGGTTCAGAAGATGGATGGATGAACGGATGGTTTGATAAACAGATGGATGGATGGATTTAACTGTGTGCATATTATGACCATAGAATCTGTCAAATACAGAAAAATATACAAAGGTAGACAAAGTTAGACAGAGAACTTTAAAAGTTAATGAAAGTAAACAATCTGGAGTACATGAGATATCAAAGTTACTCCTCCTGCCTGTCTAACATTCACATCATTGATGCCCATCGTGCTTTTTTACATCTGCTTTTTTTCTTCTTCCCCATTTCTGAACTCCTTTTCCTTTAAGAAATTTTTCTAGAATAAAAAAAAGATAAACTCCTCTCTGTTGGAGATAACAACAATCTTTCTCATGACACCTCTTCCCACACTTTTTTTTTCAAATATGGTACTTTACTTGCTTCAATCTCCTTGTGGGTTTATTCTTTATTTTGTGCTGTTTGTATCCTATTCTTTTCTTCCCTTTCTTTAATATGATTTGCCCTCCACAACTTTATTTGGCACTGCAAAGATTTTCTGTTTTTACTTTTTGCTTAGCTGAAAGTGCTTGAGTAATTGACTTAGGTCCCTCCCACCCCACCCACACATGTATAAACAAAATCTCACTTTAGCTCAAACCCTGCTGGGTAAATTCTTTAAACTACTCCCTCCCTCTTTGTTTTTTTGCAGTGTTATTGGGTTTCCATCACAATCTTCAGGGTATGCACCAAACCAAACAGCTGCTCCTTGCAGCTTTTCAGTAGTTTTGCACTAGCGTTTTACTGAGCTAACACTGTCTGCCTTCCTGGAATCAGACAATGACGTTTATGAAAATACTCTTTTATTCTTCTCATCCACAGAAATTCCTCCTAGAATACACATTTCTTTTTTAGCAGTCAGTGTAATAAGCATCGCCTGTAAGCCACATCTTTAAAGGTTCTCCAACCCACCTCTCCTCTTTCATCACTTAAAGTTGGCCTCCCCTGCCTCCTTTGTAACATTTTCCTAAACATATTAGAAAAGGAATTGCTGTAATAAATAATTGTTTTTACATGTAGAACTTATTCTTTATTTTTTGAATGTTTTTGAAAGCATCATACAAAACTCAAAAATAGGTTTGGCAGTTGCCATGACAATGCTGCCATCTTTAGGATTGTTGCTGAAATGTAACTTCCAGAGCACCACTGGTATACACAGTATTTTACATAATGAGGCAAAAGGCAACATTTATATATATATATATATATATATATATATATACATATATATATGTGTGTGTGTGTGTGTGTGTGTGTGTGTGTGTGTGTGTGTGTGTGTGTGTATTTGTATATTTGTACATGTATGTATCTACACTCACCGACCACTTTGTCAGGTACACCTTGCAAGTTCCCAGTTAGACCCCCTGTTGCCTAGAGAACGGCTATAATCCCTGGTGGCATCTATTCAACCAAGTACTGGAAACACTAGTCAGAGAGTTTGGTCCACATAGACATGATAGCATCACTCAGTTGCTGCAGTTTGTCGGCTGCACATCTATGATGCCGATCTCCTGCTCCACCACGTCCCATAGATGTTCTATTGGTTGAGATCTGGTGACTGTGGAGGTCATTTGAGTCCAGTGAACTCAGTGTCATGATCAAGAAAGCAGTCTGAGATGATTCCAGCTTTATGACATGAAGCCTTATCCTGCTTGAAGTAACCATTAAAAAATGGGTACATTGTGGTCATAAAGGGATGAACATGGTCAGCAACAATAATCAGGTTAGCTGTGGCGTTGTAACAACGCTGCTGTAGCCTGTCTTTGCAAAGGTTGGACATGTTATGGTCTGGATGTCTGGATGTGAAGCGCTCAGGAAAAAAACACACACTAGACTAAAAAACCACAACAATTTATACTTTAGTAGCTATAACAGCATTGTAGCGAGGAGAAAAGTAATTAGCCAAAATACTCTGTGACTTTACTTATAATGATGTTGGTAACGCCGTTAAGCCTTCCAACACTGCAGATCTCCTTGAACTTTTCATAACTCCTCCCTAAAAGTCATACAACCTTGTTTCCAGCTCTTGGTCCTCTGCTCTACCCTCTTTATTTTCCTTACCACTAGAGAAGGGGTGTCAAACTCCTAGGTTTGCACAGGTTTTACACATACAAAGCTTTAGAAAACTAAGTCCAAGATTGTTGTCTAAAATGAGTATATGGAACACAAGAGCTGTCCCAAACATCTCAGCTACTACATTTGGTCTAATGATCCACCTAGATGTCAATTGGGAAGTCATGACCCCCACCAATCAATGAGCAAAACAGCTGAACTTCATCCAAAAAAGCTGTTTTAAATCACCAAACAGATTTGCAAACAAGGTGCCAACATGAATGACAAAATAAAACCCAGGAGACAAACAAAACGTCGTCTCCGGTGCGTCCCTCCTCCCCCCGACTCCTGGAGGAGTGGTTTGTGCTGACGCTCCTGTGCCATCAACATCCAAAACATTACCAATCAGGCAGCGTGCGTTCTCCTTCCTCACTGAGTACTTTTAAATTCATGTTTTGTGTCATGAATTATGCTATGTATCGATGTTTCCAAAATTAAAGTTGTGGTGAAAATGAATGACTGTTATCTGCGGTGTTAACGTGCGTAATTACGTGCACGTCACCTTCCATTTAAAATAACATTTTATTAAGATTTCTTTTTTAAAGTACAACAGAAAACTTAAAGAAGAAATAAAACTTTCCTCTAGTCTCTCAAAACACAAGAATTGTTGTGATAGAAATTGATGTTTGTTATTTGTTTTCAGTCATGTTGGGAAAGATTTCCATATTTCCTCACTTTGGATGCAATTTGTAAAACCTCAAATCATCTCTATTCAAAATAACTTCACATGACTGAAGGAGTGGTTTTTTGCAAATCAGCAAAGCTATGATTTGTTTACACATAAGCAGAACTTGTATTGTTGATGCCATGTAAACTGGAGCTCCTGCTGTATGCCACTGGTCCTGAGCAAAAGGTAGTTTGCTTTATCAGTACTTAAGAATACATTAAAAACTGAAGGGTTATTTGTTAATGTTCATTATTGCCTTACATAAAGGCCTAAAGCAGAAAAAGGAATGATAGTTCATTCTTATTCATCAAAATCTAGCCAGGTAACATGTTTTGTTTTCCTATTATTATGTGTATGTGACACCTTCTTACTACAATTCTTGCCCCTTTTGTCTTTTGTACATCACAACAATAGAATGTTGTTATGGTCCAATAGTTTAACAATGTTAGTGATTGTGCAAAAATGACCAGATAGTCAGGGTATAACCATACGGTGTGTGTTTGTAGCATAATGCAGTGGAAAATGTTTTCTGAATAACTCAAAGACACTACAGCTGTATTAAAGCTCACTGTCAAAAAGACTGCTAACTGTCAGTGTTGAGAAGCGTTACTGAACTGTTTGATTGTAGAACTGAGGTTCACAGAAATGTGTTAGAAAGATACGTCAGACGTCTTATATGTACGCTTGGACTGTACTTCAAAGTGTAGCAGGAAACTAAACTTCGTAAGAGTAAATTAAAACAATAGTTTTTCACAAAGCAAATATTTTCCACCGTTATAAAAACTAAGTACATGTAAAGAAACATTAATTTATATAAAAACTATTTAACTGCACATAAAGTTTAATTTTCATAAAAGTGATGACATTGCATAAACATTGTGAGTCTTTTTGGATTTTAACGTTTTTTGGAGTTGGTGCAAGAAAAGCATATTTATTTATTTATTTTTGAATACTTTGCTCTGAATGATTTTTTTGTAAATGAAGTTGAGAAGCATCGGCCTACATTTCCTGCTCTTTGTTTTCTCTACAGAGTCATGCAAAACGTAACACTGAGTGACGCAAACAGCACAATCTCATCCAAAGGCTGTGATCCCTGCCTCGAGGCTTCCGTTTTTCGGCTCGCGATTCTGCCGTATGTCCTGGTTTCTGTGCCCGCCAACGGCTGCGTGTTGAAGATGATGGTATCGTCTCCTGGCTTCTGGAGCGACCGGATGGAAATGTCAGAGTTCCACATGGTCCTGGCAGAGCTGCTGTTTGGATTTGTGGGAGTGCCTCTGCTGGTTCTAAGCTTGAACTTGGAAGGTCAACTCACATACATTGTTGTCAAAATTATCTGCATTATGTTCATGGCCAGAGTTCAGTTCCAAAGCACAGTCTGTGTAGAACGATATGTTGCAGTGGTGCATCCCTTACTGTACCTCAAGTATAAAGTCTTCAGGTACAGAATGAGCTTTTGTTGCTTTATTTGGCTTCAGACATTCCTAATTGGTGCAGTTCAACTTGTTTTCTGTAAAGTGGTAAGCATAGATCTGAATACAACATATTTTGGTTTGGTGTTTACTATCAACTGCAGTTGTTCTTTTGCAATACTGAGAGTTTTAAAGAAGCCATCTCCAGGGGAGGGGGGCAAGGACAGATCCAGTTTGGTGAAGAGAAGGGCTTTTAAGTTAGTGCTGTACTTCCAAGCAATTGCAGTTGTTGGTTATTTACCTCTGATTTCAGTTCTTAACTTTTCCGGTCTTTACTCGGTGGACTCACGATGCGTGTTGGAGTCCGTTACATATGCATTTATGGTATGGGTTGGAGGCACCTATCCCTTCATTTACCTCCACAAAGCTTGGACAGAGAAAAACAAAAAGAAACTTGGCACCAACGTTTTCCAGCTGTAGCTACAAACGAAACAGTTTGCAGAGATTTCCATTCATCCATTCCACGCCATGTTATCACAGCATCCAGTTCCTTGGAGCAACTAGACTAAAGGTTTGTCTTATAGTTGCCAATCCATGGAGCTGTTTCAGTTCTAACTGCTCATGGGAATTTAAATAGATATGTGTAATGTTTTTGTTTTTTGGTGTTTTCTTTGAGAGCAGAATCCAAAAAAAACTTTGTGTTCATGGTATGTTAAAAATACAGAATCCATTTTGTTGAGTAGGAAAATACTGTGGTCTACTTTCTGCATCACAAAAACATTTATCTTTCAAAAAAAATGTACAGAGCAACGTACTTTAAGAAGCTCACCACTTGAACTCCACAAACATTTTAATGAGGAACTTGATTGATTGTTGATCAGAGCTGGGGTTTCTCCGGGTGCCATGACCTCCACTGGCCTTTCTAGATGCACAGCGGAGTCTAAAATCCCAGGGATACAGATTTAGGCTCAAATCTCTGTTTCTTGTCTCCAGGATTTTTTCTTTACAGTAGCTTAGAGGTTGCTAAGTGACTGGAAGGAGTTGTTAATTTGTTTTTATGTCAAATAAATTTTCAGAGAAGGAAAGTAACAGGAATATTCATATGATGCTAATTAATACCAGATTGAAATGTATTGTCTTGTCAACAGATTGCCCTTTATAAATGTGTGTTCACTGTCAGTCAGAAGAAAGAGATGTTGAAATGTGGTAGGAAAACAAAAAGTAATGTATCCAGCCTGCTCTGACCCCACTATGGACTGTAAACAGAGATGAACATAGCCGGGTGTGAAGTCATCCTTAAAAAATATCTTTAAAAACGTCTCCTGAAGACAGTCTACTGTATGTTCTGTAGGCAGCCTTGGATTGGGTTGGGGAAGCGGCTGTTACCACCTGTAATTGTTTGGATTATTCACATTTGAAATAAAGAGAAAAAAAACAAACACAACAAGAGCCATGACATATTTGTGGAAACCCTTTGTGGAAACCCTTTAAATAAAAAAAAAAAGATGAAAATACCTTACCTCCAGCTCCAGCAAAGCCAAGTCAATTCAGCCGCCATTTTTCTGCGTGCGGGTGCCACCATATGGAGCCGGTTGACACTTTTTATTTCTCAACAGAAGTCTATAGGATTTTGGCTTCTTGGATCAAACAGGTACTTCCTGTTTGGAAACGGGGGGGTCAAGCAGTCTAGTGATTTCCATCCTATGGACCCTACCTGAGTCAGCTGCCTCTCCTTTGCCGTGTGGCAAATTTGCTGCTCAGTGCCTGTCCAAAAATGTGTTCATAAGCTTGATGCCCAGCCGCGTGTGGGAGGAGCTACCAGATGTTTAAAGTCTGATGCTCTCCTGCCCACCATCCAGCCTCTTGGGGTCAGCATAGCTTATCCTACGAGTTGATCTCGTCACTGAACACATGTTCAATTCTTGCACATGTTCAACACATCTTCAAAGATGAGTCCCTGATTGGTAGATGCGACATAGCGACCTCGCCAAAGTTCAGACATTTTTGAACTCGTGCCACACTACATAAATCAAGCTGCTGCTGGACTGCTGCGTCTGTTGCTGATATCAAGCCATAGGACATCAGATTGTGTCTGTACCATTGATAACATTGAAACTGGCCTCCTCTGACACTGGAATAGTGTTTGATGTAAACACAGTTTTCACTTTTATATGTTTGGGGTTGTGCAGGGGTTGCATTGCAAATTCTTGTAGTTGCTATAGCAACCCCAAGCTGCCAGCTAGAGCTGTCACTGTTTGTTGTATAAGAATAGATCAATTAAAGCTCAATGTTTATGTTTTGGTTTGGCTTTCATTTGCCAATTGTCCATTTTCAATAAGCTATACTGAAAAGGCTTTACTTTTCTGAGTAAAGTTGAATTAAAATTGGGAAGAATTGCATTCCAAGACAATTCTCTGGACTAAATGTAAACAAAATAGTGAACTAAAAAAGGAGAAAAAACACATTTGACTGTAATGCTTTAATCTTTAATCAGAATATTACAGGAAATTGTTCATTTTTAGCAAGAAAAGTATTTCGTGTTGGGTTGCCATGAAAACCAAACAAAATCACATATTTTGCAAACTTTAGTCACATGCTTAGTCTATGCCACAAACACATTTTATTTCCACAAAAGCTGAATAAATGCAATGAAACGTAGGTAACAGAAATAACTATTTTTTGCATGAGAGAAGACCTTTAGAGCTAATATCTAAATTGTATAGACTACCATGTGTCTCTTCATGATAAACTTGGGTTTGACAACAGGAAACAGACTTTAAATTTGGGCTGCTAACCTAAAACAGGATGCAAATTAAAACAATGTATTCCTACAAAAAGTTTTTTCAAACAAGACTTGTGTAGTTGGAGCTATGACGGTTATAGTCAGTGGGTATTTACAAAAAAGTCCACATTTTCTCCTTTTGTTTTGAGTTTTGAATCAGCTGTTTTTCTCTCAGCGTCTCTGATTTCTGTAGATCAAAGCCTCTCAGTTCGTCTATCCAATCAAAAAACTTTTTTATGACACAAAACAGAAATTTTACAAATGACTCAGTGATGAAGAAGAAGGCATGGTGCCTAATTGGTAAACTTTTTCTAAATTAGTATTGGATATTTTTTCTCTGATGTTTTTTTTTTAGTAGCCAGAGCGCCTGTGTGTGTTGCTGTCTTTAAGTGTAAGTTAACTAGAAAAGGTGAAAAACCCAATTTATATCGATTCTGATGCTATTTTGTGTCAGATGTGGTCACTTAGTTTGGGATCTCAAAGAGTTAAAAAATCACTGAGATCAATAATTCATGGTACAATAGACTCAAAAACCAAGAGTGCTTAAGTCAAACAACTATCATGAAAAGTATTGAACTAATTTAAGAAAATAATAACAATGTAGGATTATAATCTTTATTGTTGAAATAAAAGTATGACGTATACTCTTTTTATATATATTTGTATGTTTATATATATATTTGTATACTCAACTAATTAAAACTGTTTGAGTTTTAATTAGCCAGTATCTCTAGAAACTGTATTACAATCTTAGGCTTTCTAGGTACACCCAAAAATGTAAGTGATGTTTTTTAGAACTTCTAATTTTACAAATCTCAAACAATGATGATTATTTGAGTGATTATGATTATTAATGATTTCTTTTTCCCTTTTGTTCATGCTAATACAGGAGACTAGGAACTGCTTGTTCCTCAATCAAAACACCAGCTTTGCACAACAAAGAAACCTAAAATACTTAAGTTTTGGAAACACTTAAATGTTCCCTTGAATGTATTGAGGTAATTTATCATTACAAACCCATATTTCAGAACATGTAGATTAGCTGCAATAACTAAACTAAGGCACACTGTTAAGAATATTTTAAAAAAAAAGTTTTTGCATACAGCAAGCATTTTGTCTTTGGTCACAAAATAAAATATACAGATCATTTCTTACATTTTACATGCCCCTTTACTTTCACAGAAAATAGTGTTAGTTTTATCATTTCTGAATTAGGTTAAAGACGTGTTTATGCGTCTTTAACTTTCTCGTCATAAGTTCCAGTGCCCTTGTAAGCTGCCACATAGCCACTGGTGTCTGGAATGTCCTCACGTCCCGCCTTTCCTTTCCCTTTTCCTGACTCGTCAAACCGCTCCTTGTGGGAACCGGTGTATTTGGTAGTGTCGGTCAGTCTGTCCACTGCTGCAGCCTTGGCCACTTTCTAAAAGCGTGGGACAAAGAAATGTGTGAGTATAGAGTTTAGTTGATAAACCTATAAAAAGAGAAACAAATTCACACAGCGAAGCACAAAATTACTTCATTTCAATGTCAGTTCCTCCAGGATCTTACAGGACTTTTTTGTGATTGTTGCAGCGCAAACAGCCTGAAGTTGCAGCATTTTTTCTTAAAAGTTGGGATCAAAGTTGCAATATTTTTTAATACGAATTTTTAACAAAAGACTTTTTGCAACTTCACAAAAACCAAATAACAATAATAAATTAAATAAAACAAACGCAACTGGGAATTTTGAACATTTATATAATAGCACCATGCTTGATATATTTTACACAAAAAGGACCAACATTATTATTTATTTATTATTATTTATCCTTAAAAGTTCAAATATAACTACAGACAGAAAGTTGGCTCCCTGAGGTTATATTTGTTTTTTTTATGTCTAAAGTGAGCATGTAGGCTTAAAAAATATACATATTCTGGAGATTAAACAATTATTTCCTTTTTTTTTCTTTTCATGTTTCTTTTGGTTACTTAGCCTTAATTCAGTCTCTTTTATTTTGTTATTACTAATGCTTAAAACAAACTCCAACTTTTCAGTAAAAAATTTTGAGTCTAAAACTGAATTTGTGATATAACTCAGACATTATCAGGAAACTAGTTTTGTGTTAGAGAGATCACTTGGAGTAAACACCTGCATCTTTTTCCTGTTAAAAAAATCTTTTAAATACATTATAATTGCGTAAATTAAACATTTCTTGTTTTTGAAAAAGACTCGGGAATTGGTTGAATTTGCGGGAATTGGTGCAGTTGTAGCGCTGCAACATTTTGGAGGGTATTTCCCCAAGTCCAGTTCCAGGACATTTGATATCAAATAAATGCTAACTGTAAATGTATGTAGTTAAGACGGCAAATACTGAATTTTCAAATAAAATGTTTACAAAACATCAACAACTGCATTTTCAATACAAACTGCTCTTTCTCAACATAAAGGTGATCGCAAAATTAAATGCGCTAAAGTAAATGTGAAATAATGTACAAAAGTAAATCAGTTAACAAAACATGACATTCAGCAGGACTCCACAGAGTCTTGACTTAAGATGTCGGGATCAAAGTTCAGGACTCACAGTGACTCCGACGTTGGCAGGTTCCTTCCCAGCAAGCAGACTGTAAAGCTGCTGAAGAGCCTCGTCTTTGCTCTTGCCTCTGAAGCGCTTGGGGGCCAGTTCAGTCAGAGCCTGGTTGAACTGCTCGAAGGTGATTACACGAGCTGACTTTGCCCTGAAAACACACACAAAGTAGATTCTAAGGAAATGAATACTGTTATTGTTTTAGATTTAGATGTGAACACAAAATCCATTACTGAACAATGTTGAACTTTGCTACATGAAACGGTTCACTGCTCCACATGTCAATCAGAATATTACCATCACACATTTGCAGTTTGATTGCTATAAAGTTGTTTAAAAAGGCCAAAAGTGAAAAAAAAAAAAACAAAAAAAAACAGCTATATTAAAAAGGCACACTCAGAGGCCATAAATGCACGCCTCCGTATTTGCATGTTTTTAACTTCAATGGAATATAATGACCATACCTGGTAAAAAAAAAAATAAAAAAAAAATGTTGATTGTTTTCTTTTTTATGATTTTCACTCTCATTGAGTTGTTCGGGAGTTTTACAGTCTAAAGAAAAATCTACGCCATTAGACTTTGTTCAAGTCTTTAAACATAAGCTAGAGTTTTTGTGCTCACATTCTCTTTTTACTTGAATTCTCTTTTTCTTTTTTATAATGTTTTGTCTCCAGTCTATTTTAAAAACAGACCGTAACATTTTTATGTTTTTGATTCTTTTGTGATCAATGAATACGTTTGAATACGTTTATTTAACTTCTTGTTCATCGTGTGAGACTCGTGTCTATATTTTGCATTTGCTGATTGCTTTTCAATGTTTTGTCATTATAGTATTTCATGATTGTTTAAAGGCAAACACTGATAATTCATGAGTAATATTTTTCCCTCATTACGGATGTTGTATGGAGTTGTTGTATTCAATCTCCAATTTCATAACATTACTAATTTATTAACCAAATTTAGGGTGGAATATTCCCGTATTTACCTCTTTAACACTACATCTAATCTGGACCTTGAATTGTAACATTGCTGTTTTGTGTTTATTCTCTCACTAAAAACAGAATTCCTTCCATATGCTGACATTTTTAAATGCTAAAAGTCAGTCATTGAGTAGGAATTTCTCAACGTAATGTGTACTGTCACACCCCAAGTTTTTCAATTTTTTAAAGAAGTTGCTTAATCAGGACCTGGAACACACTAAAGGAAAAAACACACACAGGCCCTGCTGTGGACAAGGCTGAGACTGCAGTGCAGTTTGGGTGGAGAATAAAGAGCCAAGCTTGTGACTCAAACATCCGTGGACCATATGACCAAAGTAGAACCAAGTACGAGGGCCACTGACCACTGACTGGAGGGCGAGATGCTGTGAGTATCGCGAGAATCGACGAGACGTGTGTGGTGAGTTAACTTGGCGGCGCGAAAGTGGTTGAACAAACATTTCCACCTGCTTTTTTTTCTTTCCGCCATATAAGTAACAATTACAACAAAATTCATTAAACCTTTAAAAAGATTATTAAGTCCTTGACAGCCTGGAGGACCTGGAGAGCTTCATAGACGAGTGTTTTAATACCTTCGTCATGGGGAAGACCAACACCACCACTCCTTCCTCCAAACGCGGCCGTCCTGAAGACTCTCCCGGGGCCTCCTCTTCTCCAGGCAGCGGCGTCAGTGAAATCCTGGAATCCATTGATAAAAAACTTTCCAGCCTTGATTGCCGTCTAAACTTGCTGGAGATCCTCCATAAAGAATTCCAAGGCCTGCGAGAGTCCCTGGAGTTCAGCCAGCAGCAGGTACAGGAGCTCGCAGCGGAGAACCAGGCCCTCAGAGAGACCGTCCAGACTCTGAGCAGCGACACCGCTCGTCTCTCTGAGGAGAACCGCTCCATCAAGGAAACCCTCCTGGATCTTCAGGCGAGGAGCATGAGGGACAACCTGGTCATCTCTGGGATTCCAGAGGAGGCGGGAGAAGACCCGGAGGCCACGGTGAAGTCCTTCATGGAGGTCCACCTGAAGCTCCCCAAGGAGGAGGTCCAGAAGATCTCCTTCCACAGAGTTCACCGACTCGGAGGAAGGAGGTCTGACAACCAGCGTCCGAGACCCATAGTGGCTAAATTCGAGCACTTTAAACAGAAGGAGCTGGTGAGGAGCCGCGGCCGGGAGCTGAAGGGAACGCACTTCAGCGTCAACGACCAGTTCCCGGCGGAGATCCTCCGGCGCAGGAAGATTCTTTTCCCGCTGAGGAGGAAGCACCTCACCGCCGGGTCTCGAGCTGTTGTTTCGGTAGACAGACTCTACGTGGATGGACGGCTCTTTCGGGACCCCGAGATCACCCCGTGGCTGCGCTGAAGACCCGCAGCTGCTGCGATCAGAACTTCCAGAATACGCTGATGAAACCAGCTAATCTGATTTAAATTAATGGAAAATCAGCTCGTCAACACATCATCCACACCTCCATCTCGTCAAAGCAGTTTATTTCTCTCCCCTCTCATGTTTACGTTGTTTTGTTGTGTTTGTTTTTTCTTGTTTTTCTTTTCTTTTTTCCTCTTTTTATTCCCCACCTCTTCCCCCCTCCTCCTCATATTTAAAAGAACTAAAGGCAACACACCCCCGGTAAGTAAACATTTACTCATGCACGAGAAAGGCGCGCGCACGTACACGCGATCCCGCACACACTCGCCGACATACCGCAAAAACCTCACATAGGCTCATATAGGACACATACAACAAGTAACTCACACAGCCAGAAAACGTTCATGCGCACAAACACACAGCGCTTCTCTGCGCACTGGTCAGCGGGCACGCGCACAGGAATCACAGACGCATGCGTATTACTTAGTATAACACTCAGTCAGTGTAGTCATGTCCAGTCTGAACATCTTTAGCTGGAATGTGCGTGGACTTGGCTCTGGGCCAAAGAGGCTGAAAGTTTTCAACCATCTGAATGATCTAAAAGCAGATCTAGTTTTACTGCAGGAGACCCACTTATCTAAATCAGCTGATCATCTCCTGTGCTGCTCACAATTCCCGTCCATCTACTCAGCAAGTTACAACTCCAAACAAAGAGGAGTTGCTATTTTAATTAATAAAAATATGACATTTACCCATAAGAACACAATTGTTGATCCAGAAGGCAGATTTGTAATTATTAACATATCTGTTCAGAATAAAGATTTCTGTATAGCCAGCATCTATGGTCCCAATGCTGATGAATCCTCCTTCTTTCACAGATTCTTCACTTCACTCTCGGTTCACGCTGACTCCACAATAATTATAGGAGGAGACCTCAACTTGGTCCTTGATGCTGAACTTGACAGACTGAGCACAGCAGGACACCAGCGCACATGGCGATCTGCAAGTATTTTGAAACAGTACATGGATGAGTTGGGTCTCTGCGACGCTTGGCGCTCATGTCACCCAGACGCTAAAGGGTTTACTTTCTTTTCTCCAGTTCACCACTCACAGTCTCGCTTAGACTACTTACTAGTCAGTAATTCTCTTTTAAAAGATGTCAAGGATTCCAACATTCATCCAATTATCATTAGTGATCATGCACCAGTTTCTGTAAATATTTCTAGAGATATACCCAAACCTTCAGGCTTAACCTGGAGGTTTAACACTTCTCTGTTAAAAGATCAAGAGTTCATTCAGTTCTTTAAAAAAGAGTGGGCAACCTTCTTGGAATTTAATGATACTCCTGATATTTCACCATGTGTTCTTTGGGAAACAGCAAAAGCAGTGATGAGAGGAAAAATAATCTCTTATTCAACAAATAAAAAACACAAAGAGAAAGCAGATCTATTAGAGATAGAAAATAAAATCAAAGATCTAGAGGCTGCTTATGTTGCTTCTGCACAAGAGCACATTCTGGAAGATCTGAAAAATTTAAAGCTTCAGTTAAATGATATCATCAATAAGCAAACACAATTCCAAATACAAAAACTTCGACTCGTAAATTTTGAAAACTCAAACAAATCTGGTAAATTCTTAGCTAATCAGCTTAAAATTAATAAAGAAAAAGCAACAATTACTTCTATTATGGACCACACAGGAAATGTCACTCATGACCCGGTTAAAATTAATAAAACATTTAAAGATTTTTATAAAAACTTGTACACATCAAAGGTCAATCCATCAGAGCAAAGTATGAACTCATTTCTTAATAATGTAACTCTACCCAGATTAAATGAGGATCAAAGCTCAAACTTAGACTCTCCGCTCTCATTGGCTGAACTTCATGAAGCTCTGTTGCTGATGCCCAACAACAAAGCTCCAGGGCCTGATGGCTTTCCTGCTGAGTTTTATAAGGAATTCTGGGAACAGCTGGCACAAACTTTTTATAAAATGGTTACATTTATCAAGGAAAGCCAATCACTGCCACCACACATGAATTCAGCTAACATAATCCTCCTTCTTAAACCAGAAAAAGATCCCACAATTCCTTCAAGCTATCGCCCCATTTCTCTAATTAACGCAGACGTAAAAATTATTTGCAAAGCACTCGCACAGAGAATAGAAAAAATCACTCCTCATATAATTCACCATGATCAAACTGGATTCATTAAAGGTAGACACTCAAGTGATAATGTCCGCAGACTTGTAAACATAATAGATTTTGCCACCATTAAAAAACAGGAAATGACCATACTCTCGTTAGATGCTGAAAAAGCATTTGACAGAGTAAACTGGAAGTTCCTCATTGCTGCCCTCCATAAGTTTGGGTTTGGGGAATCCTTCATTGATTGGATTAAAATATTATATCACAACCCAAATGCATCAGTCAGAACCAACAATCAGACTTCTGACAGGTTTTTTCTTGGTAGAGGGACCAGGCAGGGTTGTCCACTCTCCCCCTCTCTTTTTGCTATATTTATTGAACCTTTGGCTGCAGCAATAAGACAGCGTGAGAGCATTAAAGGAATTACAACAAAATACAGTAATCATAAAATTAGTCTTTATGCTGATGACATATTACTTTATCTAAACAATTCACATTCCATTAGTGAAACCTCAACAATTATTAATGAATTTTCCTCTATTTCAGACTACTCAATTAACTGGAACAAATCAGTTTTATTGTCACTGAATGGTAATGCGGAGCAAACTACCTCAATCCCAGTCAAATCAGGCAATATCAAATATCTAGGTATTTATTTCTCCCCGAAACTATCAGAACTGGTGCAACTAAACTACACCCCGTTACTGAAAAGTATACAGGACGATCTAACCCGCTGGGTCAACCTGCCTCTTTCACTCATGGGTAAGATAACCACAGTAAAAATGAAAATTTTACCCAAAGTTAATTATCTCTTCTCAATGATCCCCACACAACCACCACTAAAATGGTTCCAAACATTAGACTCAGCCATATCCAGCTTCTTATGGAACAATAAACCTGCAAGAATTAGTCTAAAAACTTTAAAATCTGGAAAAAGCTGTGGAGGCTTAGAATTACCTAACTTCCAGAACTATTTTCTTGCCAATAGATTGCAATACATCTTAAGATGGTTAAAAAACAATCCAGAAACCAACCCATGGATGGATCTGGAACAGGCATTCTGTGGAAAGATCAACTTGTCAGATCTACCATTTATCAGCCCAAAAATAAAAAAACTTGACTGCTACCAAAGTAGTAATATAAGCACTACTTTAACAGCCTGGTGGGAATTTCTTAAAATGTCAAACTCTTCAGTTTTACCATGCAAAATGACACCCATCTGGAACAATCCAGACATCCTGATAAATAAAAAAATGTTGCACTTCCCTGCTTGGCAAGCAGGGGGCGTAAGACTACTTGAGCACTTAATTATAGACAGAAGATTCATAACGCACCAAGAACTACAAGAAAAACATGGAATAAATAAATTCTTGGAATATCAGCAACTTAAATCTGTAATTACTAAAACATTTAAATCCAGTGACAATGACCTAAAATTACCAGAACTAGTTACCTCTATGATTAATTTTTCATTGAATAAAACTCTCTCCAAAATATACAAACTCATATGCAACTTAGATAACAAAGTCTCAATTCCAACAACAAAATGGGATGCAGACTTAGGCAGAAGTACAGACACAAGCTTCTGGTCAGAAATTTGTCTAAATACCTTCAAACTAACAAAAAGTCCAAACCTACAACTAATCCAATTTAAAACTCTTCACAGAATTTACTTTACTGGACAGAGGATGTTCAAGATGGGTCTCAAAAACTCAGACATTTGTGAGCATTGTGATAGTAATTTACCTGACAATTACATGCATGCTCTGTGGTTCTGTACACCTGTACAGGCTCTCTGGCAACAGGTATGTGCTGATTTATCAGTCTGGCTTAAGGTTTCAATCACAGCCTCACCTTCACTTTGTGTGCTGGGTGACATGAGTGCCATCGATACAGAGGGAAGATTAGCACCTTTAATCTTCATAACTCTTTGTATAGCAAAAAAAACAATTTTATTAAACTGGAAAAACAAGAAAAATATTAGTGTAAGTCATTACAGGAATCTGCTATTGGATCATATCAGCTTGGAAAAAATGTCAACTAGGAGTTCAAATAACCTGGAAGGAATTCGGGCTCTCTGGTCTCCCATAGCTAACGCCATAACTTAGGGGGCGGGGTTCTTGGGTGTCGCCGCGCCCTGGATGTCTGCCGGGATTTTGGTGCCGGGGTCGGGGCCTCCCTGGCACCTGGTGGGGGTGGGGGGGCTCTGTTAGTCGGGGGGTCTGGTACGGCGCCTGGATGGGGCAAGCGCGGGGGCTGCGTGGTCTCCCGGGCCTGGGCGGGGGGGGTGTGGGTGGTGCATTGGGTGGGGGTCTGGCTTGGCTCGGGGGGTGGTCCTTCTGCGTGCGCTGGGGGGCTTGCGTGGGGCCCTGGTCCTGGGGGTCTGCCTGCGCTGGATGGGTGGCCCGTCTGCACCCGGGGGCTGGGATCACTCCTTCTCCGGCCCTGGGACGGGGTGGGGCAACCCTCTTGGGGCCTGCGTTTGCTCCAGGGGAAGCATACCATGGCGGGGTCTGGGGGGAGCGGGCCGGGGGGGGGGGGGGTGTTCATGGGTAAGAAGGGGGGTCCACCACCAGTATGGGACCCTTGAGACTTCCTCGGGCCCGCTGGTACCTGGCCAGGCAGCCACAGGGGCGGTGCTTGGGGGGGGGGCCGGGGCTTGCGCCTGGGGGATGGCCCCCTCTCGGCTCCTCTCTCTTTGTGTGGGGTGGGGGGTGTGGGGCCTGGAGGGTCGGCTTCCGGGCGGTGGGGCCTCTGCCCTGGGGAGACTTGGGCCCAATGCTGGGGGGGCGGGGGGACGGTTGTTTCACCATCGGGGGTCAGTCTGGTAGCTGTCCCCGACCTCCCCTCCTTCCTCATACAAACACTTATTAGGTTGGAGGGGGGTGTGCTTGCGGAATACTTCGAGGGGCCGAGCCACTTGGCAGTGGTCCCCCCTCTCCGCACAGTTTCGCCCCCTTCTCTTGGTTTTAAATGCACCTTAGACACGTAGGACCCTTGGTGGGGGGTGCTGGGACATCACTGCCAGCAAGCAGGAGATGTCCTCCTAGTGCTCAACCCTCCAATTTTAACTGCACCGTAGACATTTAGGGCTCCTTGGCGAGAGGGTGATTGGACATCCCTGTAAGCAATCAGGAGATGTCCCCAGTGCCCTGCTCGCCAATTTTAACTGCACCCTTTATGACACACACCCTTCAACCACAAGAAACACACCTCAACATACACACACAAATACATTACACAAGGAAGATGGGAATACTGATCTTCTGTCCCCTACCCCATCCCCGGTGGGGGAACAGGGCCTTCAGCGGTGGCGGCCTTGTCTCTTGGGTGTCGGCCTCCTGGGCCCGGCGGCCCCCTCCCCACGCAGGGAGAGGGATCCCTCAGTCCTCTGGCAAGTCCATGAGCGGGGGATCATATTCCATCTGAGCCGGGGGGGTGTCTGTGTCCTTGTGGTGCGGGTTCTGGTCCTTACCCTCGGGTGACGGGCCCCTTCTAAGTCACAACATAGGAGAGC
The DNA here is from genome assembly GCA_014656515.1 of Oryzias celebensis. Lineage (NCBI taxonomy): Eukaryota > Metazoa > Chordata > Actinopteri > Beloniformes > Adrianichthyidae > Oryzias > Oryzias celebensis. Next base: position 26,924,005 of record BNCR01000001.1, on the reverse strand, counting down.
CTGGTCAGGCTACGTACTCCTTCGGGGACCCCCACTTCTATTGGTCATCCCTCCTCTAGGTGGGGGTAGCCGACCCCTGCTGTGCTCTCTTCTGGATCTCCGCAACTGCCTGGAGCTTCGGAGCGGGTCTCCCTTGGGGGGTCCTGGCTCGTACCTGGGGCTGGGGTGGGGGGATGCTCAGAACTCCTGGGTGGTGGTGGGCGGCTTGTCTGGGGTGGTGGGGCTCTCGGGGGTGGGGCCCCGCGCTGGACCGCCCGGCGCGGTGGGGGGGCTGCTCTCCTGACTGGGCTGGGCCCTGCGCTCTGCGCTTCCGTACCTCACTGCGCTCGGGTGTTGGGGGCCCATGTGGTGGTCCTGCGGGCCCTGGTCTGGGTGCTTGGCCGGACTACCTGGCGGGCGGATCACCTCCATTGACCCCACAGTATGGGTGCGGGGGCGGGCCCTGGTCGGCGCTGCTGCCTCGGCGGGGGTCTTGGTGTGGGGATGTCTGGGAGCTCTCCCTCCTTTTTTTCTTTCCATTCCTTCATCCACTTCAGCTTAACATAACATTCACCTGAGCACAGGCGTCAGCTCACATTTGCACCTTCAAACAGTGTGCGTGTCAGAATGTAATGCTTTACATGTGTGGGTTGGTATGCACAAGTGTGCGTGTAAACTGGTTGTGGACAAGTTTGTGAACACTCTTGGAGCTGGCAGGTATGTTTGTAACAGCTGAGTGTGTGGACAGGCCCCGCCCATTTTAGACCAACACTCACTATTGTAATGGGTATAAGCTTCAGCATTTTGTTGCCTGTAGACTTGCAATTCTACTTTCTCCTTCCATTGGTCATCCTCTGGAATCTATACCACCCCCCCCCCCACCCCCCCCTCTTTTCCCCCTTTCTTTTTCCGTCCGGTCCAACAAAAAGAACACAAACAAAATTAATATTAATAAAGTTTCGTTGAAATTACAAAAGGGGCTTATACCAACATACATTTTGTGTTCCCAATGATTTATAACCCCCGATTGTGAGAGTAAAATCTGTCTAATGCAAGAGGCTCTCAGCTCATATCTGTTTGCTCAGCTGTTGGACAGGACAAGTTTAAAAAAAAAAAAAAAAAAAAAAAAAAAAAAAAAAAAACAAACATCCGTGGAAGTTCCTTGTCTTCTGGTGTTCTGATGACTTTTAGGCACGGTGATGAAAAATGTCCACCAAATGAAAACTTGAAACATGTTAAGCTGCATTAAGTCACAACAGAAATGTTGACCCAAAAGAAGACCTCAGGTAATACTAATCACTTCACTTTTCACAGTTTGCTTGGTACAGTTTGTGTTCAGAATTGAAAAAAGGTTTTATAATATTGTGCTAATTAAGAAGATTACAAACCAGCTCTGAAACCCTTTGAATTTTCAGTTTCACATTAAATAAAATGACATTAAGATTCCGTTTGATGTCACTGCTACATTACAAGCCATCAGTACAAAAGCACGACTGATTAATGCGATGGTGGACCTGAAGGACAATCACAACAACAAATCTCTCAATGCAAACACAAATTAAAGATCACAACAACAAATAAGAAAAACTACATTACATTTTAGAAATCCAAGCTAAATTCCAGATACCAAAACACAGTTTAAAAATGAAATGAAATAAATTAAAATATTGCCGAAAACAAAAGTAATTTCCAGAAATCAACATGAAATGTTGAAAAATGAAGTAAAAGAAGACACTGGAAAAGGTAACTTTATATTACTGCTTCTTTTGTTTCATTTTTTTACATTTCAGTTTGAGCTCTGGAATTTACTTGTTTTTCGAAATGTTTTTCTTTCTACAGAAACTGGAAAAGGTAGGTACTATGGGACATCGCTGATTGGATGATGTTTGTCCATCATTACAACCAAAGGTTATTGGGCATGAAGTGATACTACGTACTAATCATACAACTTGTGTATTATTTTTTGAATATATAATATACATAATATTGAATATACAATACAGAATTTAATATTGAAGACGCATTTCAAAATGTCAAAAGTCATCATTCAATTGATAGTTCCTACTTTTGCGATCCAGTAACAAGGAATCAGAATTTGACGTGTGCTGAACTCTAAAGCTGACATGAAGGAATATCGAAGTCTTCATAGCATAATGTAACTGCTCTCTTATCATCACTTGTATTAAGCAGCAATCCTAAAGGTAAAAGAAATAAACACCTGTTTATTTTATTTAGTTAAAATCAATCATTTAGTTGTAGCTTGAAGAACTAAATCTTACTTGACTTTGCTGAAAACAATGTCTACATCTGTGGTGGTCACGTTCTTGCCATCAGTGATGTGGCAGTCTTTGCAGATCTTAGCAAAGTTCTTGCCATTCATCTCTTTTCCTGTGGCTTTGGTGTCTCCATGAACGGCGAACTTCTGGAAGGCGGTCTCGACTTCAGCCAGAGAAACTGTACCGTCAGCCATGCTAGTTACACACAAAACTTTACATCAGTTGAGCCTAAAAATACAAAGTGTTAAGACAGACAAATCACTCACTTGGACAGTTATGTTTGGACTGATTTCAAATTAATAGCTAAATGTAGTTAAATTTAAGTAGTAAACCAATTTCCAGAGCCAGCAAAAGATCAGTGAAAGATGACATTAATGTCCTCTAGTTTGTATTAAATATATAATATATACTTTGTGGGCCAAAAACGTACTTGGCAGCCCCCAATTCTGCAAGTTGTCTCACTTTAAAAAATGAGAGGTCTGTAATTTTTTTTTTCATAGATACACTTTTTCAAATAGGGGGAAAGACTGAATAAAATAATGACCAAAGAAATCATTCTGTAGGATATTAAGGGGATTTGTATATTGGTGCAGAGCAAAAGTATTGAACTAAAATCGTGCATCTCTTTACTTTGGGATGTAACGCTGTTGGCTAATATTTCCTGCAGTTGTTCAGCAGGCTTGTGAAAATGTATCTATGATGAATATTACAGACCACTCTCATCTTTTTAAATGGGACAACACACAGAAGTGGTGATTGCCAAATGCTTTTTTTCCCACTTTATATTATTATACATTGATGCTATTAGTAAATTGGCTGCTTGGCTGCCAAGAAATTGCCTTTTCTCTCCTGTACACACGCAGATACTTGTGCTGGTGTTACAGAAGCTGCTCTCCAGCCACTTTAATTAAATTACATCAGTTTCCTAATAGCTTCTCTGCACTATAGTCCGGAGTGCATGTTTCTGCCCTCTCCTTTTCTTTTACTTAGCTATTTTCATGGCCACACACACACAGTGCAACTTCTACCTCATTTTATACTTCAGACATATTTTCTATGCAGTTAGGGAGAGTTAACATGCTCACTTTTAAATATGTGAGCATGTTGATCTGACAGAACGAGACACAATAGACCTGAATAAGAAAACAAATCTTTTGTAAACATTACATGTCTTAGATTGCATCACCAAAAACAAGTGTAGTCTACTTCCAATGCAAATTTAAGGAATACGTGTCTTAAAGTTTTATTCAAGAACTGAAGCACACAACAATGGACGCTTATTTATGCTGTTAATTGATTCCCATTGCCTGTCCGTTTGCCCCAGATCAGTGCACCCCAAACTTTGACACAATAATGGAAACAAATGGCGTACCTGCTTTTGTGAAAGGAGGATGCTCTGTTAGGATTTTGGCAGATCTGTTTGGTTGCTTTGTCTTTTTCTTGTCTGTCTTTGTCCTCTCGCTCCCCTCCTTCCTGCCGCTCCCTGCTTATTCACAGTAATGACACAGATGGAGTGATACAGAAAGGCAGGGAGGAGAAGGGAGGAGGGAGAAAGTACCAGTCAGCACAACAATGACATCATAGCTGCTCAGTCCCACTATATTAGCTCATTCTACCCCTTTCTTTCGCCGTGCAGATTTGCTGGATGGATTCAAGGATTCCTCTGGCATCTATTATTTTTTTACTTTATTCATTTTTTTAGAAGCTAGCTGGCTAGCTTGCTTTCTCTAGCTAGCTAGCTAGTGAGAGAGAGAGAGAGAGAGAGAGAGAGAGAGAGGAAGAGGGAGGGAGATAGGGACATCATACATTTTTGTAGGCTTGTTTTTCCTAAATTATAAACCTTGTTCTTTAATATCAAAACATGTAAATATAAAAGATCAGCTCCCAGTAACATTTCCTGACAGTTCCACCTCTTGCACCACCGTCCGAACCATTTAAAGAGAGGGTAACTCAGTGGTCACACAAATGTATGTTTTTATCAACAAATTACACTCCCTTAGAGATAGGATGAGAAGCCTGGTCACCCAGAGAGAGCTCAGTGTAGAGTCGCTGATCCTCCACATGGAAAGGAGCCAGTTGTGGCGGCTTGGGCATCTAGTCTCGATGCCTTTTGGAAGCCCCCTAGGGAGCTGTTCCAGGCATTTCCCACATGGGTGGAGGCCCCAGGGAGGACTCAGGACACACTGGAGTGACTGCATCTCTTGGTTGGTCTGGGAACACCTCAGGGTCCCCCCAGAGGAGCTGGAGGAAGTAACCGGGAAGAGGGAAGTCTGGGCATCTTTGCTTAGACTGTTGCCCCCACAACCTGATCCTGGATGAGAGGAAGAAAGTGGATGGATGGATGGATGGATGGATGGATGGATGGATGGATGAATGGATCGATGGATCGATGAATCGATGGATGGATAATTCCTAGTAGTAACTTTAACAATGTTAAAGTTAAAAAAAGCAACAAATAAAACTGTTATTCTTCAAACTTCCTAACTTTCAAAGCAATGACTGTAGCATGAAAGCAGCAGCTTTTCAAATCCTTAGTCTGAGAGCCTGTTCCTCTTTGGTGACAAGACAAGCTTTCCAAAATTTAACAGTCTCTCTACAGGTGTACTAAAGACAGTAGCTGCACTGCACCTTAGTAAAATGTTGTTGATAAGTGAAAAGTGAAAAGCCACTCGGGGAGTCCAGTCCCTGCGAGGTTGATCCAAAATAATCTGCTACTTGGCTCTCAGCACTGGTGAAAGTGTCCTCTTCATCCTCCACAAAACAAAAGAAATCATTGTCTTGGGTTGAACTAGACCAGCTGCTTTTATAATGTCCTGCTTACCACCACCTCTCTGCAAGAACATCAGTCATTTGTCAGCTCATCAGCTTGGCCTGAGTCTGTCAACCTGACTCTGCTCTGTGTGACCCAGCTCAGCCCGAACCTGCCCTATCTGATCCAGCCTGCCGGACTTTGCCTGTCTCAATACCTCCTGCTGTGTTCCACATCCTCCAGAAAAAAAGCCGGTGTTACTTCTGTCTGAGTTTTGTACATTCTGGGGTTCAGTTTCATCTTTCCAAAAATCTGACAAGTAAAGTTCCATAAAAATAACAGTCTTCTCCTTGGAGGATATTCAAGGGAACTGTTAGTGGCTTGATTGGAGTGCAGTTTTCTTTTATGAACAGAACTTCACAGAACAGTCTTTCTGTGATGGCTGATAGACCAAACTCCGCTGACACTGTGCTCAGCTCAACAATGGGAATGTCTCAAATCCAAGCTAAGGCATCATTAAAGCAATTCCATCTTGTAGAGCAGGGCACAAGAAGTTTTCTGGAAATCACTATTCCACTGTTTCAGCAGCGACAGTGGAGTAGCTTGCCTTGTTCCACAGTGCTCTGCATTTTGTGGCCATACTCTGAAGGTGACTCAATAAAATCCTCTGCCACTCTGTCCGTAAAGTCGCAAAAAAGAGAAAACAGTCAAACAATGGGCACGCTAGACGCAGATGCATCACTGACTAAGCAAAAATACCTGTGGTAAGTCCCCAGGCAAGACCATTGCATCTAACAGGGAACACCACCAAAAATTGTGTGCAGATTGACAGTGGTACTCACCCCGTGAGTCCAGTCATAGCTTTGCTCCCAGTACACACAAACAAAAAGTTGGAGCACTCCCAACAACCACTACGTCACCCCAAAACACAAGGCGTTATCAAAACGTGTGGCACCCAAAAACAGAAAGGCATGAAAGCCCACACAAACAAAACCGCATGCACAAAACCACCCACAAACAAAAGTGGAAACCACACTACAGCCAACCAAAGTAGCATCCTGGACGAGCCCCCAATTTGTCACGACTGGCTTTAGACCATAACAAATGAAAGGGAAGACAAAACCAGTTTTAGCACTCAAAGTACATTTAATATGTTTAAAGAAGAATAAACAACTAAGCAAACAAAGGTATGAAGATGTGATGTTGCATGTGTGTGTCTGAGAATGAAGTGTAAGTTTGTAAAATAGAGAAAACAAACAGAACCAAACAGATGATTGCCTGCAGTGAATTAGATGAGAACCTCATCCGCATCCTGGCGTGGCAGGAAAGCCAGAGGAAGAGTCCTTCTGAAGATTTCCCAAAGATGCTCTTTTATAACTATCACCTGATTTACAAAAACCTGCACCTGTGCAGGAGAAGGAGAGACAGAGCAGGAACCAGGAACACGGCCATGGCCATATCACAGAAGGCTTGGCGATCTAAAGAGGAGGAAAAAATTATTTAGAAATCGAACACCGCGCTCAGTGACATGCACACACAGAAAGGGAATGGGGTCAACAGCAGACAACACACACATGCAAGCTGAACTCGCACCATTGCTGCCCAATATGGGATAGTTTGATTTGATTCAATTAACAACTTTCTTCAGAAAGATCAAACTGGTGGGATTAAAAGAACAGAAATTGATTTATTGATTGAGTCATTTCATCATTACACCCCTAGTCTTAAGTCTTATTGTGAAAAAGCACGATCTGTCCCATCACACACAAGCGTCCACATATATGAAGAGCAAACTCAACAAATCGAGGGACCGTACTGCTACACGTTTGAGTGGATTCTCCTTCATCCAGGATGGTTTCATCAAAATAGTAAAATGAAATTTTTAACTTTACTTGGTTTATCTTTTAGTTTTGAAGACATGACTTTTTCTTCCCAGATTTTCCTCAATTCTTTTCCAAGTATTGCAAGTATTAATAGCAATAAGGCTAAGTGTCTTTATGTATTAATTATCAAATGACAACTGATGTTTTCCCCTGAAAGGACATAGAAACCAGAAGTTGGCTTATGACATGTCGATTGAATCTCCTTGTTCTCTTTCAGAGACTTAAAATGTGTGGAAGCCATACGAACGTTGCTTCTGTTCTGGGTGACGATGAGACTTGAGATTAAGAGAAAGAGCATTACAAGACGAGTCTTTGGGGCTTAAGATTGGAGAAAGTTGTGAAGGACTGTCCCACAACTTCTCACAGAGAGCACTGTCCTCAGTGTGTAATCACTGCTCAGTTTGCAACAATGACAGATTCATAGTATAAAGAGTTTTTCAAAAGGTCGTCTGAACTCGATTTTTAAGTCAGAAACGTTTCATTTCTCATTTAGGAGGCTTTCTTAATTCTTCAGGGGGAGAAGTTGGACTTGATAATGATGATGACAAAGTGACCAAAACAAAAACATGACTGGTTTCAGATTACTTGGACCTAGAGGTTCACTGACAGCTAATGCTAATGGTTGTTATGAGTCCTGAGAAAGGCTTGGGAACTCATGTTTAGATCCAAAGCATTTTCACCAAGAAGAGCTGAACTCCCACATTAAACCCCATCAATGTGGGCCTAAACTCCCTTCCACGACCACAAGAGAATAACAGCAAAGGTGCCAAAGTCCAAAATGATTATAATCTATTCCTAATGTATAATTGATTCGGTTTGTTAAACTCATATGTTGTGTTGATCTGACCTATTCCTTTCTATATTATGATGATGTTGGCGTTGTTAGAAAACATTTCATTTGTTGTTTTTTTTTTTTTTTTTGTTTAGCTGTACTGACATTAAATGATCAGATCATGCAACACCTTGGTTTTTGAAAAAGTTGGGTTTTTCTTCTTCTTAGGAATGTCTTTTTATTGTTCTAGATCACTTTTATATGTCAAATTTAGAATGGCTGCAAACTGCTGTCTTTTGAGTTGTCTCACAAACTTTCTGATACCTTGAATCCCAAAATGAAATACCTCTGGATGTTGGAATGATTTAGCATTTGATGCAGAAATGACCTTGAAACGACTCTTTTTTACCTTCTTAATTTTCTTTTTCTCTTTTTCTCATAACAAAGAATCTATCTTACATCTATGTTGAAAAGGTTGTGAGTATTTATAAGGAAATCAGAAAATGAAAATGGACAAACAAAGCTGCTTCAGTTTGCAGCTATCCTGACAGACATGGTGTGGAAGCAACTTCTGATTCTCGCCGCTTCTCATTATGCTCAAGTAGATCATTTTCATTTCAAGACAAAACATAAAAAATGTTTTTTCCATTAGACTCATGTAGAAAAACAATGTTTAGCTTGTTACGGGATAGTATGTTTCACTGTGGGAACCAGTGAGCGCAGTACTTTGTTCACATGACAAACAAAGCTGTTTGTTTTGACACCAGACACCAGCATGAAACCTGCAGCTCGGTCATGTAAGAAACTGAGACTGTGAAGAGCTCAACAATTAGTCAGGTTTTCTTCCACAAGTGAATTACAAAAACCAAGAGGCATCAATGGATGCAAAACAGGTTGACTTTTCCTGCTGGATGTGGTGTAAATCCATCTGCAAATTAGTAGAATCAAGGCAAATTCTCAGTAAATCCCACAATAAAGAAAAAAGGTGCATTAAGTTATGATGATTAAGGTGAATTCTTAATCCATTCATTTTTAAAACCAGCTTAATTCCTTTTGGGGTCACAGGGTTTCTGGAGCTACTGTTGAGCAAAGAGGGGTTTTGTCCAGGACAGGTAAACAGTCTGTTGCTGTCCACACAACCACACACACATTAACGCCTAGGGACGATTTAGAGATGCCAGTTAATGCAGAAAGCCCATGCATGCATGAGGAGGACAAGCAAACTGCATACTGTCAGGTACCAGCTGGGATTTGAGCCAATAGGCCTTCTTGCTGTTGGTTGAGAATGTGAACTACTGCACCATTGTGCAACCTGAGATGAAGGTTTACTTTAAAAATCATGTTTTCATTTTCCCTGTGTTTGACTGCCTTGTGTGAATTTCCCTCCATTCCAGTGTGTAAGCATATTTAATGTCTTTGATACAGTCTCAGTCATTTCACTGAAATGTTGAGAACAGGTTATCCAGGAAACTGACTCCTGTGTGTTTACAGTTGAAACAAAGCTTTACCTTTAAATATCAGCAAAACCGTCTTTGTGAAGTTAGGAAACACTTGACTGTACTTGGTGTTCCTATGAAGAGTTTTTTTTGGGGGGAGTTTCTGATATTCAGAATTAATAAATTCGATTAATCTACCTATTTAGCTTCATCCAGCGCCATGGCTGAATCTGGCTTTCCTTTACCACCAGATTCTTTATGTCCTCTGTGCGCAGATGGACTCAGAGATCCAGTCACCATTCCCTGTGGTGACACTTACTGCTTGGAGTGCATCAAGATCTACTGGGATCAGTTTGACCACATGGGAGTATACAGCTGCCCGCAGTGTCGTGCCACCTTCACCCCACGGCCTGTCCTGCGACGAAACCTCCCGGATGTCCAGCACCAGCACCGCCAGCTTCCAGAGCTCACTCCATTTCCATACATGCACCGGGAATCCTACTGCGATTTCTGTGTTGGTCGTCGGAACAAGGCCGTAAAGTCATGTCTCGTGTGTTTGGCGTATTACTGTGAGACACATGTCAAGCCGCACTACGAGTCGTCTACTTTTAAGAGGCACAAGCTGGTGGATGAGACGGGACACCTGGACAGAAAGATCTGTCCCCAGCATGAGAAGGGCCTGGAGCTTTTCTGTCGCACCGACCAGATGTGCATCTGTGTGCTGTGTACTGTCAGAGAGCACCGCAGCCACAACATCACGTCTGCTGAAGAAGAACGGATCGAGAAGCAGGTGAGTTTTCATCTGTGGGTTCCACATGATTGACCAGACGGTCTGAAGACCTTCTGAAAACTTCTTACCTGCTGTTCAAAATCTGTCTCACTGTCCTCATTTCAATAGTTTCTTTAAGTCTCATGAAGGGTAGCAAGAGAATTTGAATGTCTGAATTGTCTCCTTTTCTTCGTGGGTGTCCATCAGAAAGTCCTGGTGGTGACGCAAACGGAAGTGCAGCACATCATATCAGAAAGGATGAAGGAGCTGCAGGAGCTCAAGCACAATGTGGACGTCCTTAAGGTGAAATCAAACATCTTCAACACCTGTATTCCTTCATCTGTTGTGTTTCTCAATGCTTTCCTCGTACATCTGGGGAAAATGTGTTTGTTCCTGAAATCTTCTGACTTGATTTTGCAGAGTGCTGCTCAGAGAGCACAGACAGAAAGCGACAAGACGTTCCACGAAATGCTGCAGGCAGTGGAACGCTGGAAGGCGGAAATCAGTCAGATGATAATGGCCAACATGCAGGCTGCCATGTCACAGGCCGACGGCTACGTGGAGCGCTTGGAGCAGGAGATCATGGAGCTGCAGAGACGGGATGCTGAGCTGCGACAAATTCTTGAAACAGAGGACAACATTCATTTCCTGCAGGTGCTGCAGGGTCACGCACTGGTTTTAAATCTTGTTAAATCTAAATGTTAAAAAGTGCAAAGCAACAGTAACTTTCTTTCTTGGCTAAACAGAATTTCCCAACCTTGTGCGTTGCTCCTGAGGCCATGGTGCCCAAAGTGCTCATCAACCCTCAGTTCTCCTTCGGGGAGATCAGCAGAACAGCCACAGAGATGAAGGAGAATCTGGATGACATTTGTAAAAAGGAGCTGAGCAAAATCTCCAAGACCGGTAAGTTCCTACAGAGAATATGAGCAGGTAATGAACTGAACTGATTCACCACAGATCACACTAACACATCAAACCTTCAGTTAGTGAAACTCCTGTCTACATACTCTTGCCACGGAATGGAGAGAAGCGTCTTAAAGGTGAGTTGATGATTAATCATCTGCGGCTGAGCAACAAAATCTACAAGAATGTTCACGTTTTTAATATCCTAACAGTTCCTTCCAGGAAAGATTTTCAAGAACCCAAATCTAGATCAGACTTTCTCAGATGTGAGTCATTCTTTTTTTAAAATCAGAGTCAGAATGTGCCATTTTAATGGTGACTAATAGAGAAATGTGTGTTGTTGTTTTGCTCAGATGCCTGTAAACTGTCCTTTGATCCAAACACGGTGTACAAAGAGCTGCTTTTGTCAGATGGGAATCAGAGGGTCACCAGAAAGAAGTCCATTCAGTTTTACCCGGATCATCCAGAGCGCTTTGACGGCTTCTCCCAGGTGCTTTGCAGAGAGTCCATGTCTGGTTTCAGATTTTACTGGGAGGCGGAATGGAGCGGGGAGTTTTCCATAGGGGTGGCCTACAAGGGCATCAACCGCAAGGGCAAGAACTCCCAAAGCCTGCTGGGATACAATGACAAGTCGTGGAGCCTCCTCTGCTCTGACTCGGGGTATTCGGCCTGGCACAACACGGCAGACAAAGACCTCCCCAATGCCCCCCGCACTACTAGAATAGGAGTGTATTTGGATCATGCAGGTAACACCTTGGCCTTTTATGCTGTGTCAGACACAATGCAGCTCATCCACAAATTCAAAGCCCACTTCAGTGAGCCTCTGTATGCTGGTTTTGGTGTGGGCTCTTCAGTTACTCTGTGCCAGCTGAAGCAAAACACTTTGCCTTATGCCTAGAATACAAGAAAACGCTCTCCTTTAAGGGTTGGGTTTGGCATCCACAAACCATTGTTCACACTGCACTCAGTTTCTAGACATCATACCAAATAAGATTTGACAAGCAAAACTTTAACCTCACTGGTGATCATCTCTTTTCAGAATGTGTGTATATGTAGAAATCATATTTTAAGGACATTTTTCAACAACTTTTTTCAACACATATTGACAATTTTCATTTTAATAACATTTATTTATTTAAATTTGTTTTGGAGAACACATGAATACAAAGCTGAAGGGGCTTTACCCTCAGCTGTTTTCAGATTTCTCCCTATTTTTTCAAGTGTGTAACACGTGTCTCATCCAGGCAAAGGTTGGTTGCACAGAGATGACACACTTCTGGTAAATCCTGCAGCAATGTCAGACAATGAACCACTGGAGGTCAGCAGAGCCAACATTTTAGAGAATTGCTTCTTAAACCAAAGGGACCGGCAATAAAGACGACAAAAGACTGTAGATAATTTTCAACAAAACTTTTGTCTTTAGATCTTTAGAAGGAAACAATCAGAAACAATGATACTTTGCTAAAAGCTAAAGCACAAAGGAGCATTTTGCTGCTTGGCATCTCCAGTTAAAGTTTTCTTTTCTTTCAGTAAAATCATGGTTGCATACAGTTTTGTAATTTTCTGTTTCTACAAGTAACAGTGCAGCAAACACTGATCAATGTATGGATGGTTTCTACATAGTTTGTTTACTGATGTCATTACTTGTCAATAAAAAGTGTTTCTCTCTTTGTCTTTACTTTTATGGATGTAATTGTCCCCATCAGACAGACGTGCCACTGTAAGTGTGTGTACCCCTAGAGTACTAAAGGGTTTCTCACAATTTCTCACAAAATACATTAAACATCATTTGTAACTCAATCTATAAATGGTCATTTAACTTGAGCAAACCATAATATGTTAATAAGTGGAGTTTTGTATTGATTAGTCATTAATCCATTATTTTTTTGAACCTGCTGAATCCTTTTTGGGGTCATGAGGTTGCTGGAGCCTGTCTGTCTCAAGGCGCACAGTCAAAAACACTCATACACACTAAGGGACAATTTAGAATTCTCAATGAACTTATGAAGAATGACTTTGGACTCGGGGAGGAAGCTGGAGAAAACCCACTCATGCTCCAGGAGAACATGCAAACTCTATTCATTAGTCAATTATATATCTTTTTTTCTAAACCTCAAGATCACACATTCTTGTTCATAACGTCCTAGTGTAGTTGAGACCTATTAAACACTCCGTCTGAATGTTTCACACAGTTCCTCATGACAGTGAAAAAGTCAAGTCAATAATTCAAATGACACTGCAGGAAACTTGTACAAATTTTGCATTCTTACATGTCAAGTAAAACAGACAAATGAGAGTTTGACAACATGAAATGATAAAAAATATAACTTTTTTCCTTTTAGACTAAGGCAGTTGCATGTTTGATGCCTATTCTTTAATTCTACAAACTGGTGACAAAACTACAGTAAAGCTAGGGAATTTAGATAGAGTTTGCATGTCTAATACATTCACAATCAGCTCAGAAAGTATTGAGTGTTGAAAATAACGTACTAAAGAAAAAGGTATTTTTGTGAACAGAATTTTTCATTTTTTTTTTTTTATTTTGACAATAAATAAAGTGAACCATTAAAAAGTGTTCCCTTAAATATTTTCAGCTTGAAATTACAATCTGAATATTTTGTATATCTGTTGATTTTCCAAAATGTCTGACAGGTTTTTTTGTTCCTTTCCCTTTTTTATATGAAAAAAACAATGTAAATGTAAAACAATGTAATGTGAAATATTTTACCATTGTAATAACAGTCATTTTGAGTGTTTTCTTTGTTTCTGATTCCAGTCCAACTGTGCAGTGCACTTGAATTTCATGAGCTTTCTGGAGGTTGGTATATTTTTCTCTGACTAAACCACATTTTCATGCTTATCTTGCTATGAACTTGTCTCACGGCTCATCAGTTTTCCATCTTTGTGGTGACACCATTTGTTAACCAAATAACTCTTATCAACAGAAGTCCATTTCACGTATTCCACAACATGGAAACTCTTTTTGTGGCTGGAACAATAGAAAGCTCCTTTATGCAAATGATGGGTGTTTCAGCCAAAACAAAAAAAAAAAAACTTAATATCGAGCTGCGTAAGTTCAAATCCTGCTTTAAGCAACATTTTTTTTATCTTGATGAATAAAATAAAATCCAAAGTGACAAAATGCAAAGAATGAATCTGAACAGTTGTGGTTCAGTGGCTCAGCAGAGATGAAAATTTGAATCAAACAATGTTCATTTCAAAAACTGAATCTGGCTGGATGGCTCAGTTGGCTGCATGTGGGACCGCCGTGTGGAAAACCAGGGTTTGTTTCCCAGGGGGCATGTTGAGCTTCATCCACTGTGAGACCCAGAAAGATACAATTCAAATATGTAACAAATACAGATTATAAAGAGTACAACAAAAAGCTTGCAAACTCTTGTAGGACTGTTATAAAAACTAACACTAAGAGTGAGGATAACTTTTAAAAGGATAACATCACACATATGTTTGCTTGAGGTTTAAAATGACCTCCATTATAAGTGTCAAGAAAACTATATACGACTGGGGCAACTTAAAGCTTGAAAATTCTTATAGCTTATTACGTCTTCATTAAAGCTGAGGAACCACCATAGTCATTCTATTAACACTGAGAATAAGAGACAAAGTACTGAATATATGTAATTACAGATATCTAAATAACTTGACAGCAGGTCATCATGTCATGTTATGCTATTTTAATGAAAGCACGAGTGAAGGAATGAATTAAAGTCAGTTGGATGTGAGCGAATATATAAAATTGTATTTAATTAGCTTCATTTAATGCACAAATTGAGTTTAGCAATTTCATACCAAATGCGATTCTCGCCTTGGTTATCCCGTCTCTATGTTTGGGTTTATGAGATCATTCAGAGACTCTCCCAGTACAGTTAGTTTCATTACCATTGGGAGAAATGTGTCTGAACGGCCACTTCCGTTGTGTTTCAGTCTCTTTCTGAACGAGTTTGAAGCTTTCTGTCCCGCATTAACCAGAGAGGGTAAAAATAAAAGCACAATAAACACCAAGGAGGCCCCGGCCCCCACGCCAAAACCCCAGCAGATAGTCAAGGCACGGCGACACCCAAGAGTCCATGGGGCCGTCCCAGAATAAAATAGCCATGCCTATAGAGAAGGGTGAAGATTTAGCACTTTTTTGTGAGCTTAAGAATGTGAAGTGGCAGTGTGTTGACAGAGTAGACCACAACATAAGCAAACTAAATGCAGGCAAATCACCTGTTTGTGTTGTTCAAGAAGCCTGTGCACACAAACAGTGACCAGCATTCTGAAATGAGCCACAGCAGAACCTTCAGCTACACTTAAACCACAAAAACACGTTCTGGCTTCTTCTCCAAACTGAGCTCTCAAAGCTGGAAAATGTTCATTTCAGCCGGTCCATCGCAGAGCCTTCTTCATCATAGGATCGACATGAACAGCACAGCTGCTGACCTGCCCAGGCTCCCTGGAATCGCCTCTTTCCATGAGCAAACTGTGTGCATGATTTCAGTCACCATTAACTTGGTCCTGTCTCTGCCTTTGAATGGTTACGTGATGCGGCTGATTCTCAGGGGAGTCGGCGGGACTTTGGCCTCAGACTTCTTTTCTCTGAATCTGGCTGTGTCTGAAATCCTTTTCTCTTTGTGCAGCATCTTCTATGTAGGTTACTTCACACTCAAATCTTTATTTTGCTTTGAAGTCTTCATGTTTGCACTTGGATTTGTTTTCACAGCACGTCCACTTTTACAGGGTTGCATCTCTGTGGAGTGCTATGTTGGGGTAGTTCACCCAGTGCTATTTCTTCAGTACAAAAGGCTGAGATACAAAGTGGCCTGTAGTTCTGTTAGTGGCCTGCTTGATCTAGCTTCCTGTTTGTA
Source organism: Oryzias celebensis (assembly GCA_014656515.1). Lineage (NCBI taxonomy): Eukaryota > Metazoa > Chordata > Actinopteri > Beloniformes > Adrianichthyidae > Oryzias > Oryzias celebensis. The sequence goes on along the minus strand of BNCR01000001.1, from coordinate 26,908,370 downwards.
CTGTAAGTGCACTTATGCAAACCCCATATATCTGTATGGATTTTTCATCCAAAATCTGCCGTTCTTATTTGTGATGCTTTTTTGATGCCTGGAGGTTGCCAGTGCCCTCCAGCACCCAGGACCAGGGGAGACGTTCTCACCAAGAGAGAAGGGCAGCAAACCCAAGACAAAGGCCTTTAAACGGATCGTGTTGATTTTAATTCCTTTGGCCTTAACCTTCTTTTTCATTTTGACTGCTACTCCACTGGAGTGCTGTTTGAGTCCAGAGAACTTCACCAAAGCTTTGTCCATTAGTTCCTGCTTGGCTTTGATAACGGGCTTCACACAGCCCCTCCTATACCTGTACAGGAACAGGACGCTCATCTGCATCAGACAACTGGGTTGACTCTTTTTCTCTGCATTCTGCAATGAATCATTTTAAATGGTTTTAATTGGCCATACAACCTGTGCATCATTTGAATAAAACAATAGAAAATGTAAAAACTGCAGCAATATAACGAACTGACATAACTTCTAATCTTTTTATTTTCACAATGTCCAAGATTGGCTATCTTTACAAATATAGCGTAGAGCGTAGTAAAGATATGATTTTGGAACAATGTATTTATTGTTCTGAAATGTAGAACAAATCTGAATTTTACGTTTATAAACTAAAAAAAACTAAGTTTCCCATTTTGTAAAACTATTGTGTTATTTGTTCGATTAAAAAAAGGAGACTGAAAGTCTGCTTACTGACGTAAGTTCTAAAAAAAAAGCTAATTTGCTTTCACATTCTTTTAGTTACGGTAACTCTTTAACAGTTGATGAAACTAACATAACTCTAGCGGATTCTGAAGCGAAGAAAAGCAGCCTCGGCCTGATGTGCAGGGCTGCACAGTGGTGAAGGTTTTTGAGTTGTTTTTGTTACTGCCAAATTTAACCAGAAGATTGACGGGAAAAAACGTATTTAAAGTGACAAACACCATTTATTTTTATCTAAATCTTTGTGTTTTTGTTCTGTCAGGAGTTTTGTTCTTTCTGATCTCCTGTTCTAAATAAAGGTATAACTGATGGTGATTTAATACATACTATTTTGATTTTTTTACATCCAGTTAAAACACAAACATATAGAAACAAACATATGTTAAAAAGTAAGAATTGTGGTTCGATCTGTGAATCGTTGAGCTTGATTTGTGAATCGAATCGGATCGCTACCTAAGTATCGGTCCATATCCCTAATATTAAAAGGTCTGTACCATGTTATTCTTAAGCCTTTTATAGTAAACAATATCCATGAATATGATCATATATCACCTTTAGCACACAAGAGAATAAATAATTGATCAAATATGAGTTATTTTTGTGGACTCTTTCACACCCAGAATTAAAACGACTCGATTTCTGAGGCATCGTCTCTTGCTCCTTGTGGGTGACGTCCAAATCATGACATTAACCTAGAGGCTATGTCTGAGATGGCAAATCTGACATCCCCCTCTTTCTGCGTTCATTGTTTTTTCCTTTTAAGTGAAGCACACAGGTAAATTTTACTTTTCAAACTATTCAAAAGAATATCTAATTCTACACAGCAGCAGAAACTCCAAAGTCCACTATGATTCTCTAATAAACAATTATATTTAACTGTTAAAAGTAAAGCTGAGCTTTGTTTAATGGGACTCCAGAGAATTACACAGCAGTACCTGCTGAAGTAGGATGTTTCACCAACAGGATACTTACCATAAACTTTAACCAAAATAAAATTACAAATATTGTTTTACACAATGTCATAGAATGTTCAAAGTAAAATTAATAATAATATTAACATGTTCAAAATCCTTTATCTTTCTGCGAAGAATAGGGTGTTAAAACAAATTAAGTACTTCTTTAAAAGTATTAGCTGAGTTAAGAATTTAACGTTTTTGCAATACTGTGCATGAACCCCAATGTTTCTGTTTTTTTTATAAAATTACTGTAACCTTGCAAAAGAAAACAAAAAAAAAACACAACAGATACACAAAACTAAGCAATTTGTTTGCTTGATAGTAAAATATTTCATCACAAATGTTTGCATAAATGGCATAACATACACTACTGAATTGTCAAAGTCAAAGGAACTCCGCAATAAAAACACAGTTTTGTTGTCATTGTTATTTTTAATTTTTCCAAGAAACACATTGATTTCATGAGACTTGTTGCTGTTTCTGTAGCTTTTCGTTGTTGATATTTCAAAGATATTTAAAAGAACTGCATTTTATGTCTCACACATGAGGTAGGGAGGCCTAGAACACTCCACAATTATATTTTGAAAAAGTTTTCTTTGTGCTCTTCACTGTATAAACAAACTCACATGGAAGATCCTTTTTCGTTGCTTTTGTCTCTATGTTTGTGACTTTAAAAACCTCATAAGGAGGAATCAAGATTTCTGCCTCTGCCTCTCCAAACTTTGAATAGATTGAGATGTCAGCTCCAAAGCATGTTTCAATGACAAAACAGCTTTTTTCTCCAAATTTCTTTTTGCTAAATCTGAACTCCAGGGGATACAGTGAGGAGGAAGTGAAATGACCAAAGCGCATCTCCTTGTTTAGAACATCCTGTTTGAAGGAGACAGTAGTTCTCCTGTAAGCAGTGTAACAGTTTTCTGTGTTTTTGGGAGCAATTTTTTGTATAGCTCTTGTAAGGAAATAGTGCAGGGAGTGATACTTAAACGTTGTCTTGTACTCCGGTCCCTGATTTCGAACTGCCTCATTTAATACAGGGGGAATCGCTGGTGAAGCATGTGTGTAAGCATAAATAGCCACAAGCTCAGCTTTTTCTAAGGTATTTGGCGCATTTCGTTTAAATTTATTATTGTAGTACGTCTCTGCGTCATTCCAAGCAGCACCAAACATCTCATTCGTGTTTTTCTCGTTCTCCAGAAACTCTTTCGTCACTTTATCTTTCATTTCCTTTTCACAGCCTTCATACTTGTCATCAACGGAGTTGTCAGCCATATCCAAGGGATACACCTTTTATAAATGTAAAAAGGAAAAAAGGAAAGGTGTCGTCATTGTTACTGCTGATTCTGTATTTATACAATAAAAAACAACAGAATGTTACCAGTGAGACACGATAATGCCCTAATTGGTTCATTTTACCTCTGCAGTCACTATGCAGGCTCCAAACATCAGCAGAATACCAGCCCAGACTGACATCTTTGTGCTCAGCTCACTGATGAACACAATGCTGCCCTAATGGTGTACAGAGGATTAGTTATAATTTTTGTGAATTCTTAAATGAATATTGAACAACTGTACATGTAAAATTCTTCATCTTTGTTCGTTTAGGAACTGCATTCTTGTTTTAACACTTTTCTTAGTTTGATAAAATAGCTGCTCACACTTTAATAATACTTGAATTTTAATTTCCAACCACATACCTTTAGAAGACTAGTAGTAGTTTGCTTATCCAACAGTTTCTTTTTGCAGTCAGGAGTCAGACACTCAACTGTCTTCCTGATCCTGGTTGTTCCTGATTGAAATGGGAGGAAAAAAAGACAGAATTAGTGCTTTTTCTGTTGCCAGCTGATGCTGTTGACCAGCATCCCTGCTCCATGAAGACTCAGCAGGAATGTAAGTAGTGCACAACATACCTGCAGCAAAATGTCCATGTCCCTCATTTTTACCTGAACTTTTATAACAATCTCCTCAGTAGTAAAATTAGGGGATGAAGCATAAAATTCTGCTTGTAACAAAGTAGCAGTTAAAAATATTTGCATGGATGTTGTATCTGTCTTTATGATGGGGAACATTACAAAGAAAGTCTTGTGTGAGTTCTGATCAAATCGTGTAAAGCTAACAGTTTTAAAGATGCAAAGAGTTCATGCAAAAAAGTAATTAAAGAAATTAACGTGACAGAGGTTGTTCATCAGATCTGCGTTAACTGTGTGTAGTTGGCAACAATTAAGCACAAAGCCGAGGCTGTACTGACATCCTGCAAAGAAATTCAAGCAGAAACTCTAAAAACTTCAAGTTCAATGAATGCAAGAACTGTGAAGCTGCTACCAAATTAGGGTCTTATGTTCAAATGGAACTTGACCTATGAAGATGTTTTTGATTGGAATAGCTTTAGATTTCAGTAAATATGAACTAATAATGCAGTAATTTAAGCAAATGAGCATTTTCAGTTCTTTAGAATCAATCAAATGTTGTGGAACTCTGTAATAATGTAAAAAAGTGAAAGTTTTTTTTTTAAATACTGTCATCTTTGGGAGGTTTATTCACTAAAATTTAGTAGATACTCTAATGGTTAGTAATTTGAAAATTATGCTGACTTTGTTTTGCATTAAGTATTTAGAAAAATCATAGAAAAATATCCTATGCATAATAATTAGGAATATGCTGTATATGGTAAATACCATATACTTATATAGTGCTTCCCAGTCACAACCTCATTCAGCCATTCACACACACATTCACACACACATTCACACACACATTCACACACTGTAGGCAGCTTATAACCACCATGAGTAATATGGGGTTCAGTGTCTTGCCCAAAGACACTTCAGCACATGGGCGGGCAAAGCGGTCACCAAACCTGCTTTCTTTTAATCAAAGGATGACCGCTCTACCTCCATGCCACAACTGCCCTGTAGATGACCTTTCCTTTAGATTGTACGAGGTGATAACCTAGTGACTTCCATCCTCACTTGTGATGGAAACAGTGCAGGGAGGCAGTTTATTGATAGTCAAAGGAGGATCACTTCTCACTCACTTCTCCCCCAGAACATGTCATCATTTACAGACTGCTTTGAATACCTGCATGTGTGCAGAACAAGAGTTCACACATCAAAGCACTCAGCACTTATGTCCAATAGAGTGGCTACACCTATCTCATCTGCATGACTGCATGTGAGCTTGCTGCTTCTTTAAAGGTGTGTCATTTGTTAATAAAAAAACCTGATACTGTGACTATTGAAATTTCAACTTTGACTTCAGGTTCCAGCTAATAGTGTCTGTGCACCATCTTGTTGTCTGCAGTCAGTACTCTTATTTATGTGAGTTTTCTCCGACTACTCAGGCTTCCTCCCACAGTCCAAAAACGTGCTTTGTTGGTTGATTGGTTATTCTAAAGTGTCCCTAGCTGTGCATGTGTGAGTGTGTGTGGAATTGATTGTGATGTGACAGACAGGTGGCCTGTCCGGGGCGTACCCCGTCTTCCAGCAGTGGTCTGGACAGGCTGTGGCAGCCCCATGACCCCTACAGGGACACAGCAGGTCAAGAAAGTTTTTGGATGGATGGATGGATGGATGGATGGATGGATGGATGGATGGATGGATGGATGGATGGATGGATGGATGGATGGATGGATGGATGGATGGATGGATGGATGGATGGATGGATGGAAATCCATGAAAAATTGATGGATTGTATGGTAAAATTTGGTTCATATTTATGTGGTATTTACTGGCTATTTTTACCTAATGGGTATTTACGCTGTACACTCTGGGTTTTTACATACTGTGGTACCTACTGGGTATTTACATGTTGTGTTAATGTGTCTTTTGTAGTACTTACCACATGTAAGAACAAGATAAGTACAAATAAAGTAGCTTGAATTTATTCTTCACTTATTATATGTGTATTTATCATGTGTAACAAGATAGCAGGTAAATAGAAACTACATTTGAAATAAAATGACCCAGAATTTTTTTCCTACTTACTCAGCTAGTTTATGTGTGTTTCATGGCACTCACCACATGTAAGAAGATGGGTAATTACATAGTACTTATGTGGTACCTTATTGTGTTTTTCATGGTACTTACTAATAACGAGAACAGAGTAAGTACACAGAAAGTACCATTTATTGCATGTGAATTTTACATGCTAATTACCTTGTGGTACTTAACCATTTAAAAGGAGATAGTCGTCACACAGAGAATAAACTGGAGTGTAAAAGTAAGTCAGCACTATTTCCACTCCACTACACGGTACTTGCAGTAACAGATGCTGGGTATGTTCACATGAGTACTATTTGGTATTTACCTCTAAATAGGGTGCAACTGGATGGTATTGAGCTGATCAGGACCTGCTGTGACCTGCTGTCTTCCTGGGTGTTATTGTTTCTTTCTCCCAAAAAGGAGATTTCTGACTTTTACTCTTTTTTTTTTACTTGTCCGGTCCAGCAGCTGAGCAAACAGATCAGAGCTGAAGGTCTCTTGTGTTGGATGGAGTTTATTGTTCCAGTAGGGGATTATGAATCTTCTGACACACAAGGTGTATATTCATACAAACTCCTTTTGTATTTGAGAATAAACCAAATCTTTTGCTTTTTATATTTGTATCCATGTCTTTCTAGATTAAACAGAAGAGAGAAGGAGAGAGTGGGATGTTAGAGATGAGGGATCATGGAACACAAGAAAAGGGAATAAAAGGTTAAGGAAGTTGGAGAGTGAAAGCTAGAAAATAGAAAAGCTTATTCCCTCTGCTCTGTATACATTTGTGATCTAGCTAACATCCACAATCATGTACAAGTATTTTCTTTAAACAATACTTTTTCTATTAAATCTTTTGTCAGTTCCCTTTAGGGGGCGCCAGAGCAAGTCTCCGTCTCTAAATACAATGAACACCTCGTCAGGCATTGTCCTTTAATTCTATGGCAGAAAGAACAGAAGAAAGTGTTTACCTGTTATTTGATAAACGAGTGACATTGATGAGACAATACATTTCAGTTTACAAATTATTTAATGATTTATTTAAAAGTTGTTGATGATTTGCTTCTGATTGAAACATGAAACTGTGTACATCACATTCCTTTTGCATCATTATCACAATGACTGCACTTTAAATACTTAATACTTAAGATTTAATTCAGTATTTATTTTGCTCAACAAAATCCCTCCGACCAGCAGTAAGAGCAGAGCTCCCAGCACAGCAACAACAAAACATGTCTGTTGTCTTCTGACAAGAACCACAGAGCAAGCCACCAGCAGGACTGCACACACTGACATCTTCACAGCCCTGAGTTCAAACCAGACTTTTCTGGCAGCTGCTAAAAATGTTCCACTCAGCTCTTCGTTAAGTTTGCAGTTCTGGTCGGCTCTCGGTACTCTGGTGCTCTCCAGCTTGTAGACCACGCTGCACCAGGGCTCATGTTTCAAAACGTCAGTGATGAGGAAGACCTCGTAGGTGGGGATGAGCACCTGCCCCTGCTGCTTGATGCTGGAGTAATGTGTGATGTCCGCTCCGAAGCAAGTGTAGATCTCAAAACAGGACACGTTCCCATGAGCTTCAAATGACAGGCTGCTGGTTGCTGCCCAGATGAAATGACCAAAGCGCACGTTTGTGTTGATGACATTTTGGTCAAAGTGTTCCCACGTCCTGAGGTAGGTGGTTCTGCACGAAGTCTGATGGTGACGCAGAGTCTGAATGGCATCAGTCAGGAAAAAGTAGAAGTAGTGGAATCGAAAACGGTGCGTGTTGTACATGTGCTTCCCTCTCTTCACCGCTTCGTTGAAAGCCTCTCGGATGTGTGACAGTTTCGTGTACATGTACATCACAATAGCATGGTCTTCTTTCAGGCTCTCGTGCACAGGTTTATTTGCATATTTTTCAGCAAAAGCCCAGGCTTGGCTGAAGTTTCCATTGTAATTCCACTCAAACACACCAAACAGGTCAATCAGTTCGGCGGTTTCAGATCTGCAGCCTGCGTACATGTCATCGATGGAGTCTGTAGCCATGTCCAGAGGTACAACCACCACGTTAGCTTTCTGCAGAGAAGAGATAACCAAAAGCAGAGATAAGCATTATTTAAAACACTTTTTTACATAACAGAAAGAGTTGTAATCTAACCTCTAAAGGTCTCTGAGGCCACCAGAGTATCAGAAACGGGTCGTTAAATAACAGAAGCACTACCAGTGCTGCCGTAGAACAAACAGCCCATTTTCTCAGGATGCCCAGCCCACACACAGGTCTGTTCACAAGCTTCATATCTGAGGGAGCACCAAGAATAACAGACATCCATTCCAGAGTTACAAAAAGAGAACAACTCATCTTATAGATATATTTTTACATCAGAAAAAGTACAATTTCAGCCTTACCTTTTTCTCCTGCCAGTGATTTTTAGAGCAACCTGGCGTTCTTTGACAAAGACAGCAAGAACTGCTGCATGTTTGTTTGCAGAACAGGAAGTTCTGCATACAGGACTTACAGGTATGGCAGACCAGAGCTCTGCTAACGCTATTTATACATCAAATGTTTGCCAAATGTCTGCAGCCATCTCCAGAGTATTTAAAAAGTACAGTAGAGTATTTCTACAAGCTCATTGCTCTGAAGCCCTGAAGTTTTGATCTTACTTCAGCTTGAACTCGCCTGCGTCTGTGTTTGGACAAATTCCTGCTTGTGTTTAACAGGTTTGACAGTCTGAGTTCAGGAGGGAGATCCTGCATGCAGTAACACTGGAAAATCCTGTTTGGTCGCAAACAGAAGCAGCTGCAGCTTTTCCAGATACTGCCAGCATACTGCAGCTGACCGTGTGGTGAATTAGGAAGTTCTTAACCTGTCACAATAACGTTTTTCTATCATCCTCTGGTAGTCTCCAAAGATTGAAAGATCAAATCTGTCTGCTTTGCTTTTAATGTCTCATAGTTTGTCCTCATTTTCTTTCCTCTTTCTAGTCCATTGAATGCCCATTTCTCTGGTGTCAGGCCAACATAAGAATTACAACTGAAGCTCAATCTGCTGTGGCTGTGAAGAAAAGCAAAGTCCAAAAACCTTGAGATTGGCCTTATCATTTCTTATTATTTCTGTGGTGCCAAATCAGGGACAAACGTTTTGAAACTGAAATTCAACAACTTGAAACTGAAAGCTTGAAAACTGGGGTTGAAACTCAAAATAAGCATCTTCTTGGTCGTAACAGAGAGACGCAAAGCAGCTGCGCTAAAGTGACCACACAGAGTCTTTTTGGAGTTAGAGGGTTTTATTTTTTTTACCAGCCAACGTAACAGCTCCATCCACCCCTCTTCCTGAAGAGCCACTGCTGCTTATATAACCTCGCCTCATTTGGTTCAAACCACTGCAGACAGAATGCAGGGGTTAACATCAACTAAACACCCCTTTCATTCCACATGGTTTCAGCTGAACATTCAAAATGGCTGCTGAGCAGCTAAACAAACATTTGTCCAATCGTGACTTGATGACGGAGTAGGTAAGCAGAACATAAACACTTAAGAAACAGAGAAACTCAGGTGGACACAACACAAAAGTAACATTGCTAAAACTCATTTTTTTTTCATGATGTTTTCTTTACCATAGGTTATTCAAGCTATGAACTGTCCAATCAGACAGTTAACCTTGAAAGTTTGATTGACAGATTCTCCTGAGCCGCTTTCAGTAAACGGAGCGTGGACTTCAAACAAGCTTACTCTTGATTGGCAACAGTAGTTGCCATAGAAACGTGACTCAGATGACTCAAACCAATCACTGGCCTAGATAGCGGCGCCCATATTACAGAAAAATGCAACTGAACTGACTTCATTTGGCTGCAACCAGAAGTATGGGTGACGTCACACTCGCTCAGTTCAGTTCTCTATATACAGTCAATGGTTTCGACTTTTCGTCCCCTTTCTGATGCATGGGGGCGGAGCTTTAATGAAGCACCAATCAAAATGATGAGAGTGGGAGCTTCAGGCTTGGTTTATTCATCGACAGTGGAAACTTGGATGAACAGGAAGGTGTGCTAAAGAGCAGGTGACACTCCAATGTTGGAAACAGATGCACTGGTGACAATCTTTTACTTTGGAGCAAAAGGGAACATTGCTAATTTTAGTATTTCATTTTCTTATGACTAACTAAAAAGAACATTGTAGTGTGAAATGTTTACGGTTAAACACAAAACCTCACAGGAGAACAGTTACTGCAGATACTGTGAAGGGAAATCAAACCAAATAAACTTTTTCTTTCCAGGATCGACTTTGAAATGTTTTTTTAGTTTGATGAGTTTCTCATATTAATATGAAACAGCTTTTATTTTTATTTCTCGGAGACTTTTCAAATCTGTCACAGCCCCTCAGGCTTTGTTTGTGTAACGTGGACCCTCCAGATTGTCCGGCGGCATCTCGGGTAGTTTCTTCAGCATCAGCAGCTCAGTGTCCCTCCATCCCTCCAGGGTTCCTCTCTGTGAGAACTTGATGATCGTGTCACTGACGCCATCACCGGGTCAGTCTCCAGAACGGTTTCAGTTTGTCTGGGGAAGGCTCACCTGCACCTCAACTTGGTGATCAAACCTTTTTTTTTAACCTTCATTGTAAAATTTGTTCTTCAGAATTTTCCAATGTCTTGTATATATTTTTGAACACTTATGTCATCATCAACTATTATAAAAATACTTCTACATACAAAACGGACCAGAGAAACTGCCCGATTATCTGTAATAATAAACCAAGTATAAATGTGTAAAGACCCAATGGATTTATAATCCTTGGCATTATTTTATGTGTTAAAGACAATTATTTCATAAAAACTAGGAAACATAACTGTATTGGAAGCACATCTGATTCATCCAGGAATCAAATGCTGAATTGTTTTTACCCATAGAAAATAATTGCAATATCACAATGTCCACTAGATGGCAGAAGCCCCATAAGCAACTGAGTCAAGTCTGTTTCTTCTGCGGGTCATTCTGAAGAGACTTTCAAATGTAAAAGAGCAAAGTATCATTCTTAAAGAGTAAAATATAAATAAACTTTTCATTTCTGAGTTACCTAAAGAGTAGACCAAATGTTTTCCCTTCTCAAACAGCACATTTGTTGCCCTTTTTAAAATAAATGCAATGTGATACTTGAAAGGATAGTTAGAAAGTACTGGATCCATCATTGAAAAAAAGTTCATTTAGAATAGTTATCTGAAGGTCCTTATCAAAAGTATTGATTAATACAGGTCCAATAGAGAGCTGATTGGACATACTGCAGCTTTCACACTCACTGATGCTTTTAAACCTCCAACAATAGTTTGATCAAAAAGATATTTTACAAAAAAAATGTATTCGTTCTAAAGTTAAATCTCTATTTGGTGAGTCTGTATTTTTCCTGCAGTTTTTAAACAGTTTGAAAGAAACTTTTGTTTTTCTTCTTAAACAAAGATGCTTAGAAGTGGGCATGTCCAACTGGACGGAGGCCCTGAGGAAGACCCAGGACATATTGGGGAGACTACGTCTCTACTAAGGCTGGCCTGGGAACGCCTCGGGATCCCCCCAGAGGAGCTGGAGGAAGTGGCCGGGGAGAGGGAAGACTGGGCATCTTTTCTTAGACTGCTGCCCTCACGACCCGGTCCCGGATGAGCAGAAGAAGATGGATGGATGTTCAGAAGTGAATACCTGTACCTGAAAAAAACGTAATATTTCACATAGAGATTCATTGTTTTTTATAGTTTTTTTAGTGGTTTTAGTTTGGCTACTTTGGGTAAATGTTACAACCTTCACACAATTAAAATGCCGAACAGATAAGAGTTTAAAAATATAAGCCAATATATACTAGCACTACAGTTCAGCTCTAGAAACAATGATGAGTCCATTTCCTGACTTTTTCAAATCCATCAATGTGTTTTAAAACACATTTTAACAAATTTTAAAAAATGTCATTAAGATCACTTATGTTTCAAAAAAACAAGAAGAGGTACAGATTGAGACTTTAATATATGGAAACAATATGTATTTATAATTACAAACATAATAGTCCACTAATGATTTAGGAAGTTTATAAATCAGTATTGGTGTGATAATCCTAGTCTGTGGGTATTTTTAAATACCACTTGGCATCGTCACCAGTTTTCAAGTGTGACTCATGAAAAAAACCAACAGCTCTGCTTGGATGGTTTTGACAAATTGCATTTCAGTTTTCAGCGAGATTCAAGTCTGAATTCACGGCAAACTCTTGATGTGGTTGTCCTTTGCTGTGTGGTACAGAGCATTGTCCTTATGCAGAAACATGGCAGGTCTCTAGAAGAACAGGAACCGTTCTGATTTAACCATATCATCATTTTTGAGTCTATAAACTTCAGGGTTTTACTTGTACTTTTTCTTGTTGTGTTAGACTTGACTCCAGTGTTCACATGTAATATTTTATGAAATAGAAGCAAACATCCTCTCTTTGGACTTGAACAGACAAGCATCTCACTTTCACAGAAATATGTGGCAGCAGTTTCCTTCTGTTTTAAGAGCAGAGTTTGTTTATGCAATAGTATAAAATAAGACACCTTGACAATAGCTAATAAAGTTTAATTATCAGTTTCAGAAAAAGTCAAGCAATCGTTACAAGAAACAACTGAATGAACCTCAAAGGGCCATAAAAATAACAAGAACAATAATAGTTAAAGTGGAAGAACAAAGAACAACTTCCAGCAGCGGAACGTGGATGGCACCTCTGGGGTGTGTTTCACTCACACACACTCATTCACAAACGTGTTTGTGAAGCTCGACCCGGACTGCAGCAGGCAGAGCGGTGGGCCGTCTGAACGCAGACCACACCGGGAAGAAGAGGAGGAGCCATTCTTGGTCCTTCTATGCAAAGAAACGGGAAATAAATGTTTGCCTTCAAATATTACAGCACTCACAAAATCAAAGTACAGCAGGTTTACTACGCAACTGAGAACAGAACTCCAATCAGCCCCCCCACTAACATCGCATGTGGACATCAAAGCGGCCGCATCACTGAAAATGCAAAGCGGCAATTTCTTTAACAGTTTTCCCAAAAACAGTTCTTGCCCCGAACAATAATCAGAAGCAATACGGGAGCAGAAAGTGCACCACTATAAGAAGGTAAAAACTTAAGTGACTTCCATAAGTTCAGATGACAAAAGACACATATTAGTCAACTGGAGATTTCGTTCAAGTATATAAAAAAACAAAACAAAACAAGGAAATGCTATCTTCATCACAAAAACGTTCTCAACCTCTGAGCACATTCATGTCATATCAGCAATAAAACCTGGGACAGCATGGTTGTAAGAAACAACTGGAATAATCATCAGCAGCAGTATTTACAAGACGCTTTTGTGTCACTCTTTTAAACAGAGCAGAGATAACCTCTCACATACATGTTGCATTATTTTAATATTCTGTGCTGGAACGCCATTTCCCTGGCGGGAGAAGAGGTCTGTCCCAAACATGTGAGCATGTAGAACCTAACAGATTAGATCCACACAGGGAGGCTGGTTACTGCTTTATATTAGTTGAACCTCAAAAGACAAAAGCAAACGGTTACCGATAAATAGCTACAGTTTAGTAACAAATGCAAGTGAGAAACTGTACAAATTCTTAACAAAACTGTATGGGAAGACCACAGAGGACCTTCTCCTTCAGCCTGGATCTTCTGAGTTAAGGATGTATTAGAGGATGTTGGTCCAACAACACAAGAACACATTCCTTCATTGTCATTAAGGTGTCACAGAGTGGAAAGTGCATTTGCACTGTTCAAACAGTAACTGCAGAAGGAAGGGAGTGAACAGGATCTCTGTTCCTAAACCATGAATTAGTCCTGACACTGCAGAGCATCATGTTATGCTTGGATATGTTTGTGTCCCGTGTGGCTGCACTGAGCTGCCAGCGTCAGAACATGAGCTTCACCAGCAGGTTTCTAGGTGAAGGACTCTCGTCTCTGTAGCTTGAGCTGCAAAGCAGAAGCCACCATATAAGCTGGACTGCATCTGAGGCTTAACAACGTGTTACACATTACACATTAAAAGACTTCTTATTCACCCAAACTGGGAACAAAAAAGCAGAGGAGTATACCTTCTCCATCATGTGCCTTGTAGTTTCACAAACAGCAGCTTTGATGGCTTTTTCTTTTCTTTAATAATCAACAACACCCTCTGCTTAAAATGTGACTCCTAAGTTGCATAAAAATGCTGAAATTGTTTTCAATTTACACTCAATAAAAACACTGAGAGTAAACCTTTTAAATGGAATTTCGCCAATCTAGAAAAGATCAGAAGTTGGACTTGATGAACATGAAATTCCCCCTGCAGGCTTCCTCTTCACCTCTGTCATGACAATGAGGCTCCTCCTCCACGAGACGCGATGCAAAAGCATGATCGACTCTCCACCGAGCTGATGGACAGTTCCTTCAAATGCAGAGTTTGGGATGAGAGCTGGACTTCTGGGAGCTGACACCAGAACCATGCAGCATGCAGAGGCACTGAGTTCAGAGGGTTCAGTCTGGCCATCTATCCTCTGCAGAGACTAAAGTTTTATGCTCAGACTTCTGGTCCAAACGCATTATTAACTCTTTCTTCTAATACCAACCCTAAAGCAGATAAATACTTCTTATAATAAGAGTTTTTGTTGTGAACACTTCATGCAGCATATAAACCGTATTGTTTGAATACTATGTGGGAAACTAACGAGAACAGGGGGATTAGAGAAAAAATCTCAACAACGATCATGGCTGTGGACCCACCACTAAGGAGGTCAGTTCTTCTGTGCAGGATGCACCTGACGAAGCACATTTTCTCTCCTCAAAGCATCATTGGTTTTTGATTTCCCACAAATCAGTCTGTGACTCCCTAAAATGGCCATTTTCCAGCTTATTAAGTCAAAGCGGATGGAATTTACATGATAAGAAATGTCCAGCATTAGTTCCAGGCAAGACTTCACCTGTCATGAGGAAGTACTTCAATAGTACGCAGATACATCAAGAAAAGAAAACAAAATAGAAACGTTGATGTCAGTAACTGATCTGACTTGACCTAAGAACTTTGACTGCAGACAGGAAGGTCTGGGATTTAAAACTGAAGGAAAGGGAATGGATCGTTGTATCTTTGGAGGTATAAAATTCAAGTGTTTGGCAACAAGCAGGGGGAGGAAGGAAGATTACCAGCCCTGCCTTTGGAGTGTTAGCCAGGTAGAGTCTGGAGACCTGAGGTGTGTTCACGTCATGATTGTACTGCTCTTGCATCTTTCATGCGATGGAACAGATGATTGTGAAGATTCCTGGCTGTTTTTCTGGTACGTCTTATTCTAGCAAATGTTCTCTACTGTGCAACTTCAAGTCTGAGTCGATCAGCTGATTTTTTAACCAAATATAAACAACAATTCTTATCTCTGTTGTCAAAGCAACTTTGTAAAAGAATAATTAGATTTGAGTCAGTGTAAGTAGGTAGAACAAAACTTACTAAACAGGTCTATTTGTTAAACAGACCACTGGATAAACTTGAGGACTGCTTGGACAGAAGTGACCTGTGGTTAAACTTGGATGGCTTCAGTGACAATGAAAACTGTGGTCAGGTAAGACTATGGCAAATCAATGAATATGGCTAAAGAAGTTCAAAATCAGGGCACTGTTTGGAGGCTAGGCTAGTTTGATTGGACTCAAAAGACCTGGTAAATCGGGGGTAAAAAACACAGGGAGGGGCACGTTACTCAGTCCTGCTGCTCGGCCCGTTCAGCATCGTCAGAGTTGGAAGGAGAAGTGGGCGACTGGAGGTGGTTGGAATCAGGTAACAGGTTTGAGGAAGAGCCCTGCGAAGCGTGGTCCGGGAGGGTCAGGGTTTCTGGAGCGGACTTTTTGCGGGGTCGGTCTTTGGAGACAGACAGGGACTCTGGTGCGTCAGTGCACATGGGGGTTGAGGGGGCGCTGGCAGGCCCAGTGAGGGCACAGGAGGAGAGGGGCGTCTCGCTGATGGAGATCGACGGGGAGAACATCCCAATCTTCTGGTTGGTGGCCTCCTGAATGTTGCGCTCAAACTCTCTCACCTCATCCATCGTCATGTCTGGATTAGAGAGAAATGTAGTCATGATCAGACAAAGAAGTAGAGTGAGGGCACAAGTCTTTCTGTGACATTCCACCAGAGCATCTCTGATTCTAGGTGAATTGATGCCTAAACGTTTACGACGAAAACATTTGAATTCAGATAACCTGGTCCAGGTTAACAAAGTCACAAACAATATTTTTGCATAAAATAGCATCAACATAAGGATCTACACTCACTGACCACTTTATTAAATGGTAAAAGGCATATACTTATATAGCACTTTACTACCTTTTAGAAGGCCTGAAGTGCTTTTACACTCACAGTCTCACTCACACACACATTCATACACTGAACACTGGCTCCAACATTTAACAATTAGGAGCAAAGCGGGGTTCAGTGTCTCGCCCAAGGGCACTTCAACACAGGGGCGGGAACCGAACCTGTGATTTTCCGATCATAGGTTGACCGCTACACCACAGCCACCCCCACTCCACTCTAAGGCACTCCTGTCCAACTGCTCGTTAATGTAAATTTCTAATCAGCCAATCACATGGCAGCAACTCGATGCATTTAGACCTGTAGACGTAATCAAACGATCTGCTGCAGTTCAAACTGAGCATCAGAAGCAGAAAGAAAGGGGATTGAAGGGACTTTGAATGTGGTACGGTTGTTGGTGCCAGACGGGCTGGTCTGAGTATTTCAGATTGAGTGCTGATCTACTGGGATTTTCACCAAGAACCATCTCGAGTATTTACAGAGAATGGTCAGAAAAAGAGAAACTGTCCAGTGAGCAGCAGTTCTGTGGGTGGAAATGCCTTATTGATGTCAAAGGTCAAAGGAGAACATCCAGACTGGTTCCTATTGATAGAAAGTCAACAGTAACTCAAATAACCACTGATTACACACGAGGTCTGCAGAAGAGCATCTCTGAACACACAACACGTCCAACCTTAAGGCAGATGAGCTACAGCAGCAGAAGAACACACCGGGTACCACTGCTGTCAGCTAAGAAGAGGAAACTGAAGCTACAATTCATACAGGATCACCAACACTGGACAATGGAAGACTGGAACAAAGTTGCCTGGTCTGATGAGTCTCCATTTCTGCTACAACATTGGTGGGGTCAGAATTTGGCATCAACAACATGAAATCATGAATCTGTCCTGCCTTGTATCAACGGTTCAGGCTGGTGGTGTGATGGTGTGGGGGATACTTTCTTGGCACACTTTGAGCCCCTTAATACCAATGGATCACGGTTACAACTTCACAACCTACCTGATTATTGTTTCTGACCGTGTCCATCCCTTTAGAACCACAGTGTACCATCTTCTGATGCTACTTCCAGCAGGATAGACGCCATGTCATAAAGCTAGAATCATCTCAGACTGGTTTCTTGAACATGACAATGAGTTCACTGGACTCAAATGTTCTCCACAGTCACCAGATCTCAACCCAATAGATCACCTTTGGGATGTGGTGGAACAGGAGATCGGTATCATCAGCCGACAAATCAGCAGCACCTGTGTGATGCTGTCATGTCAATATGAACCAAACTCTCTGAAGAATGTTGTTGAATCAATGACAGCAAGGATTAAAGCAGTTCTGACGACAAAAGTGGTCCAACCCGGTACTATCATGGTGTACCTAATAAAGTGGTCAGTGAGTGTAAGTCCTTATTAGTGTAATTCAACAACTTGAAGAAAACAAAAGAAAAAGTCTGTAAGTTCCAAAAATGATATTCTCGTACTTATAAATCGATCTTCTAATGTCAATGAGCATGTAATGTACAAACATAAAACAACAAACTCAACTCTGAACCTTTTTTTCTGCACGATAATACCGGTCACACTGATGTGGACTCCAGGCAAATATTCACCTAAATTTGTGTGATTTATTAAAATGTGTGATATATTCCAATTTTGTCTCAATAAAAATTGTTCTGATTATGTTATAAGATGACGTCCTTTCAAGTCTGAGCTTAGTGAAACATTATTATTTGATAAGGTAGCCACAACTGGAAAATAATATCTTAATTAGGGTGAAAACATGAACACATGTTGGATCCGAGGTCAGAAATTGGAGTTTAAAATCTGGCAATCTAGGATTTTTATTTGTTTTTAGTGGCTCCACAGATGAGCAAAAATGATTCCTTACTTGAAACAAAGGCGTTTATCTTTATTTTTTTTGTCAGAAATTGATAGTTTGACCATTTTGAGACACTTGACTGGGACCATGAGCACAGTTACATGAAGCTGTAATGGGATGAACAATGGAGCAAAACAATGAAAGAGACATACACTTGCTTTGTCATGGATCTCTATGTCATCCAGTGTAGGTGGGTTTGTTGCGGAATGCTCTTCCTGCTCATGGCAAACCTTAATGTTGGTTTTCTCATGCATTTGTCTCTCGTAATCCCGCACGTCATCCAAAGTCATATCTGGAAGAAGGTGGGGGAGGGGGGCAGCGGGGATGGAAAGGCTGTAACTCATCCACAATGCACTCCAATCAAGAGACAGAGAAGGAGGCGTGTGCCGCAAATGTTAGGCTTTGAGGTAGAACCGAGAGCTTCACGCAGGCTCGGAAAAGTGTGCAGGAGAAGGCAAGACAAATCCGAACCACACCAGGAAGAGAGGAGGGTCAAGTGTGCTTCAAGATGAAGGAAATGCGAGAGAAACACCCAATGATTAATCGTCCCAACAGGCAAAACGAAAACGAATCGTTTTCAAAAAACGAAAAAGGGAAACAAATCCTTCTACAAAGGAAAAGTTTTCATGAAAATGTCATTTTGAAAGAGAAGGGAATATTAAGGTTAGTGATTATGCAGCGCAGAAGACTCAGATATGTGTTGTGCCAACGATAATGGGCTTATTATGTGTGAGCCTTGCAGTTATGCAAAACCTGAACAGCTGAGTGGGTAAATGGGTTGCAGACTCGAGGGGGCACACAGGGCGCCTCATGTGCAGACAGGAGCAGACAGACACGGGCAGGATTTATGCTTCAGTAAATGCACAATTTCTCATCCAAGGCCAATTTGGATTTCATAACCAAACTCTCAGAATCGTAAAGCATTCTTAGACATCCTCGAGGTTGAAACGCCGATTAGAAACTGAAGCAAACCCTGACCGTGCTCACAGTCCTAACAGAGTCCGTCAGTGGTGAGTGAGTGGGAATCGGAGGGTCGGTGCTCAGGAGAGAGATGGAGCTGGAGGGACTGCTCATGCATCAGCAGTAGTGGGACTACAAGGACTTACACAACCAACACACAACGGCTAAAAGAACACTGAGCGACAACAATCCAACAGGGCTGCAATGTAAATGCTCAACACATGGAAAGGACTCCTGGACGACAGATATGGAACCAACTCAGTGTCAGTGTAGAAATATTCTTGCAGGCCTACCTATCCATTCATCAACCCAGGCAAACGCCTGTCTGTGTCCCAGCAGCAGCACATCCCGAACCACCTGCAACACAGACGCACGCTCTTCAACAGGAACTTCACTCTGTGCAAATGTCACACAACTTCTTAATAAATCAGACAAGTACTTGTGAGGAGCAGCACAAACTAATGTCAGATGCTGCTGGAACAGCATGACTCTTGTTTACATGCAGCTCTGTTAAAATCATTCCCATCTGCTTGAAAGTATTTACCAAGAACTCATTCAAGGAGCCAAATGTATTCTGGTGTAATGGGGAAGGAGTGCTTTGTTTCTGAACTGTGACCCAAATGGTAAGAAACAAAAACAAAAACTTGAATGTATCCCTGAATAGGGGTGTCAAATTATCACGTTAATCGTGATTAACTATTTACAGAAAATAATTTTGCTGTGTGTTGATCTTATTGTTAATCTATGACTATTGTTGTGTTTTCAAATATAAAAAAGGGGGTCTGACTGTTTACATGAGTGAACATTTAATTTAAACTAAAACCCATCTTGCTGTCATCTCTGTATGTAGCATGAGCCTGACGACGCTGTGATGTCATCAGTGAGCGACTTTAGTTCTTCAGAGTTAACCCAAAACAACACCACAACTGTGATCTTTTATGTAAGGGCCAAAGCCTGACGAGGTGTTCCTCATCAGAAATGAATGAGGTGCACACAAGGCTGAACGCATCAGATAGTAAACTGTAGGATAAGGTATGTCTGCATGTGTATTATAGTGTTAAAAGAAAGTTAGAGGTCAATATTTTTTGTACTGCTCAAAAAAGTCTTCCTACTGTTTTTATGTTTAAAATTAGATCACTCTGGACCTGATGTTTTTTTCTTGAGTTTTTTTTTTTCTCGTAATTGTTTGAGATTGAAAAAAATCCCCCTCAGTGGTGTAAAAGTCAAGGTTGGAAGTCTGTTATAATCAAAAAATGTCATCAAGCCACTTGTCGCTATGTCACAAATTTAAATGAAAACATTCTAAAATGAGGCTTTTCATAGCAATCATTGGGCCAGATTAAAAATAGATTAGATTAATGAATAACAGGTCTTTCTGCTGGTTGACCTCTCACCTTGTGCACAAACTGCTCCACCCGTGTCTGCAGGCCCCACACCTCGAACTTGACGGTGACCAGTTTATAGGAGCACATGATGGGATCCTGCGTGTCCCTCCAGCCCTCCTGCAGCATTCCCCGCGACGTCTTCTCTGACCTGAAATATCTCAGGTCCTGCATCGTTGGTGAGAGAGAACATCCGTGTTAATTGTCCTACGTGTTAGGAGTTTACAGTAAACGACTGAACTTACAGTTTAAAAAGCTAACATTCATTTTTAATACAATAATACACACTTTTATTTGAATTGAATGTGAGATTTCAACATATTTAAGCAACATTATGTGTACAAATAAACTTAAAAAATGGATGTTTCAATAAACAGTGAGTATTGTCAAAGGATCGCAGAAAAAATGGCAAAAGAATCAGAATGTTAGAGTGGTAGGAAAGGCTGCAACTATAAGAGGATCTCAAACATTTTTCAACATTTTAGATCCCAAACGACTGGCTTACTAGTCCTTTAAATATTTTCTATTAAAGCTCACACATAAAGCACCTCTGACTCTTTGTAGTAGCGCTCAGGGATTTCATCGTAGACGATGTCAACGAAGCACACCTCCCTCTCCTGATCCTTTAGCTCCGTGTCAAAGATCTGAAAGAGGTAAGGAAGTGTTGGTGATCCAGAGTTCTGTCAACATGCCAGAGAGGTCACATGTTTACTCAAACCCCTTCGCTGATGATGTTCACCATCAACACAACACTCTAGCAGCAGCAGCACGAGGCCTGCATCCTCACCAGGGGGCGCTCTCCTCACACATGTTCATTTTGGTGTTAGGTGACTGAGCACTGACTGCAGTCATATGTTCAGCCAGCTGTCTGCGCTCATTTCTGGCATCTTTCATCATCATTAGCCACTGGAGCTGCTGACCACACGCAACTTTTCAGCTTGATTTCATTCCTGATTGTTTGTGTAAAGTTACACAGTCGCATGTATGTCAGCTTAACTGGTTTTCTCTACAAACAGCAAAAAAAAATAAAATAAAAAACTGCTCTCCATTGTTTTAGACAAATTCAACCAAACTCTGCTCCCATATGACCAGCAACAGTACCTGGGAGCCGCAGAGAATTTAGATATTTTTGCAAAAAGGCTCAAGACCAATCTTTTTAAACTGGCTTTTAGCTAAAGTTATCATTGTTATTCATTTTTCATTAATTTATTTTATGACTTTACACTGGATTACTAATAACTCATTGTAATATTCATTATTTTAATGTTTAATTGCTTCTTGCTTTTGTGACTTTTTATTTTTAAATGGTTTTGCTTGTTTTCTGTGATTCTGTGATTTTTGGCTTTACAGCAGTTTGAATTACATTTTGTCTGAAAAGTGCTACATAAATAAAGATTGATTTGATTTGAACAATTCCATCTCAACTTTGCTTTGATCTAGAATTTGGTCTTTTTTCAGTTTTCTTTTCTTTGCTAAAAGTGACAAACGCAAGTTTTCCGAGACCTTCAATCAATCCCCTGAGGAGGAAAATGAGTAACGAAGAAGGATGCTGTAACAAATCAAGTAAGCATTCCAATCTTTATCCTCATTTCGTTTGCTTTGTTTCAACACGTACATGTGGAGCAGCAGCCGCTGGCACAGGTCACGCAGCCCCATCCAAAAGTCCATTTGACCAGGATAAATCAAACTGGTCACATAATAAACGTGACTTCAGAGAGCGGCCTCTCGCTTGAAGACATTCAAAACCATAAAAACATGGATAATGCAGTTACATCTCAGGAAAAATGTTTATTTGTAAATCAATAAGAAATGTGGATTTGACTACAGGTATTTTATTTACATTTTGAAGATGAAATGTAAGCTCTTAAGAGGTCAAAAGAGTTGAACTCCTCATGGTTGCAGAGAGGAAAAGAAATCAATTGGAGACAGCTGTAACAACATGGAGGCCAAAGCCAGAATTTAGTGTCAGAAAATTGTGGGCTCCGATCAAGGCTGGAACAGCAGGATTTCAGTCTACCATGAACACAGATAAATAGACATGAAAAAAGAGGAATGAAGCTAAAACTAATATTTTTAAAAGTAAAGAAAAAAAAACTCCAAAAACCCTGAAATGACAAAGAAGCCCAAAGTCATGTGACATCCACACACTGATGCAGAGAGGTGGGAGGGGCTTGAGCTGCTTCCAGTTCTCATTCAGATACATGCTGAGCTCAGACACATTTACTGCCTGCGGTACCGACGATGATTCCACTAACATTTTTATAAACGTTAAAGAAGCAGGGTTATTCCTAAAAAACACAGGACTATTCATTTGTTCAAGCCTGATGTTTTCCCCAATTTTGTATTCGATTATCTAGAAAGAAATATAAAAACATCAAATTAAGTCGATGAACATGTAAACCCCTAGTATTTACCTGAACATTCTTCATTAACAAAAAGCCAACCTTTGGTTAAAACCAACAACTAGAAACATTTAAAGGCTCTGGGTTGCTTTTGTGGCTTGCAAACAACTTTCAAAATAAAAGACTTGTATCTGTTCCTTTATACTCAGCTGTAAACTCTCCCATACTGTGCACTGTTGAAAGGGGCACCATGTCCACTCATTTTATGATCCCATGTCCACCACTTTCCTTACAAAAGGCTGGATATCCTCACTTCCTGCTTCCGCTTTCTTTCTTCCTACCTTTCTGTGATTACTGTCATTGCACTTCCTCACACAGTACATGTAGAGGAGAACTGAGCAGCATTGACAGGCAACAAACACAAATCCTGTAGCAGCTGCAATCATACGCATGCATAATTTATGCTTCTAAGCCAACAAAACATGTCAAAACATACTCCAGTTCTTCTTTAAAGATACATCCCAAAGTGCATCTTTGTGTGTTTCATCATTACAGCTAAATGTTCCGTTCTGTCTGTGTGTGCAGAAAGGACAGCCATTTGCATTTTAACTCACAAACTCCCGAGATGACATTTTTGCAGAGTTTGACGTGTCATCTCGTCTTATTCAAGCATCATTTAAAGCACAGGTGCCAAACCCCTGATTTTGAGGGCCAGTTTTCTACATGTTTTCCAAGCAACCTGCCACTAAAGGTCCTTACTGGCAAAACACACGTGATCCAGATAATGGACTGCAGGCAGAACTGGGTTTTTACTAAAACCAGCAGGATGTTGGCCCTGGAAGTGTCTCATACCTTCAGTCTGTCTCTACACTTTATGAGTCAATTGTAAGCTACTTCTTTCCATCAGTGAAGCACTAGAGGACTACTGAAAGAATGGCAATAAATGGGGCTTTCTTTTTACTGGCATCCCAAGAATGCATCACATTTCAGTTTAAGAGCCTCCTTATGGGGACTCCTGAACAGTTGCATTCCATTTGCTGCAGAAATTGCAGTATTAGAAACAAACTGGAGTTATGGAATGCTTCCATATGTATCTTGATCAATCTTTTTGCAAGTTAATGCTGTCAGCAACCAAACCCTGTTTTTTTCAGAACCACTAACTGAACTACTGTATGTGTTTAGATTCTATCCAGACCATTTTCCATTTCTGATAGTTCTTGCTGGTGTATTAAATCAACCTTGATTTAATACAATCTATCACTAAAGTGACCTTTTACACTCAAAGATGTCACAGGACTCTACACAGAGACACAAAAACATCAAACCAAGTTTTTAAAAATTATAATTGTTTTGATTCAGTCGAGTTCAAATCATTCCAATAAAGCCAGATTGTCTTTGTTATAATAATGGCCCATAATTGTGTAGATTAACTTGCTTTTAGTCTATAAACACCATGCAAACTTTTAAAACAAAAGCAAATAGAAGGAAAATTCTTGATGAACGGCTTTCTGCAGATTTCCTAACAAAAGAAAAACAATTCTGCTTGTTCAGAATCACTTCATTCATTTTCACCAATGTTTTCCAAATGTAACATCCTAACCAGCTGGAACCAATGGGAGTGAACTTAATAAACCTATTGACCACTCACATCCAAGCACCTCGTAGCCACACTCTGTGACTAATACCCTTCAACTAGAGTGGCCAGTGTGTTCTCCAACAACTTCAATGAAATTAGCCATCCACGGGTGAAGCGGTCTGTAGTGATCTCTCAAAACTCCAGCTGGCTGAAGGCCAGACGCTGTTCAGTTCCTCATTTCAGCCATATAGACCTGCAGCCTTCTTTACCATGAGGCCTGGGAGTAAACAAGACTTTGTTTGGAAAATGGATATAGGGGTACATCACGACTCATCATACAGCAGTTTTTCCTATTTCAATTGAATCATCATGGAGGAATTTCTGTTGTATTGATAATGAAACCCCAATGTGTCTCAAAACCAGAAGTGACCAATTCCAGGCCTCGAGGGCTGGTGTCCCACATGCTATCCAAAACCTTCTAATGACAGATTATAAGACCTCCTGCTATGGTCACAATTATAACTGCCACTGCCACAGTAATAAAACTGTAATGGTTCTTTTATAGATTAGGTCAGATTTTTTTTTTTTTTTTTTTTTTTTTTTTTGCTTTGAGCAGGATAAAGACCCTCCAACAGCAGTGATTCTACATTTTGCCAGAGGCTGAGATAAAAGGTTTGAGGGGGAGTTAATTCACCAGATCTCTGGCAGCTTTTAGCAGCATTAAAAAAAGAAAAAATCAACACAGAAGACGAATCAAGTTTGAATTTAAAATTCAGAAATTTGGCAGACAGAAACACATACCGATGCTACTACTGCTACAACCAGAGTGTACTCACATTGTCATTGCATCCTTTGTTGTCCTCATATTTTGTCTCTATGTGGATGGAGAACTTGGGCAGGAATGAGCACTGTTTACAGAAAAAAGAGGCAAAAGTGTTGGTAAGAAAAACAGATCCGTAATGTATTTTATTTGGAGGACTGTTTGACAATAGATTTTCCCCCAATGGTGCATGTTTTAAGGAACTCTTATTTGTCAGGCGTGACCACTACATTTTCTTCATGTTTTTTATCACCCTTTAGCTTACAAAGAATCAGACTGTTAAAGGTGACAAAACTGAACATGTTCTGTCTTTCACAGCAAAAATAGTTCCGCATGGGAGGATTTTTTAAACCCAGACTCACCCTGACTCCACATGAACATTCTGTCGCTCTCACATCACCCCCCTCATCTTCCCCTCTTCTCCCACCCCTGCAGACTAAAACGCCGTGATTCACGCTGCCAACATTCATCTCTGCACTACAGCACTGTGTGGCTGACTCTGACGAAATGCTTAAGTGTTTGAAATGTGTCAGCTTTTTCGGGGTTCTCTGGCTCTGGTCAGGCTGCAGAGACCTGGCCGGTGGTGCCTGTGCCTGCACAAAGGGCTCTTTGTGTTTAGTTTAGCAGAAAAAAAAGCTAAAATTCAATATTGCTTTATGAAAGTAGAGCTATGTTTAATGCAGCAGCAGAGTACACCACTCTCTGCTAAATCAATATGAGCATGTCTGTGTCATTTAAATTTATTAAAAGCTTTGGAGTGTATTTGAGTAAAAAGGGAGTGGAGTGAAAAGAAGTGTGAAAAGAAAAAGAATGAATGTAACAAGAAAAAAGCAAAGCAGACTCTGCAGGGTGACCATAAAAACACAGACGACTTTCAAAACATCTGTCCGTGAGCTGTATTGAAGATACTTACAGTATATTCTTCAGGGTTCAGAGTGATGAGGCAGGCAGACGCCAGGTTGGAGGGGAGAAACACAACAGAGATTCAATGGCACAGCACTGAAAAAGCTTTCATGATGTACAAAAACTGCAAAACACTTTTTCTCAAAGCTTGGGTTATTCCTTCCCCAGTCATTTGCGCTCATCAGGAAGCCATTCCCTTCATCTTGTAACGTTTCTTTTCAGTGATCAGTATCATTAGAGCAGAACAGAAACATTTTCTGAGCCCTGCAGCTCAGATCGCTGCAGCTGTGGTTACTGCTGCTGCGCATGGCAAAGCTGAACCCACTGCAGCTCTTTTCTAGACAGTACAAAGAAGAAGCACAGATCAAAACTATAAAAATGATTAGAAAATAAATGGTCTATAATGTTGTTTTGTCACTTCAAAAAGCATGCATGCACTGCTTTGTAATTGGCTGATTTAGGGGGCTACCATCTTTCTAGTATAAATAAAAACAAAGGCAGAGGGAGATTTGTAAACAGAAAGACTGGGGCAGATTCTGGTGAAATTATTCCAATTCCGTGAACCCTGCTAGCATATTTACAAAGAGGACAACTGGTCCAAAGCAGAAAAAGAGAAAAGTTACTGACGGTAACTGTTTTCTAGCTTAGAGAATTAAACCAAGAGAATATTACAACATCCCATAAACAAATATACCATATACTCATACAAATATTTAACAATAGACAGGAGAGGACAAAGACAGGAGGGGGAAAAGGAAGTCAGACCTCCACTGAGCTTCCATTCATCAAAATCAAACATTTATATTTGTTTTTACTCCACTTTATCATAAGGACATTAACCTCCATGTGAAGCAACACATTCAGTTTTTCCATCACAAATACCAGTACTTATGTTTGTTTATTTATTTCTTCTTTTATTGTTGATCATTTGATATCTGTCCACATTCTTGTGATCATTTTCCTTGCAACCACTAATAATAAATAAGAACAGATCTTTGTTCTCCCTTAACAGCAATGTTTCTGTCTTTTTTGGGTGGGTGGGTGTGGGGTGGGGGGTCAACTGCTTCAACTGCAGAACATTGTTAAAAAAAAGAGACTGCAGAAACAACTCAGCAACAAACCCAGTCTATAAAACATTATTTTAAACTTGATCATAAATAAACGGCCCCCTCTAACAAAAGGCATATCCCATTCAGAAGTTAACCTTCTAACACACACTTATTGTACATATATAACTTATTCCAAAATATTTAGGTTATAGACATGAAAACATGACATTTCTCCAGTATTGTGGTTTGTATCAGTGTTTCTGTTTTCAGCACAAACTCATGATTTTTCTATTAAGGAGAGCGAAGCAGAGAGCTGAAATGGTCTTATAAAAGTTGAGAGCAGTTTCATGTGCTCTTGTGTGTCAGCAATAACTGTGTTACTACTGTGTGAATTTGGGTCTGAGCTCTTATCTCATACATTTTTGCTGTAATAATAAATATAAATCAATACTCTAACTTTATCTCTTCTTGTGCATGTGAGAGTAGAAGACCCTTCATCTGCAATTGACATTTTACTTAGAATGCAACTAAAATGCTGTCACTTCCTGCAGATCTGAATCATGCTCATGATCCAGGATGAGCCCCTAAAGTCCCACTCCAATCATCAGGGCTCTTTTAATTATGATTATGTCGTCTTTTGCCAAATACAAAAAAACGTGTTGTTTTCTAGGGCATAGTTTCTACAGAGTGGCAGGAGTTTATCAGAAATTCGTCTCTGGGTTGTGGACGGGATTGTTGGTGCACAGAAGCGTGCCCTCATTTCCCATCATCCCTTTGGTCACCCTCTCTCCTCCTAGCGTACAGCACCTCACACCCCCAACCTTAACATTACCTGTGAAACAAAAACGGTTGCTCTAAGTTGTACGTCAGTTGCAGCAAGACAGATGAGGTCACAAATTTGTCTGCAAACACCAATATAAAAACCATCAAACAGATAATAAAACAGCTGATCAAAACGCATTGAGTGCTGCTACGTTTATCAGCGTTCTCTAGTGTTACTGGAAACTTGCTGACATTGACGTGAGGGACATGATGGTCAGCAGCTCTCCTGGGTCTCCAGAGCTTTCACAGCAGTAAAGTGTGAAGAAAACTGATGGGAATTGTGTTTGTACTCGGCTGGATGGCGGATCCCAAATAGGGGGGAGTTAAATAAAATATAAAAAAAAATAAAGTTATGCTTAAAATGACCTGAAAAGGACAAAGCCCAAATGCAGAAAAACAGGGGTCTGATGGCTTTAAAAAAAGTTTTGTTTTTTCTTTGTCTTTTCTTTTCTTTTTCTTTTTCTCTACCTTACGTTTAATAGAACAGTGTTGAATAAACTTGAACTTCCCCTGCAAACTTAAGCAGGAACATTAAGAATTGTGATCTTTTGCTTTTATAATAAAATATTTTCAAAAAAACAACAATATATTATCACCATCTCTGATGGTTGTGTATACTTTGATTCTTTTTCATTAGAAAGAAAAACAGAATTAGCAAAAACTGGCTTTAACAGAGCGTGTGGTTCAAAAATAGGGTCAGTGGAATAGATGCAACTCTACCATAGGTGTTATTTTGAACATAGCACCATAAAAATAACCTGTATCTATGCAGTCAAAAAAACAGGAGTTTACAACTGTCCTACGTCATCTATTCAATAACAAAAAAAAAAAAAAGAGCATGACTTTCTCAAACTGTGGAACATATGTCAGGGGCTTCACAGCGACTTTCTATTAAGACTTTTAAAATGTGCTAAAAATCTGCTGAAGAGATTAGCAGTTTGGAAACACTTCTTTTCACACAACATCCCAGCGCTACAAATATCCAGTAAAGTGTTTGTAACAAGAATTCTTTGCCCAGAAAACTCTGTCCTGGCGTCAAAACATTTGAAAACCCAATTCTACGCTTTACGCTGCTGCAGTGCAGATACGTTCTGTGTCTCTGTCGAAGTACTCACCCGTCACGGTGTAAGGATAGTAGTTCCACGCCTTCTCTGTTACATAGAAGATTTTGGGAACCACTGCACGAGCCCAGCTGGGTAATTTACTGCAGGAAGACAAAAAAACAATTTTAAAAAAGCAACAGAGGTCAGCTGCTCTCTTCTTAACATCAGTCAAAGAGCTTTAGACAAATACAAGGAGAACTCATTGATTTTAAAATGATATTTAAGTAATCAAAGCTAATTATGAACAGATGTACAGTCTTTCGTTTCCTATCAGACTGACACAATATTGACAAAACAATAATAGATTCCCCTCAATAAAAGTCATTTTTGAAGTTCTTCTCTTTGTTTGGTTGTTTCTGTAACTGAACACACGACTGTCCAAAGGTTGAAATGTGTTTTAAATGAGCATGTGTTTATTATTCTCTTTGTCCATGAAGCCCTGGCTTTATGAACAAGCAGGCACTGGATATTTTCTTGGTACTGAATGAGGGAAGGGACAAATCAAACCAGCCTCAAGTCTACCTCACGGCGTTTTGCTTCTGTAGGATCATACTGTAGAAATGCAGATCATTCCTGCTACTAACTCATAACAAGCACGTTAATGAACCATATTAATGAACTCTCAATGAACTTTCATTTCAAAATGTGTAGCTTTTCATACTGTCTCACTCGTAGTTTTGCTTTTGGTGTCACTTTCAACAAAGAAATGTTTTTTTATTTGAAATTAAGTAACTTGACGGTTGTACTTCATTAAAATTTGAAAAGCTACAGTGAAGAATAACTAAGGGTGTATTCAGACTGGACACATTTGGTTCACCTAAAGTAAACCAGTTTGCTTGATTTTTCTTTTTTTTTTTATTCATTCATTTCATTATTTCTGTAATGACTTTCATCATTTGGTGGGAAGTTTTTTGTCTTGTATTGTCCAAAACGAATGCTTGAAATAAACCAGATCAAAAAAAGTGAACCAGATTTTGTTACTCTGGATAATCCAGAACTTTTTTCAGTCTGAATACACCCAAGTGGACCCTGGTCCAGGACTAGGAACTGCTCTCCGATCCATCTTTCGATGTGGTCCTGGTTCGTTTCTCATCGGACTGAACTCCGGTTCACTCAGGGTGCATTCAGACTGGAAAGGTCTGTTGGTCCAGAGCAAGTCCACTTAATTTTTGGTCCTGAAACTTGCGCTTGGTGTGTATTCAGACTCCCGTCAAGCAGACTTTTATGTTTCAAACAAAAGCTTGTGAACAAAAACATGTGGTTAAAGGTTTCCTCAGTCATTGGACAGTAATTACGAGGTCGGAGCAAAGCAATGAGAGAAAAACTGACAATCCTTGTTGGGATGGTGAACTTATTCCAGACTTTTCCAGTCTGAATACACCCCAAGTTTAAAAATACATAACATTGAGACTATTTTTCTCAAGTTTTCTGTGTCATATCTCACTTCACATCTTTCTGAAATGTCTTTGAAATGCCTTTCTCTCTCTCACACTACACTTCTGCTTTACTCACACTACAGATGAGAAAATGACTTTCAACTAGGCCATCTAAATGTAATTAAAGGAAAATAGAGTTTAGTCTGAACATGTTTCCATGTGCTTAAGAATTCATTCTAGATTCTGACATCATTACATCAAATTCAATTACATCTAATCCACTCATGCATCACACAGAACAATAAGCTAACAGCACTGGATTTCTGGGACAACACGATCTTGATGAATAGAAAAGGTAAAGGTCACCTTTAACCTGGCACTGCTAAATAGTGCAGCAATAATAGGATAATTATTGCATCAAAAATACAAAATCAAAATTCTTAAAAAGCCAGTATGAATCAGTTTAAGTAAAAGATGTGTACCTGTGATCTTTATCTCAGCCTTTACACTCACAATTACCATCTTGAACATCATTACAGAGCTTCTGCAGACATGTTTTATCAACAAACAAGCCCTGATGTGGACAGGACCCCAAACATATGCTTTCTCCACTTAAGGATCAAGCCACATTTCTATTTCCATCTTATCAATTTATCATTTTATGCTTTATTATATTGTGTGTATTATAATCTTCTTCTTTTTTGTCTTAGTTTTGGTCTTTAAAGCTGGAAAACGTTTTTATGTGAAGCAGTTTGAGCTGCATTAATTGGAGAAGTGCCTTAGGAATAAAGTTTTGATTTGATATTTGAACATGAAATGGCTAAAATGGGAACTCTCTCAAAAACAGTATGCGAGAACCTAATAGTTGATTTGTTTTCCTGTCCGCCTCTTTTGACTGGCATGGTTCACAGTTTCTTTTAAAGGACAAAAATGACGCCTTCTGGATCGTGACAGCTGTGAATAAAATCGTCCCTCAACTGTGATATCTTGCAAGCGTTGGCAGGCCCACACTCTCTCTTTCTCCTATTAAAGGAGACTGACAGTCCTCCCACACTTCCATCTGTTGATTTCTGCCGTTCCTTTCATTTTCATTTGAGAATTTTAGCCAGGATACGAAGGGACTCTGCTCAAACCAAAAGCAAAACCATCTCCTCCACACTTTTAATGAGTTATTGACAGAGTGGACACAGAGAGCGAGGTTTAATGGGGAGGATAAAGTGGGACACAACCAATTTAAATGGATTTTTCTTCAGGTAAATCATATATGGATTGATTTGTTGTTGTGTGGATGAATGAGAGTAAAAATACTTACTGTAATGACATGAAACACTTAATTATACAGCCTGGTTTATGTCATTTAAAGATTTCTAAAACCTTCCAGTTTGTTCTCCTGCTTTAACATTAAATTCTGCTCCTAGTTTTCCCAAAAACCTCGAACTGAAACAGTGGCTTCTGAAATCTCAAAAGTGTAATCAAATGTGACCACTATATTAGTAAACAGACACTGATTGTAAAATATTTGGTTTAGTTTCTTACTCATATTTGAAAGCATCACTGAAAGCATCATTTGAGATCAGGGTCCTTGAGTTCTAAAAGCTTAAATCATCCCGCATTAAAATATACTTGTATCAAATATCTAAGTCGGCGTTGAACCTTTTAACTAGATCTTTTTGGAGTGATAAGGCTTTGCCCTCCGTTTTGCCTTTACCTCCTTACATTTCTAGATCAACTCAGCTGTTTAAAGGATGTGTTCATGTTTACTATGAACTCTTTCTGTTTATAGTCAGAACTGAGTCAAATGAATGGTCAGGCCTGACTCCTGAAGTCCAGTGCTCCTCTTGCTTCCTTCCCCTCCTCTGCAGCAAACTTCTGCTGACTCAGCACAACTCCTTCCACAGCAGAGCCAATGCTGACACAGGTGTTTGTGCTCTGACACAAAGCCCTGAGCATCTTCTACTTCCGTTCATTCTTTCCAAGGACCTTTATTCCCTCACTAACTTTCAATGTTGTTTAAGTTTACACATGTATCCTTTACACTACGTTTACTTTAATGCAACAGTAAAGTTACTGTCCAGTTATCAACAATGAAATGCAAAGAATATTTTTATTTCTACAACACTTTTCACAGTAAGAATCACAAAGTGCTTTGAAAATGAATATAGAATATTGTATGTTATTTGATTATTCTACAATATTCTACAATATAGAATTTTGTAGAATAATCAAAGATAATAATGTAAAGTAATTGTGATGTTGAAACAATTGCAGAAAGACTCACACTTTAATCAGGTGGCAAAAATGATAAAATCAAATAAACCAATGGCTGTATGTATCAAAGGACAGGGTGTGTGATTTCCAAGGCTGTAACAATGAATCAATTAATTGATGAATTGATTTATATTCCTACGATAAAACCAGACAGATCTGTCTGCGGCAGAATTGAATCAAATCGACTTACTCCATTAAAAAAAATTCGCTTCAAAATGAGATAAATCGATTTTGGAAAATATCGTTTGGATTGAGACATGGTAGGTTATTGTACTTTAACGTAGAAACGATCAAGTGCATCACAGCAGACAACACACATGTGATGCAGCAACAACTGTCATTTCACTCCAGTGTGTGGAAACCTATGAGTCCGGCTGGTTGATGTTTTGGATAAAGATGTCCTGGATCCATTTTAAAATACTGCTTTGAGGTTCGGGTTTGGATCGTTCAAAATAAACCAAAATCGATTATAAAAATGGATCAGCAACCACAAATTATGATATGAATTAAACCATTAAACCAAATCGTTACACCTCTAGTGATGTCCCTTTATTTGTTTACTGGGTTGGGGAGTTTTTCTTTATTTTGGCAGAATGTTACTTTCCCAAAACTGTCAAAAAGGCAGAAAAAACAACCTGACTGTTGTTGAAACAATCCCAAGAATTCTCACAAACATTTTGTTGATGTGAAGTCAATTTAAATAGAGTTAAAATGTAGTAAAAACCACATTTCTAATGCAACTAACTGCAGAGGCAAAACATGTCCTGAAAGTCAGGAATGTTACAACAGACATGTTTGCATTGATGTAAATGAGGACTAATGTCAGACAGTAATGAGCCGCCTAGCAGCTAACAGGTGAAATGACCTGGAACCATTTGCTTCTCAAACATTTATGCTGCCTCCTGGGAGAAATGTATCACTACATTGATTGGAGCTGTTCTTCGAGTGCAATCACCAACCAGACAAAAGCTAAGAAGTAGAAACATAACATATTTGTCTTAATGAAAAATGATTTATTGTGACAATTCAAATCTGACAGCTCAAAGGAAATTCAGTCACTAAATATTTTGAATAAAATGTTGTTTTGTTTCTGTAAGGACTTTTACTATCCCTGACTGTTGATGGTGATTAGTAGTGATTTTATTGAAAAAAAGCAATCAAACAAACATTAAAGACGTTCCACTAGCAGGGGATTTTCCTAAATCACCACACTAATCTCTCTGGGTAAGAGAATAACGGAGCCTTGCTGCACTCACCTGTTGAGGTAGACTCGCTTCTCTGTGAACTGTCCCGAGCCGTGAGTCGGGTCTTCAAACGGCTCATTCTGGACCACTTCCACTCCTTCGCCCCGGTCGCTCTGCTCGTGGCTGTGCTTACTGATCATGTACAGCTGTCCGATCCGGTACTGCAGGATAAAGGACACAGAGGAGGGTTTATTTTTTATGACAGCCTTTATGTCCTAGTTTCTAAGAAGTGAACTTCAGTACATACTTTGAAAACAGTTTAAAGACTCTCCTAGTACGTTTTTATACAGCTGGAATCAAAGCTCATTAAAGACCCACTCCAAGGAAAATTGTGTTTTTGGCGTTTTTAGCGTGTTCTTGTAGCACTTTTCTCTCGACACATAGAAAATAATTTTCCACGCCAACAGTCCCGCCCACAACTCATAGGCGACATACTAATGTACTTCTGCAGCTCTGCAGAAACGATGTCCTAAAAATTGGCACAGGCTTTTTGACTTTGGCTAAAAACGGCAAAAATCATAGTTTTAAAAACCACTGGGAACAATTTTACAATCCATTCATAACATGCAGACTTCTAGTAGAGTATTTTTCTGTAATAATAAGCTTGAAATATATAGTGCTGATCAGAATAAGAATAAAAAAATATTGTTCGAACCAAATTTCTGATCCTGGCATCAGGACATCCCCACTAAAAATAACAGTTTTGATTTCAAAGATTATTTTGTAACAAAGGAAATTAGGAAGTGAGCACAATTTCAGACTTATATTAATGACACCACAATGAGCTCTAATATTTCAAAAACAAATAGCCATGAAATTAAAGTGGCAACAGTCACAACTTTCCACACAAACAATTGTTGAATGTGATGCAGTCAGTTAGGCTGATTCTTGGCCCCTTTCTTTCACACATATTTGTGAGTCTGAAAAGAAACTGGACAGTGCAACAGATTGTGGTAATGAAGGAGAGCCAAACCAACCAGCTGGCCCTGAATGCCACATTTCCCCTCTCCTGTCACACCTGTTGGCTGAGCTACACTGTCAGGGGAAGATGTGAAAGCTTACTCACAAAAAACAGGACTCGCAGACCTCGTCAGCACCGAAATGCTGTTATAAGTATCTACTAAACTCTAGTCCTAGAGACATATGAAAGAGTACAGACAACAGACAGACCTCTGCACCACAGCCGCCCCATAGTAAGCTTGAGTCATTGATTAGACTTGAGCCGCAACTTAAGAGCTCTACTGAATTCTTTTCTAGTCTATCATTTCTTAACTAAGGCAAACAAAGCAAAGTTTTATTCTGTTATTTTTTTTTTTTTGGCATCTCAACTTTAGAGTTGATAAATTGATGCCATTCTTCAAAATGACCATTTACTTAGTCTGTTTAGCTGTCTCTAAAAGCACCATGCATGAACAACATGCACAGGGCCAACCTGATGAGGGGAAAATCATGAAACATTTAGTAAATGTCAAATGACAGCATTAATGATGGTTAGACGACTATTATCACGTTTGTGCTTTTAATTTGTCTTTGGTGGCTTTTGGTCTGGACAAGAGTGAAAGCAAAAGAAAGTGTCCTAACAATCAAATGACCAAGGTTGTGTCCACATCTAACACTGGACAAAACATAAAGGATGACTTCATGTAGACTGAGAACCATACAGACGCACCCCTCCATGAATCTTATTAAAAGAAAGGATTCCTTTGGACTGAATAAAATGGAATCAAACCCCAAATGAACTAAAACAGATGTTATTTGAATTACAATGTTTCTAATCCAAATGAAAGCACAGAGAACAAACCTGTGAACACTTCCAAAGTGTTGGGATGCTGCCGTATTACAAACACAAAGCCTAAAGCCTAAGGGAAATTGTGCAAACGTGTGGAGTCCATACATTTGGTTCATCATCCGAGCTTTGTTGAGGCGTGTGTTTAGGCACTGATGTGCTAAACACAGCTGTTACAGGATGGCCAGTTTTGTCAGACGGACAAAAATCTAACCATCTAGAAAATGAGTCCTCCCATCAGAAAAAGAGGCTTTACCTCACAGGACAGTTCATGAATCAGAACAGCTTTTAACCTGATCTGATTAACTAAAGAGGAGGCAGCCGGTGTCTTCTAAATACTGTTCCAGCTCTTACTGAATGGGAAAATATCATAAAAACATCCATCTATCGCAACAACCAAGGCTAGTATTTTCAAAAACATAAACACTGCCCTTGTACGGATGTTCCACACTGACACTTTGTTTGTGCGAGAACATTCCCGTACTCAGGTGCCAGAGGCAGCCGAAGGTCATTAACGTGTACTGTTATGAAAACAGTGTTCAGCTCTTCTTGGCAGGTGTAAGACCCATTATAAAGATTTATTTCTTCCATCCCCTTCCCGTCTGAATTCAATTTGAAACATTCCAAGCAGCAGCAATCAAACCGGTGAGAGGAAAAAAAACCTTAAAGAAAGGAAAACTGTGTTTTTGGTAGAATTTCAGATTAAAACTGTGTTTCTGTTTTGTTTTTCTTGTTTGAGCTGGAATTTGGATCAAAACTGTACGACAGCATAGCTCTGATGACGCTCACCATTTGTGTTGCACTGCTAATGTTAGCTTGACAACACAGGCTTTTTGATTTTGTCTAAAAACAATATAATCATAAATAAAAAAAAACACTGGGAACGATTTTACAATAGAAAATAGCTTGATTAAAAATCCAAATACATGTTTACTAGACACGGTAAACAGGTGATGGTAGCGTTCTTGCAGCTTTGACCAACTGGAAAAGCTCTTGACTTTTGTTCTTCACTTTGTGAACAATTGTTTGACTTACTTCATCTGATTGCAGGAGAAAACACAAAGAGCTCAAGAATGCTGACAGGTGAATTCTTTTCTGGGAATCCACTGACTCTTAAGCCACCATTTTGCAATTTTTTTAAAACAGGCAGAAGTTCAAAACCTTCTCACAGCAGCATCATGATCATTATGTGCAGCAAAAGCAGATTGCTATTCATTCAGCGCAATGTGGTGGGTGACTGTCAAGTTGGAGAATTCTGAAATTCATCAGGCTAAAGGTTATTTCCAGCACTTGGAGCATACCTCGAGGACATTTCGAGCATGCACAGGCTCACTTCTGAAATAGCCCATGTGTTCGTCTGCACAGCAGCTGCTGCACTTCTGGAGGAAACCAACCACAATTTTTGTGTTCCTGATATAAAAGCTAGAAATGTTCTATTTCATCTATTTGGAACAGGGTGAAACAAGACCTGTTCGTTCTTTTTTATTCCCTAACAAGGATACTTACCTGGCGTAATGGGTCTGCATCACATGGCCATTTTACAACCCAGTCTCCTTCAAACAGTTGCTGCATTAATCAGGGTTTATCTTTTATCAAAGTCTTGCATGAGAGCAGCAACTCCAAAAGCAGCTCCGGGACACAGGGGCAATGAGGCTGGCAGCTTGAGTGTTACTGTAAATAATGCAGATGTACTTCATCCCTCATCCTCTTTCCACACACACACACACACACACACACGCAATGAGGAAATCTGTGGACTGTGAGGTGGCGAGGGAGAGCTTCTGAGTGCTTTGTGAGGACACAAAGACAGAAAATGAGCAGACGAAAAGTACGTCCTAACGCAGTTAGGGAGGAGCTATATATTATTTTTATGACGAGAGACATCCTCATCTGTTGGTGTCCACAGTGAGCTGCAGTACGAAAAGACGTATAAAAATATCAATGACTCGCGTGCATTATCTACACCTCTTAGGAGGGGCTCTGTGATGACGTCTAAAGACGGAGATTAGTTCAGTCACAACAGATGGAAGCAGAAAGCTCCAAACTAGAGTGTAAGCAAAGGAACAAATAAGAGATTGTGTGGATTGAACAGCTCGCTGTTCTCTAGCGGGGAATCAGCTGTCTCTGGTGAGGTATCTTCACAGAATAATTAATCAGTCAGCTACAAGAGATCAGCGCTCGTCTTGGCTTTATCTGATTTGTTTGATGACAGGGCACTCTGCTTTGCTGCGGTTCATTAATCAACGCCAATAAACCGGAGGATGCTGCCATCATCACCCACCATTACTGACTTCTGGTCTGGGTCACAGAAACCTACATGTTTAAACACAGATCGTTCCGATGTGTCTCTTTTTCTTTGGGAGTTGGATTGTGCAACCATGCCAAATTTTACCAAGGGATATATTTTAAGAAAAAGGTGCAGCGTCAAAATAATAAATCCTTTTTGTAACTGAAACGGTTTAAAGATAAAACAGGGAAATTGGTTATTTATTTTACTTGAATATGACTTTCACACACAGCGTTTTACATAACAGGCTGCTGCTTTTTTGTGTCTTTTTGAAATTTACATTTAATATTTTTCCTTTTTTTTTAAATTTAGCTTAAAGTGAGTTCCACTTGATTCTGTGTTTGTAAATGAAGCTTTTCTGACAAGAAATGATGATGAAGAAGATGATAAAATAGGAACCTTGATCACCCCCAAAAAGCCTGGCTGAAGCACAAGGTCATTTAGATCAATACTTCTCTGACGATGCAACCTGCTTATGTATAATGCCATTGCATTGAAACAGATGAGAAGGTGGGTGGAGCTTAAATGTAAAGCTGGAATCTATGAAAGATTTGCGATGCTACAGTATTATGACATGTGAGCAGACCGCATGTAAGTCTGTTACGTCATGAGATAATACATGCATTATTAACCGCGTGACATGAAAACAGATATTTTCTGAAAAGTCTACTTTTGTTCCGTGTAGTCAATAAAATGGAAATCATAAGATGTTTCAGTTAATTTTCCTAAAACAAGAATTAAATTTAACAAACATACAGTGTTTGTCATTCCTTCTGCAGCTAAAATCTTTTGCAAGAGAACCAAAGAAGCATTTTTCCTTCTGGTGCAGGAATGACATGACACATATTTAAAGAACCTGGTCTCTCAAGGGGTAGGTGCTGAAATGTCAAAAAGAAGCATCTAAAACCAGATTTTCTCTGAAGTGGTGAAGGAATTTTGCATCGACAACTATTAAAATAAAAAAAAAAAACTACACACATTACAATTTAATGCTATATGCCAAAAACCTGTAAGTGTGCTTACACAAATACATAAAAATAAATCTAAATAAGAATAGATATAGTCCAGAATGTGTGGAGTTTAAACAAAGAGAGGAGCACAACATTTAATTCTTTTTTGTTCTCCTGTAAGGACCTAGGTTTTCTGGGTTTCTGTACTTGGAGTGTGGGCTGAAAAGATACACCTCAGAGGATGAAGGATCTGCCCCAATCACAGTGTCATTTCTGTCTGAACCAAATTCCCTTTGAGGTGATGATCACAGGAAATTTATTTCAACACGATTTTAATCAGAAGACGCTGCTCCATGTGGATGTTCTTTTACGAGAACTCGTGTTTTGAATTGTTTTAAAATGACTAAAATGAATGACTGGAATTGATGGTTTTGCTAATGAATGTCCCATCTAATATTGTCATAGAAACCCATGTGAGTAGTTATAATGTGTGTGCCTCGCACTGTGGTGCGTTTTAGCTTATTCTGCCTGTTGATCTCGTTTCATTTCATCTTTTGCTGCTTTGGATGGAAAAAAAAGTGTAAAAAAAAAAGCCTTGCTGCAAATATCTATAGGCAACATTTTCTATTTCTCCACAAACTTCTTATGTTACTTTTTCCCACTTGCTAAAACCCGTTTTATTAAATGTTTTCAAAATAAAGGCTAAATGTACAAAATACTTGACTCGAGAGTCAAAAGCTCCTTTTGAGGTCAAAATGAAGTGCTGTCAAAACTAACAAACACACAGCAAATATGACACACAAAACAACTTAACACTGTTCACAAAATGGCTCATAAACAGGCTATGCTAGTTTTAATAATCAAATACCTGTCCCCATTATTCTCTCTTTACTTCTCTTCTTTTGTTTTACTGTTGTCTTTTTCTTTGTCGCATTAGCAGTTCTTTGCTGTCCATGTCCCTAAAAAGGTTTTAACGTTTAGTTTAAATTACAAAAGGGGTTTATACGGATATACACCTTATGTGTCCAATGATTTATAACCCCCGAATGTAACACTAAAATCTGTCTAACACGAGAGGCTCTCAGCTCATATCTGTTTGCTCAGCTGTAGAACAGGACAAATTAAAAAAAAAAAATAATACTAATATATTTTTTAGGGCACACTTACCCACTCCAGTCATTCATTTTGTGTCCAGCTTTGTTAATCGTGGATGTGACTTTTTACCTCTGGTTTCCTGCTTGTGCACTTACTCTAAATCCCTGTGGTAATATTGTCTATGAGTAGTTCAAGGGGGCTCTGAATTCTTGCTTTTGGCTCCAGAATTACCAAATCACAAAAAAAGGCATGACAGGAAAACACACAGACTAACATTATCGGGCTTTCCAAAAGCCACAGCATGACTTTGAAAAAAAACTGTGGAAAATATATGATAACTTTTAAAACCCTTTGAAAAAGGAAACATTGAGGGTAAGAAGCCCCCTTTAGCCCCCGTTAACTTAACGTGTCTGTCACAAACAGAGGTATCAAAGAGGAGGACATGGTTAACCCAGTGTATGCTCTATGGCAGCCAGCTCTGAACACCTCTCTGTTTAAATGTCAAAGTGAGGTCATAATTACGTTAACAGCTTTGATAATCACTGTGTTTCACTTAGACAGGGCCGCATTACTGCTTCCTGAGAGCACCATGGCAGAGACATGGATTTGTGTGTGGCAGGTGATATAACACTGACAAATTGTTGGAACTACTTTAAAAAAGAGGGAAACAGCTTCATGACCACATGGACTCACAGAGAGACATAAAACCCATTATGACCTTTATGATGTTGAAGAGCTGTAAAATAAGCAGGTGAGCTTCTTTTTCTGAAGAAAACCTAGGAAGCTTTTTCAGACTAGTCATCAGATCTTTTGTGGAGTATTTGTCTGGAATAATAGGCTTGAAATATAAAGGGCTGGTCCTAATGATAATAAATTAAATATGCGACACTGAACAGACGACGACAGCCAATACCGATTAAGTCATCAATCACGGAATTGGGCCCAATTTCCGATCACTTGATTGGATTAGGTCATCCCTAGTTATAACGCCACAGCCTACCTGAGTGTTGTTCCTGACCATGTCCGTCCCTTTATGACCACAGTACCATCTTCTGATGGTTACTTCCAGCAGAATGTGGTGGAAAAGGAAACTGGCATCACTGATGTGCAGCCAACAAATCTGCAGCAACTGTGTGATGCTATCATGTCAATATGGACCAAATTCTCTGAAGAATGTTCCCAGAAGCTTGTTAAATCTGTGACAACAACGATTAAAGCAGTTCTGAAGACAAAACGGGGGTCCAAACCAATACCTACTTATTGGGGCCAAAACCAAAAAAACTCTCATAGAAAAGCCTTTTCAATGTGGCATTAATTTCAACATTCTGCATATAAAAAGAAGATTTTCCAGTAAGTCATTCCAAGTTCATCCTTCAAACAGCCATGAACACACAACGCCCCCTAACATACACACAGCCACCTGGCCATAGTGCCTTCAGGTTGGTAGTAGACGGTCAGATGTTGCAGGTGAATGTGCTGAGTCACAAAGTGTGGAGCCCAATGAGTGACAGACCGCAACCATGACGTTACGTAAAGTCCTCTGCACTCTGACTTTTTTTTACTAGTGTCACAAAGGCCCATGCAGGCCCATTTTTACCAGATGTGAGGGGTACTGGGGTGTCCAGACAAACCCGTCACAACCGACTCCATCACTTTAACTTGAATACCAGACAACTGTTGGAGGTGACTCCATTGACACCAAGCCACCGCCGTGAACGTTTGCAGTGGACACAAGACCACCTTCTGCTCCCAGACTCAGAATGATCCCATAAACCTAGAGATGGAGACGTGCTTACTCATGCTTTTGTAGAGCTCTTCAAAGTACTGTTATACAAAGTTACATTCCGGTTTGTTTGACTTTTTTCTGTTTGTTGTTCTAACTATGTCGCTCATGTAGCAGGTCTGGTTGGTCTCTATAGGTCCTCCCCCACACTTTAAGTAAAAGTGAAAGTCAGAAACTGAAAAAACAAGGATCATCTGGCCTGAAGGGAATTTAATCTCAAATCAAACTAGGCATAAATGTTTAGAGAGTTTGGACGAAGATGGACAGTTAATTTGCT
Source organism: Oryzias celebensis (assembly GCA_014656515.1). Classification (NCBI taxonomy): domain Eukaryota; kingdom Metazoa; phylum Chordata; class Actinopteri; order Beloniformes; family Adrianichthyidae; genus Oryzias; species Oryzias celebensis. The sequence goes on along the minus strand of BNCR01000001.1, from coordinate 26,866,504 downwards.
GTTTGGAAGTGAACTGTATCAGCTTAAAATTACAATCTATTCCTAAATAAATAAGGGCCCTTCTCTTGGCAGGACATGAACTTCCATGGAATTCAACAGCCAGAGGAGGCAGTTAGTCAATAAGGGTGGCTGTCCACTGCTGATTTTCCCTCCTTCATACACCCTTTCTGCCCTCCAAGACAGTTATCCTTATGGCAATGTGTCACCGGTTACCCAGACCGGTGTGTGTGCACCAATTCTAACACATCTCCAAGGTCCAACCTGTGCAATACTTCATAACACTGTTCAAAGCATTAGCTCAACTCAAGAATTGCTTCAGTTTAATATGTCACAACAGCCATGCTGTGACACTGCTTATGCAGCCATAATCTTACGTCACACAGCCAAGACAATTGTTCACGTGAAGGCTTAAGACAACTGAAATAACCCATCGAAATGGGAATTTGCTTAAAAACAAAAATTCAAATGACTTCTGACTGAAGGTTTTTTTTAATCATCTTCAAGCAGAACAAATGAAAGTGAGGCATCCATCTGAGATCTAACCTGATCCATGTCAGTTCAGAGCTCCTGCTAACGTGGGCTAAAGAGGTGGCCAGCTGAGGCATACAAGCAGGATGCACGTCTCACTTCCACACACAACCCAAGCTATTTTTATTCATAACACGCTGACTCACAGATGATGCACACTAACATTTACACAACAAAATCCACTTACAGTTATTTTTATATAATGATGGACGTGACGCTTTGAAAAAAAGAGCTTCATTTTATGTTAAGTATGTCATGTATTCAAGTTAGTTAAGGCTGGGTGTATTTCAAATCTTATTGCATCTTCCTTTAAAACTCAAAAAGGTGTTTGACTGCATTTGTATGCATAAAACCAGCCCAAAAGGGCAGCAAGTTGGTGAAAACAAAAGCAGAGGCTGAAGTGTTAAAAAGCTGCCAGACATTTTGGCTGATTTCCACATTTAAATATTCATCAACACCTGATTCATGTCAGGATGATGCTCCACCTCTCCATGGAGAAAGCTTGTTACAGTATGAGAAGGCAAGTCAAGTGTTTCAAGTTAAGGTGAAGGTCACTTCTGTTATCAACTGCTGCTGCAAAACAAAATAACCAGTAGTTCTGGGGAAGTTTAAAACCAAAATAAAAATAATGGAAAACGACACCTGCAATGTAACATACTCTATTTTTGCATTTCCTAAATGTGTTTTCTGTATTTTATTTGTTATTTATGTGTTTTTAAGTTTGTGCTTCAGACCATCACAGATAATAGACATTACACAAAAAAACATAGTGTTTTTCAATAGGATTTATTTTCTAAGCCTATTAAAGGTCACAGTTCAAATAATGTCAAGTCATGCCTTTGACTGAGACTTCATAAAGAATCCTTTTTCAAAGCCATTACAGGGTGGTTTGCTGGTTTCTTTGGAATGTTGTCCTGCTGTAGGTCCTTTGAGGCTATATAAAGGGTTACAACCACAACTGTTGTTAGGCTATGATGTTTAGGAACATACCTTTATGCAGAATATAAAATAACAACCTGCATTAATGCAAAGTTTTCCCGGTGTTTCAGGGACCTTTGCTCTAAGCAATTAGTTGAGGTAAGCTTCATCTGGTGGTTAGTAGTAGCTGTGGTTTCTATTCAAGAGGCCTTTTTAAAGGATGAACTGTTGTATCACCGGAGCCACAAAAACAAAAAAAAAAACATCATAATGAGAGCTTTCAATGATGGAACCATACTGAACAGCTTTCAAAAAAGGTTTTACAAGGGCAGAAGAAATGCTAATGCTATATATGATTCCTTAATGGTTCAGTGGGTTTTGTAAAAAGTAATAAAAAAGATATTTGCCTTGAGTTCTTGGAATGCAAATTTGTAATGCTGTATGATTTTTCTATCCCAGAGAAATTGGATGCTAAGCTGCTATGGTAGAGTAATGCACGAACACATAACAAGTGAAAATGGAAAGAAGCTAGCAGAGGTGTGAAGCAAAAACATGGACCCTTGAAAAAGTGGACAGGAGATTTAAGACGCAGGAGCACAACAGTCATTACAAACAGACCATTAACCTCCAGTTTCTCTGGGTGGACCCGAGGCGTTCCCAGGCCAGCCAAGAGACGTACTCTCTTCAGCGTGTCCTGGGTCTTCCCCGGGGCCTCTGCCCAGTGGGACATGCCCGGAACGGCATCCAGAGCAGATGCCCGAGCCACCTCAAAGCTCACGACCATAGGTGAGTATCAGAACGAAGATCGACAGGTAAATTGAGAGCTTTGCTTTCTGGCTCAGCTCTCTCTTCACCACAATGGACCAGTACAGCAACCACATGACAGCGGACGCCGCTTCAGTCCGCCTGTCCATCTCACCGATCTTCCCTCGCACATGAACAGCCCCCCAAGATACATAAACTTACCCACCTGGTGAAAGAGAACTCCACCAACCCAGAGAGGACAAACTACCTTTCTCCGGTCGAGAACCCTGGCCTCAGATTTAGTGGTGCTGACCCTCACCTGCCACAAACGGCTCCAATACATGCTGGAGGTCCAGGCTCTATGAACCCAACAGGCTAACATCCTCTGCAAAGAGCAGAGAGGAAATCCTGTGGTCCCCAAACCACATTCCAGTTTTCATTTAAAATAAACTTAAGAAAAAGGCAAATTCAAGGAAAGAACTAAGATTAAATGTGTCCATAGAAAAGAGCTACAAGACAGAAAAAAGAACGTGAGAAAAAAGGTCTTTCCTTCTTGTTACACTAGCTCTTCCTCAACTCTCCCACAGTTTCTCTCTCTGTTTCTCTATTTCACACGCACACAAACATATTCATATCAAATCTAACAAACTGAGACGTATGTTACAGAGCAAAATATGTAGAAATACACAAATCAAGACGTAAACAAGCATTCTCTAAATGCAACACTTTAATAGTTTTACCAAATTTTAAATATAAAACATCTAAGTAACTACGGAAAAATGAATAAGACTATTAAACTGATTGATGTCACTCTAAATCAAAATTCAGTAATTAAGTTTAATTAACCAAATTTCCCATAATATCATGGTATTTGTTACATTTCTTTTGAAAAATCAATTTTGTTGATGATAAAAAATGCTTTTTTAATTTCTGCTTAATGAATGGGAAACTTCCAAGAATTAAGAATTCCTACATCATAAAATGACCAAAAATAATTTTTGCCAGAAAAAAAGGATCCAAAGATATGATGAGTTTTTATTTCATTTTTGATGATAAGATTTAAATATTATACTATTTTACATGTTTATATTATTTGATTTAAACAGTTGGTTCACTGAGCTTTTAATTTTCTAAACCATTACTTTTAAATTATCTGCCTAACAGAACTGATTTCATTTCACCAAAAGAGTTTACAGTTTTAAAAAAATGCTATGTTCTCTATCTTATCATTTTAGTCGATGCTGTGACATAAATAAAGACATACAGTAGCTTCGTTATGTGTGCAAACATAACCTAAGGAAAAGGGCATTCGTTTTAGATTGTCTCTTCATCCACTTCCTTGATTGCCACAACTTTGAGTTAACACTGCTGCAAAAAAATATAGTCCAAATGCTTTTTAAACAGAAGGAAAATAAGTTAAGGTTTATAGGGTTCCCTTGCCCTATCGCGGTTCAAACCTTTGTAGTCTCGCTGTTTAGCTGATTTTTTTTCAGCATTACCTTCTTTTGGCAGCACACTGTGTTCTGCATTGTAATTGGCTGGTGACCTTGTCAATAAGCAAGAGAAACAAGGAAACACTGTACCCAAGACACTCCAGACGAGGAAATTAAGATCCCTTTCAACACTTTCAATCTAACTGTTACCCACGACTGAGAGTGTAAAGTTTGTTCTCAGTAGCGCGGTCCCCATCGCTTTTTATTTTGGGCCCTGATCCCATTCAGAGTAATTTGATTTTGAGTTTTTGCAGATATCGAGTCCCAATCCGATACATTTGCAGCACAGTTAAAAAAATAAACAAGTTTAATACACAGATCCAGGTTGTCCCCAATTTTTCTTTTATCTATCTTATTTTATCATTAATCATTCAGATGATCAAGTTTCTTCTGTGAAGTAGTTTGAACTTTCAAGCAAAAATAGTTAAACTATTAACTAGAAAGAACAGTTAACAAGTCATTAGTAAAAATAGGTGATAGTCATGTGAGAACGTTAGGTGACTGTAGCTTTAGTATCTTCAGAACTATAGAACATATTTAAACATATTTGATTTATATCTTCATTTTTAAACATTTAAAACAATTACTTTCATTTAAAATCGTCATTGCAGCATGAAAATGATGCATTATTAATCTTTACAATTTATCAGCTTGGTTGTTTTTGAGAGGTTACAGATTTATTTCAATCACTTTTTCCCGGAGCCTGCACTTTATATACCTTGGCAGCTGTCTTACTAGCATCTCTCTGTCAGCGGCACGGAGAGAGCCATTCTCATTAAAAAGGAATCGGGATGCAACATCCGAGTCCGATCAAATCTGAATCCTTGCGATAGGGCCCTTTTCCGATTGCGTGGTAGGATTGGGACTTTCATGGTTCTCAGCATCTGACACGCTCAGAGATCAGTGAGCAGCAGGTATGAAACTGCTGGGGAACTATTTGGTTTTTTAACCACCCATTGAACATTTTGGAGGTGAATTTTTAGTAGAAATAGCATAGGATCCATTACTACAGTCTGAAGTATGAGCATGACTGGAATAATAATCCCACTGATGTAGGGCTAAAACCACTGACTGGGTCAAATTTACAAAAGAAATAGGAACCTAGTTCAAAACATTACAATTTTCAAATACATACTAGATAAAAACAGATTATGCATTAACAGGTAAAAGCAATAAAGCCATCCATCAAACAGTAAAAAGAAGATTTGTAGATACTTTACTTTATGATACAGCTATTTAATAAAAAAGCAAATACAAATATGTCTCAGACAAAATTATTCAAAGGAGAGAAGCCGCATTTCTTTCCACAGAATCATGCAGCATTTAATAAAAAACAAGACAGCTATTTTGCACTGTACATTTGAAACCGTGAAGCCCTAAACTTTACACACAGAACAGCAAGAATCAACTTATAATAAGACAGAGTGCTTTGAAGAACACAGGACTTTTATCATCAAGCTTTGAGCACAATGCTGATCTTTCATTAGAAATGTTCTGTTTGTGATCCTCAGGGAGTCTCTATTCTGACTGATAAATTATTAATTGACCCTGCCAAAGTGTTGGAAAGGTAATCTACACTCAATGGCCCCTTTATTAGGTACACCTTGCAAGTACCGGGTTGGACCCCTTTTGTCTTCAGAACTGCCTTAATCCTTGGTGTCATAGATTCAACAAGCTTCTGGAAACATTCCTCTGAGAGTTTGGTCCATATTGACATGACAGCATCACACAGTTGCTGCTGATTTGTCGGCTGAACATCCATGATACTGATCTCCTGCTCCACCACATCCCAAAGGTGATCTATTGGGTTGAGATCTGGTGACTCTGGAGAACATTTGAGTCCAGTGAACTCAGTGTCATGATCAAGAAACCAGTCTGAGATGATTCCAGATTTATAACATTTCAACACCATATCCTGCTGGAAGTAGCATCAGAAGATGGTATACTGTGGTCATAAAGGGATGGACATGTTCAGCAACAACACTCAGGTAGGTTGTGGGGTTGTAACCTAGCTCAACTGGGGGGTACAAAAGAGGACTAAGTGTACCAAGAAAATATCCCCCACAACATCACATCATTACACCACCACTAGCCTGAAGCGCTGATACAAGGCAGGATGGATCCATGTTTTCATGTTGTTGATGCTAAATTCTGACTCTACCATCTGAATGTTGTAGCAGAAATGGAGACTCATCAGACCAGGAAATGCTTTTCCAGTCTTGTACTGTCCAGTGTTGGTGATCCTGTGTGAATTGTAGCCTCAGTTTCCTCTTCTTAGCTGACAGCAGTGGTACCCGGTGTGTTCTTCTGCTACTGTAGCTCATCTGCCTTAAGGTTGGACGTGTTGTGTGTTCAGAGATGTTCTTCTGCAGACCTCAGTTGTAATTTGTGGTTTTTTTGTGTTACTGTTGCCTTTCTATCAAATGGAACCAATCTGGGCCATTATCTTCTGATCTCTGGCATCAACAAGACATTTTCACCCACAGAACTGCCGGTCACTGGATAGTTTCTCTGGTTGTGGGTGAAAATCCCAGTAAGGCAGTAGTTTCTGAAATACTCAGACCAGCCCGTCTGGCACCAACAACCGTACCACATTCAAAGTCCCTTCAATCCCCTTTCTTTCTCCTTCTGATGCTCAGCTTGAGCTGCAGCAGATCGTCTTGACCATTTGTACATGCCTAAATGCATTGAGTTGTTGCCATTTTATTGGCTGATTAAAAATTTGTGTTAAGCAGTTGGACAGGTATGTGCAATAAAATGCCCAATAAGAGTACACTTTTATTGGAAAGAAGAAATAAAAATCATTCGAGGAGATACTTAAAGGAAAAATATTTTACTCTAAGAGCAAAGTTCTCACTACTTTACATGTTTTTTCTGGTAAAAGCAAAGATTTTCTTCCCAAACAAAAGCATCTAAAGTTCACATTTTTTGGTGTGTTTGTTGGCTTCCTTGGCAGCACATTAAAGGTGCTTTGCTGTTTGCTAAGAGGGGCATTCCTGTGTCCTCTGCTTTAAAGCTTCTTGTCCAGTTACAGCACCCATGTTGTTTCAAAGAATACGTTCAAAAACAATCCACCATACAAACAAATGTGGAACTATTGCATTTCAGTAAATAGTGAGATTAGAAAATGGATGGATGGATGGATGGATGGATGGATGGATGGATGGATGGATGGATGGATGGATGGATGGATGGATGGATGGATGGATGGATGGATGGATGGATTCAAAAGAAACAGGGGAAGGTGTTTGACTTCTATCAAACAGTTGCTAGTGACAGAAATAGCTTGAATGAAAAGGTCAGAATGGGTGAAGGACGCTTTGATAGGAATCCCCACCAGGCTGTTATGCTTTAGGGTCTGTGTGGAGATAATATATAAAGTGTTCTTCAGTGATTATACACCAGAGATACTTTATTTTACCACAACACGCAAGCACAGCATTGGAAAGGTGGAAGTTGGGGAATTTCAGATTTTAGTCTTCTTTAGTTCTAGAAATCATAATCATACTTTTACCTGCATTAAACCCAATGTCATTATCAATCCCATAATTTAAACAGATGTTTTTTTAATTGTTGAAGACCAGCAGTACTTGGACTCAACTGAACTATATCATCAGTGTACATGAGATAATTAGTTGTGAGATCTCCAGCTACACAGCCAGTGTGACAGGCATTTGATACAGGTTAAAAATAATTGGAGAAAGAATGGCCCTGTCTCACCCCATTGCTGATCTTAAAAGGCTCAGAGACCTGCTTGCCCCATTTAACTTGCATATTTGTTGAGCATACCAATGTGCTAGAATGTGCACAACACATTTGGGTAAACCACCTCTCTTTTCCACCAGCATGAATACTTTCCTGTGATTTACTCTGTCAAATGCTTTAAAGGCATCCAGGAAACACAAGAAAACAGAGGAATTCTGACTTAGAGATCATCTTTTTAAGAGTATTTGTGCACATGTCAGTACCAAGCTTCTCCTTAAATCCAAATTGATTATCTGTTGATCCTACAAATTCTGTCATCCTGTCCAACAACAGAATTCCAGTTGAAAGTGTCAGACCGTTGTCTTCACAGAACTGTTGCAAATGATTAAAAAATGAATTGCTTTTGCAGATGTCAGAGTTTAAAGCACCAATTATAAACACATTTTAAAAGGTATGATTCCAGATAAAACAATTAATAACAGTAAGCTTGTTAAGAAACTCTGTTTCATTATGGTGGCACTCCCATGGGGTACACACAATGAGGAAAACGCATTCCTTGCTGTTTAGTTTAAAATGCATTGCTTTACACCAACCCACTTCCAGCCTTATCTACATTTTATTCTACATTTATGTAGAATTCAAGACTATTATCCCAGAGAATGGCTACACCTTCGGGTATTCGACCTCTTATAATACCATCCCCAATATCTATGGTGGACTCCCCAGTCCCATGGAAATCAACATGTACAGAATATAAGCCAACCAAGTCCTGTTTATTTAAAAATGTCTCTTGTAGCCACAGAACATCACATTCTTCCAACAGTTTATCTACAACAACTTGGAGAGCTTGATCCATCCTGGAAAAAAAGGTACACAGATGAAAGTCTACGCTCCCTGATCCCAGAGTGAAAGACAAAGCTTCAGGAGAGTCATGGCAAAGACTTCGAAATAAAGTGGTAACTGACACCACAGCTGGTAAAACGAGCAAGAAAAAAACTGGAACTCAACCACCAGAAAGTCAACCATGAGAAGATGCTGACAAAGTTGAGCTGGAATTTCCTACTCCACCAAAGCAGGCAAAGAAGTTTGCTTTCTGCTTGATGAGGATGGTGTAATCACTTGTAAAAATGAGCCACCTTTGGTCATTGGAAGAACAAGCAGCCAGAGTAATTTCCCGCTATAGTGAAGAAACTAAACTACCATCCAGCACTCGGCCACTGCAGTTTTGAAATGCAAATGGGAGCAAGTTCCCCCTCTTGTCAAAACTGGTAAAAATCTACCTTTGTGCACAAGCCAGTTCTGTAGCTTCAGAGAGATTATTTTCCACCGCTGGAGATATCATATGATCCACTCCATGTTGCTTTGATCCAGAACATGTTGATCAACTCATGTTTCTAAAGAAAAACTTCAAAAATGACAAGGACTTGGCTGCAGTACTTCACAGTTTGTAATCAGTGGGCTTTACCTTCCTTTACAGTGTTTCTGTGGCAAATACTGTCACAAATTTATGTCTAATTCCTGACACTCATGCAACATTTATATGGCATACATGAACCGATAACTCACTCCAATTCAGATGAGTTATAGTTTTCACTATTTTACAAATGGTTTTCACGAAAACAAATCAGCACTAGACAGCAGGAGAGGTCACTTGCTCACCAGGCTGCCAACAGTCTCTAATCACTAATACAGTTCTGCAATGCCCGTATGGGAATGGTTGATATTTCCCGCAGTGACACACCTGCAGTTTCAGCAGATATACAGTAACATCCAAGCAAGAGAAGGGGAGAGACATTCCTGCTCTAAAAAACTGTGGAACTGATGGAACTGATGACCGAAGATGTCTCTGATGAACGCTTGTAAACCCAGCAAGAAAATCTGTCAATCCCAAATACGACCACAACCACGTCAAGGCGTGACTGCAAAGCCTATAAACTTTTGGTAGATAATTACACACCTTACCCAAGGCATTTTCTTAACACACAGGGTCATAAATGTGGATGCGTAGAGCATAAATCAGGTCATTTCAACACACTTAATTTAGACTCTAAATCTTTATATCTGCAAATAAAAAATGTAATCAAAGTTAGTATTTATACCAGCCCTTTTTATTGGCAAAAATAACTAATTTAAAGAAACCGGATTTAACTATTTAAATAGAAAACTAAACAGTGTCTATATACGATTTTTTTCTTTTTTTACTGCCTGAAATTACCTTCATTGCTAAAAACACGCTGAAATATTTTGGAGAAGTACTTTCTTTCTTTTGTATCACTTCTACTACTTATTGCTTATAGTACCGTTTTTACTGCTTCCTTCAATCCTCCATTTCACAGAGTTCATGTAAAGCATTATTTATATACAACATTACATTCATTACATTACAAACAACTTTTTTATAGGACAGAACTACACCAACCTGTTATTGCCCATGATCGAGTTAGGCATTAAAAGAGCAAAAACTGAACAAATTTGCTTCCGGTTGCAGTCACTGAAACCAACAATTTGGCCATTTTTATCTGTGCTTATCTGTGTTGATACCAGGAAAAAGGAGTAAGAAACAGCCAAGCACAGTCTTTGTACAAGTTCTCCTCACTCAGGTAAACAATGAGGAGTTTCACTCGGCCCACAAAACTTAGTTTTACATGGATTAGATTCGTCTTTATGGGTGTAATGCCAGTCTTTTCCTTGGTGACTGGAGTGACCGGAATAAGAATTATGTGCTAATCCAACAGCATGCCTGTGTATGCTTTTCAGACTCATGCGTCTAAGTGTGTCTCTGCTGCCACAAGTCTGCATTCAACTGAGCTGCCAGGAAGCATTTATTGAGTTGAATTTTTTCACCTATGCACACAGCACACACATAACTGCAGTCGCAAGGACTCTGTAGCGTTACCACAGCAACTAAAACACAAGGGCTAATTATAGTTATAGCTGTAGACTCTTGGATACAAACTCCTTCTTAGACACATTACGATGAACAAGCACACAGAGCCACTGTCATTAACTCCAAGTCCTTAAAGGTTTTGCTTTAAGTGGACATCATACTGAGGCACAAATTAACACAGCTGTTCAATTTGATGTAGAAGAGGGTGCATCAGGATGCTGGGGACCATCTTTATATCAAGAGGGAAAAAAATCCTTGAAAGCATGCAAAACATGGAATTGTTTTGGCAGATTTACACACATCTACTAGTGCACTAAATGTGTTCAAGAGTGCTGCTCAGCATCAGTGCAGGTGAAGAAAAAAACTTGTGTTTAATGGACCGCATCCACCCTGTTGTTTAAAAAAAAAACATCATTCTTTTTCTGTTTCAGCCCAGCTCCATGCCTCTGTGTTCTGTCTCAGCTCAGTTCCTTAGATTTTCATTTGGCATTGAATGTTTTGACAGCAAAGAGTTTTTCTTTATTAAATTGCTTCTCTGAAGCCTAAATGCAAAGAAAAACCTTTACAATGCCCTTTTAAAACTTAGTGCATCCATTCCTAATCCACCTTCTTGACATTTTCTTTTCTTTCCCGATCTTCAGCAGCAACATGTATCATGTTGGTGAAGGCCAAAATGTGGACACCAATCACCAATGATAACAAAATGGCGTTATTGGATTGAAGGTTTGATCATGTAAAACCTAACGACGTACAGATCATGTGACATTCAAGTAAGAAAGTACAAAGAGATGTGGTGATGATCTAAAGTTCAGTGGAAGTTAAAACGATGAGCAAAACTGTCAAACTGTAGCAGCAGGTCTGTCACCAGGTAAGTGCAGAACTTGCCTTGCTATCATTGCGACCTAAGAGTAGTGTTATGTCTAATCACGTAATTAACAAAGTAAATGCATAATGAGGATTATTTTTACCCAATATCCCATAGGAAAATAAGAAGTCAGCACAGATTTTCCAAATTTACAATAAAAGGCATCTCGTGCTGTTTTTTTTTTTCTTTTTTTTTTAAATGAGAATAGTAAACAACAGTCATATCGCACATGATTTTCACAGCAGGGCAACCCGTTTCAACATTAAGTCAATGAACAGATGCAATCATAATGTGAACATTAGACTGCGCCGGAGATGTTTTTTGAGAAGAAATGCAGGAGTAGATTTTCCTGTTGTAAATCAGTAATCTAGCAAACATTCTTGACCAGGTTTTGCACTGCTAAGAGAGAACTAAAGAGAAGTTTCCACTGCAGGGAGTCATTGAATGGTAATGAGGTGATTACTTAAAAAGCCATCAACATTTTAGGTTGCCGCTTTTAAAGACTGAAAGACTTTTTTTTCTCAGGCTTGTCTAGCATCTTATCAAGTTTCTAGCCCCTTAGCCAGACAGGAAAAAAGAAATTGGACAAGAAATGAGAATAGTTCTGTCTTTCAGTCACAACCACCTCCTCTCCTCCTCCAAGAAGGCAAAAATAAAATCACAAAGAAGAGTAATGACGTACTAGATAAAGCACAGTTGGATTGTTGGAAGCTCAACGCAGACGTCAGCACTTCTCTGTGTGTTCTGCTGGTTTTGACAGCACAAACACATGGATGTACAGGCCATTAATACAGTTCTGTAGCTATAATTTCCATTAAAATATAGTATGAATACAATTGTTCATAATGAGTCTTTTGGTCATTTCCCAGCATCTCAAATGACTCACCAGATCTTCTAAAATATCTATTTTTCCTTTCTGTCCAAAGTGGTAAACCTCAGCAGTTTTTATTCAGTTGTTATTAATAATCTAGTATGCTACTCACTGAAACAATTTGCCCTTATAACCTTATGTCTATTGTCTGATGGTTTTTGAAAATCGGAGGAAAGTTTGAACCAGACTTGACAGATGCATTGCATTTCAGCTGAGAAAAAAACTAATAATGGGAAGGAGTGAGGCTACAACTCTGAATGTAATCCTGTTTAGACTACTCTGAAAGTCTAATCATAGGACAACACATGTCAGTCAGTGAAGACACTACAGTAATAAGAATCAACACTGCGTGGAAGGATTAGCACTATTCTTAACCATCAGGTTGATGAGTGAATAACAGGGAATTCAATTAAATTACTATAACAGAGTTAGGCCGCATTTTGCTATTGCCATGGCAGATAAGGTATTTTACATCATTTTAAAAGCTTCCAATGTTATGTTAAATTTAAAGGCAAGTCGAAACAAATTCTTTTTAAAAAGAAAAAGAAAAAGTTTGTTTTGAAGAAACCTGCACATATGGAAATTGTGACCAGAACTTCTTCTGGAACACCCAGCAACCAATCAGACTAGATTATTCCTCTGGACCGTTAAAAATCCAGAAACACAATGTTTATTTTTTATGGCTGTATTTCTGCATCTTTGTTTTCTTAGAGTAATACTGCAGACAATACGATCTTCACAGTTCCGTTAACTTACTGTTGACGTCTTTGTGCACACAAATTACACTTCTAAGTCAACACTTTATAAATGTAAACGTTTCAGATAATAAAAATGAAAGTAAATATTTTCTCTCTGGTCTTTTTTTTTTGTTCGAAAACTAAATATTGTATAAAATTTTACTTTTCAAACATTGTGATTAATTGTGATTAATCACAACCTAAAAATCTGATTTTTTTTTTTAATTGACAACACTAATTTTTATTGAAAAACTTAATTTGAGTTCATCATTGCTTTTGATCCAGCTCAGTAAAGCTGTATATAAAATATTTAAACGATTTTCAGATCTAGAGCTGGACTGAAGACCGATAAAAAATGTTTTATTTTATAAATGTAGCTGATGAATTTTAGTTGATGCATTCAGGCAAGTCAAGTTCCTCCTCAATGAACTTACCATCTTTGTGATAAGTTTGCTCTGTCCACTGGGGCACAGTTGTACAAAATACCCATTTGTCCATGCAAATTTGTCAACCTTATTCAACACTTATCAACACATCATGGTTCCAAATGTCTTGAAATGATTAAACACAAAGAATGTCTTTCTGATTTATACTGAGAAAAACTGAACAGAACTGAGCAGAATCAGAAACCGTTGAGCCTGATCCAACTCTAGAGCTCATTAAAATTCTTTCACACGCAACCAACTAAAGTAAAAACATCAAGACTAACTGCCAAGCTGGTCCCAAACTGACAGCCCAAACAAATCAACCAAATAATGAGGTATGGCGACAGTGGAGGCAGAGAAATGAGCTCAACTGGCAGTTTGTCAATGTGGGGACAAGTGTTTCCCAATGTTCCCTCTTTCTTTCTCTTGGAATGCCAGAGAACTTTTCCTAAAACCACAGAGCAACAACCTCATTCTGCCATTGCTGGTAACTGCAGGTCTGTGTCAATTGTCAGGGTGATGGGGTAAGTAAAAGATTGAAATGTATGAAATACCATTGATAACATGCAAGATTACTAAGTTAGAATAAAAGTAATAAAAAACATCAATTACATATTTCCAAATGACTTAAAACATTTATACATCTATGAAGATAAATTGATTATCAGTTGTGCTTCAGATCTGAGTATAATAGAAGCTCAGCATAGGCTAATAATATAATGCTTTACTATTCATTTTTATACGTTGTAGACATTTTTATAACATGACCTAACTTTCCTTTAAATCTGTAAAGTATGTCATGTTTGTGTATTCTTTATTTGTGTAAATGCTCTGTCGGCATTCACACTATTGTGATCCTGTTTCTCTTTCATATTATTTAATTTTCTTCCATACACTTTTTGCAGGTAAAAATTTAAGCACACTTTCAACAATTTCTGCAATCTCAGCACGTTCAGGACGTTATCGCTTGTACTTTTGGTATTTACGGTTTTAACGATTTTACGCAACTTATGTGATTTTAAGCCCTTTTGAAAATAAATGGGAAATTTTTCAAATCCTTCAAAAAATGTTGTTCACTTTTGAAACTTAGGCAAGATTGGTATCAAAACGTTTAGCACATTCAGGACATTCATGCTTGTACTTTGGTATCGTTTACGCATTTTAACATTTTACACAATTTTTTTTTTTTTTTTTTTACAAAATTCTTAAATGTCTCTGTGCACTTTTAAAACCTATGCAATAATGGTATCAAAACGTTCAGCACGTTCAGGACATTCATGCTTGTACTTTTGGTATTCATACCTTTTATCTATTTTTATATTTTACGCAATTATACAAATTTATTTAAATATAAATATTGCAAATTATTTTTCGAAATTCTTCAAATTTTTGTGCATTTTTAAAACTTATGCAATATTGGTATTATTGTAATATTGGTTTTTAAGGCTAATTCTGAGTTAAGCCAATATTTTAGCAACTCGATAACTTTTTTTCGTTAAATTGGCATTTACTGAGGTTTTTTGGGCTACTTCTGAGTTAAGCTAATTATTTAGCAACACACTAACTTTTTTGTGGCTAATTTGGCATATACTGAGGTTTTTTGGTCTAATCTGGATTTAAGTTAGTATTTTAGCTATGTGCTAGCTTTTTTGGCATCTACAGAGGTTTTTCTGGGCTAATTTGAAGTTCATTGTGCACTTCCTGCAATTTCTGCAACTTAAAGTCCTTTAGCAACTTTAGCATTATGCTAATAACTTTAGCATCTTTTGCAAACTGCTTCAACATATTCAACGACCACATTCTGGAATCAGATCGCCACCTAAGTAACGATCCACAGCTCTAATTCAAATCACACATGGCCAGTACTTAGCCAGTAATATACACTGGCATGCAGATTGTGCTTTACCTTTACACATGACTGCACATAATACCTTAATGTGAGGACATCTGCAGTTCTGCTAGTACTCTGTTTAAGTCGTTCAAGTAGCTCAGAGCCTCTTGCTTTTGAACAAGTTAAACTGTCAAGTAAACAGACAGAGGTCCTTCTGGAACACAGAAGCTCAAGTGTCAGCAGATAGGCTGAATAAGTCAACCATGACTGCAGTCTTGGTGTAATTCATTGGTAATGATGAGCATAACACGGATACTGAAAGGTAAGTACTAAGGAGATTGAATGGGGAGCTGACAGTATTATTAAAGCAGTAATGGGGGCTCCTTTACCTCAGTTACTGCAGTACATGCAATAGAGTTCACTGCAGAAGCTCTCTGAGGGAAGGTGACGGTGTGAGCTACAATGAGACAGAAAGACTATGTTTTTCTCTCAACACCCCCAGAACAAAAACTAATGCAACAGAAAACCTCTCATCACACTGAAGACTAGTTCAAATTCAAGTTAAAAAACCTAGATATTTCGAGGAAGCACTTGGTGAATGGAAATATTTGAGGAAGAACTGTTCTGACTGAAGTACTGGAAGCAGACAACAAAAATACTAAACACATCCAAAAACAAAGATGTCTGAAAACACACAGAAAACCAAGATGAAGGGATGAAAATGCAAACACTGCAGTATCATTTTAAGAGTACCTTTGAGTTTTACAGTATTTGTTAAGATACACCAAAAGTGTCCTATTTATTCCATTAAAGGCATGAAGACACTGGATTTTGTCATAAGGTTGCTTTAAAGCTCTCAATAAGAAAGATTTGACAGTTGAATTTATTTACAGTTATAAAATAATTCATTCCTGTTGTTTTTTTCTTTTCAAGGTGAGGCTAAATTAAGTCGAGTCCTGACTTCAATAGTACATTGTGAAGTAGCAACGTATAGCGTGAAGGAGATAAAAGTGAGTCAAAACAAATGAAAAACAGACAAAAAAATGAAATGAGCAGGAAAAAATGGTTGTAATTGTTTGTAGATCTCCATAAATGTCAAAGTTCCACAAATAACTGGACACAACCAGAGTGTGCTGCTCAGTCACAGTTGATACTAAAAAAAATTGGGGAGTATTGTGATAATTTTAAATGCTTTTGAATCACACCCAGAACGTGCAGTTTGCACACAGGATGATCAAATACTGAATTCCAGACATCATATAAAGACAAAAGCTAGCCGTACCTTACCTCAAATAAATGATTAAGACAATGCAAGACTTGAGAAAATCCCTTCAACATTATGTTGATCAAATAAAGCTTTTTTTATCTTTGTTTTCAGGTGATTGTACAGGAGTCAAAACTCAGACATCTGAATGCCACCTTTATTGTCGCTTAACTAAGGGTCCTTAACAGCTCAGGGACAACGATTCATCCAACGTGAACATTTCAGTCAACTCACAAAGATATTGTAGGAAAGTAGAAATATTTAATGACCAAAGCTTCTAAATAGGAAAGCAGCAGACCAAGTCCTGTCATAGTGAGGACCACGAGGTGCTTGATGCCTAAAGTTAGATGTGTCCACATTCTATACAAAGAGAGCCACATTTGTTGAGGTGAAAATGTCTGAGGGCCAACCAATCAGCCTGGGTTTGGCAAATGCACCTTTCCTATATTGAAGATAGTCTTGTGTTTCCATTTTACCAGGACATTTTTGTCATTGCTGTGCTTCCAATCTTTTAAAGAAACTCCGTGAAGGTTTTTTTTTTATTTTTTCCGTTTCAGCATGACTATACTTCAGTGCACAACGCACACTTCATAAAAACATGGTTGAATGAGGACAATATAAACAAAAATGAATGCTTGTCGGAGCAATGACACCTTTGAGGTGAATTTGAATAAAATTCACATGACAGCTCTTTGAATCCAATAGTAGTGCACGAAAAAGCCAACACTCCATTACCTTTACTGTGTTTCTATGTTAATGTATATCTCTTTGCTACACAGAGTAAATTGACCTAAATTCTCATACGGTCTTCTGACCGCCTCTTCATCCTAGTCCAAAGGTCAAGTTCCAGTTACAATAACCATGCTGACCCCGAGGTTCTACTAACAATTAATAAGCTCAAGCACAAATCCAGATGTTTATAGGTCTACTTTGAAGCAGCAACATTTGTTGTGCCCACTCCATCTGCTTTAAAACCAAAACATGCAGATGAGACATCATTTTCAGTGTAAAAACATCTGTCTTATTCCAAACCACCTACTTTAAACATTTCAACAGCTGCTCACATCAAATTTAACTCTGAATGTGACCTGTTTGGTTTCACAAATGTAGAGTGAGAGCATCACTCTCACAGAATGGAGCTCAATGTGACCCAGCAGCTTCGTATCCCTAAGGGCACCCACAGAGTGTGCCCACCACATGTCTGCCCATAACTGATTTTCCATGACGCTGAACCACTTTGTTGCTTCAAAAATGTGATCATTAACTTAAACTAAACATCGAGGCCTAGTACACACTGTTGCAGCTATGAGCTATGTGACCACTGGCTGACAAGTCCCACATGAATAATTACAGCTAAATGTTATATTTATTTAAGCTTCCCTCATGTTTTTGTGACATAAAACAGAATCCATGAATGGGAAAAAAAGTAAAAACTTCTGATATCTTCTTCAGCTCCAGTATCCAATAACATAAAACAGACCCACAGGCTTTACTTACCTTACAAACTTTTGGCCAACTAGAATCAACCATTGAGGTTTTAAAGACCCTCTCCAAAGAAAATTGTGTTTTTGCTGTTTTTAGCATGTCTATGTGGCATTTTTCTCATGAAGGAGGACATGTACAAAGAAAATTAAGATTAAAACTGCATTTCTGAGTATTCTGTTAATTGCTACAATCCAATCACATTGATCTGTCTGAGGCAAGTTTTTTAATCCAATCAAATCGTACCATTAAAAAAATCATTAAGAATTTGAATCATTACAGCACAATGTCTGGAAAAACGCTGAATTTATCAAAGACGTGACCACACAGTGTGGTAGAATGTTTGAATAATGTTCTCTTTGAATTATTTTGATGTGTAAAAACAACAGTGACTGAACTTTATCAAACTAAAATGGGAATGGATTTGACATTCATTCATGTTTACGTTATAAATGTACCAGTATCAACTTGGAATCAAATCGTCAAACACAAATTATGATATGACATATATTGTTAAAATAAATCTTTACTCAAATCATGGTGAACAGGGAGCAAAAAGCCGTTTGGAAAAGCTTGTAGTCATTATGTACAAACTACAATCAGCAGGCCTGTGACAAAGAAGTAGAAACATCACTTTGATAAAGCTTTCAGGAGGAGATTCCCAAGAAGGCCAGGAGGCTCTGTTGCCGTTATCTACATCAGAAAGCAACCTGCTGGCGAAGTGGCAAGGTCCCTACAAGGTAACAAGGAAAACTGGCCCAGTAACCTATGAACTCTTCCTTCCAGAACATCGGGAACAACATCAAGTGTTTCACGTCAACCTGCTGAAGGAGTGGGTTGAAGAGGAACATTCTGCAGCTTTGAGGGCACATGCTGTCCAAGATGAAGAAGAGGTTGAGAAGCAGTATCTGCTGACATCAAATGAGGCTTCCTGACTTGAGTCATCTTCCAGCCGAGAAACACCAGCAGCTTGAAACATCTATTCCGAGCGCAGTTTTCAGTTCAAAACCAGGCTGCACACATCTGATTGAACATCATATTCACCTTAAAACGACTACACAACAGCCAGTGAGAGACACCTCCATCCCTGCCCGTCTAGTCCCCCAGCTGAAGGAAAATGTGCAAAAGATGCTTGTTAATGGCCTTATTGAACCATCTTGCAGTGAATGGCGCAGTCCTGTGGTCCAAGTGCCTAAGAAGGATGACCCAAACCTCAGGTTTTGTGTTAACTTCTCAAAGTTAAACACTGTTTCTGCTTTTGACTCCTATCCTATGCGTAGGGCAGATGAACTGATTGAGCGTCTGGAAATTGTAACATTTCTCACAACCTTGGACCTCTGTAAAGGACACTGGTAAGTACGTCTAACAGAAGACTCAAAAGACCTGACCATTTTCCGAGTTCCCAGTGGCCTTTTCAGGTTCAGAGTAATGCCATTCGGTCTGCAGGAAGCATCAGCAACATTCCAGTGGTTGGTGGATAAAGTGTTGAGAGGAGCTGAGGATTATGCAGCAGCCTACATCGACGACATTGTTGTCTTCAGTCGTTCTTGGGATGAACATGTCCAGCACTTCTAAGACATATTCCAGTGCATTCAGAATGCTGTGCTTGTCATAAATGCAAGAAAATGTAATCAAGCTAAGACTCAGGTTGAATACTTGGATTTTATCATAGGAAGGGGTAAGATTCGCCCTCTAGTGGGTAAGGTCGATGCGGTTTTAGCTGCCCCACTCCCTAACACAAAGGGAGGGCTTAGATCATTTTTTGGGATTGGTAGCGCCAGCTTATCCCAGACTTTTCATCAAGATCAGCCATTCTCACTGACATGACTCACAAATCCAGCCCAGTGAAAGTGATGTGGACCCCAGAGTCTGAGAAAGCATTCAATGACTTGCAGACCTGTTTATGTCAAGAACACGTCTTGCAACAGATGCATCAGAAGTAGGATTGGGTGCGGTGTTGCTGCAAAGGCCAGAGGGGCATCAATTTCCAGTGCAGTATATTAGACGGAAGTTGTTTCCAAGGGAGAAGAGGTATTCAACCATTGAAAGCTATTAGCTCATAAATGGGCTCTTGAGTATTTTAAATATTACCTCATTGGTGAATAGTTAATTCTATCCTATTCAAGCCATTCCTTCAGCACATCCCTACATTGTGACAGGGACACAAGCGCCCTACTCTGCTCCATTCTGATGCATCAATGCATCGATGCAGACAAATAAATCCATGCACGTCTTCGTTTTTCTCTTCAGAACTGGGGTTTACCTCAAAACTGTACGGCTGTAAGATAGCGGGAGAGAGTGTAACTAAAGGGATGATGGGAAATACGCATTTTCTCCGCTGAAACTCCTGCCCACAACTCAGAGGTGAATTTCTGCTCTGTAGAAATGTTCTAGAAAACAACACAGGTTTTTAGATTTTGGCTTAAAACACCATAATCATATTTACATCTCCACTGGGAACACTTTTCCAACAGATCAAAAGATGTTTGGTGTGGGACTTTACATACATTCTTTTCAGAACTTTAACTTTGTTAGAAGACATATCTCTGATTTTGTACTTTTTCTTTATTGACACTTTGTTTAGAACTTTTTGCTCTTAAGGTGTTCTATCACTGCAAAAAGAGACAGCTTGCTGAAAAAACAAACTGCAAGGAACTTGATGTTTTAGCACAGAGTTCAGCCCTCTTTGCCAAATCCCACTTTAGTGGCCAGCTGCTTGCGTCATCCATCTGCAAACACACAGCAAATTTACTTCTCACTCAGTTCCATAAATAGAGATTTCCCTGATACAAATGAAGCGTAGTTATACCAATAACAACTACATTTATATTCATGTACCTGTACAATCTTTTTAAAAGTAAACAAGACAGATTTCTTCATCTTCAACACACCAGAAAAGCTTAAGATACTGACAAAAGCAAATGTGTTCCTTCTCTGAAAAAGGTTCTAACATTTTGTTACTAAGTGTTCTGATATCTGACCTTAAATAAAAAAGGAGTAACAGAAAACAAGTCTGGATTGCAACACTCACAAATATGCACAATGGTCTAGTTTCACCTCCCAGTGACGTCAAAGCTCATTTTAGGGAGAAAAAAAAGGCTGCAGTAATTATTTTCCACCATTCCATCTCACTAAACAATGTCAACATTGTTGTTTTTGGGTCTTTTTTTTTTAAGGTTTTGAATGTTTGTCTTCACTGTGCCGAGCTGTTTGCACCGAAACTGCAGAGAAGATTTTCTAAAAAAGAGATTAAAAATGTTTCTTAGTGAGCTATTACTCCTTAGTTATGTCTACCACTAATGCATCTTTAGATACTCTGCAATTCCCAGGATATAAACAGTTTTTATAAAAGAAAAGCAAAAAATTTTTTTCACTTTACTTTTAAAAGTAAAATGATGCAAAACCTAGTCAACTCCTGCATGGAAAATGAAACACAAAAGCACTTCAGTGCTGCATTAATGCAAGACAACTATAAGGGTCAAACTCCTCTCAATATTATTTTGCAGTTGTAGCATTATATGCAAACTCATCTTATGCATGTAAAAAACTTTTTTTATACATGTCAAAAAGGTGTACAAGCCAATGTTAAGTATCTGCAAAACAGTTTGAGATGCAACTGTGCAATCATTTTTTCCTATTCCACTTATAGTTATACTGATTTTTCTTTGCATACAAAAGGATGTATGACTATAAACAATCTTCAACCATATTATACATACAGCTATAGTCACAAATGTAAAAATGTTTTGCATTAATTCTGTGGAAACATTTAGCTGTTTTGTATAAATGCTGGCATGCACAGCCGCACATTATCTGCAGATCCATGTCTCTGTAAATGCAGTTTTCCAGAAATTCATATTTTGCTTGAGCTAATCAACTCACCCGTGTTGTTCTTTAGGCCAACACCCAATCAGATGTTTGGTTAACTGGGGCTCTAAATTTGTCTCTAAGGTTGGGACCAAGAAGTAATCTGCTCCTTTCAGGAACACAAGGCTTCGTTTTCAATCGGACTTAATCTTATCCGAGAAGGTACTTTAAAAACATAGTAAATGCATTTCTTTGGGACCATTCCACAGAATAAGGGAAGAAAGTCATTGCCAGTGTGATCTGTTTGCTATTCCAAACGCAACAGATGCCAGTGATGATTACTAGGCCCCGCAAATATTGTCTTCTGTCTTTAGTAGACCTTTTTCCAATGGAGTCTTGCTTTTATACACACTGCTTTACACACAAAGGAGGGCCTTTATGGTTCGTTAGAAATTTAAAGACAGTAAACAGAGAGAATAATACATACACATTTCCTTTGGGGAAAATGCATTTAGAGTATATGTGTGCACAGAGTTTTATGTTCTTGATGTCATGAGTAAAAAGTCACAGTACTCTCTAAAGCAATGTCACGCAGTTTCTCCCACCTCCCGAGTGAATTCTGGGATTGTGTCAGAATCCTTTAAAAATAATCCTGCTCAGGAGAGAAGAACGTGAGGTGAGACTGAGTAACACACGAATGAATGTGCATCAAGAAAAGAAATGCGTAGGAGGTGATCGAAACTGTTTTAAGACCAACGGCTACTGTGGGTCACAAAGCAGCATGTGTGAAGGCTGAAATATAGAAATATCACAGTCTGATAGATACGAGATGATTCCTCACCGAGGTGGTGACCCCGCGCAGCCTGACAAAGCTTTGGAAGTCAGAAGAATATAAAAAAAGACTAGCTTGTTTGGCTGAGTGCAGGAAGAGGATGTGCAAAAATAAACAAATGATCTGACTTGTGACGTCATGCATTACTTTTCACAGACTTTTCAGCCCTTTAAACTGACTAAAAAGTATATTGTACATCGTAACTAAATACACTGCAGGTGGGCAAATCACTGCAAAGATTTATGAGAAAACAAAAGAAAAAAAAGCTCTTCTGATAAATGTTCCCTGGAGGAGGGCATACTTTCTTAGAAACTAACAGGAGGGAGATGGCTAATAACTGGATAAAAGAACGGATATGTAATTTCTGTGACTCATTCAGGGTACTCAGAGTCAGAGCAGCAGAGCTGAGAGGTCCACTTCTCTTTAGGTCTATTTGAAAAGGGCGCACATCTGCCTCCTGTTTACCTTTCCAGGGTTGTAAAACCTGCAGAGGGAAAAAAAACAGTGAAGTGTGTGATGGAGGAAAGGGAAGACGGTCTTGATGAGAAGTACACTTTGTCTGTTTGCACTAGCAGCCCAGAAAGATACATGTGACTAGACCTACTGAACCCCCCACTCCTCCCTGAACTGGATGTATTTATAGTCCCACTCCAACTATATTTTTATCTATTGTAAAATCCTTCCCATTTGTCTTTTAATTATAATCATCATTTTCAGCTAAAATCAAAAACCCTGCGTCGTTTTCTCGGACATCATCTCTACAGGAGTTCATTCTAAATTTGCCTCTGGGTTGTGGGCAGGGCTGCTGGCGTGGAAGTTACCCTGCAATGATATCCCATCATCCTTTTGTTTAGGGTACTAAATTCCACTTCAGGATTTACCGAAACCCAAATCGGAACTAAGCAAAACATGAAGGGCTAACCTAAAGCATAAAATTCGCTTCAGTTCAGCTACGTTTATAAGAACATTTTTAAAAGTGTTGACACCAAATAAGATCTTTTTGCATCAGAACGGTCTAGCTAACTACTGCAAACTGAAATCCTGTTTCTGGATTGTGAAGATATTCCTAAAAATAAATAAATAAACCATGTAACGAAAGTGTTAAAACTATGGATTCACAACTGATGACACGCAACAGGAAAAAAAAATCCCCAGAATCCACCCCAACTGTTTGATCTTAAAGCACAGAAACTCTATGCAAAGATGATGCAGTCACACTTCTCAAAGGCAGATCAAGCCAAACACATTTTTGTGCCAAAATGCCAACAGATTTATCCTTTTTTTTGGTTGGTAAAAAAATGGTAAATGGTGTATACTTGTATAGCGCTTTTATACCCAAAGCGCTTTACAGTCACTGTCCCATTCACCCATTCACACTAATGTTCACACCCTGATGGCGGCTCGGCTGCCAAACATCGGTGCCAACCTCTAACCACCAGAGGCAGTGTGGGATTCAGTGGGATACTTCGACACATGGGCAGGCATGCAGGAATCGAACCTGCAATCTACCAATCAGAGGTCGACTGCCCTACAGCTGCCACAAAAGAAGAATGAGGCTCAACAACAAACAAGGGAAAAACCTAGGGATGTGTTGCTGAATGACTATGTCTAACAAAATACGTTATTGACTAGCTTTATGTCAGGGCTGGCCAACCGTGCTCCCCAAGAGCCACAACCCTGCCTGGTTTCCAGCTCGCTTTGACCATCTTTCTACTTATTGTCTGGCTCAAGTGATTCCACATCCTGATTGACTGAACACACCTGGTTTAGGTAGTTGACATCAAGCAGTCCAGGGAGAGCTGGAAAAGCTTTCTAGTTCCACACTAATTCATTTATCTTTCATTATGTTCCAAAGTCAGTTACAGCAAACAGGATAAAGCTTATATGAATTATTAATTACTACCCATTTTAAAATAACAAACTATGACTGAGTATAAGGGCCACCACATAAATAAAATGAATATATTTACTAGAATAAAATGGTAAAATTAAAAGAAAAAAGTTGTAATTTTACATGAATACTGTCATAAATTTATTAGAAAACAGTCACAATTTTACAAGATTTAAATTCTGAAATTATAACTTTTTATTGTAAAATATTGACTCTTTTACTTATAATTCTACGACTTTCTCATTGTAACATCACAGTGACTCTTTTTCTCATAATTTTACCACTTTATTCCTTTAAAATTTTTGACTTTAATTCTCATTGAATTGCAACTTCTTTCTCATAATTTTATGACTTAAATGTATTTATTTATCCATTTATTTTTATGGCGGCCTTAATGATCCATCCTAAGAAACAGAACTTTATTGGATAGAAAGGCTGAGGTGGTCAGTTCATGCAACCTACTGAGCTTGACAAAAATGAGTCCCTTAAAAAGGGAAAACTTGCCTGAATGATTTCCTCCCCGGCCTCCTCTAGACTCCCATCTAAAGGATTATACATGCACATTCCTCAACAAAAGAAAAGTCCCGGTTGACCCGAGTCAGATGATCAAACTTTTCTGAAAATGTTCCACATTCTCCCAGGAACTGCCTTGTAATGAACATGGAATATTGTTAAAAATGGAATATTAACATTTTACTAAATAGGCACTTTTCTGTATTTTGACAAAGTCTTGCAATGAAGAGTACATGTTTTAAAAAAAAAAAATCATAAAAAGGAAGTCTAAGGGTGTATTCAGACTGGAAAAGTCTGTGAAAACTGCGAAAAAACATATTTCATGATATTTAGCAATGATAATACAAATACCAATATCTCATTTGAAATCGAGGGCATTCAAATCAAACAAGTGAAGGAAATCAAGTTTTTAGGAGTGATTATAGATTTATAAATCGAATTATAAAATTACACTGGAAATCACACGTCAACTGCCTTAAAACAAAAATATCAAACACAATAGCATTGCTGTATAAGGTTAAATGGTCATTAGATAAAAAAAATCCTTACACCTCATATATATGTAACTCATTGATTGCTCCGTATCTGATGTACTGTATAGAAATTTTAGGAAAAGCAAACAAGACATCTATAAACTCTATATTTATACTATAGAAACGAGCAATAAGAACGATCACGGGAAGTAACAATACCCACCCATCTACACCACTATTTATAGAGCTGAAAAAAAAATAATTTAAAGACTTAGTAGATTATTCCATTTTCAAACTAATGTAAAAAGCACATTACGGAAGTCTGCCAAAAAATACCCAAAAAGTTTGAAAAAAGAAAGAGCTATTACAACCTAAAAGGACATTTTAGGAGATTTTCAAAACTAACAAATTTAGAACAAAAATGTTTCAGTGCAGGGTATCAGATTATGGAATAATCTTAAGAAATCAATGAAAGATTCCAACTCACTTATTACATGTAAAAAATAGTGAAAAAACAAACGCTCAGACAATATGAATTATAGGAATGTTGGGAACGGGTTATTTATTAAAAGGAAAGAAGAAAAAAATTCTGAGGTGTATTTTCTTTGTTTCTTGTTGTTGCTTTGATGTCTGTTTTGTGTTGTTTTATTTGTTGTTTTGGCTTTTGTTGCTTTTGCCAGACAGTTGATGTATTTATGTTGTTTTACAAAAAGATAGATTTGGTTAAAATAGCCTGATCGGTTTGGTTAAACAGGGCAGAGATAATAAGTTTTCTTTTTTCTGTACCCTTTCATTTTCACCAAAACTAGAATGTTACATTATTTATTCCTGTGTTGATATGAAAATGAGATTTTTTTTTTAAAGACCATTGATCCAGACTAAGTTCACTTAATTTGGTCTGGATTAAGTCCTGAAACTTGTGTTTGTGCATTCAGACGGAAACTTTGTTCCAGATTATCAGGGGAAATGAATTCCAGTTCACTTCAGGTAAACCAAATGTTTCCAGTCTGAATACACTCTAAAAGTTCAAAACAAATAAAGAGCTTTTCTTTCTGACAATGGTTTTAATTGTATGTAATGACTTGAAAACATTTTCCTTCAAATGACTTTTCCATTTCTCTTATTTTCTAGAAAGAAGCCTTCATTAACAAACAAAATCACAGTGTACTTTCCTAAGCGTGTAGATCTTAACCTGTTCATGCCTGGCTTTATTTCCATACATAATTTTAAAAATTCTATAATGTTTTTGTTCTGTTCAAGATGATGCTAAGTTAAGTCGAGTCCTGGATTTAATGCTACATTGTAAATGAGCGACATACGGATGAAGGTGTTAACCGGCACGAATCCTCTTCATCAAAGCCTGGATTCCTAAGGCTGATTCAATGTAAAAAAACACAATAGGAGAAGCTGAAAAGGAGGGTGGAAAAAGCGTGCATACAGCAGCGAGAAAAGTCAGAAAGGTCTGAAAGGCCCTGAGATGAACAGTAAATGTGCTCTGACAGTAAAGTTCCCTCCTCTCTTCCTGTCTCCCTTCATCTCTTTTATCCGTTTCTTGCTGCCGGAGCAGGGAGAATGAATGAGTTTCTCTCGCTGTGGAGTCATTAAGATAAGACGAAGTTTATTAGTCTCATTCTGTTTGTTGATTGCCACTGTGTTCATTCATCAAACCTCTTCTATGAAACGACTATGAAACGATGCATCTTTGCCAGCAAAGCTGCAGATTTACAAGTCAAAAGATTATAGTCTACATTCCAGCCCTCACCTGTGGCCAGGAGGTGTGTGAAGAAAGCCAAAAAACAAGCTTTCAGCCATCTAAAAGAAGAAGGAAACCAAAACAAAACTAACTAGATCGTTAAGTGTGCATTATTACAATCCTGTAATAATAGAACATATTTAAAAAGTGTAAATAAAATCATTGGCAGAGGAAAACAAAATATGTTTATACATTTTTTAAATATGACAAGAACACTAAACTGTAGTTGATGCATCTCAAGGTTTTTGCCCAATTTTTCTTTATTCCCATATACAAAGACTCTTCCCAAAAAGCCACACAGAATTATTGGTGTAGGATCAATAAAAGTTCACACACACACAAAGCACAGTAAGGACTGGCGTTGTGAGACAGTCGGGAATAAAAGTCGTTGACTGCGTGCAAAAAACAAATCAACACAAACATTAATCAGACACTAAAGACATCTGTTCTTATCCTTTTTTATTTCCTTTAGATATTTACTCTTTTAGACAGTTTCTTAACATTGTTGTCAAAGAATGTTCAATCTATACAATACTTTTGCACTATTTTATAGCATCTTAATTCATCTAGATTCCCACAAAATCCTTTTTGCTTTCCAAAAGAAAGACGTTAGAAAAAAGTATATTCAGTGGGTTTAGTTGGTACTCAGAAGCCTCGTTTTCACTGAGCAGTGCGGAACAGTACGGTTCAGAATGGTCCAGGAAATTCCGGTGAGCCTTTCCACTCAAAGTTGGGTCGTCACGACGCACGCGGGGTGTAGATTGATTACGTCATAGTAGTGCGACTACAGCAAAAGCTAACAACAACAGCAATGGAGGTCATCCAGCGGCTCTTTTTTTTGCTTGGCTTTTGGTACATTGTAAACAAAGCATTTAATGTTGTTTGAGAGAAGATTGCGGGCAGCAAAGAGGAATTCAGCCAAAAAAAATTACGTTGAAATGTTGGCGCTAGTGTGGTGCTTTTTATTTTTTTAATGACCTTCAACCAACAGGGGCCCAAAAATGGTACAGTTTGGTCTTAATGGGTCCATTTTATTATAAAAATGCTCAAAATACCAGAGCGGACCATACTCTCCAGTTGAAACGAGGCTCACCTAAAGCACAATAAAGACCCACTCCAATGAAAATGGTGTTTTTAACATGTTCTTGTAGCATTTTTTCATGATGGAGGACATAAATAAAAGAATTTCAGATTAAAACTCCATTTCTAAGTATTTCTTTATCAAATCGTGTTAGATCAGGAGCAGATGAAAACCCACGATTTGAAAAAGCTTGGGTTTGTGACGCAGAAACTGTCATGGGCGGGCCAAACTCTCCCTGCTGCGATACAATTCAGATCCATCCACTTACAGACAAAGACACACATTCCTTGTCTGAGCTGACATCAGTATCAAAACTATACGGCTGGATAGCTCTGATATTACCCCTTGTTTTTGTTGCACCATGTTAGCTTGCATTTGTGAGGGGCTGTATGCTAGCGGGAGGGAGTGTAAACCAAGGAATGCTGGGATATCAATGGAGGGTTACTTCTGCACAAACAGTCCTGCTCACAACCCAGAGGGGAATTTCTAATGAGCTTCTGCCACTCTGCAGAAAATATGTCTTTAAAAAAGCGGGGGTTTTTTATTATTTTGGCTAAAGACGGCATAATCATAATTAAAAGACCACTGGGAACGATTTTTCAATCGATAAAAATATAGTTGGAGTAGGACTTTAAATCCTCTCGGAGCACAGGGTCAGCTGCCTCATTATTTAATACCCATTCTCATGTTGGCATCAGACTGAAACCACTATAATTTAGTGGAGAATGACAAACATGGATGGCGCTTGTTTCCGTAGAAACCCCATTATGGACAGAGGATGATAAGTGAAGTGTTTTGGGAAGGATTGCTATGTATAGTATTCTGATGGTATCTGTGGATGTTTTCAATCTGAAACGTGCATGTGAGCGTGCACAAGTGTGGGCTGAACTGATTCTCCCAGAGACAACACTCCTGTGCGTGGGCTGAAACACAGCCAAACAGCATGATGACCACAGTGTGCCATTGTATTCTTATACTAAGAGAAAAAAGTATTGTCAATGATACACAGCAGAAACAAGCCTTTTCAAACTTTTTTTATGGAACTCTGGGCACTGAGTTTAATGCATTAATAAAACAGATGGAAAATCCTACCCGTGTACACTTTTGTTCCTGAGAGTCCTTTCAGCAGTGGTTACCACAAGGGTATCTGTTAACATCATGTTAATGCATCACGAGCACGACTTGCAGCTCTAATGGTTTCAATGGAATATGAAGGACCTACTATTTTAGTTGCTCTATTCGCTGGTCCTCATTCTGTCTTGATAAATCAGATTTTTTTATTTTTTTATTTTATCTATTAAACACCAGCAGGTGAATTCAGTTGAGGTTTGCCCTCTTCTCTCCTGAAGTCCCTTTCAGTCACACCAATCTATGTCTCTGTGGAGTTAAAGAAGGGACTCAAATAGTGTTATCCAAGTTTAGATTGTAAAAGATGAAGTAAAAACACAGATTCTGTACTTGTGAAGATAATAACCTTCATAAAAACACATATGAACTAAGAAAGATTGCAAAAAGAGGAAAATCACAACTGAAAAAATTAGATTAAATTAGATTAAAGCTCATCACCCTCTGGAGAAAAAAACAATTCAGAACAAACAGCACATTTTCAAGACTGTGAAGAAATGACTAGTTAGAGAAGAACATGTGGGCTGCAGTAAAGACCTAGTTATAGAGAATATAGTTAATAATACAGGAAAAACTTTAAGACCAAGTCATGATATTAACCATGTGACGATCTAAGATGCAACGGAAAATTTCAGTTTATGCTCTGAGAAGTGCCTCTAAGAGCCGTGTGGCAGTTTTTCTTCTCAGCATTTTTTTTTTTTTTAAAAGGACGTCATGTAACAGAGGGCAGCCCATGAGATTCCAGAGGAACAGTGTTCCCTGAAAAACATTGTTCTGGTTGAAGACGATCTGCAAATGAGGGCTCAAGTTCTTCAGGAGTCAAAAATAATGCAGAACCTTGCAGTTCATGGCATTTCAAAAGTGGAACCCTTAAAACTGCAAATCTCCTGAAAAAAATACATATAAATAGCGGCTGATGCTTGATGTCTACACTGATGGAACTGCACTTTTCTACAGCTTTAAACATTCAATTAAAACAATGAACAATTCACAGATTACTATTTAAAGCCTCAGTCCAATAAAAATCATGTTTTTCTCACTGGAGTTTACTCAGGACAATTATTTTATAAGAAAATTCAACTTAATTTTCAATTTCTCAGTATTTCTTTATCAAAATCGTGAATCAAGAGCAGACGAAAAAATGCTGTTGGAACTATGTCATTGCTAGTTCGGCGGGGCCACTAGTTCCCTGCTCTGCTCCATTCTGATGCATCCACTTACAGACAAATAGATCAATTGACGTCTTCATTTTCCTCGTCTGAGCTGGTATCTGGCTCTAAACTGATGGATGGATGGATGGATGGACGGATGGATGGAATGAACTCCAGTTAAGGCCTAATTTCTGCTCAGGAGCTTGTTTTCACAGTTCAGAATCTCCCAGGTGACTTCAGGGAGGCTGCACTCAATATGTTTATGAACTAAACTGCACTTTTACATGAGTTTTATCTGTCAACCACCCTACCAACCAGTGGATTAATGTTAGGAAAATCTATTCAACAAATAAAAAGTCCAAACATTATGTTTTTCTAGCCTCAACATGGCCTTTCAGGCAGCCTGATCTCACAGCGTGTTAACCCGTAGAAGACCGATTTCACTGAACATGAAAAAGAAAAAGAAGTTGCTGTAGTCCAAAGAATCAGCTGCTTTGTCTATTTTTAGCGCACACTTAACTGAATTAGCAACCGCCTCCAGACTGAGCCAGAAGAAAACATCTTTTATGCCTCCGGTAATCTTACCATTCTTGAGACATACTGGGAAAAAGCAATCCACATTCTGTTCTTCCTCAGGGACAAAAGAAGAGCCTGAGACCCATGCAGTTTAAATATGTGCTTACGTTTGATTTTTCTCTCCAGCAGTGTCACAGTCAGCAGGACTTAACAATCTTATGAAGCTCTTGAACTAAAACAACCTACTTTTTTAAAAACACAATACATATTCATGGGCATGGTCACACACACTAGCCCACCCACACACACTCACACATGCACGCACATACACACATCCAAGTCATTAAACACAGCCATCCAGGAAATGAGAATAGTCCTCATCTCCGGGTAATGGTCTGTCACAACCCATGATGTTTTCCTCTAGAAGGGTAAATGGCAGTAAATAGGATGTTGATTGAATCATAGCATTGGCATGAAGACTTGATCGCAAAGAAGCCTCACACCTTACCACGAAACACAAGATCTTTCCCACTCAGCATGAGTGGGAAAGATCTCCCATTAGGGATGCAATGATCCAATCAAGCCACGATTCAACTCGATTCATGGTTTTAAAGTCAGGATTTCGATTTTTTTCTCAACACATTAAATTAAAGGTATTCTAAGGTCAAGTATGTTTTCTTTGTGCTCCTCACATTAAACTGTCTGTTTTCCTACTAACAGAAAACGATTCAATACAAGTAAACAATTATACATAAATGATACAATTATATGTCAATTATGCATGATGTGTGCGGCACGAAAGCAAACGATGTTTGGGGAAAGCGTGTCACGCTACGTGATGTAGCCTACTCTGCATTTCTAAATTTAGACTTACGCCGCAACAAATCGATTTTCTTAATTTTCTGCTTCAATGAACATGACAATCGTTTTTCAACCGATTCACAAAGTATCGTTACATCCTAATCTCCCAAAGAAAAAGAAAACTACTTTTGGGTTATAAAGCTATTTTTTTTAGAAGTCAGATACAAATAAATAAATGAAAATAGAGCTACAGTAAAAGTTTTGGAGATTACTTTAGGTGAATCTGCAACTGACTGAACCTTTAATCTAAGAAAAAAAGCAGTCAGCCATGTATCACAAATGTTTTCAGTTCTTCTAGTTACAGTATTTCCATAGTTATTTAAAAACACTCATTGATTTGTTTTTACAACAGATTTCCTGCCTTAGGAAGGGAAATCTTGCACAAGACAGTTTGCAGAAAGTTTTTATGTAAGGATTCTTTCATTGGTTCAATACCTGCTTTTACTTGAGCAGGGTAACTGGGGTTGCTGCATTTTAAAACTGCATTTCTGAGTATTTCTAGAATCAAACCGTGATGGATCAGGAGGAGATAAAAGCCTACAGTTTGAAAAAAGCTCATATTTGTAACGCAGAAACGGACAATGGCGGGCCAAAGTCTCCCTGCTCTGCTACAATTCTGATGGACTTACTTACAGTCAAATAGATCAAATAACATCTTCATTTTCATCCTCTGAGCTGCCGTCTGGCTCAGAACTGTATGGCTAGATAGCTCTAATATTGCTCACTATTTTTTTTGCTACGCTAAAGTTAGCTTGGGCTTGTGAGGTTCTACAAGCTAGCAGAAAAGTGTGTGAAAAAAGGAATGCTGGGAAACTAGCCTAGACTAACTTCCGTCCCAACAGTCCTGCCCACAACCCAGATTTTTAATGAAGTCCTGTTGCTCTACTGAAAATGTCTTTAAAAATGACAGATTTTTGATTTTGGCTAAAAACTGCATAATCATAATTAAAAGATCACTGGGAATGACTTTCCAATAGAAAAAATATTTAGTTGGAGTGAGGCTTTTAGCCCTGATCTCAGCTTTGTGCTTTGTATACACACTACAGTAGTCGTGTTGTCTAAGCTTCTGTTGGCCAGCAGCTTTTAGATGAGTTTAAGTTCCATCTTAGCAGCAGTGCAGATGCTGTGTGCCACTCACATTCAAGAGAGCGAACCCAAATGATGTTGTTGAGATGCTAACGCCTTGAAAAATATGAGCCAGCAGCTCAGGTGTCGTTCCAGTCAGTCATTGGGCCATTCATTCAAGCAGTCAGCCTCATGTGTTCCTGATTACACTACCATCCCTCCATGAATCAACATAACACTCTCTTAGTCGGCTAATATCACTGGAACAAGCTGTTTTCTTGCAGGCAGTGTACATTTTTAATGTCCACTCAGAAAAATGAACTCCCTTTAACTCTGCCCTGGAGTCATCTCCAATTCTACATTTGATAGATCACTACTCCTGCTCTACTGCTGCCAGGACATCATAAAATGGATTTATGGTCAAAAATGAACAGACCTATGGGTTTTCAATGCAATATGCCATGAAAGAAAAAGCTTGCCTCCCAGTTCAGTTCTCTATGATTAAAGTCACAACAGCCATTCAGAAAAAGTACTATTTAACTGCAATAAACAAACTAAAAGGATATTTAAATCATTCATCTGTGAAGGAAAGACTTTTTATCCTCACTTAACTGGTTAACCTGAGTAAGGTAAAAAGTCATGAATATTTGAATAATTGTTACTGCAATGATAAAAGTTTAGAAATATGAGAAACTAACTTAAAAGACCAACTCTGATGAAAATGCTAATCTGAACATGTTATGTAGTATTTTTCTCATGAACGAGGACATTTACAAAATAATTTAAGACTCAAACTGCAATTCTGAGTATTTTTTTAGTCAAATCATGTTGGATCAGGAGCAGATGGAAACCCGTCATTTTAAAAAGCTCATATTTGTGACACAGCAACCACCAAAGTCTCCCTGCGCCGCTTCAATTTCTGATCCATTCACCTGCAGACAAGGAGATCCATCAACGTCTTCATCGTCCTCGTCTGACCTGCCCTCTGGCTCAAAACGGTATCGTTTTGATATTGCTTGTCGTTTTTGTTACCCCGCTAATGTTAGCTTGAGGTACTGAGGGCAGGAGAGTATAAACAAAAGGATGCTGGATATCAGCGGAAGGTTACTTCTGGCCCATAAGTCCTGCCCACAACTCAGAGTGACATTTCTAATGAACTCCTGTCTTATAAAACGACACAGACTTTTTGATTTTAGCTAAAAACTGCATTATCATAATTAAAAGGCCGCTAGGAACAGGTTAAAAAAGAAAAAATATTGCTGCAGAGGGACTAAACAGTTTAAACAAATCCAAAGTACATTTGTCAAAATCACAAAACCATCAAGAAAGAAAGAATATGTCTGCTTCATTGCTGCTCTGAACAATTAGTAGAGTACTTTCTTTGCAGTATTTTTTACCACTATTGCAATGTTCTATATTTCTCATTTATTTTCTCTTGAGTGACCAAAATTGAAAACGTCATTATCTGTCAACTATTTGTTGGAAAATGTAAGTAGCCACCTGATCCCAAGATCAGAATGAAATAATGACAGTCTGCTGACTGTAAACGTCCACATCAGTGAAAGTAAAAAAAATAAGAGGAGTTGTAGTTATTGTTTTTAACCTCACATTACGTCAAATAAATAAAGTGTAGTTCTCTCTACAGTTTAATTTTAGTCTTTCAAAACGTGAATTATATTTAAACTATATGATCTAATCACATCTTTGCAGTTCAGTTTCTATATGCATTTCCATACTCAAGGCATAGCAGTTACAGTGATCACACACAACTGGGTGCTGAGGCTTCTAGATGACTAACACTTCAAGAATGGTCGGGTAAGGCTTTGCTGAGGGCTGGGTCAGTCTGTGGCTCAGTTACAAATCTTGATTCATTGTGTTCTAAACATCAGGACAATCGGAGCTTCTCTGTGAAAACTGCTTCATCTACAGCACAGTCACGGTCTTTTTAGCGCCATAAGCAGTTGTATGGTGGTGTACAATCTGATCAGAGGCAACCAATTGAATTTGCTTTATTAGACCTGCTAATATTTTTTTTCTTTTCCATGTAGTGACATTTGTGTTACTGCTCAGCGTCAGTCTGGAATGAAACCATCGGAGTATGAAATTGTGATTGTGAAAACTACAGGTTCACCAGCAGGCACAATAACCGCTCAGTAAAGGGACGCAGCCTGAGGGAGGAGGTGGCTCCAGCGAGCCAGGAGGCTGGGCGGTGCGTGCATTGTTCGGGGGAGCCAGTGCAGTTGGTGTCATCTTCAGTGAGGGTGTAGAAGGTAAAAGGCTTAACAACAGAACAGAAAGGGGAACATATCCATCTCCTGTGATGCGTCACTCCTCCATCCTTTCCAGGAAAGAACAGGCACTGAATTGAATGAATGGATCAGATCGCAGGAGAAGAGAGCAGAGTTATTCTCTGGGTGCTTTGAAGGAAAACAATTATTTCGTGGCGAAGTGACTCGGTGTAATGTTACTTCTAAATCTTTTGGGATGGAACTTTAAACCCATAGTCAAACATGAACGCCATGTGGTGATTACACTCCCTCCAAGATTCAGAACTGAGTGACCTCTTTACTTATTGCGTAATGAAAATCAAGCTTTTAATGTGAGCGAATGTTTTCCCTTACAAAGGGAGGAGGCTCAGAAGTAATGCGGACCAGCTTTCATTAGTGGAAACATTCAGCTGACATTTCAGACCTTATGTAATCTTAAGAGAAATAGATTTGTTTTCTTCAAGCACAGACAATTGTAAAGTTGTGCCAAAAAAAAAAGGTCCAGACCCCAACTCTGCTGGAAAGCAGTCACAGACTGACCCTTTCACGGGTTTTACTCACTGACTGTACAAGGGAACTGGACTGTGACTCCTCCTGGTCCCAAAAAGCAAAATCCTAAAGACTTCTAACAAATGTTGCTCTTTATATCTTTTCTTAACCTGTTCTTGATAATCTTGTTTTTATTTTTATTTATATTATATTTTTTATTAATATTTTTATTCATGATATTTTTGCTGCTGTGCAAGTTAAGATAGAATGAAAGTATGTGGTCTCGTTCAAAGTGACTGATCCTCCTGTGCCTGCTTTCAGGGCAAGGGGGCGTGGCCTTCAAACATGCTCACTCCTGATTGGAGAGAGTGGTTGCCATAGAAGTGTAGACTCAGATCAACTCAGACCACTGCTTCTTGACAATTTCTGGTTCCAACATGGCGACAGCCGTATCGCAAGAAAGCAGCAACAGAATTGATTTTTTTTATTTTTGTTTGAGCTCGAAGCAAGTCATTTTCTACGGGTGATGTCATACTCAGTCTATTCTCATTTACACTCAATGGTTTTACCCTAAATCTTCCAAAAAGAGTTAAGAGAGAAGGAGTGAGAGGTAGAGAGTAGACAAGGTATTAATAATCCATGTAGCACAAGCCCAGACAGGAAAAGGGTGACTAAAAGAACAGTTAGGGCTATGAAGGGTTCACATGCTGCGTTTCTGCTTCATGGTTACGTCAGCTCGTATGGTGATTGTTAGACTTGTATATACAATAGCAAGTCCGCCATCTGCAGCAGCAAAGCTGTGATGACATAACACAGCCAAGCAGCAGATGTTCATTCCATCCTGAAGATCATGCACAAGGAGACTTGACCCTGCATGTCAGAGACTCCAAACACAGGTGTGACAAGACTTTGTGGACAGGAAGGATGGAAAAAGCTTCAGAACTTCCTGCTTGACCGTCCCTCCTTTCCCTTCTCCACTAACCGTCTTCCGTATTCTCTTCCTCACCTTCCTATCAGCAGACAACACAGAACAGCTCTTACTTGTGGACAACCATCTATCAACCCCACCCCTTCCTTCTTTCATAACAGCGATTTCTGCTTTTTGGACAAGCAGGAAACACAAAGTCAACTTTTAGTAGAAGCTAGATGTCACCAAGTGCAATGTGTGCAACCATGATAAGAACTGACAGACCCAGTCGCTGCCTTTCCTACTGTTTGCTCCCCCAGGAGTGTTTAAGAGATTTCCTCCTGAGCTCTGCTTCCTGGGGCTCATCCACACCGGGCTTTCTCTTTCACTGAAAGAAGTAGAAAGGTGTAGGGCTCATGGACGCAACAACCTCCTTCTGGTTTGCGGAAACGTTGCAGACAACTGTGTCCATTTTTAGACAGAGCTAAACATTTCCTGGAATCTTTTGGCACATTTAGAAAAAAGAAACTCCGTTAGAGACAAATTAATTGTTAAAAAAGTAATTTAAAAAAAGTGCTGAATACTCAGTTCCCACTTATTTAACTTCCTTTGTAAAGCAAATGTTGTTCTCCAACTTAATCTATAGGCTGGAGGTAGCTGCAACATGTATGAATGCCCTGTCTTTGTAGTTCTCTCTGGTGGTTATGAAAGCATTTTTCCTGCAACAATATCAGTGCATAGCTGATCATTGCGATTGGCTAAAAGTCATCTTGTGCCAAAACAGACCAGATAAGAGCTACTTTCATCACACCGTGATGAGCTCCAAAGCGATAAGGAAAAGGAAGCCCAGGTTCATATTGCTGACAGTCTTAACACATAAAGGATGCACTGTGGCTTTTGTCTTTTCACAGAAGAGCAAAGATAGCAGTAGCATCACATCACAACCACTGCAGATTGTGGCACATTTATTAGACTGCTACTAAGTGGCAGCAACATGCTAAACATGCCGATGAGTTAACAAGGTGCCTCCTGAGTGATTGCAGAACCAAGAAAAATAAAAACAACAAAGTGACAAGTCGCACGTAATTTTCTAAAATACATGCGAACAGAGATGAACTTCTCTCTTGGCCGCACTTCTTTTGAATGTTGAAACACTCAATGTTGGCTTGATGTGGCCGCACTTAAAATATTCACGGTGCCAGTTGGTACCATTTACGAGCAGATAAAAAAAACCACGGTTTGAAAAAGCTCGGGTTTGTGACGTAACAAAGTTTCCCCTTCTACGCTCCAGTTCTGATACACCCACTTGCAGACAGATAGATCCATTAACGTCTTCATTTTTCTCATCTGGAGTGACATCGGGCGCAAAACCATAGACTGCATTTAATTGGACAGTGTGACCCCTTCCCCTAGAGGTTACAAGTAGGAAATAGCTGCTGATTCCATCAAGGTCAAAATCCCACAGACTTCTATTGTGAAATAAATAGCTAAGACTCGGTCATTGCATTTGTCAGAATAACCATTCTTGCACTGATACCTTTTTCTTAAAACCTTCTAGCAAATAACATCTGCCAAAGAACAAACTCGGTCTAAGACTCATGTCCACAAATGGATACACGAGATTTGAGTATCTGGTTATGTTATAAGACAGTAACTTTGACATAATTAACAAATAAAACACCTGAATACACCGTCAGCAGTTAGAACTGAAGAAACTCCTGGGAGAAGCAGCGAAACATCTGGATCAAACTTCAAACTTTATTTATTTGTACAGCGCCTTTCCTTCTTGTTAAAACCAAAGGCACTTTACATTAAAAAAAAATAATAATAAAATAAAAATAAATAAATAAATAAAAATATAATAAGATGAAAATAATAATAAAAATAAAATAATAACAAAAAAATAAAAATTACAATTACAACCATCCTTCCCTCTCCAGCTCCTCCCTCCATCCACCCAGGCCCACAATACATGACACCCCCCACAGGAAAACTGAACAAAGATTAAAAACTACAGCTCTACAGGAAAAGTCTGGCTCAGTACTGCTGTGCAGAAACGATATTACGGGGATCCGTTTATTCCAAGGTCCAGCAAAACCACAGGAATCATCACCGCAGTGCCCACCCAACACAGGGCAGACCAGAGCCCCCTCAACATGGAGGAACCCCAGCTGCCCCAATGAGAATGAGCACTGCAGCACCAGCTCACCCATAGGCAGGAGGACCCCACTGGAGTTAAAGAATAAGTGAATGAATATTTTTTATTTTATATATTTGTATATATATTTAAAATAAAAAATAAATAAAGAAATAAATATGGTTAGTATATTAAAACAATAATTGTGTACATAAATTAACTATAAAATTGTTCAAATAAAAGTTAATAATTACATTTTAAAAAAGAGGAGATCAAATTAAATCATTCTAAAAATCATAAAAAAGCTAAATTAAAAAGGTGGGTCTTGAGCCTTTTCTTAAAAACTTCTATGGTATCAGCCCTAAAGAACAGATCCCTGTGATAACAGGACCCGATGGACTGAGAAGGTCGATGTTATTTATGTGGCGATGTTAAATACTTGCGTATTTACGTGCAACTAAGCACAATAACTGATGGAAATCCATGTTGTTCACACGTCATACGTGTGGCCAAAATGCACGCGACCGCATTGCCCGCACGCATTTTAGACCCAACTGTAACTCTAACCCTGCCCTAATTACGTGCAAAATATCACTTCACTCTGAACATCTACACAGACATAACAGTAACCAGGTTTGGATTAAGGATGAGCTGACTTACACTGATCTTGTATTTTAAAACCATCTGTTCTCAAGTTCAACTGACTCAAAAGTTTAAAAAATGTTGCACCGGTAGACATGGAGGACCTCAACAATCAGGGTTAGGTCCAGTCAAGTCAATGGAAAAGTCATTCATATGCAATACGGTCCTTTACACACACACACACACAGTAGTTAAAGAACACTTTTCTCCTACAACCGCCTTGCATCAGAGGATGACATTTCCCTTTTGACCTCAAGTTTCCATGGGAGTCGGCTGTACTGTGTCTTTTTTTCCTCCTTTTGATGCTAGAAGACAAGACAAGCCATCTGAAACTGTCACTAATGGGTTATAAACCTATTATCATGGCCATCTTTTTTCTTCTTTTAAGAATCAAACCTTAACTGCTGACATCTGAAAATAACAGGGATGTGCGACAAATAAATGACATTTTAAAATGAATACTTAGTCGAAGATTTGTTTCAAATTTCGGACTTCTTCACTAGTCTTGCTCAATTTTGGTTTCTAGTAAGTGAGTAGAGCCCATGTGTGGATGATAATCCCACTCTGTCAGAAATTAAAACTACACTTCCAGTTGTCAAAAGAAGTTGATGAAGCTGTGTTTGTCAGAGATGCTGCTCAGAACGCTTCATCATTCTAAACCAGAAGGACTAAACTCCATCAATTTGACTGCTGTGGAAATACAGTTACATGTGAGGAACCCGGCTCTGTTTTGTTAATCCCATCACGTGCGGCGGGGTGAAGAAGTGATTTGATTATTGCAATATAATTTGCATGCAACTGCATGCGTGTCTGCATGGAGGCAAAGGGGAGTGTGCGTTATCCAGAGCGCTGGACGAGATTATGGAAATGCAATGACCGGGGCGCGCAGTGGTTTGTTTACTTCTGAAACAGACGCACCGTTTAACTCCTACGGTAGAAAGAGCAGGAAAAGGCAAACAAACAAGAGCATCGTGACACCAGCGTGACTTCGCTTCGTAGACTTCTTGTTTGTTTGTTCCGAGGAGAACCTCATTGAAACGCTCCAAGTTCCTCTGGAAGCATCTCTATCTAACCTGCAGCCACGTTTCCCAAAAGGGAACCGTTTGCTGCCAAGGTCGGGAGATCATCGCTCCGTGCGTGCCAGCAGGATGTGAAGAGAGGCGGAAAGGACCGGGGAACTCACCTCCTCCACCGTGAGGGGCATGCATATCCTGTACTCCTTCATTAACATCTTCCCCGTCTTCGTGACCCCGCTGCGCGGCTGCAATGTGTCAAACCCGCTGAGAAAACGGAGCCTCTGCCGCCCGACGGGATGTGGGTAATGGCTGGAGACGCGTCAGCAGCACATGTGCGCGCGAGGAGAAGCGGCGCTAGACTGAGCCGCCCCGGGGACGCGGGGCTTGTTTCATCGGAACCAGCGGACGCCTTCTCCGTGCGCTGAATGTGAGCGGAGAGCTGACTTCAGACGGTTCTGGGCTGTCCCCTCCTATCAGACGCAGCCGAGTCAAGCTGCCAGGCCCAAACATTCACACCGGAAGTTAACCAAAACGAGCCTCTCAAAATAAAAACATCAAATATGTGAGGTGCTTTTAAAAGGGATTTTTAAAGCCTAACTTTGGACATGTTTTGAGTTGAAGGCGGAGTAGATACATAAAACAATTCAGAAATAAAAAAAAAAAAAAAAAAAACAAAGTAATCTCTTTAATCACTGTCACCTCATAGCTGAAAAACTTCCTGTAATTGTCCAAAAACCTGTTTTAGAAGTACCTGAGCCGGTTAGGTCCTCTTTCAGAAAAATACGTTAGACACATAGCTGTGTACCTCTGGACGGCTTGACCCCTCCTGCGTCCCGTTCCAAACAGGAAGTACCTGCTGGTTCCAAGAAGCCAAAATCCCACAGACTTTTATTGAGAAATTGTCAGTTTTAACTCAGTCATTCTATTTGTCAGAAATAATTTCTCTGATACATTTTTGTCTCAACATCTTTTTTCTAATTCTTTTTGTTTTTCATGGTATGTTTTCTTTATTGCAAGTTATTCAAGTTATAAACTGACCAATCAGATGTCTCCCGTTGCCCGCTGGCTCCAGAGCTCCGGTGTTAAATGATGCCATTACGAAATTTTGCTGAAGCTGTTTTTGTCCAACTTACAAATCTAAAAAATAATATAGATCCTAGAATGTTACTTTTTTTTTGGTTTGAGTTATAAAACTAGGTTGATGCTCTTTTTATGTTGTCCATGCAACAAAGCACAAAAACGTATAGATACTAATGTTGGTGCCAACATAATATGTGCGGCCGAAATGCACATTGTTGCATTGTTACCCTAACTAACCCCACTCTAATTATGTGTGAATCGTCACTTCTGAAAAATTAGGGGAAGTGATTAAAAATAGTAAAATTAGCATTAAAGGATCTCCACTTACTGAACATGAAACATTTTAACAGTGTAGGCCTAAACAAAACCATTGAGTGCATATTTGAAGCTGCAAAAACTATACAAGATAAACATTCCTTTCAACAGAGCCAACAAAAATCTCTTGAAAAAAGGAACCTTAATATCGGGCACCCCCCTGTTTTCGATTCTTTCTGGTTTCGCATGCAGCCCAAGAAAAAGAAAAAACAAAAAAAAAAGTATGACGTCACTTATTTTGAAAAACTGAAGACCGGATGTAGTGTTTTCTACATCATTTGGGTGGGAAAAAGGCTTTTACGAGATAAGCAAAGAGGTCAAACGTGTTCATTTAAATCGTTGTTTTATAGAACAGTGTCTTCGAACCCCTGAAAGATAAATGTACGGTTGTGTTCAGAGTCATGCATCAACCACTTCCTGCAGTGAAATGAGTGGATGTTTCACTTCGCAAGTTGCTACGTGTTAGAACAGCGTGAGGGGGTGTCGGAAAATAAGGGCAGTTCGCGGCGACCTCGACCCCGTTTCCTCCCGCTGCGTGGTTGGCTGTGAAACCAAGCGACGCTGGATGGAAACAGCGGCCGCTGCACAGGAAGGAAGCATCAGCGCGGATGCATCTGAGCTTCAATGCAAACACTGTTGTTTTCAGGGGGGCTGGCAAAGACAACGTTTGACGGACAACGATGCTCAAGACATTTTTGAAAAATGCTTTTTTGGATTGAGTCGTGTGGACCAAACTTTCAAAATAGAACGAAAATATTTGTACAATATTGTACAAGACAGAAATCCTAATGGACAAAATGTGGTTTCATCATTACAGTCAGATTATAAAAGCAGTAAGAAGAAGTGCCAATCATACAGCAGCAGCCCTTCTGTTTAGTCACTTCCACTTTTGACATGTTTAAATGCAGATAACACACACATTTTAATTTAGTTTCTCAATTTACACACAGTATATCCATAAATGTAGAATATGATAATATATGTCTTTGGGTATAGCTAAACCAGGTGTCTGCATATTTTTTTGGTCTACATGGTACATTAAGCAAAATAAAATAGTCTGATAATTCAAACTTTATTCATTCACAAACAGTTGATGCACAGTGGCTATGTCTAGATTCCTTCACTACTCACTATATACTGCGTTCACCTCTTCATAGTGCTGTTAGAATCAACAATTCAAATCAAGAAGTGCCCTAAAAAATTTCCCAGAATTCTCTGCAAAAAACCAGTGTGGATCGATGCTCACTAAATTTGGGAAAATGGATCACAATGAATTGCGCTTGAACCATTTCTGCAGGGGAAAAATGTATAAAATATTGATATATTTTTTTAAATAATCCATTAACATTTTCATAATCAGTGGATTCATAAATAGTTGTTATAAAATGCTTGTCTTGATTAGGTTTTTACTTCGTGAAATTTGTGACGTCATGTTTGCCATAAAACAAAGTAGTGAGCATGGTGTCCAAATTGCTTTTAAAAAGCAGGGCACTACATAGCCCCACGCTATATAGCTTTCAGTAGTTAGGAGGTAGGGAGGGAATTCAGACAAAGCCAGTAAGCATCACTCCACCAGGCTTCAAACCACGGCCGGATCAATGTGATGGCACAAAAAAAGTAAAAACATCACTATGTTCAGAGATCTAATCAAATGAAGAAACGCTCTCTGCTGAAACTGGAGGATTGTCAGTCGAAATTTTGAATGTATATACAGACTGATTTACATCCACCCCAAACTCTCACAAAATTTGCTGTTTACTGAAACACAAAAATATGCATGGCTGTTTTTTGCATTCAATCTAACTTATGACTTCAATGGTCACGATCGTCTGCCTTATGGAGAATCATCCTAAATTGATTTATTTGCTCCTTCTCATTTCAGTTACATTAAATGTACCTCAGGGATTACAGAAAAAAACTTCATCCCAGTATATCCTATATATAGACCAATATCAAATCTCGCCTTTATCTCAAAGATATTAGAAGGAGTTGTAGTTAAACAGCTATACTGCCATCTACAGGACAATAGCCTCTTTGAAGATTTCCAGTCAGTGTTCAGACCTCACCATAGCACTGAAACTGCACTAGTTAGAGTCACTAATGGCTTGTTACTGGCCACAGAAATTCTGGTCCTGCTAGATCTTAGCGCAGCCTTTGATACTATAGAGCACAGCATCTTACTCCAGAGACTAGAGCATGACATAGGGATCAGAGGATCTGCCCTTCAGTGGTTTAAATCCTATTTATCTGATAGGTACCAGTTTGTTCATGTAAATGGACATTCCTCCCATTATAGCCGAGTTAGCCACGAAGTCCCACAGGGCTCAGTTCAAGGACCCATCCTGTTTTTGCTTTACATGCTGCCTCTAGGAAACATGGGATTAATTTTCACTGTTATGCAGATGATACATAGTTGTATCTATCCATTAAACCCGACCAGAATGACCACTTAGAGAAACTTAATGCCTGCATCAGTGACATCAAGATTTGGATGGCAGTTAATTACCTCCTTGTAAACCCAGAAAAAACTAGGTCCAAAATACCTCAGAGATGTCCTACCTGTTCAGATGGTCTCCCTGGATGGTGTCAATACAGCCTCCAATCCCACAGTTAGAAACCTGGGGGTTTTATTTGACCAGGATTTATCATTTAAGGCTCACATATCACAGGCTTGTAAAACTTCATTTTTTCATCTACGCAATATCTCTAGGATCAGAAACATATTATCTAGAAGTGATGCTGAAAAACTCATCCATGCATTTGTTACGTCTAGGCTGGATTACTGTAACTCTTTGCTAGCAGCGTGTGCTAAAAGTTCTCTAAAAAATAATCAGCTTGTTCAAAATGCAGCAGCTAGATTGTTAGCAGGAACCAGCAGAAGAGAACACATTACTCCTGTGTTTGCTTCACTTCACTGGCTCCCAGTTGAATCTAGAATCAAGTTCAAAATCCTCCTGCTAACCTATAAGGCCTTGAATGGTTTGGCCCCATCCTATATTAAAGATCTCATAGTGCCTTACCAACCAAACAGAACACTTCGCTCACAAAATGCAGGACTGCTTGTGGTTCCTAGAATCTCTAAAAGCACAGTTGGAGGTAGAGCCTTTAGCCACCAGGCTCCTGTTTTATTGAATAAACTCCCAACTCATGTAAAAG
The DNA here is from genome assembly GCA_014656515.1 of Oryzias celebensis. Lineage (NCBI taxonomy): Eukaryota > Metazoa > Chordata > Actinopteri > Beloniformes > Adrianichthyidae > Oryzias > Oryzias celebensis. The sequence continues at coordinate 26,821,677 of BNCR01000001.1, read as the reverse complement.
AGGCTGACACAGTTTCTACATTCAAAGTTAGGCTTAAAACATTCCTCTTTGGACAGGCTTATTGCCAGGCTAGCTAGCAATCAGAGAATATTTAACTTAATGCTCCTCTGCCTCACCTACTGTAATGAAGTTTACCACACTGGCTCTACTCACTCCTACGCACTCTTCGTCTACCTCCTACACCCCCCCCCCCCCCTCTCTACCCTACCCTAACAAGGGTCTGTATCCGTCTCCCACCCCCACTTCCCCCACCTGCAATCTTCATTACATTACTTGCCATCTGCCATTGCATTACTTCATTATGTTTATCATACCTCTGTTTGGTGCAGTGCGATTCACGTGTTGTCCCTCTTTCCCACTCCCCAACGGGGGAGCGGGAGAGATTTCTGATTCCAGGTGGATTGTCTGTGCTCCTGTCTTTGGACGTGACCTCGCTTTTGGCCCTCCCACTCCTGTCTTTAGCCGTGGCCTCGCCTCGCCTGTGCTCCTGTCTTTGGACGTGACCTCGCCTCGCCTGTGCTCCTGTCTTTGGTCGTGACCTCGCCTCACCTGTGCTCCTGTCTTTGGTCGTGACCTCGCCTCACCTGTGCTCCTGTCTTTGGCCATGACCCTGCCTTCGACTCTTCCCGCTCCTGTCTTTGGTTGTGACCTCGCCTTTGGCTCATCCTGCTCCTGTCTTTGGCCGTGGCCTTGCCTCGCCTGTGCTCCTGTCTTTGGTCGTGACCTCGCCTCGTCTGTGCTCCTGTCTTTGGACGTGACCTCGCCTCACCTGTACTCCTGTCTTTGGCCGTGACCTTGCCTCGCCTATACCCCTGTCTTTAGCCGTGACCTCGCCTCACCTGTGCTCCTGTCTTTGGACGTGACCTCGCCTCACCTGTGCTCCTGTCTTTGGCCGTGGCCTTGCCTCGCCTGTACTCCTGTCTTTGGACGTGACCTCGCCTCGCCTGTACTCCTGTCTTTGGCCGTGACCTTGCCTCGCCTATACCCCTGTCTTTAGCCGTGACCTCACCTCACCTGTGCTCCTGTCTTTGGCCGTGACCTCGCCTCGCCTATGCTCCTGTCTTTGCCTGTGACCTCACCTTTGGATCTTCCCGCTCCTGTCTTTGGCCGTGACCTCGGCTTTGCTCTTCCAGCAACCCCAGCTGTTTACACAATTCCTACTGGATGAAGCCCATCTGCTACACTATTCAAACATGTCTTTGCATATTTAAATATTTAGCTGTTATCTTAACTTGTAGCTGTTTATCTAGACGTGTTTGTTTATTAGACATATACTTGTTATTCAACCATGTAGTTATAGAATGAATTAAGCTCACTTTTCTTTATTAGTTCTAGCGCATCACCCGTCCGTCCGGGGTTGAGGATCTCACCTTCATGTGGGCAACCCTGAGGTTTCTTTTCCCCCCAAAAAAGATAGGGTTTTTTTATGAGTTTTTCTTCACCGCGAAGGAGGGTGTAAGGACAGAGATGTTTGTTCAGCTTAGTCTGTTTAACAACCAGCTTTTGTTTACTTTTACATGATTAATTTTTTTTGTTGTTTCTTGCAATTTTCCGATATAAGTCCAATGAGACGGCTGTGGCTGTGATATTGGGTTATATAAATAACATTGAATTGATTTGAATTGAATTGAATTGAATTGAATTGAATTGAATTGGATTGAAGGTATGCATTATAAGTTACCTGTGGAGTAAACAAACATGCAGGCTTGCCCATGAACACAGCTGAACTCCCAGGACAGCAGTCAGATTTTTAGCACAGTGTAGGAGCCTTTGGATTTATAGGTCATTGCATTGTCTGTGTTTTGGATACAACTTGTATAAGTTGATATGCTCTGCAAGTTAACATTTCTGGCAACTGGGTTTATTCAACATATTTATTTAACCATTTTCTCTTTGGAATATTGACACAATTTCAAACAGCATGATCTGAACAAATACTTTGTTTTGAGATGCACAGTTGGAAATGAGGAGCAAGAAGATGTTCTACTGAGTAAAACAATAACATCTTAAACAGAATTCAAGTAAGCAACAAAATTATAGATACTTTTTTTTATTTTAAGTATTAACATAAGTATCTGGCCTCTTTAAAGGACTATAAGTGAAAGTCTAGACAATGGTGCAGAGATAGTTCTTTTCCCTCACAATGAGAAAGCCCTGGTTCAAATCCTGTTTTGGACCTTTCTTTGTGGAGTTTTCACGTTCTCTTTGTGCATGCATACGGGCACTTTGGCTTCCTCCTTTATTCTAAAAACATTCTTCATGGGTTTTCCCCTAGGTGTGCTTGTGAGTGAGTGTGTGGCCCTGCAATGGAGTGGCGACCTGTTGTCCCGCCTGGTTGGCTCCAGCAGCTCTGTGATCCCAAAAGTTCTGAAGATGGATGGATAAAAGTCAAGCCTTTTGACTGGTCTCCTGAATCTAAGTTTTATTCAATTACTTGTTTGACTCTATGCATTTCCCATGACGGATCTTTGGATTTTCATTACCTTAAATATTAAACGATCTGCAACTAATCATGCTATTTAACTAAAATGGATTTATCTGTTTTATATAAACATATATATAAATATTGATTCTGACATTGTTGGGCTTCTGTGTCAGATGGATTAAGAAGGCCCCCACACACAATAGTTAATTATTCAGCTGATTAGAGAGTGCCTCATCAGATGTACTTGGTCTTTCATCAGCCACCCTCATCATCAGTGTGAAAACAAACTGATGCATATTTAGAGGTGAAGACAACTTGCTCTGCACCAAATCAGGAAAATTAATGAGGGCCATTTACTCCACTTAGAAGCCTCCTCTTGAAACAAAGGTGAACGAAAGCTTAAAGGACATCTACTGACGGACTGTCGTCATTACAACATGTCTGTTCATTTACTTTTTCTGATTGTTTGTTTGTTTTTTGCTGGACAACGTATTGAAAAACACAAAAACAACATAATTGATTGAAAACTTACCTTTTGTTTTCATAGATGTGTGAGAAAAACACATTATTTTTTGCTTCTCGCTTTTCGGTTTTTATGATTATTTTCTTTGTTTCGTTGTTTCACTCTTCGTTTGTTACCTCTGTAATCACTCAAAAATATTTGTGTCTGATTTTTTATTTTAAGTAATGATTTGTAATGTTCAACTTAGTTCAATGTTTTGTAATGTTCTAATTCTTCAGCAGCAAAAAGTATTGAAAATATTTTGTATTTTTTGTTTATTTATTTATTTATTTTAAACGGCATCCATTCAATAATTAAGACAGTAAAATAATTATTTTTTAAGTTGCTTGGGCCACAACAGTTGTGAAAACATATCGGGTCCTCGATGGGTCCTTCAGGCGCTGCGGACAGCTCTTTGGTTCTTTTCTTTGATTGGTCACCTCGTGGCTTAGTTCAGCTGACACCAAAATAGTTCGAGGCTGCTTGTCGCTCGAGAAAAGACGAATCACCACCATTTATTATACTACAACAATGACTGAAGAACGATCGGAAAGATCTGATGGGCGGATTGTGAAAATGGAGATCGACTACAGTTCCACTGTAGATCAGCGTCTCCCGGAATGTGAAAAGATGGCTAAAGTAAGTAAAGAAGGCTGAGTCATCGGCGCTGTGCTATCCGCCTGTTAGCATTCATGCTAGCATTTAACGTTGAGAGTCGAAGCGCAGCCAGAAAAAAGCAAACCACGAACAAACTTAGTAAGCCTTAGCATGTGTCTGAGATATTCCATCTGTTATTGTTATGTTTTACATGAATCATGCTAACTTGAACAGTTTTTTGTTTAACTCATTTTGAAATTCCATAAGTCTAACATCCCACATCCACTTAAGAATGAATACAATAATAATATTCCTGTTGTTGTTGTACTGCAGGATGGTAAGCTGCAAGAGGCCATTGAGAGCTTGCTGTCTTTGGAGAAGCAAACCAGAACAGTAAGTTAGTCAGAATGAAGCCCCGCTTTCACAGGTTCTTGATGACATCACAGTCCAAACAAAAACATATTTATTTATTTAATAGCGCACAGCATCACCAACACTCGTTGCACTTAACATTGTACTTCAAAAGTTGACTTTATTTTTTGTTTCAAGTTTTTTTTAATGAAAGAATGTCCACTTTTAGTTTATGAAATTCTTTCTTGTGTAAATACGTAAACAAAATGGCTTTAAAGACCCATTCATATGAATATCACGTTTTTGGTGTTTTTTACGTGTCAAAGCTTAAGATTGCATTTCTTTATTCAACTTATTTTGAATCAGGAGCAGACAAAAAATCTCGTTGGTAAAAGCCTATATTTGTGACTTGGACCTACAATTGGAGGCCACAAGCTCCCTGCTCTGCTCCATACTTATGCTTTCACTTGTAGCCTACTTGGTCCATGTTTTTTTTTTATCTGAGCGGATATCTGGTTCAAGATTGTATGGCTGGATAGATCCAAAATTGCTCACCTACTAATGTTAGGTTGGAGGTGTGAGTTAACGGGACAGAGTGTAAACAAAGGGATGATGGGAAATGGGGGAAGGCTTACTCCGTGCCAGCAGTCCCATCCACATCTCTGAGGCAAGTTTTTGATGAAATCCTGCCGCTCTGCAAAAATATGTCCTAGAGAATGACACAGGGTTAATTGATTTTGCTTGAAACCGCATATCAAAATTAAAAGACTACTAGAAACACTTTAAAAAGAGATCAAAAGATAATTGTAGTGGAACTTGAAAATGGAAGTTTTAAATAAAGAATTGCTATTTATGTTTAAACTCAAAGATGCTGAGTTGTATAAGTATATATGCAATAAAACCCATCCTTATACTGTTAATGCAGAAAGCTCTACTTTCACCAAACAGTTTTCACAAAGCTGTGTTTTATGTTTTACTTTCTGCTTATTTGTAACTAAACATGAGCGACCCTTAGCTGAATACGTGGTAAAAGCATTGTAACAACCAGATCCTCCTAAAGCACATTTGCTCTTTTACTATACAACACAACTTATGCACAAAGGAGAAACAGTTTGTATTAAAAACCACAGGCAGTGACTAGAATAAAATTAGCAAAGAGAAAGTTATAAATAAAATCTCGTAAAAGAACCCCCCCCCCCAACAAAAATCTAATAGTTATAGTGGTGTTGGTGAAGCATAACAACAAATCCAAAAACCAAAGGAAACCAAGGCATTTTACGACACTACTGTGGAGATTCTACAACTGATGTATTGGGATTGAAGGGGATTCTAATTGGATGCAACTCCAAAAGCTTAGACTTTCCTCAAGAGGATTCTTCCCAAATAAAATGGAAAATCTTGGCTGTCAACAGCAAACGAGAACAACACTGACATCTATGAGCAGTGCATCACTGCACATGGTTTTACCGGACTATATGGTAATAGCGACTTTGTATTCACTGTAATTTTAAAGACAATTTTGTTGCTGGAAAAAAAATTTCCCTGTGCCGGTACCTAGCCCAGATAAAAGGTTGTGTGAGGAAGTGCATTCGGCATAAAATCTTTCAGACTTACTGTGTGAAGCGGTGTAAGCTGAATCACTTTGACGACTTCTGACAGGATAAGCCGAAAGGTGAACAACAATACTGTAAGATAGAAGGGAAATGAAAAGTCATTAAGTCAGTGAAACAGAGAACGTGATGTGGTTTGGGTGTATATTCTTTATATAAATCAGTCTGCATTTTGTGCAGGCATCCGATATGGTCTCTACATCCAGGATCCTTGTGGCTGTGGTCCAGTTGTGTTATGAAGCAAAGGACTGGGATGCTCTGAATGAAAACATCATGCTGCTCTCCAAAAGGAGGAGTCAGCTCAAACAGGTCAGCGAGTTTATGATGACTCAAAGAAAAAGTTTTGCTTTTTTTGTCTTTTACAAACATATGATCCACTGATGGTTTAAAATAAATTTCTGCTTTGTTGTAACTGGCTGTTAGTCTTCCTTTAATACTTCTTGCAATGCTTGTCTTATCAAACATATTAATCTAAAATGAGTTATTATTGTTTTGTGCTTGTAAGTGAAACACAGTGAATTTTTTTTGCTGTGTTTTTTTTCTCTTAGGCTGTTGCCAAAATGGTTCAAGAATGTTACAAGTATGTAGACTCTGTGAGTGACCTGACCATCAAGCTGAGGCTCATCGACACACTTCGCACCGTGACTGCTGGCAAGGTTTGGATTTGGTGCTTTCATTGTATGGTCTCAGTGATGCAGCAGTAGTTCCCTCATTTGTTGTGTGTATAAAGAAAAGAAAAATGAAACAAGGCGTCAGAAATTTGCCTTGTAAGAAAGCCACCAACAGTTTATTAACAAATTCGTTTTGTGAACCTTGCAGATCTATGTGGAGATTGAGCGCGCTAGACTAACAAAGACACTGGCAAACATCAAGGAACAAAATGGTGATGTTAAAGAGGCTGCTGCAATTCTTCAGGAACTGCAGGTGAGATCTCAGGATGCGTTATTACCTCTCTGTTTGTGTAAAATGTTGTAAAATAGCTCTGTGGTGCAAAGGTGGCTCATTTAAAATGCCAGTGTGAAATAGACTTAACAGGTGTTGATTTAAAAAAAAAGGAGACTTGTTTTTAGATGTGTGTTTCTGTGTGGAAATCCTTTCACTTGTTTTCTTTCCTGGTCAGGTTGAAACGTATGGCTCAATGGAGAAAAAGGAGAAAGTGGAATTCATCTTAGAGCAAATGAGGCTCTGCATTGCTGTCAAGGATTACATTCGCACCCAGATCATCAGCAAGAAGATAAACACCAAGTTCTTTCAAGAGGAGGGCACTGAGGTGAGAAGCTGAAATGCATCACAGTGCCCTGTTGTGTTTCAATTATTGTGTTTAGGTTGTATGTTTTGTCTTCATAAAGCCTTTTAAATGACTAACAATATAAACGGAAACTTTTCATTATTTTTCTTCTCTCACCTCAGGAGTTGAAGTTGAAGTACTACAACCTGATGATTCAAGTGGATCAGCATGAAGGCTCCTACCTGTCAATATGCAAACACTACAGGGCTATTTATGACACCCCCTGCATCCTGGAGAAGAGCAGCGAATGGCAACAGGTGGAAGAGTTTTCCTAATGTTTAATGTCGGGATGCAGTTTAATTCAATATCAGCAACAACTCAATTCATTTAGGCATGTAGACATGGTCAAGACGATCTGCTGCCGCTCAAACAGAGCATCAAAATAGGGAAGAAAGGTGATTGAAGCGAATTTGAACTTGACATGGTTGTTAGTGCCAGACGGGCAGGTCTGAGTATTTCAGAAACTGGTGATCTACTGGGATGTTCACCCACAACTATCTCTAAAGAGAATGGTCTGAAAAAGGGAAAACAACCAGTGAGCAGCTGTTCTGTGGGTGGAAATGCCTTGTTGATGTCAGAGGAGAATGACCAAATTGGTTCCAGCTGATAGAAAGACAGCAGTAACTCAAATAACCACAGGTTACAACTGAGGTCTGCAGAAGAACAGCCTACCTGAGTGTTGTTGCTGACCATGTCCATCCCTTTATCTGATGCTGCTTCCAGCAGGATAAAACGACATGTCTTAAAGCTGGAATCATCTCTGACTGGTTTTTTAAACATGACAATGAGTTCACAGGACTCAAATGTTCTCCAGTCACCAGATCTCAACCCAATAGATCACCTTTGGGATGTGGTGGAACAAGAGATTGGTATCATCAGCCGACAAATCAGCAGCAACTGTGTGATCATGTCAATATGAACCAAACTCTCTGATGAATGTTTCCAGAACCTTGTTGAATCTACGCCACCGATGATTAAGGAAGTTATGAGGGAAAAAGGGGGATCCAACTCGGTACTAGCAAGGTGTACCTAATAAAGTGGCCATTGAGTGTGTTTTCATGCGTTGTTTATCGTAGTGAGAAGACCGGTGGATCACAGTCAACTCACTATGTAATGTCTTTTTCTTTCTTTTCCTCATTTTTTTTGGGAAAGATTTTTGGTCAAAAATATGTTCCAGACCTGGAGTCTCTGTTTAATGTTGCTTTTGTTTAAACTGCCTCTGACAACAAGAATTTAGATGAAGTTGAACACACTGCCTGATTTGTTTCTAAATAATAAATAATTTTGTTTCAGGCCCTCAAGAGCGTGGTTCTGTATGTGATCCTCTCTCCTTATGACAACGAGCAGTCGGACCTCGTACACAGAATCAGTGCTGACAAGAAGTTGGAGGAAATCCCTAAATATAAGTAAGAATTCTCTTGTAACAAATGTCGGTTTGTTGACATTAGACAACCCAATAAATCTCTGATATAACCATATGGTTTTAAGTTGGATGTCCCCTTTCAAAACTGTCACATCAGAGAAATGCGAAAACAATGGGGTTTTTTTCCGCTTCCCTCTAGAGAGCTCCAAACTGTTCATAACTAAATAAATGAATATGATCTTGTTCAATCAGACATTCAACTAATATTTTATAAATATATTAAAGGATCATTCAATTGTGAAAAACCTGCACATAGATAATAAATTAGCCATAATATTTTTAAATATATTACATTCAGCTTTAAAACCTGCTCATTATTTTATAACATACTTTTAAAATATTCATTTCTTTAATCATGCTGAATATTGCTATAAGTATATAATTTTAATTATATAATTTTAAAAACTCTAAATCAAAATCAATCATTTTTTTATAGATTTTTTTTTAAATTTCACATTGTGTTTTTTTTTAGAATGACTTATTTATTTCATAAAGACCTTTTTCAGCAAAATGAATCTGTCTGTCAATCAAACCAGACAAGGCGGGGACACTTTTATGACTATTCCTTTCCTCAAACTATATCTTTTCCTCAAACTTAGGCAGCACCCTAACTGCATCTATCCAAGTTGCTCCAGCGAACGTGATGCTCAATGTATGCTCCTCAACACTAGGTGGGAGTAAGCATCCCAACACAAAGAATTAAGAATTAACAATAATTTTCTGTACAAGACAATTATGAGCTTATTGTCCTACGACAACAAAGATAGAAATGCACTTTGTTTAATTTTAAGGGTGTTTTATTATAAATGTGGATCACATTTGGTCAAATATGCTCAAAAACTCTGAAGATCTTGAATCTACAGTCACCGAACTTTATATACTGACTGATATAAAGTTTGCTGACTGTAGATTCAACATCCTCAGAGCTATTGAGCATATTTGACCCAAAATTACCCACATTTGTATTAAAGAAAAGAATCCTAAAAATAAACAAAGTAACTTTTTCAAAAAAATCTTTGTTGTAATGCGATGGCATGACTAAGATGAATCATATCTGAATGTTTGGTCTTTTTTTTTCTATTTTCAGAGCTAATAAGCATTTTTGGTTAATTATAATTCATAGCTTTAAATGGGAAAAAAAGTGACTTCAATGTCTTTCTTGTAGTAGAAACTTGTGCTCATGTATACTCATGGAAGGAGGTTTGGTGAATGTAACTTAAGTATTTTCAGAGCTATTGAGCATCTTTTTTATAATTAATATTTCTATTTAAAATGTATTTTAAAAAAATGTAATGATTAACTACTGTCTCCCACAATGTTTATTGTAACATGAATATGGTGATGAGTTGTCATAACTAGCTCATATAAATGTCAGAGATGATTGATTTTTACAGAATGGTCTTTTCTTGAAGATTGCACTTAGTAGCTCGAAGAGAACACTTCTCATTAAAAGGCTAAGAAAAAAATTAAGTAAACAATCTGTTTTTTTTTTTAATGCACTTGTAGGTCACTCTCTGTGTCAATACAAAATGATTGAGAAACTTGCTGTCAAATTTGAATGTTTCGAGAGTTAATGAGCCCGGATGTCAACTATAGTTCTAGTGTGGTTCAGCCCACAGAAACCCGGTGCTCAACTGCTCAGTTTGGTGCATTTTGAAAGATATTGACAAATGGACTCGTGGATGTTAGCATCTTCTGCAACAATGATCAAGCCGAGCATTTCAAAAATATCATCCAAACGACTCAAAGTAACATCTCCTTACAGATAGTCTCTATTTGATCAGCTACCGTCAGTAAACCTGCACCGAGGCTGCAGAAATATGTCATCTTTCTAACTGGCACATAACAGAGTGAGTGTCTAGAGTTGATCACAAAGGATCAGCCAATGAGTGTTTAGATCCCACCCACTTTCACTGATTGGCAGACACTCATTCTGTTGCAAAATCTCATTATGAGATAAAGAAGTCATTCAGAAAAACAGCAATTTGAAATAAAAAATCTATAAAAATATAGATTCTTGAAATCAGAGTTTTAAAAAAAAAGCTGTATAATTTTAGCAATATTCCACATGATTTAAAATGTTAATATTTTGAAAATGATGTTATGACGTAATGAGCAGGTTTTAAAGCTGAACGAAATCTATTTAATAATATTATGGCTAATTTAATATATGTGTGCAGGTTTTACACAATTGAATGATCTTTTAATATATTCGTGAGGTATCTATTGGTTGAATTTTCAATTGAACAAGATCATATTTATTTAATTTTGAACAGTTTGGGACTCCATAACCCACATGTTTCTAGAGATTCCTCTAGATGTGTCATGCAACCCTTTTAGTGGGACATGTTGGAGGGTTTAATGCTGTTATAGGAAATAGTGTTCCTTTGCTCTGTCACTGTTCACCTTTTGCGGTCTTGCTGTGTCTGAGATCTTTTTCAGTGCAATTTTGCATTCTTTTCTATTTATGGCACATTGTGTTCTGATTGGCTGGAGACCATGTCAATCAATCTCCTCTGTGCCATGTTTCCTGTACAGAAAGCTTTCAGTTTGCCAAATGTACAAACAACTTCCATTGCTAACAGATCTTTGTTTTCATTCTATTAAACTGGACCTTTTTTCCATCAAGGGTTGAACTTTAAGAAAATTTAAACAAGAGAGAAAGATGTAAAAACGTTAATATATGTCTGAGAAAAGTATAGTGTGTAGTGAGGGGTTTTACAGCCTTAAAACTTTGAATTAGAACTTTGTTACTACACTGAAAACAAAGTTTTAAATGAACATATGAAATGTTTGCTTTTTACATCTTTTTTTTCCTAGAGTTTAAAATACATTTTTGCATTTACGTCTCAACTGTTTTCAAATGCGTTGTCTTTAACTTCGCTTTTTCTCTCCATCTTTGATTTTTTTTTTTTTTGTTCCTAATATTATGGCACAAATAAAATTTCATGTGAAACACCACAAATATTATACCACTTATACTCTGTGGATTTCACCTATCGCGGCTTATTTTTAGACTGGATCTCCTGCAGTAAATGAGGGAGCTCTGTACTTTTACTTAACTTACAGCAAGAAAATATCTAATAAATACATTTCTATAAATATCTAATAAATAAATGTACTTTATTTGTTTATTCATTCATTCAAAGCGACACCCTACGTCAGTGTTCCAGTCGTTTTGTGGCTTTGGACTGTCAACCCATGAGAATTTACCGTGGCCCCAGGAGGGTGACAAAGAAACGGTATACTTAAATAGGAAAGTGAGCTTTAAACCTCATAAACAGTTGTGACAATAGATTTGATCGTCATTTTACTCAATCATCTGACTTGTGCATTTTGGAGGATTGATAAAAAACATAAAAATACAAAAAACATCAACATAATTAAGGCCTCTTAATTTAGTGTGTTGTCGTGGTTAAAAACGAGTTTATTTTTTTATTATAAGATCATCTCATTAAAAAAAACTTAAATACAGAAACAAAATTTAACCAACATATCCATTATTTATACTTAATAAGGAACAAATCAGATTACTTTGAAGCTCCACGCAGATGCTTCTGGTGAAATATTTCAACTCAAAAACTTTACAGAACAACTCAAACTAAAAGCTACAACTTAAAAACAAGACTGATTGCCCCCCTCCCCCTGCACCCACAGTTCCCCTTTTGTTTCCTTCTTCCACTCGCTTCACGCACTGCTCCTCTTCTCATTTTTCATGGAGGTACTTGCATGACTGATGTGTTCACAACTTATGTGAAATGTGGATCTGAATGGAGGAGCTTGTTTGGGCTTTTATGTGAACATATAAAACTCAGGGGAGAGAGGACAAAAGAGCAAAATAAAGAACGGTTCCTATCGTACACCATGATGAGCCGTTCAAAAGATTAGATTCGTTTGTGAAAGTCACATCTCTATGCAAACAGACACTGTGTGTGGGAATCACCTGTTGTGATAAATCCATATTTTAAGTAGCACTCTTGGTAGTCTAATGTTTTTTTTATCTTAGAGTTGTAACCTGTTCTTCTGTCTGCTCCTGCACTTATCCTATTTGCAGAGAAAGGTTCCACATACAACTGTTCTTGTGTTGCACGCCCCCGGAATGCTTTTAACGCTCAAGTAGCTGAAATGTAATTTAGAGAATCAGGTCAATTTTTGAAACCAAAAAAATTTTCAGAATAAAAGATCGTTCAGACTAAGTCATGTTGCTCCCCTGACCAAACTTTACAGCTCAAGCGATCGAATGCGTAGCTGAGAGAATCCTGTTATTATTCAAAATTTAAAAAAATTTGAGGAATCAAAGCAAAATAATTTGCTATGTCTTCCGCGACCTGGTGGCAATTGATCCACTGACAGAGACCAGTCTGTGGCCGGGTGGTTGGGGACCACTGCCCTACGTCACATTTTTATCCTTAGACCTGGATGACCTGCTTTGATTTAGACAGCCAGCGACTTCAGCGAATGATGCACATTTCCAAATACATTTTATTATTCCTATATTTATGTTGTATAGAATCAAGTTGTTGACTGCAACTGCAGCTTTCTTTTTTATTTGTATCTGCAAACGTGGTTGACATTTTATTCTTCACCAGTTTTTCCCAATGATACCAGCTTGCTTTTATAAAGGTGTGCAGTTTCACAGGGAGAGAAGGAATTATGTGATGACAATTACGAGGCTGCAGTTGGTTGCTGAAATCAGGGCTGTAATTCATAGTTCAATAAGTTGATTTGTTGTCGTTTTTTCAGCTTGTAGGTTATTGCTTTTGAGCCTTGGTTTAAAAAATTAGATGGGTTAGACTCTAAGCATGATGAGTAGTCTGTTAGACAACAATATTGCATTGTTTAAAACCTCATTTTTCAACTATTTTTAGCCAAGGTGCACTTTTTGTTTAAGACTATTCTTGACCAAAATCACAACGGACACAGCAAGCAACCAAAAATTCTGTAGTCTGTATTAATGTTGTACAAGTCCAGGGCCAGCATTATATCTATGCTTGTAAGATGAATCCTTAACTAGAGGTGGAAAAAGTGAACACGCTGAGGTTTTACTATAGGTTTTCTACTGTCTAAATCAAAACTTTAACTAATTCAAAATTAATTCATTTTAGTTAAAGGTCTCTGGTGGCCACTTAACCCTAATTCTGTTTTTTTCTCTACTTATTTAAACTCATCTTCAATTTTTTTTTAATTTTTTTTTTCAAAAGTGCTTAAAGTCTTAACTTGAATTTGTCCTTTAATCCAGACACTATTAGAAAGCAAACTTGGACTTGTTGATATGACTTGGACCAAACTCTGGGATGTCTGGCTGTTAATCATTTCTTTGTTCTCCAACACAAACGTTGAAGGAGAAATAAACTGTTTACCTCTGCTTTTTTGTTCAATGTTTGCATTTGTTGTGCTTCATGACAGTTCACAGAAAAGCTATCACATTAATGGGAGATGTAGTGAAAAACAGTGGCTCTGATGCCACAAACATATCTTTTCTGATTGGAATTATGGAAAACTTCTATGATTCTCTAATTATTTGGAAAGGCTCTGTACAGTATATATGTGATTACTCCTACTTGGCATAGGCCACAGTTTTTTTTTTTTTTTTTGTCTTGAATTTGATTTAAAATAATTTAAAAGGCTTAAACTTGACATTCTTAAATGTGAAGACATTTGGTCATCCAGTTTAGAGAACAAGGCTGTTTTTTGTGTTTGTTTGTTTTCCTAATACCTTCATTGGGATTCCGTTGTAATAAATCCACCTTACTTTTTCTTTTTTTCAGAAAAACAACTTTTCCCAACCTGGAACATGAGGCGCTTGCCCTCTGAGTTGGATTAAGCGATTAAACCATCTTTCTTTAATTTCCAGGGATCTTCTTAAGCAGTTCACTACCATGGAGTTGATGCGCTGGGCCTCCTTGGTGGAGGACTATGGGAAGGAGCTGAGAGAAGGCTCACCTGACAGCCCTGCCACAGATGTGTTTTCTTATTCAGAAGAAGGGGAGAAGAGGTGGAAAGACTTGAAGAACCGAGTCGTGGAGCATGTAAGTCCTAAAGGCAATAAATATGCAGAAACTAGTGAAGGTGGTTTAATGAATGTGACTGGGAGACTGGAAAAAATGTCCTTTTGTGTGCATGCATGTAACTGTTTGTGGTCTGTCCCCAGAACATCAGAATAATGGCGAAATATTACACAAGAATCACAATGAAGAGGATGGCCAATCTTCTTGACCTTTCCATTGATGTAAGCAAATATTTTATGTTTTAAAGTGCACACTGAAATCCCAGAGATATACATAATATTTTGCGTTTAACTAAAATAGGTTTGTTCTTAAATACTTTTAACAGGAATCAGAGGAGTTCCTTTCCAGCCTGGTGGTCAGCAAAACCATCTATGCGAAGGTGGATCGACTCGCTGGCATCATCAACTTTCAGAGACCCAAAGACCCCAACGACCTGCTCAATGATTGGTCACACAAACTCAACTCTCTCATGTCTTTGGTTAACAAAACCACACACCTTATTGCCAAGGAAGAGATGATCCATAACTTGCAATGATACAACAACGTTCTGTGTTTTATATTTTTGGATTCTGTTTGCCATCAGTACTTTTGAACATACAGGACACTGAGAAATTTTTGAGTTCAGCTTAACTGCAGTGTCATTATTGAGAAAGAGCATCAACAATGCAGATCTTTTCAATTGTATTTTTTTTTTTTTACAGTCTAGTAACACAAACATAAATCTTTCTGCATTTTTGTCCTTTGTGTAACTTTAAAACCATTTGATGGAATTTTTCTTCAATTGCTTTATGAAAACGCGGTTCAGCCTGTTGTTTTCATTGTGTACTGTGTTTAGCAATGTAAACAATAAACTTGTTTGGTGAACTGGTTTTTAGCTTCAATGTTGGCATGTAATATATTCCTGAAATAGAAGAAAAGGTTAATATGCAGCGATAAGAGCATAGGATTAACCATGAACTTCAATTGTTTTCACTTTGCTCAAAATAATCTCAAAACACAGCTTTAGTTCAAATGTTAGAAAACATTTACAATTATGGCCTGTGTGTGCGGTGGCAATCACAGCCCAGGGTTAAGTCAGGAAAACTAAGACACAGATTACTCCACAATTAATCTGGTTCTGAACTGAATAACAGCTGAATCCTGTCAACCTTTTCTTGGTTGGAAATTAAAATGTTTTGGAGAGGAAAAAAAGTCTGATGGTAAAACTTGAAAAGTTTTCTTTATTCAAAAGTCCTCAGTAGAGTGGCGTTTATCTTTGCTCTAAACTATTGCTGAGTCAGTAACAATTTTACAATTTTCTGAAAGAATCATTTCATAGTTTTAAGCTGAATATCTCAGTAAAAAAATGTCAAATTAAGATAATATCAAGCATTTGGATATGCAAGTCAGTGATAATGTAATGTGGATTCTCAGTATGCAGAATGATAGAGCAAGGAATTAATTCAACTTTCAAATTCACACATGACCGTACACCTTTGTGGATTTAATTTTCTTCAACAAAAGTAGACTTGTCGTGTACTAACATAAAGTTAAATATGTTTCACAAAAAGATTGTCAAAGTGCAGTGTGGAAACTATTGTCCTCCCTGATCATCTCCCCAATGGTGTCAGACAAGCTGTTTTAATGTCGTCATCTGGTGTAAAATCAGAGGGTATAGCAGCAATGTTCAAGTGAAAAGTAGTTTTTGTTTTTTGCATTAACAGGACTTTATTGACTTCTAAATGTAAACATTGCAGCAAAAGGCTCTTATATAAGTGAAGCTTTTGAATGCTTTCACCCTAACTCATTCCAATAGATTGAAAGACGTTTATTTTACAAACTAGTTTATTTGTTTTCCATATGTAGTAGTTCTAAATACTAAAGACATAGTGCAAAGTTCCACGCGCACGCAGTCCTCTCAACCTTCAGCAGCTCAGTACATCCCACTATGCTTTGCGATGGACTGACAAGTGGATCCAAGATGGCGTAGAAAGTAAAGCTAGGTAAGTGTTGACTTCCCATTTTTACTCCTTTTAAATGTCTTTAACGTCGCAAAGGCACCGACAGGAATCCCCTTCATGTATCACCAAGACGACAGAGAACTATTCAAGTTTGTGCATTTATACCAACAATTTGTCATAAAAATAATATGCACACTAACAGCGAGCCAAAATGTCAGGCCCCAAACCGTTTTGTTTCGGCGAACCTAGCTAGCTAGCTAGCTTGCTAACAAGAGCAAACTAGCCAGCTATTCTTGTGAGCTTTGCCAGATTTTGTGCCAAGAAAGGTCGCGTTTCTTGGAAAGCTCTCTACTCTTAGTAAATCTAGTAGCAACATCGATTATTTAGCTCAAACAAGCAGAATAAGTTAACTCAAAATGTGAGTGTGAAATCATTTTTAACAGCTTTGTAACGCTGCCGTCATCGTTGTGATTTGCAGCAGTCATGGGCAAGTTTTCCAGCCAAACAGTTGGTTTAAAAACCCACACACAGGGGAAAACACGCCATCACAGATGAGGGATTTAAGAAGTGCACGCTATTTTTATGACTTTTTGTTGGGCTGATAAATGTGCACACGTTTCGATTGCTTTTCTTCGTGTTGCTGCTTCGGATGCTGCCAACAAAAATAACGTTATGTCAGGATGGATGAAAGCAGGCGATGGACCTCTAGAACTGTAGTCATGTTAGCAAGCCATCCAACCGCTACACTTTAGTGTGCTCGTCTGCAGTCGCTTGTGTTGAATTCTATTATACTAATGCAAAACAAAAACAAAAACAAAAACAAAAAAAAAGGAAAAACTTACTTGTTCATTGCACCCCGCCAAACAACTTTATTGTAGTTGTCAGATAGACCTTAAAGTTTTTACTATTTGACATCGCATGCCCTTACAGGCACAATTGTAATGTTGTCATGTTTACTATAATATGTTTAATAGTATTTGTTATTATTTTGTTGATATGGCTGTTAGTGTCTCAAATTAGGACTGAGTGATGTGCAGAAATCAGCAGTTACTTGTCTTGGGATGACGGTATCTTTCATTTTGTACTCAACACATGTTGTTGTCCATTGA
Organism: Oryzias celebensis; assembly: GCA_014656515.1. Taxonomy (NCBI): domain Eukaryota; kingdom Metazoa; phylum Chordata; class Actinopteri; order Beloniformes; family Adrianichthyidae; genus Oryzias; species Oryzias celebensis. The sequence continues at coordinate 26,804,424 of BNCR01000001.1, read as the reverse complement.
TTAGGGGAGTAAAGATTAACCGTTGAAGCGATTCCTTTCCCTATAATCCAACCATATCGATCCGTCTGAGGAAAGTTGTTGATCAAATCGACCTAAACCATTAAAAAATCGTTTCAGAATTAGATAAATCGATCATCGCTTTTGGAAAATGGCAATTTGATTGAAACATTTTCGGTTTATTTTACTTTAATGCAAAAATTAACAAGTGCCATTTAATTTAAACTTGATTATGTTGCAAGAAATACAAGGAGTCTGGAAAACTTCGCCTGCACTGTTCAGTACCAGGTATTTATTTGAGTCACACACGTTGATTTTTTTGACCAAGATTTGTTCTTTACTTATTTTTAGGTCAGTGAATCAGATGGTTCAAAATGAACCAAAATTGATTACGAATTATATTAGCAACAACAAATTACGGTATCAATTGAATTGTGAAAAAGAATTGCTACACCCCTACTATTGATGGATGACTGTTGGGGATCATTAAATGCTGCTGGATGTAAACATCTTTGCTTTTGGGGATTTTTGTTGTTGTCTTAGATTTTTATTTATTTATTTTCATTTAGATCACTCTTATGTGTCCATTTTTAACAACAAAAACAAATAGTAAAAGCATTTGACAGCATACTGTGACCTGCTGTGAGTATAGAAAGGATGGGGCTAATAATGTTTTTAGCTTATACAACGTTATAGTATGCTATTTTGCGTAGTCTACAGTCTATAAAGGTTTTGGAGTTTTGCTGCTTACTTTAAATAAGCCAAAATAAATAAATAAATAAATAATGTTCAAAATTAGGGTTACCTTTTTTATTAGTTTATTTCAAACTAGAAAGATAAAATAAACAGAAATACAATGTTGAAACAATAGCATTCACGGTTCATAAAGGGCTTTGGATGAAGTTATAGTACTTATCAAGTTCCAGGCCTTTATTTTATTCATTTATTTGTTTTTGTAAACTTAATCTAAACTCAAAATTAAACAATACAGCACTATCACTAAAAGCACAAGAAACAAAGAACACATACAAAATACACAATGATCCATGATCAAAAGTTATAGAAGAAAGGAAAAAAATACAGAGCACATTCAAATTTACATTGAATTACTGAGCCCCTTGATCATATCTATTAATAAAATAATTCTGTATTGTAGCTTTAAGTTTGTTTGAGTGACAACTTTTTAAATTATTATATCTGTTCAATAACTGAACCCCTCATGTGGAAACAGTGTGCACCTTACTAAAAGTTTTATTTTCACTTAACTGTTACTTTCACATTTATTTTTATTGTTTTTTTCCTGTGACATTACAATTTTTTAGCAAAAAGAAAGTAATGTCAATAGTTTCTGTTAATTGTTTTTTCTTTTAAGTAGTCAGACTTAAAAAATGTATGGAATTTGGGACACAGCTCATGTGTGTTATTACCATGAGCAGTTGTGTATGTACATGCCAAAAATATTAATAGCATTAATAGCATGTTGTAATGGGGTTAATCTGAGTACTGATATCTACATTTTTCATAAAAAGCAACATTTTTGCCAACTTCCTCATAAATCATTATTTTTTTATTTGAAAAACATTTTTATTTACAGCACACATTATGATGCCTGTGTTTGATTAATAGCTGTTTTCAAACATAGCGTTTATAAGGTGCTGAAAGGAGATTGAAAGTGTTAAAGAACTTCTTGAATTTGAGCTGGGGAAAAATGTTAACACCAAAGAAAGTAAGGCAACTGTTGAACTAGCAAAATATTTTTTGCCAAACCTGTAAATGAAACGGACAACTCTCTTGCTCATATTGATTAGTTCTCATTTTTTTGTTTGGTTTTTTATTTTTTTTCAGATTACATCACTTGAGATGTTCAATAGAGATAATGAAAGTTCTTGGAAGTTGATGTTTAGGAAATTACTTCGCAGCATAAGGGAATACATTTTTAAGAAGGTGTAATTTGCAGGAAAACTGCATAAATGCATTGACAATGAAGAGAGTCAGCAATTTTTTTTCTTATTTAACTTTTTTTTTCTTATTCCTATGTTTTTCATGTTCCTGGGTCTATACGTGAGTGTGTGTGTGTGTGGTTGTGTGGCCTTGCGACAGACTGACAACCTATCCAGGGCGCACCTTACCTTACACCATGGTAGCTGGGATAGGCTCCAGTGACTCTCAAAGAGCCTAAAGCGATTAAGCTGGTTTTAAAAAATGAGTGAATATTTTTAATTGATTCATTTAATTTTTAAATCAGAGCCTTTTTATGAGATTCCGTTAAGTTATGAGTTAACATTTTTATCACAAATTTCTTATTTATTAACACAAAGTGTTTGGGAAGTAAAGATAATTTAGAAAAAAAATAATCCTAATAGATTGTACATTAGAATAGTTATTTGTCGTCTTGAATTTTTTCTGACTGCCAAAGACAGGAACTCACTGAATCACAGACTGTGTCAGATGGTCCACAGCAGCTGTTAGAAGTGTCGCTGGTTGCTTCGGGTTTTTCCAATAACCAAGATGCAAGTTAACATTTGTCATATTCTTTTCTTTGTTTTTTGCATTTAGCTCTAAAATTCATTTCCATGATTGGTTGATTCCAGTCTTGCCACTCTTTCTTACTCTTTCTGATGTTCTAATAACTGTTGTGTTGTGTCACATTTAAGTGATCTGGAAAAGATCTCCAGGGAAATTTCATTTCATTTTTATTTATATATCCCAAAAACACAACCATAGCCGTCTCAATGAACTATACACTGATATTTAAACAAAGAATACAAAGTAAATCATAAAAATATAAACAATAGTTGGCTGCTAAACTAGCAACTAGCAAACGTGTGAGCGCCCCTGTTCTCTTGGTATAGTGAGCTTCAGTCCCACTGTGTCTAGATGATGGCCACTTCCGCAGTGTTTCAGCTGCTCCCTGACCGTGTTTAAACGCTCGCTGTCCCACATTAGAGGGCAAAAATAAAGATAAGAAAAAAATTAAGTTACCTTTTTATTTTATAATTGTTTTGATGAAAATAAGCAAAAACATCAAAGTTCAGGAGGACTCTCCAACCCGAAGGGGATCTTTGTCTGGCTGCCATCTTATAAAAGTGAAGACTTTTAATATTGGAACAAAAATGGCTAAGATCACACCTATTGATGGATCTGCTTAATTAGTAATATTGACTTTTTTTCTGTTGTCCAGCTTAATACTGGTGACCAGCAAATGTCAGATTCAATTCCTGCATTTTTGTTCTATCTTTTGAGTTCAGCTCAAAAGCTATCATTATTCATAAAATGTAAAGGTGCTCCAATATACGTGCTTTTCCCAGATCATATGATAGTGACTGAATTCTAGTCGCGTGCAAACTCACAGCGATGCTTTGTTATAACATTTAAAAAAAACATTTCTGGGTTTCATTTTGTTACATTAAACTATCAAAGTTCAGCACTTTACTACCATAAACTGTAAGATGATATTTTGGCAGACTGACTTGCTGATGTCTACGCTATGTCATGTACATCTGAAGTTATCATTATCATTCACACTTTTGTTCTGAATGTAAATAACGGAGGGTCAAGTGATGAGAGAACGCTGCAGCATCAAATGTAATGTTTTATTCAGCTTGAACTAGAGATTCATGTATTAGATTTGCAGAACATTCTGTTGAAAAATGTGCAAGCAAGAAAGGAACACCACATTTGCAAGATCGCCACACGGTCAAAGTCATACAAAAGTTTCCTTTTGCTATATTGAGGGAAAATGTGAAAATCGCTAAACCTCACACTTTGCCACAAAATCGCCGCCAAGCCAGGGGACCTGTGTCCATCCCATAATAATTTCAAAACTTCCTTTGGAAATTCCCAACACGTGCGTTTTGGTTTCGTTAGGGGATTATTTTGGCTTCCAATAAGATTTTGGCCCCACTTACTTTTTTTCATAGTTTTGCACATCAATTATGCAATCTTTTTTTTTTTTTTTGGCCTTTTGTTTTGGTGTTTTTCTTTTCAATTGTTGCGAAAACAATATGGTACTTGCAGTCAGTGACTGCTGTGGGCCATAATCATTTTTGACTTTGTGTGTGAGCATCAAGTTGTATTTTTATGTCCTTCAGTCAGCACCCTGTCTCAGTTTATATCACTTTAGGGCTTTCCAAAAGTTTAGTCTTGCATAAAAACATTACTTTTTCAATATATTTAAAAACACAAGAACCAAAAACTCTTCAGTGGCACAATTGTTAGAATTAAATTCAATACTTGTTTCTATACACATATTAAAGTGAAGCTAAAGTTAGAACACTTACAATGAAGAAGTTATCATCCTGCAGTCTCTCCCTTTTCAACAAATGCCCAAATTGACACTGTTCAGCTTGTGAACATAAATTTGTGTTCAGAAAAAATAATGGTTAAAGTTATTCGCATGTGTTGGCTTGCAACCAAGTATAAAAAATTGGTGCAAATTCATGTTGTGCAAATGTAATACGTGCGGCCAACATGCAGATTGCTACATTACCCCCACATATTTATCCAAGGACATGTATTAACTACTGTAACGTTAACCCTCACCCCAACCGTCCCCCTGCGTCTGTGAAAAAAAAGTTCAGAACTGACTCTTTGCACTCATTGAAAAAATTACGTGCGAAGAGTCACTTTCAAATAAAAAAAAAAAAAATTAAAAGCACCCTCAGAAAATCTCGCTCCATGTCAACCGCAGCCATGCTTGTTTACAACAGAACTCTCCTACTTTTTCTATGGCCGTTCACGGTATTTTGGATGGTTCTGCGCATATTTCCAAATGATTTTTTTCGGATTAAACATGTGATTGATGTAAACGTTTGTTATCAGATGCATTTATTTCAAGGCCCATGTACACAGTTCAATTCTAATCCAATCTTTGATCACAATAAAGACATTTTGCACACGTATGCGCAGCTAGTGATTTGTTCTGGTGCTCTTGTTTAAATATTTTTATAGTCTTATTTGTAGAACAGACTTCACAAAGTTCAATGCATCCTAGCTGTTTTACTGTTGCAGTTATAAAATGCTAAAATGTTGCTTAGAGGGGAAAAAAGTCATGGGAAAAAAAAGCTGATTAAGCAATTTTTGGTTCTTTCTGCCTATAGATGTTTTGTTGCTGAGTCATGGCAGACAGGAGAGCGGAGAAGTCATGTGAAGAAGCCAGCAGATCTTTATCCAGGCGGGAGTACGAGGCGGCCGTCACTCACAGCACGGATGCACTGGTGGTCCTTGCACCCCAAACTCCAACCTCCAGTGCTCCGGGCCTGCAGAGCCCACCATCCCTCTTCTCTGTCGGACCACTTCGCAGCCGTGCCCTACTCTATCGAATTGCTGCCTTTCTTCAGTTGGTGAGAAAAAAACTTGTTTTAAGTGTTGTTGGCTTCTTCTCAACCTCCTCACACTGGACAGGATTGATATTTGTGTAAAACGTGATCCCCTTTTTGTCCCGTTTGATTTGTAAGAACAAAGTTGTTTTCCAACCAAACGGCTTCTTCAGGGAGCTCACTTAGGACTGATGAGGATGCTCCACAGAAAAACCTTCACGTGTTTTCAAGTCTCTTGAAGCACCCTTCATGTTGGTGCTCAGCAGTGGAGGGAGGGCCACAGTTAAACCTGCTCACATTACAGCCGAGGCGCTTGCGCATTTTTTTTTCTCACAATGGGAATGAAATTCATTCATTTTTAACGTGCAGAATTGAGGTTAAAAGACATTTGCATTCACTTGTTAAAAGTGACAGCCCTAGTTGCTAGTAAGGTAACATGCAGAGGACTGAATGTGTAGTGTGCATAACCATTCAAATTGGACAAAGCTGGAGACAGAGGAGCCGCTTCACCTGAGCCAAAATAACCACTTCAGTATCGATCTGTTGGATTAAAAAAGGGTGATCCAGATATGTTATAATGAGAAATATCAGCGCCAATGTTTGTTTGTAACACCTTTTTTTCACAACTTTAAAACAGTTATGGTCTAATACAAAAATGCCACAAGACCAACTTTTTCTTCATTTTTTTGCCAACAGAAAAATTATGATGAAGCAGATGAAGACTGCAAACATGGTAAGTACATGTTTTACTTATGGCAACTGCTGTTTGCCTTCAGAAAACTGGATAGGATTCTATATACAAGGTTGTTTGACCCTTTGGAAGTGAGCTTCGCCTAAGAGCATCATGCCAAGCAGCTATGACATAATCAAACTAGGTTAAAAATAAGCTTCAACATGTTTTAAAAACTCTGATTGAGTTTTCATTGAGTGAAAAAAGAATAGGCCAATTACTTGAAGTTTCTAAACTAGAATGTTTTTTTGGTTGCTTAGTGACTGGAAGGAGTTGCTAATTTGTTTTTATGGAAGATGTAAATAACAGTAAGGCATTTTCACATGATGCTAATTGATACCAGATTTAAACTAATTGTCTTGTCAATAGATTGCGCTTTTTAACTGTTAACTGTCAAAGTCCGATGAAGGAGAAAGAAATGTTGAAGTGTGGTAGGTTAACTAACAATTTATTTAAGAAGAGCAGTTCAGTCCACAGAGGTACCAGTGTCAACCTCCTCTCCTTTGCCACGTGGCAAATTTGCTATTTTTGATGGCCAAAGCGCATTTCTTTTACGCCCCTTTTCTTGGCAATTTATGATACTTTAGCTCAACACCTGTCCAAAAAGGTGTTCATTAGCTAGACGCCCCAGCCGTGTGCTGGAGGAGCTACTGCCTAATGTTTCAGCCTGATCGCTACATGGAGCGGTGTCTCTTTATATCTCATTGCTTGGAAGACACGGTGGATAATTAGAGCAGCTACGTGCGGTGAAGGTTGTGGCTGGTGAGGCACTCACTATAATGTTTACTAATAAATGAACTTTGTGTTTGAGACAATGGAACTAGCTTGTCCAAATGTTTGCTACTTATGTCTTTGGTTTTACATTTTATTTTGGATTGTGTCTTCTATACTTGAGTTGTTTAGATACGGTAGTAAAGCCTCTTATCAGTGCCACAGCTTCAAATCAAAGATGAAATGAGTGAACAAAGTAAATGTCGTCAATTTGTTGGAGTTTCCAGGGGTCAAAGTGTAGCACACACATAGCTTACAGTCTTTGGAAGTCAATTTTAAAAGTTGTTTTATTTTAATGTGTCTTTAGTTGTTGAAGCTGGATTTCTTTGTCTGTCTTCTATTACAGTCCTGGCAGAAGAAATTGCTCGGGGAGATGGCTCACTACAAGCTAGTTTGCGCTCCATGCTGTTGGATGGCAGCCTGCAGGAGGTCGCCAGCATCCTCTCTAAAGCCTTGTACGGAGAGCCAATGGTATGATTACAAGACACTTCACTGATTTTTTTGCACATGGAGACACTCCACAATTTGTCTTTTTTTTTTCCACATAATGGTCTCACTGTCCCACGTGCCTTTATTTATTGGGGCCAAACCCAAAGAATTGTAAAATCTTTTCATTGTAGCGTCAATTTCAACATTCTGTGGGTTTAATGAACACGACGTTGCTCAACAGCACCAACTAGCCATAGTTGGTAGTAGGCAGTCAGGTGTTTCTCAAAGTGTCATCAGCAGACTTGCATCAAGAATTACTGACAGAGTTTGTGACTGACCCAGAAAAGTATAACCCTGCTACTGATGCTACTGATGCCACTGACACCAAGACACCGCCGTGAGCGTTTGTACTGGGAACAAGATCATGTGACCTGGATAATGCAGCAATGGTCTACCATCCTGTTCACTGATGAGTGTCACATCACCTCGCACAGAAATGATGGTCATCAGCATTACTAGAGAAGGCAAGAAGAGCGACGCGTCGAGAATGGTCCCAAAGCTTTGGTGGAAGAGATGCAACATTCTGGGCAGGCATCACCAGTCAGCTCAAAACCGATTTGGTTATTGTAGATGGTTCAGTCACTCTGCATGTTCTTACCTCAGAGACATCATAAAACCATCATCATTCCCCAATTCCACCAGCAAACCCCCAACTTTCTATTCATGGATAATAGAATAATAATAAGAAGGTCACAGCTTTGCTTCCTGTCTGATCTCATAACTTTGTCAGGTCTTCATGGTGTAAAACTGTCAATGACATTTTTAGCTAATGTTGCCAAGATTTGTCTTGAAGTTCTTCCTAATATGTTTTTTTAATCTTGTATATTTAACCACTGCAACACATTATAAGGGAAGTTTGGAATCTGCACAATACTGCGAAAGGTGAACCGTGATAAACAAGACTACTGTATACAGATTGTTATATTGGATGCAGTCAGAGTATTTCAATTGGTAACATGTACATTTATTCTTTATTGAAGTTCTTGATCTCTTCCCTTTACAGAATGGCATTGTTACAAAAGACTTGACCAGATTAAAAATGCTATTTTCTGAAATTGAGGTAAGAGAACAGCCATACTTTTGGGTGTGTCTGATGTTTATTTAATCATGAAAAATCCTAAATGACTGCATTCACATCCACCCAACCAAACCTGTCCCATTTCATGACAGGCTGTAAACAGAGAAATGGCACCAGAATGCACAGATGAGCAAGATGAAGGTAATCACACTCTGCCACGGCTCGCTTTCTGAGTTCACTGTCACAAAAGCAGTTAGAAGCTAGGTTTTGTCTCTTCACTCACCCGTCGTCTTTAAACCACTTTTAAACTGCTTGCTTTAAACTGCTATAGAATTTGTCAATATTTGCATGGTGCAAATGGTCTTTCTCATGTTTTTAATGATTCCTTGGTCTGCATTTTAACAGAGGTCTATGATGGCTGGCAGTTCCGACCTCCTCCCAGAGGAGTCACCAGCAGTGAGGAGTACACCTTGTGTAAGAGGTAAAGTTCTGAGCTCTTAATGAAAAACAATCATTTTATAAACTAAATAATTGGAAAATAACATGTTACCACCACTGATATGAACTCCAGAAGAAGCATCAAACTACATCAAAACTCACAGAGCTGTAACAGTCCCTTTTTTTTTTTTTTTTGCTTTTTACCATTTCTTTCCACTTTCTAACTTTAAAAATAAATCATTTATGTGCTCTGAATGTTAGAACATGGAATGAAACAGTGCTGACCTAGCAGTTCCAAATCTATTAGCCAAACCATTTATTTGAGACCTTCAGTTTTCAGTTTTGGTTGAAGTTGTAGTTTGATTCCCCCCCAGGTTTTTGGAGCAGGGTCTTTGTCGGTATGGGGCTCAGTGTACATCAGCTCACTCACAGGAGGAACTAATGGAATGGCAGAAACGTTATGCATCACGACTCATTCGCCTCAAACAACAGCAGGAGAGCAAACACTTCACAGAAAACTACATGGAAACTTTGATAGAAAAGTGGATTAACTCCTTTTCTCCAGAGAAAGTGGTGAGTTGTTTGTTGCAAAACAACAAAAACACAAACATGTTACTAAAATGACAATTTACATTTTTAGAGTGACATTTTCTTATAGTTTTACTTTTTTTCTTTTAGATGACACCATTTCTACAATTGTACATTTATACAATTTATAAAGCTGTTTTTTTTTGTTCTTGCAGCTAAGTGACAGTTTGGAAGGAGTAAATGTAGAGACTAGCTCCAGTTTATCAGTTACTGTCACCACCAAAAAATCCTCCCACTCTTGGATATTTTCTTTGTTGTGCAGGGTAAGATAAAACTTTCTGCTGTCTTTGTCCAACCATATCCAAAGTAAAAAATAAATTAAAAAAAATCCCATCAAGAAAAACGTGTGTCTGCATGATGTTTGTGATTTATAATAATAGTACATATAGTCATAAATAATATAGTCATTGAATCATCTGTTGATTTTGATCACTTTATTGTTTTGCTTTTTTCCTAACTAGCCACCAAGAAAACTGTACCGCATTGCTCTGCTCTATGATGCCCATCGACCCCACTTCTTCATCACAGATGTGTCAGCTGGGGAGCGCCTTCAAACTGTTCCCAAAGGATGCCAAGAGTGGACTCCTGGAGAAGAAACAGCAGGTTTGTTTGAAATTTTGGCCAGGAATACAGTCTATTTTTCTTTCTAAATATGTGTCTTCTAATAAGTCCCATCAGCTGTCACGCACCTGAAATTTGAACTGAAATTTGTTTCCTACATATGACCCATCTCTTGAGAGAGTGGCGAGCTGCAGACACAGCCGTACTCAGGAACCATTTGGTGGTTTTCTCTCTCTCTCTCTCTCTCTCTCTCTCTCTCGCTCCCCCCCCCCCCCCCCCCCCCAAAAAAAAAAAAAAAAAAAAAAATCCAACCCCTTTATGCTGAGTGTCAGGCAAAGCGGCATCGGGTCCCGTTTTTAGAGTCTTTGGTATGATTCAGGCAGGATTTGAACTTGTGACCAGTCTCAGGATAGACATTCTATCACGTGGCCACTGAGCTGTTGTTAAAAAAAGGGTTTATTACCCGTTTTTTCTTTAAATACATTTTTAAAATCTGATTCATTTTATTATTAGGTGCACAAATACAACAGGGTGTTGTTTGTAAAGTTTAGTGTTTTGTCAGAGGACATTTTCATTTTAGTGTCTGCTTGTTCAATGGCCCGGCATCAATCTGTGGGTCACTTAATACAGACAACCCACAAAAACCCACAAGTGGTAACTTGCATACATTTTTTATTGTAATTTCCTGATTCTGAATGAAGTTTTATTTTGAATTCTGTTCACCACATTTGTTTATTACTCAATCTTCTCGCCTGTCTCGAAACAAAACAGTGACTAGTGGATACATGCATGCATGCATGTGTGCGCAGAGTTGGGGATCGGTCAAAGTACTGACATGCCCTCATTGCTACAATCACAATGCTGTCCAAACTGGCTCAAAGGTGAGATGAAAAGAGACGCTGCAAGGAGTCTTGTAATCCCCACGAACAGCAGATGAACAGCAGACTAGAGACCCGCCCATGTTCTGATATGACGGTTAGGAATGAAATGACTCTAAAGCCGCTCTTTGGTGTGAAAAACAAGAGCCGGCTCCTCACTTTGAGCAGTGGCATAGACCACAAATGTTAGAAACTTAATTTCATTTCATTTTTCACACTGTTGTCTGAATTCAAATGAAGCCAGATTATGTCTTCAACCATGTTCATACCTTGCACAAGGCTAAAAATATAGTTATTTTATTTTATGTTATTTTATTTATATACCATTATTTCACCACAGCAGTCCTATTGAGATTAAATAATCTCTTTTTCAAATGTTAAATGAAAGACGAGGATCTTGTTTGTGCAAGCTGTTCATCCCTTGAGAATTTGTAAATGAGCGGGTAAAAAGTAAAGTAACGAGTAGTGAATATAAGTAAAGTAATTTGATTAAAATTTTAATCCAGTAACTAAGTAAAGTAAACTTTTTAGAAGTAACTTACCCAACACGGCCGACTGCTAAATTAAAAGGCCCAAGCCAAGAAAGTTAAAAAAACAGTCAGTGAGGACACCAAAGGAGTGTGCCACTTAGAAAAAAAAGAAATCTGCTGTTCACAGAGAAAACCAAGAGTCTTCCTTGAAATATTGATTTACTGTGACAGCTGTTGTTCCCACATACTAAGCCCACTCTGCATATATTGTGGCAACAGTCTCCTTACATTTCATGTGTGCTGCTATTAAAGTTGCATTCACTTTTAATATTTAGGAAATCCAAGTTTATGTTTGTTTTTATTTTCCGTCAGACAAGGCTGAAGTTTGCACCCAGTTGTTGACCTCCACTCTGATGTTTAAGGGAAAACCTGAATCACATTTTCATGGGTCCAACACAAATCTAAGTGGAAGTTGAAGCCGTCTACAATCATTTTACAGAGAATGAAGATTCAATAAAATAAAGTTGCTGATTAGTGGAAGTTGTTGCTGATTTGTAAGAATTTTTCCTACAGCAAAGCTAAATTAGGCAGGCCCATGTTATGAAACTTTAGTTCAGAAAAGACTCTGTGTTAAAGAGAACTACACAATGAATTGAGATTGAATTGAATATTCGGTTAATCTTTTTCCCCTACAAGCTCATCTGAATTGAGTTCTCAGTGTCTTCATGGCATTCCAAAAGAATATGGCCTGTAATCTTTCCTTTATTACATTTTTATGAATCAGAAACAACTTTTACAAATCAACAACAATGACAGTTTGTAGTAGAATTCATATTTGGAAAATAGATTTTTTTTGGAAACCAGAAACTAAAAAATGTGAAACGCCAACTTCAGCCTCACACAGACTGGTCCATAAAAATATAGACTGACCTTATTCTAGTCTGTGGCCTAAAAAAGGCTTGGTGCCACTGTGCTAGTTAACCCATGTGCTTTACGTTGGCATCGGTTTAGCTTTTTGAGCAGCATCAGTAGAGATTTGATTTCCTCATGGTTACATTTAAAAAGTCTTGATGTTCGTTAAAAGTGAGCTTCTCATGGAGACACTTGTGTTTGTTCAAAATGGTATATGACATCCACTCAGGTGCAATCTTTGTCTTTTTTACAGGTGCACCAGACAATGGACTTGATCACTGCATCTACAAGGTGGCAGTGGGTTTCAGCACAGAGATCTTTGGTACCTTCAGGCAAACCATTGTTTTTGATTTTGGATCTGAGCCTGTTCTCATGCAGCGGATCATGGTAGATGCTGCCTCAATTGAAGGTATTAGTTAGAGACAATTTTACACTCAGATCATTAAGTTTCTAATGAATGCTAAGAATTAAATGATATAAAATAGTTGTATGATGTAGCTCTTATGCATTAACATTAAAACACATTCGTTAGTTGATTCTGTAGTTCTTGTCTCCTCAGATCTAGAACACCTGTTGGCAGCAAGGCAACAGTTGCTGATAACTGCAAAGCGCTGGGACTCTTCTTGTAAAACTATTGTAGAGTTCTGTCCCAATGAGACAATGGGTGAGCTTGAACGCAGCCTCCTTTCCCGCTATCAAATACCTCTGTCGGCTGACCAGCTCTTCACCCAGTCGGTCTTGGACAAGACTCTGACCAAAGACAACTACCAGGCTCGACTGCACGACTTACTCTACATTGAGGAAATTGCACAATATAAAGAAGTTAGCAAGTAAGTGTATGCAAACTTATTAAGATTGTGTTTTTTTTTTTACCAGCCATAAATATCAATCTGAACACACACAAAGTTTAAAGACCTACTCGGATGAAAATAGTGTTATTGGTGTTTTTTAACATGTTCTTACAGCTTTTTCTGATAGTGGAGGACATGTATAATGAAAATTAAGCTTAAAATAACGTTGCTGAGTATTAATTACAATTTTTGTGAATCAGGTGCAGATGAAAACATTTTCTGTGTAGTTTGCATTTGTTACATAGAAAATACAATCGGTGGGCCACACCCAGAGGGTGCGGAGGGCCTCCTCCTCTCCATTCTGATACTTGTAGACAGTAGATTCACGTGGATTTTTTTTCCTCGTCTGAGCTGCCATCTCACTGAATGACTGGATAGCTCCAATACTGCTGGCCATTTTTGTTGCACCTGTAATGTTAGGCTGGGGTGTGAGGGGCTGTAAGCAAGTCGGAGATCAGGTAAACAGGTTGTTCAGGTGATGGGAGGGCGAGTAAGGTTGCTCCTTGCCTGCAGTCCGGCCCACAACTCAGATGATTTTGACTAAAAAGAGCATAATTGTAATTAAGACCACTGGAAACAATTTAACTAGAGATCAAAAGATGATCGGAGTGAGTCTTTAAAGACCGTCTGCACAAAAAAATGTGGTCTGCCTGAATTGGAAAGAATCAGACTTTAGGTTATTTGGATGTAGTTACAGACACATTGTCATTTATTAAGTTGTTGCTCTGTAGTTTTGACTGAATTGGCCAGAGAGCTTTGTCTGCATTTCACCTTAAATACACAAACCAACGCTACAGTGTTGATAGCCCATCAATCATTGATTAACCTTTCCTTTGGGAAGTAATGTTAAAAAAGTAATCAGTTAAAAATAAACACAAACCTGGTCCAGTTCTTCACTGCATTTTCACCTCTTACTTTGACATCAACTCGGTTATATTCACTGGAAATGTAGCAGTATGAAACGTTAATATACCACAAGGTGTCAGTCTTGGGCCTTGTACATTTGTTTTGTGAGGGAAAGGAATTTGTGTGTATTTCACACGCTTCACTCAGATTGCCATTTAGCGATGTTTCTGAAGTAACTGTTTACCTTTTTTAAGGCAGCAGTTCAAGTGTGTATGCTGTTGTTTATGAGGTGTGTATTAGCAAACCTTTGCAGCAGTCGGAGCAATTTGTGCTTAATATAATTTTCCTCTAAACCTGAAACTAGTGCTAATTGATGAGTCGATGTATTTGACGTGGAAACAAACAAAAACATTGGATCCATTGTATTACAGCTTCTAGTAGCAAATTCTATTAATCGCTATTCCTTCTGCATTTGAACTATCTCTGATTATTTCTGCTTGTAGTAGTGATATATTTTAAAGAAAATTTTCAAGGTAACATTTTGATTCTTTTTTAAGTGCAAACTGTGTATTGACTTGACAAAGAAAAGTTAGCTTATACAGACAAAAAAGAAGTTCGAAAAGTAACATTAAGAGGAGTACAAAGAGTAACAAATACGTTTTAAAAGTAATACTTGAAGAATGGAAAATTTAAAACTGAACAAATTGAATGACCTAAATTAAATACAAAAACAAGCTTTGGGGGAAAAATACAACATAAGGTTTGATCTAAGATTAAAATGTCCACTCATGTAAGAACTGCATAATAACAATAAAATGTGTTCGAGTCCCAGAAAAACTTCAACTGATAAAAGCAGATGTTCTGTGGAATTCATGTGAATGCTTAAGCATGCACAACAATTGTAACGTTCTTATTCAGTTTCAAAATGAGTCAGTCAGGCAGGAATGATGCAATTACAAAATCGGGCAACTGACTGGCGGCCACAAGGCGGTAGCAGCCGAATCGCCGGCCGGCGGCAGCTTTGACTGGACGATGTGTAAATGTCTCTTCACGGCGGGCATCCATATTGAGTGCCACCGAACGCCCGGTAGCCTTTCTCTCTTCCTGCCTCATCCACTGGACTGTCACCGCGCAGCCTGACGCTTGCCTACTTTTAGAGAAAAATCGTCCGGTCACTATAAAATGTTAATTTTTCTTAAAACCTCCCTCGCCATTGCACGACGTGTTAAAAAAAAAAAAAAAAAAAAAAAAAAAAAGTGACTGCTTCCTCCCGATTAAAAATGCTGCCATGCATCCACCTGCTGAGTTTGCTGAAGTACTTGCATGTAGGTCACTGTGCAGTGGCATTTTGGGTTATGTGGCCGTAGCATTAAACACCAGCACTGTTTACCATTCTCGCCTTCTGTATTTTACATTCTTCTTTCATTTAAATAACCATTACTGTTCTCATTTGGAAAGAGGTGTTGTTCAGCCTTCGATTCAAATAAACAGTAGATATCAGCTTGTTGAATGATTATTAAGGCTATAACTTGAATCTACCAGTCAACTGATTAGCCACGCCCCTTTACGAACTATAACTAGTAATCTGAGGCAGAAAGTAACCTGAGGGCTTTCTGGAGTTGTGTAACACCACTGGTTTTTACATGGAAAATTCAGAGTAGACTATCTTACTTGTCAATCATCCACTGGAGTACATTATCATATTTCTTCCCATTTCATCATTTCAGATACCGCAAAGACCACTGACTTCTATTTAACTAGACCAGAACTGAACTGATTTTTCATTTTTCTGAGTTCCTTAAATGTTTTTTTTATCTGATTATTTTTCATCAATTTTTAAGACCTGTCTTATTTAGGAACTTCATAATCACACGTAAATTTTCATTAATGCAGCTTGTAGGATATTTTAGTCTGGGATTGCCCCTCAAGTCTGAGGTAGAAGGTAGATGAGACAAAATAAATCTTGTCACGTCTGTAGCAGGGCCAGTCAGAGGATCCTTTCAAACAACACGTATGGTACACAATTATCAACTCTAAATGATGTTGCTCCGCTTTACCACTTTGTAAACCTTTTTTTATTTGGGCCTTAAAGCGTAAATGGCGTATATTTATGTAGCGCTTTACTACCTTACTTGAAGACCCAAAGCGCTTTATAGTCACAGTCCCATTCACATACCAATACACCGAACGAGAACCAAACCTACGAACTTCTGATCAGAGATTGACCACTCTACCACTGCTCCACAGCCATTTACAGGCCCTATAACCTTAGATCAGTGCTGCTCAAGTGCTGGCCCTTGCGATCCCTGCCTGTTTTGCAGCTCTCCCTACATGGCTTGTTTCTGATTACCTGAACACAGTGTGTTCAATATATCAGAATGTGGGGACATCTGACTGAGCATATCAGCAGCTGGCAGGGTTTGGAGATCTGGAAAACAGTCAGGGTAGTAGATCTCGAGGACCAGGAATGAGCAGCCCTGCCTTAGATCAACATAATAAATCGACAATGCCTGAGTACTTGTTGATAAGCACACAGGAAAAGCTCCTAAAACGGCTGGAGACTTTACATAATGAACTTTTAATGAAAACCCCTCTTTCTTTCTAATCCTCGTTTCCATGAATTTTTGGTTAAAATGGTGGTTTTTGTCAGTCTTTCTTTTGAGTTTTCCTACCTCTAATATGGAGAATCTCTGTCCTTTTTGTTCCATCTTCTGACAGATTTAACATCAAAGTGAATCTTCAGCTGGTCAATAGCTTCATGCTGACTGGCATTTCTGTTGGAGCCAAGTATGCGCAGAATGGACAACTCTTTGCACGCTTCAAACTCACTGAAACGCTTTCTGAGGTAACTCAATCAGTTGGTGTTTTCTATGCAAACACTGCCACATTATGACAGGGTTAATGTCTCACTCGCTTTGACAAGTTCAAAGGCATGTTCATACTTTTTTTTTAAAGACCATTTAGTGGTTTTCTTCCTTTTGCCAGGACACACTGGCTGGACGGTTAGTGATGACCAAGGTAAACTCAGTTTTGCTGCTACCATTGAGCCGTGATGGGGTTAGCAGCCAGCCACCTCCTGGGGTCAAAGAGCGCGTTTATGAAGCTGTCATAGAGGAGAAGACCAAGGAATACATCTTCCTTAGGATCTGCAAAAACTGCTGCGAGGAGCTGGGCCTGCAGTCCGACAGAGAATTGCAGGTATGGGTTAAGACTCATCAAACTACCTGGTTCCTTTGTTATGCCATCGCCATTATGTTGTAGATTAATAGAAGCTTTTTCAGTGAACATTATGGCTGGGTTTTAAATATGATGATCAAAATGAGCTTTACCTTATCCATAAAGACCCAGACCCGTTTTTCCTTAAAAATCAAATGATATGGAATATACCACAAACCAAGTAGACCACAGAACACATTTCTGATATTTTTCTGTTACAGCGCTGTCACAGTGGGTTCTTATGGGTTAAAAATGGCAACATAAATTCATCAAACATGTGAATAAGAATTCTTCTGATGCAATTTTTTTGTGTTCTTTGCTAGCAAAAAAATATCTTTTGTTAGTTTTGATGATTTTATCAATGAAAAACATGCCTATTCTTCAGTTTACTTTATTGTTATTTATTATTTGTGTTTATTATTTTATTTTTCAGATTATTAGATGGATAAACAACCTGCTTATCTTACCTTTGTTTCAGGTGGAGCTCCAATTTCAGCTAAATCGACTGCCACTATGTGAGATGCACTATGCGCTGGATCGAATCAAAGATAACTGCATCCTCTTCCCTGATGTTACCATGGTTCCTACCATCCCCTGGAGCCCCAACAGGTATGAGCTTTACAATGTGTATAGTGCCACAGATGCACTTATTCTGACATTAACATTTTTGAATACCTGTTACATTTTAGAGCATAGTATTTATGTTTTAAAAACGCCATCAATTTAAAGCCAACAATTATTTTGAAAATAAAAAGAAACACTCTTGTAAGCATGACATGTTGGTGCTGCTGGTTGTTCCACTTCTTGCTGCTGTTGTATACACACTATGCACACATTTTTGGATTGTAAACAGGAAACTCAAAAAAACCCACTTCAATGAAAATGTAGATTTTGGTGTTTTTAACTTGTTCTTGTTGCATTTTTCTTACGGTGGAGGACATACAGTGGGGATCGAAAGTTTGGGCACCCCAGGTAAAATGTTATATTATTGTGCGTAAAGAACCAGGCACGCCCCCCAAAATCTACAATTTTATTTTTTATCAACATTTGTGTACTGTCAACACAGTCCAGCATTCTTTTTCTTTTTAAATGTAAAAATCTTTCAAAATATGACAAAGAATAAAAAAATTATAAATGTTCAAAAATATTCAATCAGGCGCACACAGACCTTGGGTCCTACTAAGAGTACTTAAGTCGGAGGACGGAGGCGGGAGTTCCTTTTTAAATAATGCGCATCGTGCAAGAAGAGGCGGGATTTTCAGAAGATGGAGACAGTCTGCATCGAATCGTCAGTAAGCAATAAATGACAACTTGATTCAGTTTAACATTGAAGTTATTTTTTTCTGCTCTTTTTTTTTTTTTTTTAAGACAAATGCGATCTTTTATTTTGATAAATAAGGTGGAAGAGGAACATCAATCAGACAACTGTAGTGCAGAGCACAGGTCCTGCTGTGGGGTCAACAATCCTAGAATGAGGAAGTTGGTCAACTTTTTATTTCGGGATGGGGGCTGACATATATTGTCTAGAACAACAAGCACCGGTGTTGCCCAAAAAAATTGTGGAAACTCTGCAGTTTACCTCAAAAGTCCCACCTGCTGCAGTTGCAGGAGACGGACTAGCAGTTCAGAGAAAACAGACACACCTCCACCTGTGAACAGATTCCAGCCGAGCAGAACACTTGAATTCCAGCTGCATCAAACTTCTCCAAAAAAAAAACTCTTATCATTTTTTCACAAACACAATAAGGAAAATTTAATAGAAAAAGATAAAGCTTCTAAAAGTTAAAAACAAAACAAAAAAACAATTCCAGAAAGACTGTAATGCTCTTAGGAGATAAGTTCTTATTTTATGGGCTGCTTGATGATTAGAAACTCTTCAGTTTTGCCTCTAATTGAGCTTTTGACAAATGTAGAAAAGCCAAATTGTAAATAATTGCATATTTAAAGAAGGCATTTTGGCTGCTTCTCTTTGTAATGTTGTTTTTGAAAAATAATGTACCATAAATAAACTCAAATTGTACATAAATGTATATATTTACATGAGAGATTTGGGTTGCTCACGTTTAAGTCTTTTCAACCAGATCAATTAGCTGAATAAGTTCGACCCAATGTTCATAAATTGCAAAAATGACCCAATAGGTTTGCTAGAAACATGTCTATTTAGGTGGCACGTCGTAGCCACTATATTTGAAATCTTTCTAGTCTGCATCCAACATTCTAATCAAAAATCTAAAGTCACATTTTACTTTTAGGTGTTGTAGAATGAACAGCTGCATTGTGGTTGGATTGCAGCAGATAAATGACTATTTTTTTTTAGTCATTGTTCAAAAATTTGGTGAATTTATATTATTTGATACAGCTGCAATGACTGGATCTTAGAAGACAATTGTATTTATACTGTCTGTTCTCTAGGAACGCTGCAGATCATCCAAGATCTTGTAAGCATTAGTACTAACTATTTTTGCGAACAGGGTACGTGAATGTTTGTCGTTATGCACAATTGACTTGATAACTCTTGGCCACCCTGCTTTTTGCTATGGCCACCCCCCCAAAAAAATCTGTGGGCATCACTGGAAAGAACCCAAAGATAGATAGAAAAATCTCTTAAAGGCACCAGTTTACAGATGAGACATTCTTTTTATATGTTAAAAGCATAGGCTATATTTCCATTATTTACCCTTTCAAAATAACAGTAAACAAAATAATGGGCAAATGTTTGGGCACCCTGCAGAATTTATAGTACGCACCGCCCCCTTTGGAAAAGCTGAGACCTGACAGTGTCATGAATTGTTCACAATCATGGTTTGCAAAGACCAGGTGATTTCAATCTCAAAGATTTGAAATAATCTGAGTCATGTGACTTTGCCCCAACAATCAGCATCATGGGTTCTTCCCAGCAGTTGTCCAGAACAATGAAACTGAAAATAGTTGATGCTCACAAAGCAGGAGAAGCTATAAGAAGATAGCAAAGCATTTTCAGATGACAATATCCTCTGTTCGATCCTTCCCCTCCAATCCTTCAATAATTGGCCAAACTGTTCAACCACATGAGCTACTGCCATCCCAAACTTGTACTTGTACAAATATGGTTTTCATGGAAGAGTCATCAGAAGAAAGCATCTTATATGTCCTCACCCTAAAATTAAATGTTTTAAGTTTACAAATAAATATAGAAACAAGTCTTAAGCATTTTGTAAACAAGTTCTGTGGAGCGACCAGGTTCAAATGGAACTTTTTGGCTGCAATGAGCAAAGATATGCTTGGAGAAGAAAGGGTCCAGAGTTTAATGAAAAGAATCTCTGCCCAACTGTTAAGCATTGGGGTGGATCAATCATGCTTTGGGCTTGTATTGTAGCCAGAGGCACAGGAAACATTTCACCAGTAGAAGGAAGAATGGATTCCACAAAATTTCAGCAAATTTTGGACACTAACTTGATGGCATCTTTGAAAAAGTTGAAGTTGAATAGAGGACGGCTTCTACAAATGGATAATGATCCTAAATAAACCTCAAAATCCGCACTGTCTTACATTAAGAGACAGAAACTGAAGGTTTTACAGTGGACTCCCCAATCACCAGACCTCAACATCATTGAAAATCTATGGATAAACCTGAAAAGAGCAGTGTGTAACAGACATCCCAGAAACCTCAAAGAACTGAAAGACTTTTATGAAGAAGGAAGGAATGGATGAAGGAAGATAGCTCAATCAAGAATTGAGAGACTCTTAGCTGCTCCAAAAAGTGTTTACAAGCTGTGATACTTACCAAGGGGGGGCAGTACAAGGTACGAACTCTGCAGGGTGCCCAAACTTTAGAACACGCCATTATTTTGTTTAATTTTATTTTCAAAGGGTAAATGATGGAGAAAAAAGCCTATTTTTTGCCACATTAAAAGAATGTGTAATCCAGGGATGGGCAACTCTAGGCCTCGAGGGCCACATTCCTGCATGCTTTCCAATTTACCATGCTCTGGCATGTTCTAATTGGCTGGACACACCTGAACAAGGTAATCAGTCATGACTAGGGCCTGGATATCTGGAAATCATGCAGACACTGCGGCCCTCGAGGCCTGGAGTTGCCCATCCCTGGTCTAATCTGTAAACTGATGCCTTTAGGAGATTTTTCAACCTTTCCTTGGGTTCTTTATTTACAATAAAACAACATTTTACCTGGGGTGCCCAAACGTTCGATCCACTTTGTATATAAAGACAATTGAGATGAAAAACTTAATTTTTCTGATTATTTCTTGATTCGAATCATTGTGAATCAGCAGCAAAAAATAAATGCTGTTTGAAAAAGCTTGTAGTTGTGTAAAAACTACAATCAGCATGCCACAAGGTCCCTGCTCCACTCCATTCTGATGTATCCGTTTGCAGAAAAATAGATCCTTGTATGTCTTTGTTTTCCTCGTCTGAGCAGGGATCTGTATCAAAATAGTATGGCTGGATAACTCCAATATTGCTCACCCTTTTCGTTGCACTGTAACGTTAGCTTGGGGTTGTAAGGGGCTGTAAGCTAACAGGGGAGTGTACAAAGGGTGGATGGGTAGTGAAGTCGGACTTACTCCATGCCAACGGTCTCCCCTACAACTCAAAGACACATTTCTGATAAGCTCTGCCTCTGCAGAAACTATGAAAATGACAGAAAAGACAATAGAAAACAACACAGGGTTTTATTCTTTTAATTGGGGCTAAAAACGACATATTTTATAATAATAGACCACTGGGAACAATTTTACAATCGAAAAAAAGTTGATTGGAATAGATCTTTTAATGATTGCACACTGAAACGCCTTTAAAAGCCGCATTTAATATTAACTTTGCCATCACCCTGACAGTGTTAACACTTCCCCAGTTTGAGAGTTGAGTGAGTATCCCTCAAATTGCTGGTAATTTAGCAAAGCAGGTATCTCCTCTTTATGAAACTGGTCAGGTAGGAGAGGGGCACTAATCTTCATCGACACAAATTTAGTCAAATATAATTCCTATTAGCTTTCTTAGCTCTTTCAGCATAAGGTGTCTTTTAATTTTGCTTGTTTTAGCTGTCTTAAAAAAATAACGTTATTTTATCAAACTGGGACCAATGTGTGAATTTAGACTTAGTTAAATGTAACAATGTGTAGTTTGTAAACTTTTATTGGCTGCACATTTTGGACAAGTCATCAACATGAACTCACCATGTCGAAGGCCATGCCCACTTGACACAATCAGTAACCAACCACATCAATAAACTGTGAAGTAACGCAGCGCAATTTATAATAGTAATTTTAACAGCCTTTTAGTAGGGATGAAAGTAATTGGTTACGTGGTAATACTGAGTTACCGCACAGTTGGTAACACCGTTATACTTGAACAGTGTTACTCCCCACACCGTTAGTGAGGAAATCTGAGCAAATCTCCCATGTGCAATAGTTCATTTTTCTGCTATGTTTTGCTGGTAAGGTGGAAGGATGCTCATCCATTGCAGAGCATTGAATTGCATTCATTGCCATTCTATTATTTTTTTATTTTTAAAGCTTATCCAGTCTTTGTAAAAGCTGTATCAGTCCAATGAGTCACCAATAACAACTTAATCGTGTCAGCTTCAATACTGGTTTAGCTACCCTTTTATTTTCTTTGCATATTTTTTCCGCATCGCTTTTGTTTCTGTTTTTTTTTTATCTCCTTCATATTTGTTTTTAAATATCATTAATTTGTGGTCAGTTTTGCCATCAACATGCCATGACAATCCCTCTTAAATTTGTAAAGGTTAAATAAGTGTGTGCAGCACAATAGTTGTTATAATTCAGAACTTTGTTCTGTTAAAGCTCGTAGCATGAACAAACTTACTGCCATGTTCACCATCTATTTATTTTTAGAAGACAAACTATAATTTATGATTGTAATAGATGTAACTCCTTAAATGACACTGGCTGTCACAGTATAGATAACATTTATTTAACTTGTCCTCTGAGGGAGCGATGAGTGTAGTAACTTGTCAACCTCACCAATCAAAATCCTGATGCTGAGAGCCAAGGAGGCCCTGTTTGAAATGGCTGTAGAACAGCCCGCCACACAGTCTTAAGATGATCACTCTTCCAGTAACCCACTAGATCCAATAACCATGTCTCCATTCTCTTCATGCTTGCAGACAGTGGGATGAGCAGCTGGATCCTCGTCTCAATGCCAAGCAAAAAGAAGCCATCCTGGCCATCACAACACCCATCTCTATCTCCCTGCCTCCCATCCTCATCATTGGACCCTACGGTACCGGCAAGACCTTCACTCTGGCACAGGCTGTCAAGCACATCCTTCGCCAGGACAACAGCAGGTCTGTTTGTGTGTCCTTTTCTTTCCCTTGAACCTTTGATCATTACCGAGTGGTGGCAGAAAAATCTGTGGATTTCAACATTTTTATAATGTGGTAAACTATAAAATGTCTTTTTGGTTGTTCTATATTTTATTATACTATTATTTATAAAAAGACATTGATTTTAAAGAAATATGTGCTTTGATTGGTGGATAGTAGCACCATGAGTGTATTAAGATGGCAGGAAATGAATGTGAAGGACCCAAAAGGCAGGAGACCACGCTTGGTGAAAGAAACCTTTAATACATAGACAAAAACTCTTGTTTATGATTGGTTTTGATTTTTACATATTTGGTCCTACACCACCAGTACCTGACATAAGATTTTAAATATGTTTTGGCAGGGTTATACGCAGGATTATTCAGTTTTCTGTCAGTCAGGTGCACTTGACTATGCTACACGCTACAGCATAGCAGGTGTTCTCCTCCCTTTGCTCATTTTCAGCTTGTTTCTTTTGTTGTTTAGATGTTTCCGCGGTCCAACACTCATTTTTATGTCATCCTCACCACTCTTGTGGAGTATAAAGGCAACCATCAAAAACAACTAACTTTAAAGGGTGGAGTGATGAACTCATGTAATGTCTACAAAAGATGAAAATATAAAAAATATTTTTTTTAAGTTAAGATTTTCCGGTTTCCGGCTTTCAGGGAAGCAATAGGGCTGCTTGTGTTGGGGGAGAATAGCTGTTAGTTATATAAGGCTGCCTGAAGAAGATGGAATTAAAAGAAATGTTGTCGTCATAAAGGCAATTTTGAAGAATAGAGGGGCTTTTAAGACTAATGCTTAGTAAGCTACTTTTATACTTACGAGTTATGCAAAACAATTTAAACCATTAAATTATATATAGTTTTTTTGTTTATTAAACCTTTTTTAAGATTCTTTGACTTCTTGGATGAAAGCTCCTGAATTACAAGATTGTTTGATTGCAGTTTTGCTTTCCTCCTGATGAAGACTAAACCTGCATGCAAATTTTAAAGAGAAATACTGTCTCATAATCATACAGCTTTTTTTTCTCTATAATAAGGAATTCTTATTGTTTTATTGTCTGCTGGATTGTTGTAACCGAGGGTCTCCTGTACTTAAGCAGCTGCAAAAGTACAAAGACAAAGTTTATTGTAAAACAACTTCTTAACCTCCCGAGAACCAAACTCTTTTCATGGCATTTCATGCAAAGCTTTTTCATGTATTTTTAATTGATTAGTAAAGTAATTGACCTTGAAGCCTGGTAGTAAAGAATAAGAATTATTTGTTTACATCATTGACTTTCTGAGAAAAAATCTTTCCACATCTAAGGACTTTAGTTTTGAATTTGGATCGATGTACAATAAACTGCTAAATGTGATGTCAACAAATTTGAATGCTTAGGAAAAGCTAGCAGTTTCATTTCATTCTATTTGGTTTACAATACCATCAAGGTTGGCATTGATAAAGTACTTTGGTTTAAATATATCCATTTTAAACAGTAGTTACACATGTAAACGAGTTGAAGCAAACAGTGAAATTAAGTTCAGAACATACACAGCATGTACACTGGGCTGTCCCTGACTTGTTGCTGCTTCTGGCCAGTTTTGACCTTGAGTATGATATTAATCAGTGAAAAAACACAGTTATAATGTGTTTGCTCATGTGTGTTGATTTTATTTGTGTGTGCTGGGTGGTATTTGTATGACTTCCAGTCTGCATTTACTTTAACTCTGGGTGGTTGTCATTTGGTCACATTTTTGTTCTTTCTTGGCTTATGCACACGGTTACTTTGATTACAGTCCATTTCCTGCTCTTTAATGGAGGTCAATACAAGCTAGAATACATTCTGACAAAATGTTTTATTTCAATCTACCAAAGGGCGTTCTGTTATAGTAAAGCATTGCAAGATATTCTTGGACTGGCTGTTTTTCCTCATTAGCTTGTTTCCTCACTATGTACAGATACCCACAGGAAATTCAGAAGTTTTACATAACGGATGCAAATCAGTGTGGCACCACCACATAAACTGCTTCCTGGTCTTTATAAAAAATTGATGCAGTGCTTTCCGTCCTCTAACACAAGATTTTGCTGTTATTAAAACAGAGCATGGTTTTATATGTAATGTTAAAAAAAAGTCCTAGAAAGCGTGTGCCAATGTAATATTTATTTCCAGTTTCATGCAGTTAACATCTATGCAGATGTTGTACATTTCTTAAAAGCCCATAGATAAGGAAGGTAGTCCCCTAATATTGCTATTCTCGAGTAATATTATAATAATCATTACAGAGATAAAGCAAACACATCACTGTGTCAATGTAAGCCTCTCATGTGATGTAGTCCAAAGGTGCTTATTGGTTATTGATGTTTCATAAGAGGGTATTTTGCTGGTTGACTTCTTCTTCGCGGGCGGCCGTGGTGGGGCGGTAGGGTGGTCGACCTCTGATTGGAAGACTGCAGGTTCAATTCTTGCCTTTCCCACCCATGTGTTAGTGTCTCTGGGCAAGACACTCAACCCCAAATAGCCTCTGGTGGTTATAGGTTGGCGCCAGTGTTGGGCAGCCATCATTGTGTGAATGTGTGTGTGAATGGGACTGTTACTGTAACACGCTTTGGGCATTCAAAGAAGGTAGAAAAGCGTTGTACAAAGCCATTACGCAATTTATCATTTTACTAGTCAAATAACTTTAAATACCTTTGGGCACATGCCGTAGGGGGTTGTCGCAGCGACAGCTTTCTTTCTTTCTTTTTTTTCTTCTTGTCTTTGGCCTGGTACCAAGTAGCCCATGGACCAGTACCGGTTCTACTCTACAGAATGTCCATTTGAGTGCACACATGTAGATGAACCAGAGGAGGATCAGCTGGAACTTATTAACTGCTTACCTTTCAGTTAACTAAACCATCAGCTGAGCAGAGGAAGACAAGCAGAAGAGTAGACTAACTTGCTGTTTTTTCTTAGTGTTGTTTGTGGGTTTTGTTTCTGTTTAAACCAAGGTCATTTTTTGTATTTGTTGGGATGCGTTTGTTGTTATTTTTGGATCTGTTCAGCCCATTACTTGGGAGTTGGTAGATCCCAGGAAATAAAAAGGCAGGAGATTGTATGTTGAACAGAATTCCATGCAGTATTCTGGCTTGTGTAAGTCCCAGTGAATGTGAGACACTGGGAGTGCCGAAGATTGCTGCCACCTTGGGTTTTTCACCTTGAGTTTTTCACCTTGGGTTTTTCATCCTGGCTGAAATGTTCAGCACAGAGCAACCCCACAGTTGCTAAAATTTTCCTAATTTCCTTTTACATGGACAGTTTAAATTTTCTCCAAAATCTATTTTTCAGGAATGCTAAAATAATTCTTAAGCTTGTTTTTGCAGAAGTTTGTGGATTTACATGAGACCTGAAGTCTAATTACAACTGACCATTGCACAACATTATTTTTGTTCTTTCTTTCTGCAGGGTTTTGATCTGCACTCATTCCAACAGTGCGGCTGACCTTTATATCAAGGACTACCTTCATCCTTATGTTGAAGCAGGCAATGCTCATGCCAGACCTCTCAGGTATAGTAAAATACTTTCCCTAGAACAGCACAATGGATCAAGTGCACCTTTAGGATACTGCTAAAAGTTATCATCGTGATGATGTTATTTGTTAGATTTGAAGAAAAATAGTTAAGCAGCTGCAAAGAAAGTTTCTATGGTTAGGCAGACAGTTCTCAGCTACACCTTCAGAGGGCGGTTGTACTCAAACTTGAATTAGTTAGCATAGGTTAGCTTATTTATTATTTGAAATAGTTTAGTCAAAAAAGGGAAGATCGAGGACAACTTTCTACTTTGTCATCTCTCTGACACTTAGAGACTTTCAAAATTGAAAAAAGAACTTTTACCACAAAGTCAAAGAATGAAGGACAGACTTTATACACAAATAAAGGCTAAAACCAAATAAATTGACTGTAATGGACCTTGAAGAAGGTAGAAAAGCCAAATTCAAGTATATGCAATTTACCAAGCAAAAAACAAGAATTTGAAAACAAAGTTTAGACCTTCAAAAATTAAATTCTTCTTTTTGTTTATCACTTTGAGAAATATCCATTTAGAGTTTTACTGATTAATAACTTCTCTGAAAGCTAAAATTTGAATTGTTTTGTACACCACTATATATTTTTTTTGTTTAAATTGAAGCTGAATAAGAACACAGAGTGCAGGTCCAAGTAGCCTGTAATGTGTTGCTGCACTAAAGAAATACATGTGTGTGCATGTGCACATGCAAGTGTGTGAGTGAGATATTAGGCCTCTTTAGAAAAATGGTCAATATATTAAAATGATCAATATTAAAAAATGTGACGGATAATCAAATTGCATACTGCCAGTTGAATAGTAAATTAGGTTCTTTGTTATTTCTTTAAATTGTAAATCTGACTTCAAATGATTCATTGCCTCACTGACTATGACCTGATCACACATCACTGCTTTGAGGTAACATACTGAGACAAAAATGCCAACAGTGTCTGCTTTGTATCATGACTTGGCACACTACAGCAACCCCAGAGATCCCCAAACAGGGAAGCAATTTCTGCTGTAACAAGCTTGTGCCTCTGTCATCAAATACAAGCCAGATAAAAATGTACACAAATGACTTGTTTATATATTTTACAATATTCTGTAGGTTGAGCTGCTCTTTGCAGATCAGGTAGTCAGGTCTTTAAGACTTTAATATTGCAGTTGTTCTGGTTTGAATTTTTTTCAATCAGATTCTTCCATCTTATCTTTGTGCCTCTCCTTGATCATTCCAGGGTATACTTCAGGAACCGCTGGGTGAAGACGGTCCACCCGGTGGTCCAGCAGTACTGTCTCATTTCTAGCACACAGGTCACTTTCCAAATGCCCACAAGGGAGGACATCCTCAGGCACCGCATTGTTGTGGTCACCCTCAGCACCTCTCAGTACCTCTGCCAGCTTGACTTGGACCCTGGTAAGTCCTGGAAATGGTCAGTGCAGTTGCAAACAACCTAAGTCTTGGAGATCTGTAATTGGTTATCTAGGTAAACATTCTGTTTGGCATTGTATTGAAATTTCATGAGTAGTTGGTGTAACCTTAACCATAAAAACCCAACACTGACATTTTCAAAGTGACATTTTGATAGTTAGGGTTTTAGTTTTAGTACCAAGCTAACAAAAAGAAAATCTGTTGAGAACCTTTGTAAATTCCACGATAGTGTTTTTTCTTTTACACCTTTATGAGAAAATTCTCACCTAAAAGTTTTATTTTAGAATTTTTAGGCTATTTAATTCACACGACTTTAGTCGTACATTTGTTGTTCTGTTGTTTCAACTTCTTCAACTCTGTCAGTGTTGGCAAAAATCCAACAATTACAAAGGGGTGGAGCTTATTTAGGTATGACCAGTCATGTAAGCATTAAACTTTTCAGTGGAGTCTTTAAACTGACCCTAGCATGTTGGTGGAGGAGGGCTTGTATGCTGCTTGGGACCCCATTTACGTTTGTGGCTGCAAAACCTCCCTGGATGCATTAGCATCTCCAGTTCCCTGGGAACATCGTGCACGACTGTCCCTCAAAACCCAGAAACGGTGGCTCACGCACCAAGTGAGCCCTGGGTCCTCCCAGCAACGCCAACTGGTGCAGCCAGTTAAAGGCTGCCACGCTGCTTACTGACCATGTGGAGCGTTACGAGGCCGCATCTCTGGAGCAGTATGGGAGCTGAATCTGATTCCAGAGACCTGTCCATCAAACTCTGATCCAAAAACATTAGTTCAACAAAACCAAGATTTTAAAAATGTTTTGCTTGTTTTTGGATATATATAACCTTCTTGTAAATGAAGAAATGGTATTTAAAAAGCGAAAGTACGAGGTCGTTTTTTTTAATTTGTATAGAAATAGATGTTTTAGCCTACATTGGGTTTGCAGTTCTGTATGTCTGATCTGTCCTACTTGTTTAATTCTCCCTGCTCCTTGTCTAAATTCTACATTATTAGTGTAATACCAGACAGTTTGAACTAAAAGTTCATTTGCTTAAGAGATAAGTTTTCAAAAGCATGCAGCATTGTCCCACATAAAGCATTAAAAGCTCTACTCATAAAGACCAGCTTTTTTCTTCTGTTGCGCCTCACCTTTCACTGTTTTCACGCCTCTGACTTGCAATTACTCATGTCAGTCATTTGTGAGCTTTGTTATGGCATTTTGTGATGGAGTTAACTGGAGTTAAAAGTAGTTAGGATGAAGCAAGGTTTCTTTTGCTAGACGATAAGTTAACTCAGCTTCTATTGTGCCAATGTTTTTTAATTAATGACACAATGTAATTGATGTGAAAAGTTAGGCAGAGTCCAGACTCTCACTATAATCCAGATAATCCAGCCTTACCTGCTGTTTTTGTCTGAAGGCCTGTTCACTCCAGGCAGCCAGTGATTTTCCCTCATGTACCGTTAGTTTGGCTAATCTTTTGCTTTGTTTTGTGCTCACTAACAATAAAGTGATCTGCGTTTAGGCCTGTTTGCAGAGCCATAGCATTGTTGTGACCGCTCAATAGTTTGGGTGTAATTCTACTAGACCCTAACATTGTTTTCTCATTGTAATTTATTTTAGACCTGTGAAACTGCCATTTATTCTACCAGGTCACTGCTCTTTTTTTAGTTAACCAAACCGCAAAACTTCTGTTTTTCTATTGAGGCACAAAAAACATTTTTTGTTTTACTAATAAATTGCGAAGCATAAATGTAAGAAAGTATAAATCAATCAATCTTGCAAGAAAGCTTTTTTGTCATATGCAGGATCAACACAAGGTCAGCGATTCCACGAAATGCTTAAGATGTTGAGAACTAGAAATGTCCTGATTCGATCACTTGATCTGAAATCGAGCCCAATCATGTAGTTTTAAACCAACGGTGAGAAAAAAACTGTTCTGTAGTTGGTGTCTAGTCTGGAACTGGAACTAAAAAGTGTACATTGGTGACCAGGGTTGCAGTGGAGGAAGATATCTGTTAAAATTTAAAACTTTCTGTCTAAATTTGAAATACTTTAGCTATTTATTATGAATGAAATAAAAGTTGTTTTAATGGAAACTGCTCTTCACCTCTTTTTGCTTGACATGCTTTCATTGTTTGTTTACTTTTTGACAGTTTGCATGTTTATTTTGTTTGGAACTGTCACGTTGCATTCATGCATATGTTTTCCTGTGGAACTGGTGTAGCTTTAAAGGCCGATTGCTGTTTGTTATTCAGCCTCTCTTCTCCCTCCTCCACCACTCATTTGCGATGCCGTTTTATCCCCTCCTCTCATGCTGCCAAGCACCATTTGTGCTTTTTAAAATCTGTTGGGTTACTGTTCAACTCCTCTCAGATTTTCCACATAACCAGTTTAGGTAGAGAGGGAAACATGCTATTTTCTGTTCTAGTAAACTGATTGCTTGCAAGCTAAATTATGGTTATGTGGGACTTCAAGTATTGGTTAAAGTACTGACTTTTAGAAAATAGGATGGTTAAAATATTTAATCTCATGAAAGTGAAACTTTCAATGAAAAAGCATTTAAGTTGTTTAAATAATCATTTCAGTCTTTTTCTTTTAATGTTAAAAATCTATTCTCAAAAATCTGTCAAACATTTAACTGTCTCTTGTGTGTTGAGACAACTACTGCAGACAATGCATTCTTGTAAATAAAGTATTGCTTTAAAAAGTCAGATATGTTGACCTTGTACTGCTAATCTATGAATCCTTAGTGCCCCGTGTAACACAAATGGTGCATGTTTTGCAGGATTGTTCACTCATATCCTGTTGGATGAAGCAGCTCAGGCCATGGAGTGTGAAACCATCATGCCTTTTGCTCTTGCTAGCAAAACAACCCGTATTGTGTTGGCTGGGGACCACATGCAGGCAAGTAGAGGGTTAACAGGATCACAGTGTTTTATCTTGTCTTTGTGAAAGCCACAGGTTTAAGATCTAAAAGGAAAAGTAAAATAATCGACATATCTCTGCCTGTATAGATATCAGTTTAATTGAACAGTACTTTCTTTTAACTGAGAACTTTGTTTAACTGATTGAATGCACATGTCATTCTGCTAAAGCCGTGTGCAGCACAAAAACAAGTTTGTTTCTCAGCTGCTGTCATGCCTTTGTTCTGTTTATTAACATTGTAGAAAACTGAAGGATGTTTACTGCAGGCTTTCTTAGTCTCTGTCACTTTGTCCATTGCTTTGCAGCTCAGTCCATTTGTGTACAGCGAGTTTGCACGGGAGCGTAATCTGCATGTGTCTCTGTTGGACCGGCTGTATGAGCACTACCCCTCTGAATACCCCTGCCGGATCCTCCTGTGTGAAAACTACCGATCTCATGAAGCGATAATCAAGTGAGTGGATGTTCTCAATGCTGCTTTGTGTGAAAAGGATTGAGGTAAAGCCTGTGAGGAGGGATGGTCTGGAGTTATAGCTGTTTTTAAAGGCCAGTAAAAGGAGTGTGACACCTTAACATTACTGTAGGCTATGTACACCAAAAAGAAGACTTCAATCCCTTGTCTGACATTGTTTTAAATTGAAAGTAATTTACTCAGTTGTTTTTGTGATGCAATTACTGATAGAGGAGCTTTGGCGAGCAGCTATGATAACTTTAAGACATGCTGAAGACTATTCTTTGAGGAAGAGTGTATAACATGAACTTGATGATTAAAATACTGCCTGACTGATAAAAAATGTGCAAAACTGCACAGTAAATGGTAAAATAAATTAAAATGTTTTAGAGTAAATGAAGGTTCTGAAGTATGGGTTTCAACCGCTCTGTTTTCCCTTCTCTCTAAAGCTACACGTCAGAATTATTTTATGATGGAAAGCTGATGGCGAGTGGAAAGCAACCCTCCCATAAGGACTTCTACCCTCTCACCTTCTTCACAGCCAGAGGAGAAGATGTCCAAGAGAAGAACAGCACTGCCTACTACAATAATGCTGAGGTTAGCCTCTAAGCACGCTGTTGTGAAAAGTATATTTTTCTCTTTTTAACAGCTGTGTAAACTAGTTATTTAGGGATGCTTCCTTCTTTAAAGACACAATTTTCAGTTAATTTTGGCCACAGAGCAAGTTGATTTTAATGGATCTGGCTGATGAAGTAATCTGTATGTTACTGGTAGTTTATGCTGATAAGCCTCTTTTGTTTTTCCAAGATCTGGTCAAACTATTTTGTGCATTATTTCATTTTTGAAATTGTGATTACTTTGAAGTCATATAAAGAAATTTTCAATTTATACGCTTCAAAAGGCAGTTATAAGGTGGTTTTTTGGAGTTTTATTTAGATGCCAAACCATTACCCCCAAAGAGAAAGGGGAAAAAATATTTGAGTTAAATGAAATACCAAATATGTGCAAATAATAATCCAATACAGCTCCCTTTATTTCACTGAGCATTAAGTCATCTTTTTTTCTTTTTATTGCATTAATTTGCGTTTTAACTTACAGCTACCCAGAATGCAAAATCTCAATAAGTTTGTTTGTTAACAAAGAAATTTAAAGTCAGTCTTCTGAGCATAAATGTAACAAAGCCAACGTTAAGTTATTCAGGCAAAAGACAAAGCAACTTTTCCACGACTACTAAAAAAGTCTGACAGGTTAGAAAATTGAGAAGCACTTTTCCACTTCACTTTCATTTTCTATTGAAAGTCACAGTCATAGCAGTACTGAATGTTGCCTGTGAATCATCTTATAAATCGCTTCATAAATAATTTGTAGCTCTACAACTTTCAGGCTGTATCTTTGAAGTCTGCGGATGTTCTGATGTTACATAGTTTCCTTCTTAGTCCTAAAACTGATCTGTTCCCAGTATATATAAGTACCACTTAAAGCCAAACATATAGTTTCTCTGTAGCATCTTTTTTACATATCCATATTTTGTTACTTTTATGAATTATTGATTGATTTTTTTACAGCTGATTTTTTTTTTCACGTTTTTATATTGAATTGTTTAAATAGCAGATTTTTATCGGTGTGTCCAGGTGTTTGAGATTGTGGAGCGGGTGGAGGAGTTGCGTAAAAAGTGGCCTGTTGCCTGGGGTAAACTGGATGAAGGAAGCATCGGGGTGGTGTCCCCCTATGCTGACCAAGTCTTCCGCATCCGGGCTGAACTACGAAAGAAAAGGATGCACGAAGTTAGCGTTGAAAGAGTTCTCAACGTCCAAGGTGAGCAATTACGTACGGAAAGCTAAAACTACTATGTATCCAAACAGGAAAGCATGGCCTCTTTCACTGACAAAGGTCACGTGTTTATGGCTGTTTGAATGATGAACTTACTGGCAAAATAATCTTTTTATACCCACAGAATGTTAAAATTGATGCCACATTGAAAAGGTTTTTCTTTTAGAATGTTTTGGCCCCAACAGGTAAGGCACACTGTAGACAGTGAGACCATTATGAGTCTACCCCCCCCAATACAATGCTAAAAATCTGTGAAGTGAAACAACCATATGACATCCACTGAGTTTTTCATATTATCCCTGACTTTTTGTGAGTAATGGAACTAAAATCAAGAACAAAAAAGCTCTCAAAAGGGTTAAATAAAAGTTTTCTTAAAACTAAAAACGTCTAGATCAAGACTTTTGATCCCCTTGAAACTCTGGGGTGAAAAAATGTCATTTTGTGTTGTAGGTAAACAGTTTCGGGTGCTGTTCCTCAGCACTGTGCGGACACGACACACCTGCAAGCACAAGCAAACAGCCATCAAGCGGAAGGAGCAGCTGGTTGAGGACTCAACAGAAGATCTTGACTATGGTTTCTTGTCCAACTACAAGCTACTCAACACAGCCATTACAAGAGCTCAGTCTCTGGTTGCAGTTGTGGGAGACCCCATAGCTCTCTGCTCTGTGGGACGCTGCAGGTAATTTATTTTAAGAATTTGTAAGGACTGCGAAGAGAATTCCTAACGACTGTGGTCTGAGCATTTTTGGTTAAGAATAATTGCATTTAAAGAATCTCAGTTTTAATGAGAAGTCTTAATTTTAAGTATTTTTTAATGTTTTAATAAATATTGGTTATTGTTCTTTTTTTAAATACAGCGTTCCCTCAGTTATTGCAGGAATTATGATCTAAAAATAACCATCGATAGACAAAATCTCTGAAATTGTCAGCTTTATTTTTTTACCAATTGTTTTAGATGTTTTAAAGCTGTAAACCCCCCTCACTACACATTTAAACACAGGCATTAACCTGTTCACACTTTTCTTTCTTTCTTATGAGATCTGAATTCAACCCTTAATACATAAAGAAGTCCAGTATCATAGAGTGAAACCAAAGATCAGCTGTACAGGAGACACTACACAGAGGACATTTATTGAAAGGGTCTATAGCCAATCAGGGTGCAGTGCACAACTATGCGCTAAAAAAAAAAAAAGAGAGCAATGTTTCACCCCAAAAAAAATCTGTGAAACTCCCAGACCGCAAAAGGTGAACTGGGTTATAGCGAGGCAGTACGGTACCATTAAAGAAATCCCCATAAGTCCAAAAATGCTAACAACATAGTCAAAGGTGATTCATAAATGTTTTGCCTTATTCTAGTCACATGTGGTTGCTTCTTTTTGTTGTCATAAAACAAAGATTATATTCTCCTGTGGCTCTCTTGACTCACAGTAATCCACCATTTATTTGTTTTCTTTTTTTATTCTATTTATTAGATCTTTATTCATGTTTTCCTTCCTTTTAAATAAAACCATCACCTTCCCGGAGCCGCCTCCTCAGTGACTGATGTTTGTCTCAGCCAATAGAGTCAAAGCTGTCAAACTGCTTGATAAATGTCAGCCTGCAGACCTATGAAACCGAACTCTTCAGTATGTGTACAGTCTGTCCGCACTGTGAATTATCAGGAATGAAAAGCTGTTGGCACAAAGTAGTTGGCATGGAGCCCAAATTTTCCCCAGCTTAAACATTTTTCCCAACTCAGAAAATTAAGTTTTTGAATTTCTCTTCCTCCATCTTACCATCACGGTTACTTAAAATTCTAACAACATAGAATAAATGTCTGTCTGTTGCTTTAACCAATTTGCAGGAAATTCTGGGAACACTTCATTTACATTTGCCATGAAAACTCGAGTCTCCATGGCATCACCTTTGAGCAGATCAAGGCTCAGCTGGAGGCCCTAGAGCTCAAAAAGACGTACGTCCTGAACCCCCTGGCTCCAGAGTTCATCCCTCGTGCCTTCAGACCCCTGCACGGACACCAGTCTTCTTCACAGGTCCTCCAGCCCCTGCATCATCCACACCCCCAGCATTCTCAGTCAGCCTCTAACAAGCAGGCTCCACAGCAACAGCAGCAGCAGTCACCCCCTAAGGTGAGGAGTTTTATCAGAAAAAAAGCACCATGTTTGTGTTTCTATCTACTACTGTTTTAAACGTGTTTGTGTTAATAGAGGAAATTGTGCGAATAAAATTGAGAGTACATGAAATTCATCTTGTTTGAGAAGCAGCATATTTATCCACCTCACTAAAATCTGTTGGATAATTGCATAAGCAAGGTGGTTGTCATGGCAACGTAGCCGGCCTCCTCGCTCAGAAGTTGTGTAGGAGCTCAGTAGTTTAAGAGGCAAAAAAGTATTGCAGTGAAGGGATTTGTCAGAGTTAACTGCAGTCTGCTCAGTCTGACTCTGAAAGACGGATGTGACTGTTGCTTTTGTTTTGCAACATGACAACAAACCATTAACACTATTTTTTATGTCTTTATTTAACTTTCATTATTGCAATGTTTCATCTAGGAAACACATCAAGTCAAGTTTTTATGGTTTTGTTTTGATTTTTTATAACACTCTTTTTAATCTCTATCTGCTAAACTTAATTTATCTGAGATGAACAATCTGAATGTTTGTAAATTAGTAGATTTTTTTTGTTGGTCTCCAGATGCTCTTTTTATTTCAGTGTCAAATGTGTGTTAATGATTAATTTCACAAACAAATATTGGGTTGTTGGGATGAGTTACAAATATTATAACTTTTCAAATAAACAATTTTTATGACAGAAAATGAAAGAGAAAAATAAAACAAAGAAACGATTCAGATTTTACACAGGGATTGCTTTAGAAAGCTTGTTTAGCTCAGGTTGAGTTGGCTCAGCCTGTCTTGTTACCTACCCTGGCATAAAGGTTAACAATATCAGCACAGCAGGCAGCCTGCTGCCATCGCCCACTTGGCTTAATGAGTCTAAACTCTGCAGTACGCTCAGCTTTAGAGCTAAACACACACATTTTCTGCTTTTTCTCATCGTTTTACTATGCAGTTTAAAATTATACATCATAGATTGACACAAAGCTAAGAAAACCATTCATTTTTTTTCTCTCGGTGCATACTGCATATTGTGTTCTAATTTAAAGGTCAGGCATGTTGAGCTGTCTGTACTTAGAAATCCAATTTAATCAACTACGGTCTGATGAAAGTGGATATTCCAGCATTTCTAATAGATAGAAGTAAGATTTTGTAAAAATCCTCAGTTTTTAATGTGGTGGCTTACAGAAATCCTTTATCATGCCGTTAAGAAAAACGGCTCTATGAATGCTGAAATCAAGTCTTTTCTACTGAAGTTTGGTATTGTAGTTTAGTTGGCAGTTTAGTTTAGCAACTTTAAAATGACAATATGATACAAAGTCAATTTACATGATTTCTTATGATTATTGAGTTGTCTTCCACTCTGAGCTAATATTGGATTCCACTTCCTTAGTATCAGTTGTTTGTTTCAGTCGACTGGCCATCAGCCGTTGTTTACACTTCTTGCTGTTGCTTTACTTGACATTTGCAGATATAAACTGTCACTGACTAATGGTGCTCTTTTGTTTACAGGGGAAGCATGCTGGCCACTCAGAACACCTCCCACCTGAAGGATACGGTGAGTGTATGGAAAAGCTGTTTGTGGAAGAGATGATCAAAGAAGGAAATCCAGCTTTATTTCAAGAGATTTTTGTCGCCCAGATTCAATTTTGATTACTTCATTTAATTTGGGCAATTACAAAAATACAAGTTTTTTTTTTGGACAGTATTTGAGATTTGTTGCAGGTTTCTACTTTACTGAAACATATGAGTGGAGGTGGTGGAAATGGAAATGAATTTTTAGATTTAATTTCATTCATTAATTTTAAAGGTTAATACGGATTATTTAGAAAATTAGGTGCGTTTTTTTTAAACCTTTAGGGTGACTATTTCCTCCAACAATTTTCATCTCTTGACTTGCTACGTCACTTAAATGTTTATGTTTTTTTCTCAGTATTTTATTATCTTAACAGTGATTTACATTTAATTAAATTGTTTTTCCATGTATTCGTTTCTCATTGCAGTTCAGCCCAACCCTGCTGTGTTGATGGGAAACCCTATTCGTGCGTTCACTCCACCTCTGAGCGGCACCGCAGCTGGCATGGGCAAGTCACCCAGCCCGGTTCAGAGGATCGATCCTCACACGGGCGCCAGCATTCTCTACGTTCCAGCTGTATACGGGGGAAACATGGTCATGTCCATGCCTCTGCCGGTATGTTCAGCGCTGCTAAAAACAATCTGACTTTACAATCGATCAAATGTCTTAAATGTCTTAAATGCTCTCTAGCTTCCTTGGCCTGGATACCAGAACCGCTTTGCCGTGGACCCTCGCATCATGAGCCACCCAGCAGCCATGGCTTACAACTTGAACCTGCTGCAGCCGCAGAGCAGAGGCTCCCCCATTCCTTATGGCGGAGTCACACATCCTTCCCCATTAGGAATGGGGCAGCCCAGTCCTGACAAGGAGCAACCAGCTGACCCCATCAGAAATGGCAAGTCCAACTGTATACTCGAGCTTCAGTTACAAAAGATGCCAAGCAGGAGTGTTTTGGTTTTATTTCTATTTTTACTCCCTTTAGGTAAAGTGGAGGGAAGTTCAAAGTCGGAACAAAATCGTCTTCAGACTCCAGAGAGGAAAAATGCTGAAATAAAAGAAAAACAGGCAAGCTTTGTTGAATGGCTTGTCAATTATTCAAATAAGCTTTGTGGAAATGACTGAAAATCTAATGTTGGTTTAATGTAATTGTTTCTTCAGGAAGATTTAAATACAGGGCAAAGTCGAGGTCAGGATCCACAAACTGAAGGGATCATTGGATTTCCCAACACCTTGCTACTCCGAAAAGACCCCTCAGCTTCTCAAAGACCTCTCAACTACCACCTGGCACCTCCAAGCGCAGCGTTTCCTCCCCATCCTGCCAGCGGAAGAACTTTTCCGCAGCAGTTTCCAGTACCAAGGCTTCCTTTTCGACTCAGCCAGCCCCAGCATCCAGGAATGACGCCGCAGAGTCAGCAGCAGCTCAGTCCCGCCTTCGCCAGTGGAAACCACAACGCTTCGTTTTTGAGTGGCGCCATACCTGTTCACAGACCTGTGCAGTCACCTTCTGTGGACGGACCTGAGACTGGAGGAGTGGAAGACTTGAGCAGCACTGTCAGGCCTCCAATGGGCCACCCCACTGCCCAGCATCTGGGTCTACAACATAACAGAGTCAGCAGCTATGGGGAGGACAGACAGAACGGAGGCCCAACAGACTCTCTAGGTGAGGGGAACCTATTACTATCTACTTTGTTGTCAGGATGCTCTCATCCGCTAAAGCACATTGATGAATTGGTATCATGCAATTATGAAATGAAGCAAAGAAAACCGATTTCATTGAGATTAACAGGCTCACTTTTATTGCTTTTATGAAGAACAACTGAATCATTTTTTTCCCTTGAAAATCATTTACATTCTATTGGCTTCTGCAAAACAAAATTATTAAATCATGAAAATTAGATTTGATTTTTGAACATTTTTGTATTTGCTAATATTGTTTTGATTGTGTTTTTCCATGCTCTGCAGTAAACAAACACGTTTTTTGTTATCAGTTTGTGATATCCATTTTTTTTCCATAAAAACTTCCAGTGATTTGAGTTGGTATAAATTGAAACATTTTCTTAACTACTGGTACAATTCTTAATTAAATGTTCACTTTTTATTATAAGGAGATTAAGTTTAAATTAAGTTTAAGATTTCAAATCACACTTAGTGAGGTAGACTGCAAATTTTAATGAAAATACTTTCTTTTGTTTTGTTATAAATCATCTCTGAGAGGAAACCATGCTTTTTCTCAGTGATATCATTTTGTTAATGTTAATATTCTTTTACAGGAATACATCAGAATCAATTTTAGTGTAATGATGAGTCAGTCCATAGTAACCGAGGGTAGATTTGATCAGAACTGAGCATCATTTGTGGCTCTGAGGATACTAAAATAAAACAAGTACAAAGATGAATAAAAGAAAAGTACAAACGGTGAACTTGTGCCGCCTTCAGACTGACCATTTGCAGTTTGCATGCGGAGAGTTATTTTTGGGGAAAACTATTCTGTACTGAATGTCAGCTTGTCAAAGCAATCTTTAAAATTCGTCTTAAAGTGATAACAAAAAACTGGAGCGTGTAAGAGAAGCCTCTCCAGCTAGCATTTCTATTGTCGACAGGTGCTATCTTGACCTTTTCTGAATAGTTTTCCACGTTGGTTCAGTTTTTTAATATAATTATTGCTTATGTATGTTTTTGTCATAAATGACAAAATTTTAAATGACAATTTATGAAAACAAAGTGTGTTTTGCTTTCTCTAATATCTATTTCCATAGGCTCAAAGTAATTGCTTACGAATTCACATTAAGGTGCAGGTCAGGCTCCAACGTTGTTTCATTCTACGGTTGCCCTTTCAGACAACCAGGGGCCCTCAGCGCTGGAGGCCTTGAGCCAGCAGCAGGCAGCCAGACGGGGTCAGTGGGGAGAGGCAGCAGGCCCGTTCCTCCAGGGCAACGTCGCTTTTTCTCTGCCCCAGCAGCTTGCTCACCTTGCTCAACCTGGCATGGCTCGCTTCCCCCCCCAACTGCTCCGACCAGCTAGTTGGGGCCTTTGTGCCAATGCAGAAGATGAAGCCTTCTCGTCTACTACAGGGCCGACGTTTGCCAGGTTCGACTAACTCCTGCCTAATGAGCACTAAGTTACTTTAGTAATTACTTTAGTAATTTAGTAAATCTGCTGCACAGATTTATCCCATTTAACATTGTTTACATTAAATACAGTGGAAATCAGCAAAGCATTGTTTGTACTTTTGGGTTTTCTTGTCTAAAAGTTGCTGTAACAAGTGATGCTTATTTCTAATTTCTAGATACCCAGCCCTTTTGAGAGAGATGCCCCCCCAGGATCAACCTGAACCAAGGGAAGCGCCTGAGATGCAGCCCCCACCCCAGTCCCGCCTCCTTCAGTATCGACAGTCACAGTCCCGTGCCTCAACCGACCCTTCTTCGTCTTTAGCTACCATATCCAATCACGCTGGTCCTTACCCATCAGGACTTTACCCCCACGAGACAGCTCATGGTCTCCCCAACGAGAACATTCTCAACAATCAAGCTCTTCAGCAGCAGCAGCAGCAGCAGCAGCAGCACCACCACCCCGGGAACCCCCTCTACAATCCTGGCAGCTATCCACTGCAGCCATCAGCTCACCCTGGCACCCCTCCTCCCTCCCAGGGCAAATATCTTCTCCAAGATGCTCAGTGGTCGCATGGTGGAGCTGCTGCCCAGCAGAATCATATATTAGGGAACCAGGGCCACAACCTTCCTTATGGATTTCCCGTCATAGCCCACCCCAGCAGGCAGGAGCAGGTGCACCTGATGCAGCTTCACCAGCAGCAGCAACACCACCACCAACAAAACCAAGGCCAAGATGTAGAGTCCTACCATCCACTCTCCCCCAGAACACCAGCAGCCACAGCCCTTCACACTGTAGATGAGGTAACACTTTCACTTTAGCAGTTTAATGGGATTTAAGTACCCCAAAAATCCTTGAAAAACTTCACTTGATGTCAGCTGCTGAAGCTGCAGACGATCTCATACACTTTCATTGGATTCTTTTATTTGTTTATTCTTTTGCAGGTCCTGTGATGTAAACTGTTGTGCATGAAGTTGGATTAGATTGTATTTGCCTGGCTTGAACTTCAGTTCACTGATGCCTCTTTGTTCTTCACCTTTTTGCATAGTATGAACCCAGGGGTCCAGGTCGGCCTCTCTATCAGCGTCGCATCTCCTCCAGCTTCCCAGATGAATCATCTCCTGCCAATTCTCTGCCCCAGCAGCCCCAGCAGCCCCAGCAGCCCCAGCCCTGTTCCTCAGACCCAGAACATCCCCAAATACAGCATCATCAGCACCCCCAGGGCTCTTACACCCACCCCCTGCATGACCACCTTTGGCCCAGTAACGGTGGCGGTCCCGGTCCGTTTCAAAACATTCCATGTAACGGAGCCGGCTCACTCACTCAGCATCGGGACCCTCTGGGTAGGTCACTGTTTTCAGCCACTGCGTCTTAAGATATAATTCAACAGTACATCTGTGGAAAACGTTTTCACGTTTTTGGCAACGTCTGTTTTAGCTTCACTTATTTGTAATCAAGCAACAACTAAGTTGTGTTCAGACAGCAGCAGGTGAAGGGCTGAAAGAGGAAACATCTGTGAAACATTTTTAGACCAGTTTTTATTAGCATTTCCAAATGAACACAGACATTCTCTGTTTTTTTCTATCAACAAATGTGTTTTTTCATCTTTTTTTTGCTATGGGCTTAAAACTAGGGGTGTAACGGATCACAAAACTCACGGTTCGGATCGTGTCATGGTTTTAGAGTCACGGTTCAGATCATTTTTTCGGATCAATATATAAACAAAAATAACAAGAATAAAACAAAAAAGTTAAAGCTAGCTAGTTATGTATTTTTTTTAAGTTTTACAACATATATATTTTTTAAAAATACTTCCAAACACAAACACACATGTTACATCCAAAATGTGCCTGTTAAGAGCTATTTAAAAAAACAACACACTAACAACATATTTGATCTCATGAATATTTCTATTCTTGAAAAATACTCAAGATGTTCATATAAACAAAAGTACATCATTGGACACTACACATCTTTAAATAAACTGGATGGATGGATGGATGAATTTACAACTTTAAATTCTTCACTGTCCACTGGTGCTGCAATAACCCCCCCCCCATTGGACACAAATGCAGATTTCTCCGCTTCTGGTGGAGGCGTGAATTGTGTGCTGTTCGACTGAAAAATGGACATAAATGATGCACGCCAGGGGGTGGGGGTAGAGGGTAGGGAATCCTCGGTTACACGTGTGCCAAACCGCGGCGAGTGATCCATACGTTACACCTCTACTTAAAACCCTGTTGTAATTTAGGTATAGACGCCGCCTTTCAATAACCAACTTTCAATTCCATTTTTTAAATGATGTAAACATGGAAATCGATGGGAAAAGAAATGTCAGTAGCATTTGTTTGTGCCGCCATATTGGATAGAAAGAATTAGAATGAACAATGGTCCAACATTTTCTCCACTGCCTGGCGGCCATATACGCCTGTTAAACAATTGAATCTGGCCCACCAAACTAGAAAAATTACATTGATAATCTTTAGTAAGGTTTTATTTTCCTTGTAATTGTGGTGTCTACCCATAGATAGCGCACTACAAATACATTGATCTTAATCATTTCCCATCAAATATTTTCATCCAGATTCTATGTAGTTTCTTTCTTTTATGAGGTGGATTACCGAAACACCACACATCTGTTTCTGGTCCAGCCCTTCTGTCAAATTTTAGAGCCGTTTGTGGTCCACAAAGCAAAACGTTTGCCCGCCTCTGATTTAGCCACAGGAAACATCAAATCACATCAAAAACATCACCTGTAACTTTAACAAAATCAATCCATGTTGGTTTATCTGTGGGAATCCTTCATTCTGGTGTACAGTATGGTGACATGTCTGCTCTTGTTGGCACAGACACAAATCTGAAGGTTTATGAGAGGCTGGGCTGCAGCTGCAGCATAATATTTTATTTGAGTTTCTTTTTGTTCATTATGACAGAAGAACACTCCTGTTTTTTCTCTGAGGGGAATC
Organism: Oryzias celebensis; assembly: GCA_014656515.1. Classification (NCBI taxonomy): domain Eukaryota; kingdom Metazoa; phylum Chordata; class Actinopteri; order Beloniformes; family Adrianichthyidae; genus Oryzias; species Oryzias celebensis. Next base: position 26,761,105 of record BNCR01000001.1, on the reverse strand, counting down.
TATGTTTTAAACTTATGGCACAAATCAGATTGTTGACAGAGAATGATCTTAATTGAAGCCTGGAAAAAAAACCTCCCCATGTTGTAAGCATAAAGCTTTCACTTGACTTTCCATGACATACACCCCACCCCGTTACAGCAGCGTCGATGCTGATAACAGTTACCTTTGGTTCTGGGAAAAACTTGGTCGATTCCAAATTTTAATCCTTATCTGCAGACCTGACCCACTTTCTGCTGACAATGTTTGCTGCAAAGCTGCATGTAGGAGTGGGTCCTTCTCTCTTTGTTTTTGGTGGAACCCACTGATGTTCTTTACCATGTCAGACTATAGTACGACACAGCAGGAGCAAAGCATCCGTTCCATTAGAGTCTGAGTCAACATGTTGAGGGTTTTTAGTGCAAAGCAGTAATGCCAAAAATGTCGGATCAATTAACAATTTGTTTGTCTCTGTGGTTGCTGACAAATCGATGCAGTTGTTTTGCCGTTTGTCTGATTGATGTTTATGTTTTGGGTTCCCTTCTCAGTGGCCTCCTCCAAGGCCCATCGTCAGACGGATGAGCAGGTAAAGAGCGAGGCCATAGCAGCGCCGCCGATGCATCCACACCCCGTCAACTCCCTCCAGCACCAGTTTCCTCCTCTCATCTCTAATAAAAAGCAGCAGCAGCAGCAGCAGCAGCAGCAGTCTCCACCCCAGGCCTCCGTTGAAGCTGCACACGGGGCTCCAAATTTAAGCAAGACACCGACCATGTCCTACGCAAGCGCCCTTCGTGCTCCACCCAAACCCCGGGCTCTTCGGCCTGAGCAGGTGAAGAAGAACAGCGACCCCCTCTCCCTTCTTCAGGAGCTGACTATTGGAAGTTCAAATGGTAGCAATGGGTACTATTCCTACTTTAAATGAACATCAGTCACACTCTTATGAAATTAAAGAAAAAAACAAAACCAAAAAAAAAAAAAAAAAAAAAAAAGTAAAAAAAAAAAAAGAAAATTCATTTAACTGTTTCTAAATGTAGACTTTTGTTTGTTTCATTTTAGCGTTTTATTGGTAACTGTCATTTATTTTTTCCTTCAAGTTACATATCTGTGAAAAGCGTAAGTATATAATAATTAATACATTACCAGTATATACATACTCATTATGTATATATGAAAATATACTTATATTATCTACACTTGTATATGTATCAAATACTAAAATAAATAAATAAAAAAAAAACAGAAATAAATAAATAAAAAGTCCTTTAAAAAATTGGTTGACCACTTAGCTGCGTATTTTCTCCTAGTAAAGATGATTCTGTTTGTTACTAAACACCTTGTTTCCCCCATTTTTATGTGTGTTACGTTTTTTTTTTTTTTTAAGTCTCTTTTTGGAATAACTGTTCTGTTTTATTTCTGAGCTACTGTATTTGTGATGGCAGATGAAAGCTAAGTGGTCAACTGAAAAACTACATGGAACAGTGTATAGAATTAGGTAATTTTCCTCTAATCTGTACAGAAAAAGAAAAGAATTAATTGTTTGCCACAGATTTCATGCTAGTATTTGCATTATATGAGTTTTTTTTTTCTTTGTTTTTTTTAAATCAGATTCTCTTCAACTCTTAGTCCTTCTTACATGGAAACCATTTTCTGTGATTATTTATAGAAAAAGAAAAATACAGATGGTGGTCAGATAATTCTCTTTTCCTGAAAATGTCATTTGGAAAAGAATGAATGCAGTGTGAAAATAGCAACATCCATGTTTTTCCTCTGGTCATTTAAAAGCATAGAAGTTATATGATTTGCTGCTTAACCATGTGTTTTTTTTTAGTATACTGTTTTATTTTTCCATTTATTTAGTCAGTTCAGCCTTGTTGCTCCAAATTCTCACAAATCCTTCCCAACGACACTGAGGTTCTTTGTTGCTTTGGATCTTAACAGTTCTTTGTGTGTTTTTTTTCTAAGAAAAGTTTGCTCTGAAGGGTTGTGTAAGTGAAACGGGAAGGGCAAAGCAGAGTTTCAAAAGAAGAGCGTGATCAGTTTTAGCATTCAGTTGTTTTTCAGTGTTGAAAAATCCACACGAGAGAGCGGTAAACACAGAAACTGAACAGCATGTGAAGGGGAAGCTTTTTGTTAAGTTTTTTTTTTTTTTTTTTTGACAAACCACCACCTTGTACTATTTCTCCTAGTGTTTATCGTGTGCACAATGTCAAAGCTTAACATTTTTTAACACCACATGCTCTTAGCTTGTCCCCTCCCATTAAATGAATGGTGGCAGAATCTCTAAAAGCCTTTTATCTTTTATGATCTGATATCTAAACTTTTTCTTTTTTGATTGAGACACCAAGACACAGCATTATGGGTTTTTTTTTTTAGTTGCTGGAGAGAAACAAAACAATCCATTCAGAAACATTCGATCTCTGAAAAGGTTGCTTTTAAATTGAACCCGAGATGTTTGCAGAAGGTTTTTCTGTTCTGGTCTGATAAGTACATCCTTCTTACTAAAACTTATGATTCTCCTCCCGTTTTGTTCAAAGAGCTTTGACCCTGCCTGGCTGTTAAACGGTTCCATCGCGTTCTGCCCACAGCAAACAGACACTCGTATCCTGTTCTGCTTGATTTCTGTCAGAAGTGATCAGTCTTTGTTGCTCAGGTGGTCACACAAGTCTTAGTTGAAGGTCTTCATGACATACCCCATTCACAAGTACCATCAATGCCCTCTTTCATTGCTCCAGTGCTGCATAATGTTCCAGGGAATGCCTAAACTTTCGAAACACTCCAGCCTCTTAAAAAATCATGAGAAGATGCATCAAAAAGCCACTAATGTCTCCCTTTTAAAATGCTACCACCGAGAGCGTTGGCTCTGAACGGGAAGGCAGAGCTTCATTAAATGTCTGATTTTAAGGTTTCCATTCAGATGTTTTTACTTAGCAGAAAATACATATTTGTAAATATGCATTTTCTATGTATTTGCAAATGAGAACTTTGGGAACACCTCGATTTTATAGATGCTGTTTGAAGAAGAGGTTTTCAATTATGCAAATTCACACAAAAAAGTCTAGAAATGGAAAAAAATCAATGAATAGTTGCAGTATATTGTAACTTTTTAGATCAAATATATAGTTTTTTTTTTTCCTTTTTTTAAGAAAGTGTCTCTGATTTAGTTTTTATAAAGGGCAGTTCCACAGCTGCAAGGCAACCTGTTTAATTTTTTTTATTCTTCATACAGATTGCTGGACTTGTCCTGGTAAATTTTCTCACAGCTGTACAACAATCAAAGATTTGTTTGAAACGTGAAGTCATGTTCATGCATGTTCAGATCACCAGGCTGATTTGATCCGTTTGCCTTGATTTCTGGTTTGGAAATGGGGAAGGGAGGGTAAAAAAAACAGTTTTGTTAAACCTAGTGTCAATTTTTACTATATTATTTGATGTGTACAATAACTTGTGACATTATCAACAAAGATGTTATGTTACTTTTACTAACGTGTCAATCAAAAGATGTGATGGTCATTTGTGTTTCCTTTCTTCGGCGGTGACTTTGGCGGCACTCGAGCTGGGGTTGCTCCCTGCTGACCGCGTGGGAGAGTCCGTTTTCTTCAAAGCAGTCGCTGGCTCGTCTCTGAAGTTGTGCAATACTAACATTTCACCGCTTCTTTAGCTGCAGTTGTATTTATTTTTGGAGCAGAATAAGTTGAGCCAAAGACATTTGAAAGGGACTTGATTTCAATTTTGTTTATGCTTGTTTTTTTTTCCTTCTCTTTAACCTGTCAGTTTTCCTATTTTGTTGAAACAAAAATCATTTCATGTTCAGATCTCCTTTTGCCTTTCAGTAAAAGCAATTATGGTGTGACACGTAGAAAGGGAGCAACCTTTAGCCCAGCCAGCAGAGAGCAGTGTGTTCAGCCCTCCTAAAGCCCCATCGTCCCGGTCTGCTGCTGCAGTCCATCGGTGATCACCTGTCCCCCACTTTTTTAGTCTCAGTGGTTCCTCTCGTGGATACAAAACTACTAGATGGTTTTACTCTTATACATTTCAGTTGGTGATGGCTATACTAAAGGATTTAAGTTGTGTTTTAAGGATTTTTTTCTTTTTTTTTTTTTTTTTTATTTTATTTCTCTATTAAAGTGTTTTTATTGAAACTGTTGGATTTTTTTTTGTCTAATAAACAGAAGTACTTCCTAAGAAGCCAAACTGGAATTGATTATTTATTTTTATGAACAAAAACATATCAAGGACAAACTTTTCAAATCTCGAGATTATATTTTCTTTACAAACTTAATGCGTATAACAAACACACAAACACACGTATATTGATTTCAACAAACTAGCAAATATAATGAAAAAGCACTCATGGCAAAAGGGGTGATAGAATAAAAAAAGAATCAAACTTTATTGATCCCACAAAGGGAACATTTTAATTTTTTAAGTAGGTGTTTATCTGTTTTAGCATTGATTTCTAATTTGGTTGCTGTTTTACTTCTTTCACTTCATAAACTTAAATATATACTGAATATATGTTTTAAGTAATTAAAAAAAAATCACTTTTTGTAACGGAACATGCCAACAATTCTGACTTGTCAGTATTCACATTGCCACACTAAACCAGGGGTGTCAAACTACAGGCCTCGAGGGCCCGCGTTTCCAACCAACTGCCTTTGAAGCTGCTTATTGGCTAAACACACCTGATCCAGGTAATCAGCAGTAAATTCAGTAGGATTTCTGGAAAACCAATGGGAGGCCGGCCCTTGAAGACGAGTTTGACACCCCTGCTCTGAACTGAGCTTTCTTTCACTCAATAATCTTAAAGTCTGTTCTAAAGATAAGCTGAAAGTTAAAGCTAATCAATGTTTTTCAAAGTAAGGACCAACAGTTATGTACAGGGTATCATACACTACACAGGAACAAAACTAGATCAGGGATAGGCAACTCGAGGGCCGCAGTGTCTGCAGGATTTCCAGATATCCAAGCCCTGCTAATGACTGATTACCTGGTTCAGGTGTGTCCAGCCAATTAGGACATGCTAGAGCATGGTATGCTGGGAAACCTTCAGGAATGCGGTCCTCGAGGCCTGGAGTTGCCCATCCCTGAACTAGATTCTAAACTTATATTTATCATCTAAATGCCTGAAAGTTGGACTGTTTTTCATGACAAAAAACAAAACTCTTTTTTCTACCATGACCTGGGTTAAAGTAGCAAACGGAAAGCCATGTAAAGACTCTGGTCACATAACAAAAAGGTAGAGGTGAGATTTACACTTTCTATGCTGGCAATTAAAGATGAAGTAAACAGAGAAAGAGCATTAAAAGCGTATTTTTTTGACACGTCTACTTTGTCAATTAAAAAAACAGTAAATATTTGATAGAGTTTAAAGTCAAAATAACTCATTTTCTCTTTTAAGGAAATTACAAACTATGAACCCAATAAAAGACCCTTTCACTTGCTGATGACTTTGGGTAAGAAATGTCAGCAACATTTATCCTTAATTTATTCCTAAGTGGTATTTTCTCCATCTTAAAGTCCCACTCCAATCATCTTTTGATCTATTGCAACATCGTTCTTGGTGGTTTTAATTATGAAAAAAAAAAAACCCTGATGTTTTTTAGGACATATTTTCTGCAGTGCGACAGGAGTTCATCAGAAATGCCCCTCAAGTTGTGAGCGGGACTGTTGATGCAGAGGTAAGCCGCCACTAATATCCCATCATCCCTCTGTTTACGCTCTCTCTCCCGCTAGCTTACAGACTTTCACAACCCCAAGCTAACATTAGCAGTGTAACAAACATGGTGGGCAAAATTGGTTATCCAACCGTACAGTTTGATCCAGATTCCAGCTCAGACGAAGGAAATGAAGACGTACGTGGATCTATTTGTCTGAAAGTGGAGGATTTAGAATTGGAGCAGAGCAGAGAGTTTTTGGCCAGCCCATGGCAGTTGGGTCACAACTGAGAGCTTTTTCCAACTGTATTTTATGCCTGCTCCTGATTCATGATGATTTGAATAAAGAAATACTCAAAAATGCAGTTTTAATTGCAAATATGTCCTCCATCATGAGAAAACCGCCACAAGAACAAACCGATTTTCCTTGGAGTGGGTCTTTAAGATAAAGCTAAAGATTCCCCTTTGTCTGTACAGCTGTCAATCATTCGGCTTGCTCTGGCTCAGCGTCCATGCACGTCTCCCATGGATTCCTGGGCATCTGAGGCATGGAGAGGACGAGAAGAGAAATACCGGAGAGGAAGAGGAGGACAAAGCCGGCACAGGCACAGCCGAAGGACCAAGAGTAGTAGTACTCAATCCAAATAGTGTCCTCACTCTCAATCATGCGTTTGACCGACTGACGCATAACCTCCAGTGAGATGAAGGCACAGAGACCTGAGAAGAGAAGTTTGAAAGCCAGCTTTGAGCACCATCTTTTGCAACATACTTCTAGAGAGAGCAGTCAGTGACCTTTAGAAGAAAAAGAGCTGGTATTTGGATGCAGAAATTGGTTGGTTGAACTCACCTGCAAAAGCAAAGAACATTCCAGCAGGTTTAAGAAGGTAGTCTCTTCCTTTGCCTTTCCCCGTGCACCATCCCAGCAAACACAAGGATCCCAAGATCATGAAGGCCAGACTGAAGATGGAGATGGCTGCAGCAGAGATGTTGTACTCTACAGAGAAAGAAACCATTGATATGATTTGACCTGAGGTTGCTGGAGGTGGTGGTTAAAAGCCAACTGCAGAAGGTTTAAAGTACCTTCAACATCTCAAATTTGGTATTTTCAGTTTACATGTGGATTTTAAACAACAAACAGATTTAAAGTCATAATGGAAGCCAATATTCTCCTTCCTTTTTAGGATCAAACTTTTTGGAATTCTCTAGAAACACCAGCTGGTTTGTATTTTGAGCAGGGAGGTGGATAGGATCCGAGGCCTCTGATGTTCTGCCTGTTGCCAGTGTAGGAACCCCACGGGAGAGCCATTCCTTTGGGGGTGACAGCCTTCATCTTTTGCCGGCGAGTGAGACTGAGCCAAACCCCGATGCTGGTCCTCTGAGAAGTTGCAAGTTGTAGAACTTGTCTCATTACTTCAAGAACTGAATCCAGCCCTAAAGGCCTGAAGGATATCCCCTCCTGCTATGAAGCAGAGATGGAGACTTGGGCCAAATCTGAATTGCTTCCTCACCCCTATGGCCTCTCGCTATTCCTACATTTCTCCCTCCAAGCGCAGAGATATGGAATAAATAGTGTCTTGAAATTCAGACGTTACCACTGCTTGAACCAACGCGGCTCACCCTACTGGCAGAGGGACAGCCAGCCCTGTAGTCCCTACGGTTCCTCCTTAAAAGAAAGCACTACAGCTTCAAACGCCCCTACAGTTAGAGCAACAGGGAAGAGTCAGAGGGATATGGAAGCAGATTGATCTTTGGACTTGAATCACATTTAATTCTAACATGCAGAGTCTTGAGACTTGACTAAAGACTTAAGATAAGATTTATCTATCATAGATAACCGGCAACTGTTGATGATGTCATCAATCAGCAGTAAACTCTGGATTTGAAGACATTTTTCTCACATCTCTCCACTTGGAGGATGTAGGGGGAACCTGCAGGACAAGTGTTGGTTCTCTTTGAAATGCTTTTGCATTAGGAATGTGCAGAAACACCAAAAGTAGTTTAGTGGCAGTAAAATGTTTTTTTTAGCCTTGATTTGAAGTTGTTGCCAAAGGCTTCAGACTTGACTTGGAATTAAAGTTTTGCTCCACTCATCTTTTGATCCGTTGTAAAAGTGTTGCCAGTTGTCTGTTAATTGTGATGAGGCTGTTTTTAGCCGAAATCTAAAGATCTGTGTCATTTTCTAGGACATAGTTTTTGTAGAAATTCACCTCTGAGTTGTAGTTCTCACAGAATGAGCCTGCTTTCATTTCTCATCATCCTTTTGTTTGCACTCTCTCTCCCGCTGACTTACGGGCCCGCGACATTAGTTCTTGACAGATCAATAAATACATTACTTTTTAAACGAATCCATTTTAATAGTCAGAAAAAAGGGAGCCCCCCACAGTCATGATAAGACATGTGTTGGTCCTAAGGTGCAGAGTTTATGCTCAGCGTTCTTCACATCTCAACCTCCAACAGCTTAACTGCATGCTTCTCACTGAGGAGCTGCTGAGAGGAGATAAGACACTGACAGAGTGGATGGACTTGCCTGTGTGACTTCCTGCACTGCATATCCAGTAAGTACGTGTACCCCCTTATTTCATCATGAAAAGCTGGGATGGAAATGAAGGATTCATACATCGACGATGAAATCTCCACATGAAACACGGTCTACCATCAGAAGAAGAGTTTTCTGTGTGCACGGACACTTGTGATTAGTTGAAGAGTACTAATGAATGCACGCATCAATGTCTGCTTAGGCAGAGGTTTGTGTGAGTGTGTTCGACTTCACACACAAGTCCATTTACATTCACACCCCAGGAATTGAGTGTGACAATGCACCACTTGTACTCGGCCCAAAGGGGCCCTTTAGTTCCTAAAGGGCCACTGAAGATGGGAAGAATGGAGAAAAGACTCACCCCACCCAACCAAAAACAAGACCATGGACGGTCAGCTGCATACACTGGACTTGGTCTGCACTTTCATGTGACTTTTCATCAGTAAACTGTTCTGTACTTTGACCTTCATATGTGGAAAAAGCTTTCAAAGTAAAATGTCAGAACAGAACTGCAAAACATCTCATTTATTTGACCATTCATGTGCCCTGATTCTCTCAAAAACAGGCAATTTGGTCCTTTGCTGACTTAACAGCTCTGCGTAGGAAGGAGCAGCTCCAGGTCAGATCAGGAGGGAAAGTCTAAAAAAGACAGAGTGAATCAGAAAAGAGAAGACCTACCTTTTTGTGTTTTGTGTTCAAAAATTTCAGTGTTTTGTCCCGGCGAGAAGTGTCTGAAGTAGGTGCAGTTTTCCTCTGTGGAAACACAGAACAAAGATTTAACATCACTGCTGTTCACCACAGTTACTGAGGCTGAAGCTCATGTGTGTGACTGTTTGATGCACATGCGTCATCAGCACAAAATTAATAGATTCACAGAATGCATAGAAGGCTTTAATAAAACAGTAACTTCATTGGAACTAATAGGAATGAATGTGTGAGAAATGAAGCTGAAAATAAAAAAGATTACTCAAGGATTCTTCAAAAGTTTCAGCCGATCACACGGCCACCACCTTTTCAGGGGCAACGGACACTTGCAGCCATTCAGAGATGGAGACAGAAGCCACAGACACCTCATGCTTTACAGGTTCCTGCTTAATGTAATTGGTCGACCCTGCAGGTGATCCGAGTACAGAGCAGCTGCTGGATTTTAAGGTCATTCTGATTGTTGTCGTTTCGAGCAGTTTGAAATGATTGAAGATATCAATAGAAGAAAAGTAACTGAGGAAAACTGGTTTGGATGCAACCTGTGTCACTTCCTGCAGTGAAAGAGCCAATCACGGAGGCGATCATCAGAAAGTGTTAGGATTCTGATGATCAGCTAAAGTCTATTAAAGTCTGTGCACCGGATGATAGAAGATGAACACATAACAACGAGGTTCCAACACATGTGACGAAGCAAAACACACATTCAGTGGATCTTTTTGCTACATACAAAGAACAGAAACGTCATTGATACATTGGAACACGCAGACAAAATTAGCGGGAAATTTTACAACTTTAGCCAGTCTCCAGTCCGAAATAACGTTTTTGTGTGCAAGGTGAACTTAAAACGGGGCAAAACATTGTAATTTCAAAAAAGTTTATAAACAAAAGTGTTCAGATTTGTAAAAGTGATGTGTTGCATCTCAGTGAAAAGCTGCTTTAAAGTGTGGCTTACCGGCAGTTACGGTACGTCAAAAGTTAAAGCAGGTTTGGACAGAGACATTTCCAGTGTTAAAGGTTTAAAGCTTACAACCTAACTGTTCAGGTCGCCAGTTAAATTAGTCTTTTCCAACCCAGTATTTTTCTATCAAAATGGGGAGAGAGAACGTGAACTTAGCTTATCAGCTTATCATGTCTGTGCGCCATCTTGTTGTCTGCAGACAGGTCCGCTTGAATATTTTTAATTCCAATGAGTTCTCTTGAGTAAACAAGCTGAACATTTTTAGCAGATGTTGTTGTCCTCAGTACTGACCTGAATGAGAGGGTCACGAAATGCTTTACTTACAGGAGGTAATTCTAATGATTGCCACCCTGATTATTCTGAAGTCTACAAGACAAGTTCATAAACCAGTTGGAGCGTCAGATGACGGATCAAAGGCAAGGAGGGAAAAAAATCGTTACAAATAAAATAAATCTACTATAATCGATCTTGGAAAATACCATTTGGACTGAGACAATGTAGGTTTATTTGACTATTAACAACCATCACAGTGAACAACACTCATGTGATGCAGCAAAAAATGATCAACCATCATGACAGTCCGATGTGTGGAAACACTTTGAATCAAAGACGTCACCATACAGTGTGGTAGAATGTTCTCTTTGGATCATTTTGATGTAGAAAAACAACATGTTGCTGAACTTTATCAAACTAAAATGTGAAAAGATCTGACCTTCATTCTTGTTTGCACACATATTTAATTTACACTTGCTTATCTCGTAAGATAATCTTGTATCTAACTGATGTGGGTCACGCCCCACATCCTCTTCCTCGCTATCTGAACTGCTTCTTCTCCCTAACTCCTAGTGATTACAGTGCATCAATTGACCACTTTACACTGTCACACACTCCTACTGTGAAAGCTTCAGAGTAATCTAAACATTAAAAGCGTGATGATACAGAGGCACAGTCTGCACTGTGTGGTTTGACTCTCAAAGTGAGTGTGATTACGGCAGCCTTCACATTTAATTCTTTCCCCCAGATGAGGTGCTAAACCTTTGGGATTTGCAGGAATAAAGCCAAGCTGCTCTGTGTGTTCACTCAGTGGTTTGGTAGACAAGGTGCTCTTTAATGCTTCGCCAGGCAATAAAAAATGGACTCGGGTTAAAAAAAACCAGCCCAGCTTCTTGTCAAACCTTGATTAACTTATCTCCAATCGCACATGTGACTGAGTGCTGAAAATGTACAGCCTGAGAGGGGCGCTTACACTGAACACGTGAGTCCTTGTTCATGTAGCAGGGAACTTTGAGGGGGGTAGTGTGATAAAAAATGCATAAAGGCTTAAATTGTCATATGCAGAGACATCAAACTGTTGGAGGAAAGCAAAGGCAAGAGCACTCTAATCTCTCTGCACAGACATGGAGGAAGTCAAATGTGGGAACGAGCAGCAAAACATGGAGTCACTCTGACATAAGAGTATGAAGCTACAAGCTAGGCCGACTTCGATTTATACTCAGAGTTCCATTAAGGCTGAGTAAAAGACCGTTTTTTTATGCTAAATGAGAGTTACAAAGGCTATCTTGAAAAATTTAAACACTTTAGTGCTGTATGTTGTATTGCACATACATTAAAAACAGTTTTATGAATGAGAACAGAAAGGAGAGACTAAAAAGGAGGCAGAGGTTGTTACTAAGCAACCAGACCTGCTGTTATCTCTGTAGACACGAGATGGTGCATCAAGCCTTGCATTTAAAGGAGAGGCTGGAAGAAACGTGTTTGCTGTTTGCACACTTCCCAGAACTTCTGCATGTATTCCTGATTTTATTTTTTGAGGCAGAAACACAAAAACAGACCTACTTTTTTTCTTCTTCTTAAGTTTCTTTCGCAGCTTTCAAATGAAAACCTTCCGCTTGCCAACATTTTCTAGGGGTCTTTAATAAGGACGCCTCCATCCGATCATGTGATCAGAAACCGGGCCCGTTGACGTAGATCACAGTATTTTACTGTCATTAAGCAGAATGCAGCAGCAGTTTGAGCAGGAGGTGCACATGAACAGATCTGTGGGGTTAGCGGGAACTGCAGGGCTCAATGCATTTTTTAATGAATGTTTACAACTGACAGCAAGTGTGTCTTGGGTTTTGTTTGAACCCAAACAACCACTTACAAATACAGTTCAACAGAATAAAGATCAGGATTCTCTTTTTGTTTAGTGAGAACGGCACTTTCGCTCCAGGAAAGGGTGATTAAAGAAACCCGAAATAAAATTACCAAATAAACCAATAATGTCTCAAAAACTTTAAAATGATCCTTCTGCATGTGTAAATAAAGACACAGAAAACATACATTGTCACACTGAAATGATTTAGGCTCTACAACAACGATTTTAGAAGAAATAATACCTGATAAAAATACCTGATCAGAAATGCTGAATTTGTCTGAAGATACTAAAGCTACAGCCACCAACCTTCCTTACATGACTAATTGTTGCCTTAATGTTGTACTGCAACAATTTTTGGCAAAAAAAAAAAACCCACTTCTTTTTAATTATAATTGTTCATATAAACATGGGTCACAGTTATTCAAAAACACTTGTAGTTTCAAAAGAACTAGTGCTAAAAAAACAGTAAAAGAAGTAAATAAAATAAAAAATATGTCCCAGTCTGGATTTGTTTATTTCCTTTTTAAAAAATGTTTTGCTAAAGAAAGAATGTGATCAGGTCGATGGGCAGATGCTCAAAATCAAATGAATCGCTGTAAGAAAAGCCTGATCAGGACATCCCTGATCCTTCCATCTGTTAGTGATTCTTCTCACATATATGTGGTGAGACTTGAGGACAGCAACAGGGAAATGTTTTGTGTGCAGACAGGTTCTGTTAGGTGTCCTTTGTTCCAAGCAGGGAAGTGTGTCAGCTCGCCAAAGATCAAGTGCAATCTTGCGATTAGCAGCATGGCGGCACATTTGCCACATCGCAGCGATGTCCTTCATGGCTAATATAATGTACTGTCGATTCATCCTGTTTATTGCTTGGGCAAAGTTTGAGCCGCTCCCACTGCTATTCTTTTGTTACAGATCACATGTGCTTGTCCCACAAAAACATCTTCAGGTTTTCTGAAAAGCCAGCGAGTTTTCGTGGATTTTTTAGTATGAAAAATTGTAGACTTTGGAACCAGATATTTCAAAAATGACCCTGGAGTTTGTAAATTCAAACCCTACGGATGCTGCAGTGATCCTTTGATCCAAATGTGAAGCTCGGTGTCAGCAGCAGCCCGTCCCCATGCTCTGTCTGAACTCTGGTGTCTGAGTGTTGATTTCATTTCTTGTTTGGATTCTGCATCGCATCCCTAGAGAATGTGTAATAATACATCTGCATGGGGACATAAAAGTGCAACAAGGTCTGGAGGGAACAGACTGGCGTGAGCTTTAGAGTTATGCTGGGCCCTTTCAGGCGGCCCTGTCACTCAGAGTCACTGGGCCTGTGCAAGAACACTTGACCCCAAGCACAGCTGAGTATTTACAGGTTCTATTTTTATAACTGTGGCAGAGCGTGTTGACCACACCAGCTTTTAAAAGGTAAAAGAATAAATGAGTAAAACAGGTTTTGCATTGTTGGGATGCTAGAAGACACATTCAAAGACTTTCATCTTCTCTGCAGTGGCCCTTAAAACCACTAAAATGACAGCTAAAATTCACATTTAATAATTTACCACACTTTTTTGCAACGTAGCATCAGTGTTTTTACGAATTAGACACATAAGAAGCAAAGAAAAAACCTTTGCTGTAGAGATCCACGCATTTAAAGGATAGAAAATGGTTTTGTTTGGAACAGGAAGTATGGAATTACAGAGACAAACGGTTGCTTCTTCAAAGGCTGTGAGCACTGTCTCATCTGCTGTTGACACTGATCAGAGTGCTCTCAGCTAAGAGATTATGAGATACGGAAGAGTTGGATCAAAGCTACTAGCTGCTATTATGTGTGAGTGTAACCTGTTTGCCTCCTAGAAAATGATGTGGATGAAAGGTGAGGTCACATGACCCATTTGGTTCTATTTGGCTGAAGCCATTTTTTTTTAATGGTCACAATCCAGTTCAGCGATGATGTCACAGAACCCTGACCTCTTCAAAGCAGGAAAAGAGAAACCCAGACCGGTCCCCCTACATATCAGGGCAGTAGTTTCTTGCCTAGAAACCCACACTGGAGTCCGGTCATTGCAGCTACTGGGAATCAAACTCTGGTTTTCCAGTATTTACAAACCAAATACTATAAAAAAGGACACAAACCTTCATAAAAGCTCAACTGTGTACTTACTCTACGCAGCTCTTGTGCTCACGGTCTCATTAGTTCCTCAAAATTCTCCAGACTGCGTGCAGTGACTGCTGGAAAAGACACTAACTCATGTTTCTTTATACAAACCTACTGAAACAACAACTGCAGCATTTCTAGACTCTGTAATACATCTGTACTTGGTTTTCAAGAAGATCCCACAGCATGTAATGTAATCTTCAGCCTGTCTGCACTTTGTCAGCAGCCGGCCTCAACAATAAGCCTGCCAATTCTATCCAGTCGTGTGGATGTGACCCACTGTCTGCCTTAGTTCAGAGCTTGACACCTTTCTTAGTTCATGGAGCTGTGATAAACAACAATGTTCCTCTCCAAATACAGTTTGTGACTCTGGGGGAAGCCCTGAACGATTGAAAGGGAGCTACTTAAAGACCCACTCCAATGAAAATGGTGTTTTGAAGATGTTTTTTGTAGCTTTTTTGTCACGATTGCGGACATATGTAAAAGAGTTTAGGATTAAAACTGCGTTGATGAGTATTTCTTTATTTAGGAGCAGATAAAAACCCAAGCATTGAAAAAGCGCATATTTGTGTTTACATCAAATAAAGGCCAAAGTCTCCCCGCTCCGCTTCATTCTGATTGATTCATTCGCAGACAAATAGATCCATTAATGTCTTAATTTTTCTCGACTCAGCCGCCCTCTGGCTCCAAACTGTACAGCTGGATAACTCCAAAATTGTGCTATGCTAATGCTAGCTTGAGCTTGTGAGGAACTGTGAGCTAGCAGGAGAGAGTGTAAACAAAGGAATGATGGGAAGTCAGCGTAGGGTTACTTCTGTGCCAACAGTCTCGCCCGCAAATCAGAGTTGAATTTCTAATGAACTCCTGCAGCTCTTTAGAAAAGACGTTTGTCTTAAAAACAACACAGGATTTTTGATTTTGACTAAAAACGGCATCATCATAAATAAAAGACCGTTAGAAAGATTTTACAACAGTTTAAAATATAGTTGGAGTGGGAATATAAGCATTTGTGCAGTACTTATAGCTATACTTTCACGTGTGCAAATGACAAAAAAAGTAAATTCAGTGTATGAATATTGAATATTTAACATAAACAGCTCAATCGGCAGGCTCCACACATTGATTTAAAAATGCATTTTAACCTTCTTTAAAGACGGTTTGCAACTTGTCACCAACATCTGAAGACCTCCCAGAATGTGTGGGAAGGTCAAGCTGATTTTGAGTATTCAGCACATGCCATGACCCAGTGACACACCCCCAGGCACTTCATCTGCTGCTGGAGTGGCCCTTAGGTGCAGGCGGCGTGCAGGAATCAAAACAGCAGCCATCTGTCAGGACACAGTTGCTCATAGTTCCTCTAAATGAGTGAAGGGGTTTGTGTGACCATCTCAGTCAGTTGAGGTAGAACTTTCATCACAGTAGCTGTTTTATCGAAGGTTTTATGATACATGTCTGTAAAACAGTTAAAGAAAGAGCTTTAAATTTAGACTATACACAGTATTATTTTAGGATTTGTTGCTCCTTCTCTTTTATTTTTTTATGCATTAAACTAAAAACTAGAAGAGATCATAAACATCTAAACTTTATTGAGCGAGGAAGTTAGAATCCCTTGCAAAAAACAAAACCAAACACATTTTATAACAGTGGTTATAGCAGATCTGAATAAACATAAAGGTAACCATAAAAATGGAGTTTCTCATGAGGGGTTTTGTTCTGTTTAACCCTAATATTGTGTTCAGTCAATGATCAGTTTGTTTGTTTTGATCTACAGCAGTACATTAATCTTTTTTATTATAAGTTATTGAGGTCGTGTAGAGGATTGCGTCCTTCTTTGGGCTCAGTGGTGTTTGAAGGAACATGTAAAATGAGACGTGTCCGAATTGCCTCACTAACTACAAAACTATAGAGCGCAAGACTGTATATTGCCCTGGATTTTAAAGTAATTCAGACACCATTCTCACAACTTTTTTTTGTCTTTAAAGCAACTTTGACGTCACCGGTTTCCAGATAAATATGCGCATTTTACAAAGACTATGAATCCACTGTGTTTTGATGATTGAAAAAAAGAAATTAAATACTTTTTTTTCACAAAACTGTTTAAATGCATTGCATTGTGGTCTATATTTGCCAATCTAGTGAGCATCAATGCACACTGGTTTTTTCGCAGAGACTTTTTCAGAGAAATTTCTAGGACACTGGATTTTGGAATTATAGATTTGGACCACTCTTCTAAATGGCGAACGCACTGTAGTGCACCATGTCAGGAGATGTGACACAACCATGGTCTTTCTCCTGCTCATGTTCACCAAACTTTACTGTCTTCATTTTCGTCTGAAGAAATGGGAAATAAACTTGGATGAGTACATAAAATGAACTGAAAAGCGATCTTTCACTGGGTTGGCGGTGTAAATGTTTTATAAGTAGACATTGTAACTGAATGAAATGTTTTCAAAGTATTAGTTTCCTGTTTTATCTTTGGTCTAGTTACATCATGGGGCTAATTCTAGATAACTGTGCTCCTCTGTGAGGCTCTGTCTGGTGCGTGCATCAGAGATGCTTCATAGATTTGTGTCCATATTTGTCCTTTCAAATTGCCATGACTTTAACCTTAAAAAATATGATAAAGTGGGCGGAGCATCAAGCAAAAGCAGCTGCTGTGGTGTTTGGTGCTTGCCGGCGATCTCAGTTCAAGTTGCTTTGGTTGATGTCAAGTGTCTGCAGTTGTTAAAGGCATCTCAGGAGTGAAGGACCAGAGGGGGCCACACAGATCTCTTACATGCAATCAAATCTCCTTGAGTTTCACAGTTGGAGCAGCTGTTTTCAAACCAGAGGAAATGTTATTATTTCAGCTTTATTTAGATTAAACTCCCCCTGAATGCTAATTACAATTTCTGCTTACTTTATCCAACTTCCTTTCCTCCAATAACTTCCAAGAACTGCTACCAAATCTGTCACAGTGTTTGGACAGCAAAAAGACAGTCTTTGCCCGTCAAACCACACAGTTTCTGAGATAAACGAATGCTTTATTTGAGGTTAAGTTGATGCAGCTTAAGCTAATTTTAGCGCTATGACTAAATGTGCATCATTGGCTGCTTTGAAGGCTCTAAAGATATTGGCTGAGATGTTTTTGCAAACTCAAACATTTTGAGCAAAGATTCTAGAAACGAGTTTAAAAAAGCAGTCAAATGACATGACTGGAGATCCTCCTCTGCTCCCAGCGTTCTATTGGTGGAACAGAAGGGGCTGGGTTGCAGGAAGATCCTGGCAGGATTGAGTATTCATGAAGAGAAGGTCCAAACTTTCACAGTCTTTCAGCCACAGACACAAAAGCAGAACTTAAATAAACCACCGTGAGTTCTTCTTACCTCCTGGCAGACTGATAGGTCCACAGCCGTGCCCCACCACAAAATCCTCCGAGCTGAGGTAGATGAACTTCTTGCAGAGCCTCCACAGGCCAAAGTGGGCTGCCTCGCAGGTTTGATTGACCTTTACGATTTGTGGGCTAAGCACTGCCCAGTGGTCTGTTACCACCGCTGTGAACATGCAGGCCATTCCCACACACAGCACAAAGACAGCAATCTTGATCTTGGTTCTCTTATCCATAGTTCCAGCTGGTGCAACTTCTTCTGTGCGAAGATTCTCCTGCTGATGGAGCCAAGCAAAATCGTTAACACCAGTTGTTGTGGCTGTAAGGACACTAGTCTGTGTCCACTGGGTTTCTGTTCTTGGTGTTAGCTGCAAGCCTCACAGAATAGCTCCTCTTTTCCTCTCTCCACCCAAGACCAGTGTCTTCTCTCCCCCCCTGTCACAGAACTGTGCTTCTGGTTCAAATGGAAGGGGGCCAGTGCTGCTCTGTCCTACTTTCAAGTCCCTGTTTCCCCACACACTGGAAGCTGCTGCTCTGCTGAGGGGCTGCAAGTTTAGATGGTCAGCTGTTGAGGTAGATCAGGGAGGACGATGACCTGACTGCCATGGTGGGTGATGGGTGTGTTTCCCAGGCGTTTCATGCTATAAATGTTACGGGAGAGTCAAAATTGTCCGCCTCTCTGCTTATCCAGTTACATCACAAGTGTGCTGTGATCTGTAATTTGCCATAAGTGAGCTAACATAAGCAGGTTTTTTATATTATCCTAAAATCCAACACCCTTTCGTTTAGGTGTTTGGGGAAACTGAAGCCAGTTTTATTTGCATTTAACTTCTTTCATTAGAGCTGGAACTCACCTCCAAACTGCCGAGCTGTGAATTTGACTGTAGCCACTATTTATAAGAAAGTGGACAAGTTAATAATAAGCTGCTGCTCAGATCCAGCTGACAGCAGTTTCCTATGAGGAACAAAGCTGCTCTTAGTCAATCCTGTCAGTATGCCTTCTCACATGTCTGTCCGATCAGCTGCTTTGGATTAAAACAACCATAAATGATTTCCTCATTGAGATGCTGATGTCTTCATTGAACCAGAAAGTTCTTAAAAGTGATGGGAATGATTCTTACTTATTCAGCCTCAAATGCGTTAAAACTATGTTTTAAGAGAAAGGGATTTAAGCAGGTTGTCCATTAAAATGTTAGCCTTATGTTAAAACTACTAGAAAAGCCTTCAGTCACTGCAACAGAACCAGTTCCAGTTCATGGGTTAAGACTTTGCTGTCTTTCCGTGATTTTCTGGAGGAAATGTTCTTGGCTTCATTTCAGAGCAGAAACCTTTAAACCTTTTTTAGAAATTGCAGTTTAAGGTGGACTTAACAGAGAGCTCCAGGCGAACAATAACTTGGGGACCTCTGCTGTGGTTGCAGTCAGGTTTTACTAAAAATGGCAAAAAACCAAGAAAAACACTTAAATGATGGAACAAAAACTTCTTTGTGGTGTGGCATCAATTTTTATTATTATTATTTTTCCAAAAAACTACAATTTTCTGACCCTCCCATCCTTTCCCGTTCCTTTTTTTTTTTTACGATGGATTATTAGAACCACCATGAAGGTAAAGAAATATGTGAGAATAAAGTTGTAAATTAAATATTTTTTAAAAATTCAACTTTTCACAAAAGAAAAATTGTCGATGTCTGACTTAAAAAGTTGTAATTTTAAATAGAACATTTTTCAAAATATAGTTGTAATTTTTCAAAATTAAAGTTGTAGATTTACCAATGAAGTTAAGCAGATTTAGAGATCCTTGAGCAGTGTGATGTCTCTCATTTTACTGAATTATCTGGAACATAAGTTAAGCAGGAAATGTTTGATTTGATTTTGTTGAAACATTCTTAAAGCTACATAGGATATTTTATTTTAAAAAAAGACCTTTTCCTTGTAAATTCCAGCTTTTTCTCATAATTTATGACTATATCCTTGTCAAATTTTGACTTTTTTCTCTTAATTTTACTACTTTATTCTTGCACAATTTTGATTTTTTTCTTATATTTTTCGACTTTATTCTCATAACATTTTGAATATTTTAGCGTAATTTTGTTGTTCTTTTTCCTGTGTAGTCTTCCTGCACTTTAGGAAGTGTAAAAACAAACTTCTTTCTCATTTCCTTTTTATTTTTCATGTCACAACCATTGACATAACTAGAGATGGGCTGAACATCGGGGTGATGTCACAGAAATTCCTTACCTCTGGTTCCAACAAAATGATGCCAATGCAGTCGCCATTTTTCCGTGGTACAGTTGCAGTTAAGAAAGAAAAAACAGAAATCCCCCTACATTGCTGCCCCCCCCAGCTATTGATCACTTTTTTGGATTTACAATGAAGACATCGATAATCCTGAACCCATTTTTAGTGGTGATAGAGGTTATTTCTTAACTTCATAAGTCGATGAATGGTCCAGTCAGAATCCAAAAACAAAAACCTCTTCATAAGCTTTGCACAAAAAAAAATTATGGTCATGTTGACAATGTTGGAGCGTTAGAAGAAATGACCAAATAAAACCAGAGTAAAAAAAAAGTACATTCTAAAAAAGAACAAAATGCTTTTCCTTTCTTTTAAAAGCTCCCCTGATGTGCTTTATTTTTGAAGAGCTGGCCCACTTTTGAGTCTCTTTTACACATAATGACCCATTTCTCCCTCACATGAATGAGCACATGTTCACGTGAAAGTCAAAGAAATGGTCACAACAGTCAACTGGAACTTTAAGAGATCTCTGCAAACAAAGACTCACAACCGTTTGTGTGCAGCTTCCATCCATCTGACGGATCAGTAAGTCACCAGATAAAACTAACAAACAAACAAACAAAAGTTGGCCTACTAGAGTTTAGTTTCAGTCCTGACCTGCAGACAGTTAAAAACAACCATGTAGCTATAAAAAAATACAAATAAAAAAAATAAAGTACAGATGTCTGAGCCCAAAGATGCCTTCAAAACTATCACAACAGTCTAAATCAGCGATCGGTGCTGCTCACCCACATCAGAACGTCTTTGTTAGAGCTGCTCAAGTCTCCCCTGACTTTAACCAGCCTGTTTGTTCTGTTTAGGGTAAGACCATTGTCCAAATGAAACATGTGCATAAAGACAACAATTTGCACTAAAGTATTGATTTGTGCACAATTTTGTCTGTATGCATGTTTTATTGTTGACAAATATCTTACCCCGTAGTTCTGAGCTCCGTGCGGTTTTCAGAAGGTTCCTGTTACTCCTTTGAAAGGTAGGGGAAGCTGTGCTGTTCACCAATGTTTGTAATATTACAGTCAAAATGTTTATTTTGATGTTTCAGAGGGAGTGGGGTAACCTGAGGCATTCAAAGTTATATTTAATGTATTTATTTGTATTGTGAAGCAATATTCTCTGTATGTTGGATGGCTGTACAGTTCATTGGTGTTGTATTAACATCAGAACATTTTTGTTAGTGCTTTGAAAGGTGCTACACGCTGGCCGCCGAGCATTGCACGAAAGTTTGTGTACCCAATTGTCTCTGGGAAGAAAATAAATGCCCACCTTGTTCCACCTGGTCCTCATCTGGACTGCGATCCCTGAACTGTCTGTTTACTTTAACACAGACCAAACCAAGACAATGCATGTTGCATCATAAGAATGCATCTGTTTTAGGTTCAGATCTGACTCTTTACTTTAATTTTTCAACTTCAGTCGTTTGTGCTCATAACCTGCTGCATGAACTGGAGCTCCAGAGTTACAAATCACCAACGACATCTTTTATATTTTGTGAAAAGGAGCCAAATACAGATGAATGTCCTAATGAGTGATGTATTATACGTGAGACATTTATTTTAAAGCTCCTTTCACAGGGATGGCTCTGAGTTAGAGTAGAAAATACATGTTTGTTGTAGCTGTTTTCTTTCTTTTACCAAAGAAAGCTTGTTACTAAGCTGAAGCAAAGCGTGCTAACACACAAGGGAGGCGTGGTTGTGAAATCAGCTGCCCCATTGTGATAATGGTTTGCCATTCTGCCTCAAGCATTCATGCCGTTTTTCTATTTTGCTGCAGTTACAACATCCAGAGCAGCTCAGAGGCATAAAGGTTAGGTGTCACTGGGCTGTAACGATAACTAATTAGAAAATTGACATAGTTTAGAAAAAAACTATGACAGAATGGCACGGAACAAGAAAGATGACACCACTCGACCAAGACCAAATCCCACCACTTGCACACATTCGCTTCAGACAAGAATCTCATTTATTCCTTCTTCACACAGAACATATGGAGCTGTCGTCCTCTTCAGGGGGTAGGGGTGGGGAACAGTAATGGACAAAGTCACAGGGCGGCAGAAGAAAACAAGAGATCAAAACAAGATCATGCAAAGTAACGGGTGAATCTGTGTGCACGTGTGTGCTTCAGGAACAAATGTGCTTCCAGTATGTTCACAAATAGTTTCTAAAAAAGTTTTTCGTTTCTTCCGATTCAAGGCAACAATTGTGATTTGCACATCTTAAAAGAGCAAACTCCGCTTGTTCAGACAAAAAGCAACAAATGTATAAAGAAAAAAATAAAGGAGCAATCCCAAACAGAAATTTGAAACCAGATCGGTGATGACTTTGGTACAACAGCGGCTGGTTCCGGTGCTGCTGACCAACGAGGTGCTGGTGGAAATTGGACAGTAAATGCATGTTTGTTGACAGAGAGAGAAAAGGAAAGAGTGAAGGAGTTTTTCCATCTGCTCCTGATCCATCACAATTTACATAAAGAAACACTCAGAAATGTCGTTTTAATCTTAAATTATTTTTTATATGTTCTCCATCATGAGAAAAATGCAACAAGAACATGCGAAAAACAACATTTTCATTGGCGTGGGTCTTTAAAAAAATGATGACGATTTAGAAAAATTAATCTGCAAATTCCCTTACATTTTTATAGGTTTGTGATGTGTATCTTTGTTTTATTATTTTAAATGAAATTTCAGTTAAGTACTTGAACCTCTCTGCATAAGTTAGTAATATTTCTCCTCATCAGTGCTGTGGAAGCTCATAAATAGCTACAGGATGTGTTGCCATTCACACACATCACGACGCTGTTCTTTTCTCACAAAACAATCTACACAGCAGGAGTTCAGTCATTTTAGTCTGCCTTACAACCAAACTATTGTTTGGATTGAAGGCTTTTAACAAAGTTGTATCATCTGACCTCCACTTGCTCTCCGTTTGACCTCCTGCTGCACAACCTAAACACAAAACAACAGTATTTAAGAGTTTGAGTCACATAGGAGCTCAAACATGCTCGTGTTTTTGTATCAGTACCCCTCTGATGCGCAACATGGGAATGTTGAGAAATGCCTTCGCATTGTGCGGACAGAACTTGAGCCACTAAATCCAATTGATTGAACTCACAGGGGACACACGGCTACGTTCATTAGGTCCAATCACGTCTGCTTTTCTGCACATCATTTAAACGCTCATTGGTCAGTTTGACCTCGACTGCAGGAAACAATTGTTTCCTTCTTCGTAAAAAAAAGGTGGTGTAAAAAGAAAGGAAACGAAAAGAAAAAGAAGTCCACTTTTGAAATCAAAACCAAAAAAATCGACTTTTCTGAATTTTCTGTATAACACCTAAAAAAGATGGATCACATATGTGAAAGCTGTACAGAAGATGTAAATACTTGAGGAATATACACGCACTCCCACACCTATCTATTAGTGATGTCAATCAATTACAAATATTTAGATTAATCACCCTTTTGATTTTAATTTTGATTTTTTGATTTTATTAGGTTAATTTTATACGACAACATGCGCTTTAAAAAGAAGAACCTGAGCGAACATTTTTCCTTCATTTTTATTGTCTGAAATGTTAACTCAGATATCCCAGAAATGTAATTTGTGTGCTCAAAACCCATCAACACTAAGATAAGCAGAACTCTAAGGACTTTTATGTCTGCAGTATTACTATTAGAACATAAAGATGCTGAGATACAGCCATAAGAAACAAACATTGTGTTTCTGCACTTTAAATGGTCTGGGTGAATACTCGAATCTGATTGGTTATTCACACGCACAAAAAGAAGTTCCGGTCAGAAAGCCTGTTCTCCATCACTGTGCAGGCTTCTTTAAAAGAACGTATTCTGGACAAAAACAACTGGTAAGAGGTGAACTTTCTTTTGCTGTCATTGAGTGGTGGTGGAGGACCCAAAATGACCAGATTTGTGCGGAAACGTAAAACATTCAATAAATAAACTGAAGCCAACAAAGGAGTGACTAAACAACCAGAGCAGATGAGCTGACAAAGAATATCTGAAACCAGACACTTATACAGGCTGAGGGGAATGAACAAAAATAAAGCCAGCTGTGGATCACGACCTTAAACTGGTGTGACTGCTGGACAATTCAAAACAGAACATGACCATAACCCAAGCACATTCGCATATATATCGCTTTCCTCTCCCGCTGCAGTCGCGGTCTGCCGGCCCACGCATCCTCATGTTACCGTGACAACGGGCCACACCATGTCTAAAATAGTTCACTTTTTGTAAAAAAAACAATCTAAATCCCAAAAATAACAAGAATAAAGTACTAAAATGTATTAAATGTGTATGTCTTTTGTAAATGACTATGGTATAAGTGAAATAATCCCAGATGCGAAGTGTAATTAATCAGACTCAGGCCCCCTTGTTGCTACATAGTTAGGCAGTAGCATGAAGGGTCTTGCCTGAGGACCCACACTCAGAATATATAGGCTAACCAGCAACCATTCTTAGGACTGTGATGTGCTTGAAAAGGGCTGGAACAACAGCTACATTTCAAGATCTTTTTTTTTTTTAAACTTATAACTAGAGTAAAAAAAACGTCAAGAAGTTCTTTGCTCTCCTCCAAGTGCTGTTTGGTTGACATCATCTTACAGCATCCCTCTCATCTAAGCTGCCGTTCCTCAAGTTAAAGGAAGTTTGAAAACCACAGCTGGAGGAAGCCAGATCTGATGAGAACGCCCTTGACTTCTCCTGCAGAAAGGAGCTTAATGCTAATCTCCTCTCCTGCAGATGGCGACCAGCGCTTAAATTTCCAAAGCTTTTCACTTCTAATTTCTCCGATTGCAGTTTCTAGTTTTCTGCTTTCTCACCAAAGTAAAAAAGTAAAAAACATCACAAACAAATAAAGCAGAATTGGTTTGCTTTTCTGTCCTTCTGCCATTGAAAAGATCATTGTTTTTTATTTTCTTGAAATGAAACTTCTGACACACATCATGTAACCATGCAGTAGTTTGTCATCATCATCATTACCCAGTGAAACCGCTAAGCTACTGCTGACACTGAGGTGGACTGCAAAGCAATGAAGCTTAAGGCTCAGATTAACTGCAATTTGTTAAACAAACAGTTTTTCTTTTTTATAGATCACCATTGGTTTCTGCTTTCACTTTAAGTATTTCTTACTTTTGTAAAATGACTGCTGACTGATGCAGCTGTTGCCTAACAACTGAGGATAGGGGTGCTGACCTCAGCAGCAGAGATCGCAGCAACGATCATGCTAATAGCAGATGAAAAAGGGGAAAAGCTTCAGCTGCTGCTGGCTAAATCCAGTCTGAGTACAGTAACAGAAGTCACCCTAACGAATGCTTGAGGTTGTCACATTGGCAGTACAGTGACAGCGTCAACGGGAAGCCAGGAATCAACCCCCTGCTGGAAAAAATGTCAGCCACTTTAAATTTTCAAAAGGATCGTGGGAGGTGAGGGCGTGCCTGTGGAGATGGGATCTCACTGAGGAAATCACATTCTTCTTCCTCTCGCTTTGCTGCTGATAGGTTTGTGATATTACACTGATCTGCTGGCCGAGCCTTTACATGTTTTTTCCTTGGTTGTGCGTTGAAATCTTTTCCTGACCTGAAATTCAGTCTTTGGAGTTAGAAATGTTTGGTGCTGAATGGTTCAGGTTCAGGAAACCGCCACTAACAAGCACGTGGGTGAGCCTAGTCATGGCCCTGCCGTTTCCCCCTCATTTACTGCAGGAGATTTTTC
Organism: Oryzias celebensis; assembly: GCA_014656515.1. Lineage (NCBI taxonomy): Eukaryota > Metazoa > Chordata > Actinopteri > Beloniformes > Adrianichthyidae > Oryzias > Oryzias celebensis. Next base: position 26,735,616 of record BNCR01000001.1, on the reverse strand, counting down.
ACTGGCACACAAACAGGAGGGAGAGGAGCTTTGTTGTGGAGGAATATATCGGCGTGAATCCATGGCATTTACATTCAGGTCTTAGCGATGGGCAGAGAGAGGGATGTTTTTGGCTTCAGTCCACGACTGGCTAACATGATGATCAAAGCGGTACGGCATGACCGAACAGCTTCCTATGTGCTGAATGGAAATAAGTATATTCGGATTCAAGGGATCCCTGTGTAAACCCAAGTGACTCGAATGACAGCAACGGTTTGGGGATCATTTGCCTTTCCGCCCCTCTAAAAGTTTAAATAAAACACAAAAGCTGCTTAAAACAGAGTCCCAAACTGGGAACCCAATAAAACAAGTTCTGATCTATTCCAGAAATATCCAGACCGTGAGGCTGACATGGAATTAGACAAGCTCAGACTGAGAAAAATAAATCAGATTTTTTGCAAACATGAAACATACTGTGCACACAAACATCCAGTTTGTTCCAAGTGTTTTCTGCAAACTATTTCAAGCATTTGGCAGCCTATTAGTGCATTCAGCATTAAAAATGATCGGATCAAAATGGTGTTTCCAACATATTCTTGTGACATTTTTCTGATGATAGAGGATATATATAAAAACAATTCAGCCTAAAATGGGCTTTTCTGAGTATTTGTTTGATTCCAACTGTTGTGAATCAGGAGAAGAAAGAATTCCGTTTTAACTTGCATAAAAATAGATCCTTGTACGTCTTTGTTCTCCTTGTCCTGAGCTGGCATCTGGCTCAAAACTGCTCCGAAATTGCTCGCAATTTTTTTTGCCCCACCCATGTTAGGTTGGGGTTTTGAGGAGCTGTAAGCTAGCTGGTGAGTGTGTAAACACAGAGCTCTCAGTTATGGGTGATGGTAAGGGGGGGTGGGGTTGCTTTACGCCAACAGTTCTGCCCACAACTCAGAGGCGAAATTCTAATGAACTCCTGCCGCTCTGCAGAAGCTATGTCCTAAAGACAGGTTTGGATTTTTTTTTGTTTGTTTGTTTATTTTGGCTAAAAGTAGCATGATCATGATTAAACGACCACTAGGAACAACTTTAAAATAGATGAAAAGATGACTGGAGTGGGCCTTTGAGCTGGATGCAGATTTTCTTAAACATCCTGTTGTTATAAGCTGTTTGCCATTTACTGTAAGAATGAACAACACAGCCCTGTCAGTCAGGCTGAACTTTCAAAATACTTTCTGTAGGAAGAGTCTGATGTCTGTGGAAAAGCAATGGTGCAGTTTTGGGCTAATTATCACTAATAATCTCGTTAGTGGTTAACATCATGATTAATAAATGTTTATTACCAACTCAGAGTAGTACATTTAGAACACAAATATAACTTATAATCCTTTTTGTAAAGGTTTGCTGCATTTCATTTAGTTTGTCACAAAGCCCAGAAGTGCATCAATTCACCAGCAGCCTTTTCATATTACAAGGTCTCCCTTTGTGTGAAAATAGGTTAGATAACTGTGTGTGCTTTTCTTTTCATTTTGTCTAAAATGCAGACAGGAAAACTGAGCTTTGTTTCCTGTAGACCTCAGAATCATTCTCAGGTTTTAAAAGTGCGTGCACTTCTTTTTTATTTTAAATCTGGTTTCAGGTTTCAAGATACCTAACTTAAATTAAAGTGTTCAAAGACAGCTAAACTGTCCTGCAGAAACACAACCAAGACTTCCCTTAAGTTAGTGGCTCATTTTTTTTAGTGTTATGGGAAACGCAGACGTCATACTGAACTCATTCAGTAGATATGAAACAGTATCTTATTGTTGGGGATTACACTTTAAATTAAGAAATCAACCACACACCACTGTTGTGTTTAACACTAAGTGCAAGTAAGGTGAGCTATTTTTTAATTAACATTCAATGAATGTTAATTAAAGCGTCCGGGAAACCAAAGTCTTTGGGTTTCAGGGGGAGTATGGTAGCAAAGCTGAAGCTTAAAGGAATTGAGGGAAGGGCACCACCAGGACTGGAGCTTGTGGCTTAATTTGACTCAACACAGGTAACCTCACCGACCCGGACACCCTCTTTAGCTCTACACCCTAAAGAGGGTGTAGAGCTGGTCCTCAGTCCCATGATCAGGACGGAAACCGCACCTATTTCGAAGTCATATCGTGTAAATACTGGGCCAACAGGAAATAACATAGAAAATGAATATGGGCCATTCTGGACCCATGTTAGAGGGGTACTGATACAAAAACTTTTTTATTTAAAAAGTAAGAAATGGAAAAATAAAATAATCACACGTGATGGTCTGAAACAAGCTAATTGAGGAATAGCTTGACTACTGAATGATAATATTTATTTATTGCAAAGACATCAAAAATAAAAACTCAGCTGGGTCACCTTTGACCCATGTTGTGCATCAAAGGGTTAGAGATGTGGATTGGGATACCTTAAGGATCAGACCGAAGTGTATGGGGTAAAAGGTCAGAGATGTATGATGGGGTTTGACCACGCAAGGCTCTAAAAACGAAAATTCGAAACTTGATAGATAGAAAACCAATGAAAAGCAAAGCTGTCTCAGTGTACCCATTCATTTGAAAGTCAGACGGAAAATAATCTGAAATTTTGGGTCCCTTCTGGTACGAATTTAGTTGGACAACGACCACTTTCTCCAAGATTTTAGACATAAAAAGAAGCTTTTTGATTGGCCAGATGGTTTTTTGGATTTGAGAGGTCTAAATTGGGCTTTTTGAACAATGAACTCATTTTGCTGGGCTATTGCTCTTTAAATAGCACTTTGTTCCGACTGTGGTTGTGTCATTCAAATAAAGTAAACTGAATTTTATAAATATAATTGCAGGCCATTGACATTTTACAAATCACTTATTCTGTTGATTAAAAAAGAACACTGAAATGTAGAATTTCATTCAGAAAAAAAACCTGAAAAGTGTTTTTAACAGAACTATTCACTCATTCACTAAAGTAAAGTTAAAACTGTCAATAACCAGCATTCAATAATTCCAGAAATTCATCCTGACACAAAATTTTTTATTGAGAATTTGTTAATTGCTTAAAAATTATTTAAAGCTTCCTACAATTCTTGATGCTAAAAAGCAATAAGACAGAAAAGCTGTAAACATGAATCCATCTGGGTTTCTTTTTTGAAGCAGCAGATTCTGGACCAGAGCGAATGATCTGAACACAAAGGCAGTGAGTGCAGAAAGTCTGGGACTGAGCTGCACTGATCACAAACACTGAGAGCGCGACCTGTTTTTACACTTGTCAGCTCTAACAGTTCATCCGGAACTGATCTGTTCCGTTCATCCTCCCGGAGCGAATGGGGAACAAACTGCAAGGACCGTCTCTGCAGTGCTCACATTGACACCAAACACTAAGAAGTCTACAAGCGTCCACAGTGTGGTTGATCCTTGATATGGCTATATTTCAGACACATAACAGTTATCACATCAGTCAAGCACAATTCAAACAAGCTTTTATGATGTACTAGAAATCTTTCCATTGGATTTAACAGGGCTGAGGACCATCAGGAGTGTACAGAAGAAGGAAGCACCATTAATGTTAAAGTTACAAACAAATACAGCACAACAAGGTATTTAAGACAAACCATCACAAAACACTTTGTTTTAGTATACCTGGAAACAAGCATCAGAATTCATTTCTGAAACACCACGTCACGACAAATAACACGATATCCAAAGATTTCTGTTGGTTCTGTGAATGTCTGTGAAGCCCACAGAAGTTTCTGCTGGAAGCAGCAACATCAAAGAACTGCTGCCAAGCAACACGCACAAGCTCAGATTTCATGTGGCTTTCTGCAGCAGCAAACCCCCTTTTCAAATTCTCTGCTTCAAACTCCAGCTTCAAACATTGCTACATGTACTGTACCTGCAGATAATAATTCTTGACAGAAAAAGCTCATTTAATATCTGCTTTTATCTGAACTTAAAACAAGGAGAATTCTGTCAGGAAAAGAGGCGGGAGGAGCAAATCTGAGCTCTGACATTTCAAAAGCAATGAAACTCCCTTATCAGCCACTATAAAAAAAAAAAATCTGTATGCGCTCCATCGAGCTGTTAGTTAGAACTGCCGTACTCTACCAGACTCAAACCGGCGTGGTCCTTCGATTGGCTCCATCTTTCATGTCCTTCTGGAAGCAGTTGTGGACTTGTAAAAAACCGGAGTCTCTCTCTGGGCTGTAAGGCCCACTTCCACACTTCAGAGGGTCTCTGTTTAGGGTGTACAGGGATATGTCTCCCATTGGTAGACCCATCCCCAATCCCCCCACACCAGATCCTCCACTGATCTTCATTCCCATTGGGGAGGGCTCGCGGGATGGGTTGGTTGATCTGGAGCTGGAGCGGGAACGCCTCCGTCGGTAGCGGAAGCTCGGTATGCGAGAGTATGGAGAGGATGAGGAAGTGCCTTTGATGAAGTCATGGTTGGCTCGAAAGTGCACCTCTTTGTTTTTCTCAATGTATATGTTGACTGCAAGAACACCAACGGATTCAGCCACAATGAAAGACAGAGCCCCAAAGTAGAAGGACCAGCCGTAGTTGTACTGGTTCTTCTTGTCCTCGTCTTTCTTGTCACTGGGATCTCCAGCATTACTGGAGATGTAAACAATGATACCGATGATGTTGCTCAGGCCTACGGAGAGAAAAATGAGAACTGGAGTGAGAGGTGGTTGTCGGTAAGGCTGGGCGATGTTGAATTTTATTATATCACGATATAAATCACATAACTTTATTTATTTAATTTGAAAGCTCTGTGGCTCATTAGAGAAATGTGTGATCATTAGCAGGTTGGTTAGATTTCAATATTTATTTCCTATCAAACTTTCAACATAACAGATGAACTGAAGGAACATGATGCAGCAGTTTTTTCAGTTAGCAAAGAAAAGGCATAAATATTACAAACTAAACTGAAAATGAAAGCTTTCAAAAGAGAACAAACATAAAACAGAACACTGACTGGACTGCTTGATCAGTTCCATTTAAAAACAAAGCATTCATTCTACAAATAAATTCTAATGTTTTCAAGTTTCAAAATTGACAAACATTTTTTCAACATCCTGTGAATAAGCTAGAAACTAAAATCAAATTCTCAGAATTTCTGCTTGCAGTTTAGACTGTTGCTGCTGTGAAGGTCTTGACTTTGTTGTTTCTGCTGGAGAATTAGCGTTTATTTCAGTCTGAGATTGAGCGTGCTTGGTGGTGCAACATGCCTTTTGAACAATTTCTGTTTTTTGTTGGATTTTAAATAACTGAAATACCTCCACACAGGGGCCGAAAATTAATTTGGAGTCACCAGTCAAGTAAAAGAAATCTACCGGGCAAACACATATTTTACTGGCCAAATTATAACACTCTTTTACACAGAAATAGCTATGGTGTTTTAGTTTTCTCTGTTTTTTAAATTAATTTATCAATGGCATGAACGCCATTGTCATCTAAATGTAAACTCAAATTCAAACATGTTAAGAAAACAAGGAGAGATTTATTAGAGATTTCCTAATTCTGCCTCCAGCTGATCACATTTTACTACAAATCATAACAAAAAACGCCTGAAAACAGAGTATTGTGTTTATTGTCTTTATATATCATTGACATTAAAGCTGCAGCTCTCTCAGCAGGAAAGCAACATCTGACTGGTCAGTTTTTGGTGTAACACCAACTCTGTTACGTTACAAAGACGCAGTGGATTCAGTTCTGCTATTTTTTAGAAAATATTGTTTTTATGAATGTCCTATGAATTCCTCGCCACATATTCCACTGTTTCATCAGCCAAATTAAACGCTGCAGGGGTGGAGGTGTCTCATGTGTGTTAGTTTACCTCGCGTGCAGACGGTAGAGGAGGAGAAGACAAAAGAAATTCATCAAGAGCTAATAAACAGGACTACATTTATGCGAACATTTACTCGCCATGTGGCGACTAACTCTCGAACTTTTACTCACTAATGTCGAGAAAATGCTCAAAACTGACGAGTGTTAATTTCGAACCCTTCAAAATAAAAGTCCATCCCGACAGACTCATTTTTATATCAAAAAAAAGTTCCATCATGATAGTGATGGCTATCGTTTTATCGCCCAGTCCTAGTTGTAAGTCAAAACAACAACTAAAAAACATTTTTTAGGATATTACTGCAGAACAGCCACAGTAGCATGCCAAGAAGAGAAGGATTCTGCTGTAGGAGGGGAACTTAAAATATCCACGTGGAAGATAATTGATGTCACTTCAGCTCATGTTTCTATTCGTCACAGAATGTATGTCTTGCTGTACCTGCAGCCACAAACAATATTCCTGCGCTGAGCAGGATGTTGTTCCTTCTGCTGTAGATGCGTCCAACTCCAACACACAGGCCGCCCAGCATCAGAAGAACATTGCTGAGAATTGGGAATAGACTAGAGGCACGGACTATACCTGTTCAGATAAAAACAGAGGCAATAAATGTAAATGTCAGATGTTATCATCATAGCTTGAGTCTGGAGAAAGAATGCAATTAGATTTGTTTATACTTTCAGTTTGAAAAGATCCCACAGGAGCTCTGTGAACGATGTGATGTGTTCCAGGAAGGAGAGAAAGCACTGGAGGAATTCTGATTTGGGACGTGAACTTGAGTTGCTCGTAGGTTTGCACCCAGGACTTAAGACTTGAACTTTGCTTCAGCAACATCTTTTTATATTTTTCAAATTTTGGTGCCATTGTTTGACATTGATCGGGACACAGAAACCCATTATTGAGTCCCTCTGGGTGTTTGAAAGTATAATGTGACAGCTTACAAAAATGTTTTTAACAAAAGCTTGGACTTGCAAACAAAAGTGACTTGGGAGCATCCTTAAAATCTGAAGCCGGTACTGGTCCATAGGACTGTTGTCCGCAGAACAAAAAAAAACACAACCTACAGGTTTTCTTTTCATTTAAAAATGTAAGAAAAAACAAAAGGATAACGTAGAAAATCCAGCAATCCATCCGTTACTTTCTTAAAGCAGCTGCACCGATGGTTGAAATTAAAACCCCCAAGCGAGCAAAGTTGACAAAATACTTCAAACATACTTAGAAAGTTTATTTTTATGCAGAAAAAAACAGGGGGGAAACACAAGAAGAGCCTTCAACGTCAAAGAAAAAAGAAAGCTCCATTTATCAGACACAAACCAGGAGTCTATACTCCAAATCTGGACAGTTGTTCCCAAACAATCAAGCTCAAACGGTGGATGCACGTTTATGAAAATACCAGCTTTAAATACCAGTTTCAATTACTTTTTTTCTATTTATCTGAAAAATTAGGAGGCTGAAGTTGGAGTCCATTTTTTTACCTTCCACTTTGACCCACTCCAATGGAAATCGTGTTTTTGGTGTTTTTAACACGTTCTTGTGTGTCAAGATGGATGACATTCAGTATATAAAGGAAATTCAGCTTAAAACTGTAAAATATTTTACAAAAAGGATTTCATGATTCAAATCTTTGTAAATCAGGAACAGACAAAATAATACAGTTTGAAAAACCTTGTTTTGTACAAACTGTAATCACAAGCTCCCTGCTCTGCTCCATTCCAATGGATCCACTTCTAGACAAACCCATTAATTCGTAAGCTAGCTGGAGAGCCGTAAACAAAGGGATGATGGGAAGAGAAGGCAGGCAACAACTTAGAGGCAATTTTTTATTAACTCCCCCCGCTCTGCAGAAACTATGTCCTAGAAAAAGATGATAGGATTGGGAAATCCATATCACGAATCTATATCATTCCTACACAAAACCTAGTGTAGAAATAAAGGGCAATCTGCTGCAGATATGTTTCAGAGGACGAAGATAAACTTTACCCTCAAAGGTTAAGAGAAACTGAAAGTTTGATAAATAAATATTTTCTGACATTTCAACGATCTGCTTTTGGTTCTTCTTTCAGTTTCCTTGTGTGCCACACTGCCACATTCGAAAAAAATAAAATAAAGTTTGATTTTTAAACACAGCAAACAAATGAAAAGAATATATTTTAGTGGCCACATGTGAATTTCAATAGAAGAGAAGTTAAACCGGAAGAAAACCAAGTCTTAGTTTTTCTTCTTTTTAACCAAATATGGTGACATTTGAATCTATTTGCTTCTTGACTGGTATTTACTTGGCAGACAACAAATCAAAAAACAAACAAACAAAGGGGTACGACTTCCAGTACCATCCCATTGTTCATTTAGATCAGAATTTGTAACCGCTTTCCTTCTTTGAATTGCAATGGTCCATCAATTCGCTGCAAATATCTGGCACAGACTTGTTCTCCGGTAAAGAGCTGGAGGTTTTGAAGTTACTTTGAGCTCACTGTGGTCTGTTTGGAGGATCAGCCATCATTTTTAGTCAGTCTAATGATGAGAGTGCCGACTTCAGCTTCCTGAAATACATCCATTACAGAATAACTAGAACTGATGTCTCCAGGAATCTGCATTCATTTGTAAATAGTCTAACACAATCTAACACCTTCATGATATTATGTGGAACGTTTTAAAAGAGCACTTTTATTCCTTTGCAATATTCTAGTAAAGGTCCTATTATTAAACACAACACTTCAATATGAACTTATCTGCAGTGACTGTCATGACATCATCCTTTTAAAGGGAGCGGATGGAGATGTCATGATACATTAAGAGTCGTTGTGATAACTCCATCATCACCGAGGAATAGAAGAGACTTTTACGGCTGGAAGTGTTTGAAGAGAGTGAGGTTGTTGCACTGACTTACGTAAGATGTACTCCGAGCTGTCTGTATCATAGTCGTTATCTTCAGGAAAATGATTGATCCGGAAACAGCTTCCTTTGTTGATGCCTGTGGAAAAGCGAAAGGCTCAGTGTGTGCGATCGGGACTCGTGCCGGAAGCAATCACTTCATGCCAGTTAAATGAAAACAGTGTGTCTTTATAACAAGGCTGGAATCGACTCCTTCCAGAATTGAGCCATTAACCAAGTCCTGCACCGGCAACTTGAATGACGTGTAAAATTGTAGAAAATATCTGTTATTTTTAAGTTAAAAAAATACAAAACTCTGCATGAAATGTTCTGTTTTTTTTTTGGTTTGTATCTTTGACAGAGTCAAAAACCCTTTTCAGGATGGGCTAGTGTAGATCCAAAGTTCTGAGGCTCTCGGGCCCTCAGGCACTTTGTGTTCAAAGACCGAATCTCTTCACTCAGAAAATCTTCCCTCAACTTTTAAAAGAATAAAACATTGCAGAATTATGAATATTGAAAGGTCAGAATTTGAATCAAAAGTCTGGATCCTGATAAAGTCCTCCCTTCTACCTCTTTCTTTGTCCCTTTAAAAAGGATATCAACACCAACAAAATATATTCAAAGTCAGTGATATTTTTGTATGATAATTCCATAAAAACAAACCAAAACAAGATAGAGCCATTGATTACAATCTATTCAATGAGAGCTGCTTTCTAGCAGCATATTCATGTCCTGCAGCAGTCCTGGACTGCAAAGACCATACTGTTTCCGCAACTCTTCTTTCGTATTACACGTTTGAGCAAAAATGTTGCTCCCGCCACCAAATTCACCAAAATGTTCACACCCCTAGCACCCAGTGAAAATGAATTTTGGGCAAAGTGAAGGACCCCTCCCTCACCATCACCACCACCGTGAAAAAGGGTGACATAACAGAAGCGGAAATCATCCAAAAAATTAATATCTTTTATGGGGCTAAAAAATCCACAAACGAGACCAAAACCCGTGTCAGCGTCCAGAGAAAAACCAAATACATTTTAAAAGGATCATGGGACGGCCACAGGACCTACAGGTTGACAAATGGGTTTGTGGCAACGTGTGAAATTTGGCAACTTTAACATTTTATCACAACAATAAAATTTTTATTCGAGTAGATCTTCAAAAATTTCACACACATACGCCACTGAGTTAAATCAACAACCACAACCAAAGCTTTTTGACCTTTGACCCCGGGAGTAGGGCTTTGTTTCTTTTTTTACTTTTGTACTGCTCCTTTTGGGGGCCACCACATTAAATCATACACCTACACATAATCCTCAAACATGTTCAGATCATCTCAGTCTGATTCTCAGTATTTATCTCTTGAACAGGGATAGGCAGCTCCAGTTCCTTTTCTTTCTTCAGCTTTAAAAGTCTCTGTCTCCGTGGAGATCACTGCCAGTGACGGGTCTAAACAAATTCCAGAGTTTAGAAATTTAATCCTCCAATTATAAAATGACGCAAATCAATATGAAAGAAAAACTGGACAGCTGCACTTGACTTGCCATCTCAAATTCTATTATTTTTTAGCTGATGAGCACATTCACTGGACTCACCAGCGCCCTCTGCCTTTACGGACACGTACTGCAGGCCCCACCACACTGTACTTCTATAGTGCATTTTTAGCAGATAAAAAAGACTAAATGAGTCACAAAGTGGCACCAATATAATCAGACTGTTGGTGAGAAATAGAAAAATGAAATAATTCAAGATAGAGGGTCTTTAATGATAACAGAAAGAAAGAAACATGAAAACAAAGCGCAAGCATCAACTGCAGCTCCAGTCAGTGTGTGCAGCACAGTCAGTTGCAGGGGAGGCACGAGTGGCTGGTGCCTCACTTGCTGCTTTTTGGAGTATTTGAACAGTAAATTCATAAATTTGATACTTTTTGGGTTTTGTACACCTGAAAAACAGTTAAGTGGTGTAGTGTGTTGTAGCAGATCCTTCATAATCCATTATCATCCATCCTTCTGATGCTTTTTTTAAAATACGAAATGACAGGTTATTTTTAGTAAGAAAAAAATACTAGAAAAAAAATACTAGAAAATATGTTTTTGTGAAAGTTCTGGAAATAGGGCTGCTGTAAACTGGAAGACTTTCATTCAATCTTCTGATTGTATACAAAAGATAATTAAATGGACATATGACACTGATTTTAGCCCTAAAAACGGGATATTTTCAAGCTTATTGTGTAGATCTTTTAATTATCAGTGCGCAACACAGAGATCAGCTGAAGTCTCAAAAGACGACACCCTTTGCCATTCCAGGGGCTCAGACGTCAGTTCAGCGAGGCTTATCACAATCAGACAGCAGTGAATGTAAAGACTCTAGAATCTTCTTCAACGATGTTTTTTTGAACAATAGAAATTGGTTTCTGTTCCAAGATCGGATTTGAATTCATAGGGAAAAGGTGAACTCCTCCAATAATGAGATTTTGTATTAACACAAGAGGATTTCTCCTCAAAAAGTTAATACTTCCTGCCGTGTATCAACTTTTATTCAAAAAGGTCTGTAGGCTTACATCTCCGCACGTGTGAAACAAAACCATGCAAGAAGAAGTCAATAATGTTAACCGCGGGATACCGCTGTGTATCCAAGGTAACTGCCGTTTCCGTTTTGTTAATGGACAACAGCAGAAGCGGATTGCGTTTGGTGCAGACATACCAGTTCCTGCGTTAGAAACAACCATCAGTGTTTGGATCTAAGTCAAGAACAATTTGAAACATAAGAGGAAGTTTGGACCTTACATCATTATTTATAGTTCGAACACTGAGCAAAAATATATTCACAACACTTTTGTTCTTGCTCTCAATTGTCACATAATAAAGAAACATTTTCTACAAACAAATAAAATAATAATTTCTCTCAAATATTGTTCATAAATCTGTCTAAATCTGTGATGGTGAGCACTTCTTTGCTGCGATAATCCATCCTGAAGCCACTGAAAGGTCACTCTGAATGTGCTGTCACACAGGTCAGGCTTCTGCGTTGCCCAACAATTTCTAAAAACAAACATCTCGTCGAGGATTATCCCTTACACCGTAGATTATAGTTGTGGCCCGTGGCATTGTTGTGGATAAATTCTGTTAATAATTCATATTTGAGAACAGAACAATAGTTATCGATGAAAAACAAAACTAATGTGTGTTTTAAAAAAATAACGCACTAATTTGTCTGTAATTAAGTAATCACAATGAACTCCATTATTTGGCACAGCTATTGAAGTACTTTAAATATTGAAGTATCAATCGGGTGCTTCAGTGTAATCACTGTGGACTGCACACAATCCAGAAAGGAAAAAAAAAGAACACTAGAGTTTAAAGATGACATGAAAAAATAAATATATGCACCAAAGGTTAGTCCACAAATAATAGGAGGGGGCCGCAGCATAATGAGAGTGCAGAAAGAGAGTGAGCTCACCAGAGGAGGTATGTCCCCAGAGCCCATCTGTCAGAGTTACCGAAGCCGATCTTTTATTACTCAGCATAGCTTCACCATAGCAACCTCCCTCTAGCAACCCAGAATCCCATCTCCAGCCCCACTTCTCAGAGGACGCCTTTGACATCTTACTAATGTATTCACCGCTCTACACACATGTACACACACCACAAAAAAACAGAATGAAGCTTTTAGGATTCATAGAAGCTGCAGAATCACTGACAGAAAAACAAATCAGCAAAATTTAAACCGTCTGAAGTCAGAATTGTTTCCAGCATATTAAGAAAAAACTGGCATGTCTACTATTGCTGAGATATCTTTATTACTTCTACAAAAGCTTTTCTGAACGTTCTTTTTTTCTTTAGTTTCTTTAAAACTTTGCTAAATCTTCAGCGAACCATCACTTTGTCAAACAAATGTGTTTGGGAGGTAATGGATTACAAAGAAACAAATGACTGAAATTTAATTACTTTTACCAGTTATGGAGTAATGTAATGAACTACAGTTCAAATTTCAATAATTAAATTACAATAACTAGAATGCAGAAACCCTCATTCCTTCATTACCCACATTTTGGAGCAGTGATACCATTGGTGACTAATAAATCTGACATTGTCTCCTGATTAAATGAAACAAAACAGATAGTTATAATTACAAAAGAGTACAGTAATGCAGTGTTAGAGATTGGCCACTCTTTAAAAGCAACACTGGATGTGACACAGGTAAGATCGCCGTTTGGATAATCCTCCTCAGCAGGATTATTCAGCCCCTGCAAACGGCTTCCCAGTTATTTTAAACAGCTTAATTTACCTTTAACAATGACCTGCCGGCAGGGAAATTAACCACAAAGACCGGATGTCTTGGCAGAATGTGAAAGACGAACTGGATCTAAAAAGGTATTAAAAGTCATAAGATGTTTAGGGATTGTTGAACATTTATAAGCTCATCATCACGTGAATGAAAGAATATTCATCCAGCACTCTGTTATCAATAGAGAAATGTAAGTGATTCTTAAGGATACTCAACAAACCGATTGGACTCAAGCACTTGAAGAAAATCCAAGAAGAGAGATATTTTACCCTTTGATGAATCTATTTTCCATTTGAAATTCCAGGTCAATTAGCAGGCTTAAAGCTGGGGGTGATTTCTTGAATCTGACTCTATTCATGTGCATGAGTAAGAGATGCCTCTTTGCATCCAATCTCAAAAGCCTCTCCATGTCTGAAGACGCCACTTCCATGACTTCCAGACTAAGAAGTGGCTTCTGCATTCTCAACCACAAAGATCTAATATCTGCTGAGTAAAAGCCCAGGTTTCTAACTGAACTAAAAGATGAGTTGCTGTAAGAAAACTCAGGAAAGTGTCTGCAGCTGCGCGCAGACATCGCGATCAGGCAACTCATCTGCTTTGAGGAGGCGACGTTTTCCTCCTTTTTTCCCCACCAGAAAAAGAAAGCGATTCTAGAAGAGACTTCACCACTAAAGACAAAGGGGACAAACTGGAGACGCGGTTGGTTTGTTTACTGCGCGCGGTGTCTGCGCAGACGCGTCCATCCACATATCGACCTGTTCGAACGCCAGACGCCCAAACCCCCACATGCTGTCAGAAACCTGCTTGTATCTCCATCACCTTTACTGCTGAATCAGATGGGTTTATGCAAAAGTAAAGAAGACTGCTCTCCTGGCGCTTTGATGGGAGCTTTCTCATCTTTTTACACACCAGGAAGAGCTGGTCCTCACGCCGCCTGTGCGCAACAGGCTTTTGAAAATTCCAAATAGATTTGAAGAAAATCCGATCTTTTCATTACAATTCTCTTTAAAAAAAAAGGTGTGGCTGGTTTCAGTGCGTCATTCACCGTTTTCTTTCAGCACAAACAGCCTAACTTCCCAGGTGTGACTTTAAACAGGAAAGCAAAGTTTCCCTTTTTCTACATGTTCACAGGTGAGGCTTTAACAATCTGGGAGCTTTTCTTTTTACCTTCAATACAACAAATCCTCCACAGTCCGGAGTGAGTCAGGTCCCCTTTGACTTTCTTGGTCTGCATCTGGCTCTCGTCGGCGGTCACATTGGTGGCGTTACAGATGTACGCCCGGGAATAAAGCCAGTAGTCGGTGCCGATGGCGACGGTCATGAGGCTGAAGGCGGTGAAGGCTCCCGCGACAGCCAGCACCGTCTGAACCCCGCGGTCACACCACGCCATGGCGGTTCATAACGTGAGACCCGACTCAGCGCGCGGCCACAAGCGCGTGCTGGTCCGCTCTGCCTTTATTCTAGCTGCGCCGATCCGGGAATAAACTTTAGTCCGAGCTTGGCTCCACGTTCTTTGTGTTCTACAGGTGGAAGCAGGAAAAAACAAGCCCAAACTGCAGACGATCCTTCAGTAGAAAGTGGGGGAAAAAACTGAAACGGTGTTGAAAATATGTTTAAGGGTCACGCGCACCCGTGATTTTTGCCAGATGTTTGACTCTAAACAGAACAATAGATGAAGCATCCAAGCCACGCCCCCCCCCGCTGCGGCAAGAACCAATCAGACTTAAGGAAGAGAGCCGCGGTAGGAACAAAAGAAAAAATATGAGCCTGCATGGTGGTGGTAGTGTCCTGATGTGGGGCTGCATGAGTGCTGCTGGTGTTGGGGAGCTGCGTTGAACTGATGGTATCATGAACTCAGCAATGCACTGCTCCATAGTGAAGGAGAAGATGCTGCCATCAGTCCGTGCATGTGGTCGTCGTGCACTTTTCGAACACAACACTGATCCAAAACACATCTGGAAAGCTACTGTCTGAAGAAGAACAGGGTGAAGGGTTTGGGGTAAGGAAACTGTCAATAAGAAACGTATTCATAAAGAAAAAGTTGCGCACAACTGTGCAGAAAAAATATGAATACAACCTTTAGTTTTATGTTTCACATGTCTGTGTTGAAAACGAATTATTCCTGTTAAAGCACCGTCAAAAATACATCACCGGGTCACAGGCATAAACATCCAGTGTCGATTAAACTAAATGAGCATGATAGAATTAAACTTTTCAGAACATTATTGATCCCCTGGCTGGAAATTATGTCAAACATAAAACTAAAGGTTGTTTTTATATTTTTTCTGCAAAGCTGTGCACAAAATATAAACTTTTTCTTTATGAATATGTTTCTTTTTGACAGCCATCTTATGTCTTCTGAGCTGAATCCAATCAAGCACCTGTGAGGAATTCTGAAGCAACAAGTTGAACATTAAGGTGTATTCACTCCCATTGCTATTCATGTGGGGCGCCACTTTCGTTCCATACCGCAAATTCGCTGCTCACTGCGTGGCCAAAAATGTGTTCTCTAAGCTCGCCACCTCGTTCACGTGTGGGAGGAGCTACCAGATATAAAAATAAAAATAAATTAACGAATATATGAGCCTTCTAAAAAAAAGTAAAAGTCAGGCATCAAATAGCAAACACTCCTCAACAGGAGCCTGTGTTTGTGGCGACAATGGTTTGTTGTGCGCTTTTACACCACTATCATTCTAGATCTAATCAGGTTTAAATCTAATTAATGTTGTGTTTTACTTTTTAAAGACATAGTTGAATTTTTTTAAGCATAAAGAATACATGTTTTTTTAAAATAAACTTCTTTGAACATCTTTTTAAAACCAACAAGAAGTTAAGAAATGTTAAACTAAAGGTTTCCTAGACTACATTTATTTGTGTTAACTATGTTTTACTAAAAAAAAAACTCATGGCTGTAAAAAATTCATTCCAATGACTCAAATCCAAAGAATTATCCTGAAGTTTTTAATTAATATTTATAGTAACGTGTGTGGGGAAAAAAAAGAAAATAGATTCAACAAATTCAACAAAAAATGATTTTTTCAAAATAAAAAAAATAGAACACATTGCCACTTGATTTGCTGATCCATAGAAGAGTTTATCACTTTATAAAGACAGCCACCCACAAAATGCTGAGTGAAGGGTTCACTCGGGTTGTCACCAAAAGATTTCTTCATCCATGGATTTTTCATCATTTTTAAACAGGAATCCTGTGTTTCTGTTGTAACAGCATGTTGGTTGTATGTTTGAGCACTTAAAATGAAAACTTCACATTATTTTATGAGTTTTAAGTAGCTCACATGCCCAAAAAGTGCAAGCACCCCTGATAGAGGTTTAGTGGGTTTAGTGATTTTCAGTCCCGATGGGTCTGGATGACAGTCGCATCCGAGATGTTTCCATCTCTCTCTGACTGTGTTTGAAGCAGACTGTCGCCCAACAGTAGCGGGAAGGGTTCAGGAAACCCCGCTGTCCCGAAAAGGATACATCAGGTTAAGAAAATGAATGGAAGTTCAGGAGATCCGATCAACCATATTGGATGTGTATTCTACCCGCTGTCACTGAACCCGTCACATGCCCAAAGTTGAGACCCTGATTGGTAGACACAGACGTAGAGACCTCCCCAAAGTTTAGATTTTTTTTATTCTGGATTTTGCTCTGCGCCAGCCGCTCATTTCGTGCAGCAGAACCTCAATTCGCGTCGAAACCATTGACTTTACATTGAAACTGTCTGCCTCCTCCATTTGGTGTGTAAATCAAATCAGAGCTAATTAAGAGACCCTTGCAATATTTTTGGGACCATAAGGTGCACCTAAAATAAGTTAATTTGTTCAAAAATTGAAAATATACCTTGCAATCTGGCGTGCCTAAATTTTGGTTGTGCTTACTGACCCCCAATTGATTTTCTGCGGTTCACAACACCCAGAAATGATGTTGTTATGGTTGTGTTTTAGTTCCAAGTGTGAGATGTACTCTGCTTCAACTGTCTGTGAATGGGTTGAATAAAGTAAGAGTCAGTTTACTTTACTATTTTTTTTACTTCAGATTTACTTTTGAAAATTAAAAGTTTTCTTTTTCTGAAAGCAGAGAGCCACGATGAAGGCGTAAAAGAGGCACATGTGGCTCTGGAGCCACCAGTTGCAGACCCCTGGCTTAAGGGCTTTTTCCAAGTCAGAAACAAGAAAGACAACAAATACTCAGGGATGAAATCGCCTAGTGTAGCTCAAAATAGTCACTGAATTTTAAGCTCTTAATCTAGTTAGAGAAAACTATATCTATAAATATGATCATATATTACATTCCTCACCATAATGTCATTTAAAATGAAAGTGTTTTTGCAGAACACCGCTAGCTTTGTGGAGAAACTGTGTGTGTTAGCCTGGGGGCGGTGCTGGCAGTGCAGACTCTTCTGGAAGTGGTTGTTCTTACTTGTCTATGTCAGCTTGTGAGCTCGTTTTTGTGGGTTGGGAGGGGCTGGTGCTCGGAGTGCAAGTTTTTAGAGGGATTCTCAGACATGATCAAAATACCACTTTGGGGGTTTTTATAGTGCGGAATGAACATTATAATACCCTTAAAAGCTAAAAAAATTAATTTTGCATGGTACAGGCCCTTTGATTGTCTTTATATACATCCTCCATCATCAGAAAAATGCTACAGGAGCATGTTATGTTTATGATAGGTTTCATTAAATGTGTCAGGAAGCAAAAGCTGATGACAATAAAATATTTAATTTTGTCTTATCTCTGGAGCAGTACCTCGTTCTGGCCTAATGACTCACTGCATCGCCGCTCTTTTGTTTTGGGCTGTTTATGGACTTGAAACTTCTGAATAAAGTTAAAGTCCCATCAGTTGTTACACATTTGGGAGTGTGATATTTGCTCACTACACTTGATGCATCCCTGTAATCTTTGTAATCATCCTGACTGCACTCAAACTGAATTTGTTTGTATTTGACAGAAAGCGTCAATGAAGTAGGACATTCATGGGACACAGAGGTCACTTTGCTCAGTCTTCTTTTATGTAGCAAATAGAAGGAAGCTCTCCTTAGACATTCAATTCAGAACACTTGTGCTCAAAGTAGTTACTACAATGAAAGGATGATACACAGATAAAAACGAACCCATCTAGCTCCACTCCCGCCTGTCTGCTTGAGAGTCCTGATGCTGCTTTTTCTGATTTTTCTGAAATCTATCCATCTTTTACCTTTTTTGTTGCTTTCAGCTGCATTTTAGAAATGTGTTAAGTGCAGCTTTTCTCTGTCACATCATACTTTCTTTACAGAACGCCACTTAAAATCTTAATAGAGTAAGGGCCATTCCAGAATTAGAGAAGATCCCACCCATCATAATTCCAATAATCCAAATATAAAATGCACTTTTTGACTAAATTTACTTGTCTTGAGACCAACCTACATAAACTAAATTTAAAAAAATGTTTAAATGTTAAAAATAGGCTTGTAATACCCCCTAAAACCCAATTTTCCCTTGTTCCACCCTTCTAATGTCCAATTTTAATCTTAAATAATAACTATTAAAATGTAATTTCAAATTCTTTGTTTTTAATTGTTCTTTCCTCTTCCTTGTGGGGACATTTGTTTTAAGTAACTGAACTTCTGTCTGTGAATTAGCCATCAATTGTGTCTGTAAATTGTGCCCAATTAGCATAACCTTTTGAGCATGGTAGAAGAAGAATATAACAGAGAATCGGATGATATGCTGGCGTTGACATCATCAAACCTTTTCCAAAAGAAATCGCAGAGCCAAGGGATCTCTTCTCCCCTATTTTTCATATTTTTGAAACAGTTATCCTAATTAATGTCTCACTCTACCCTTTGCAACCCTGTTACCCATATAATCAGAATAAGACAATTCCTTAGTTTTATCTTCTTCACTTATTCACATGGGTACGTTTGTCCTCTTGGTCAGCAGTAACAGTCTCTCTTGAGAGAAAGCTACAGATCTGCATCCTGATACCTGCAAAAATGAGTAAAAAGAAAGTTTTGTAATCATCATGTTTATATTGTAATGAAAATAACAAAATTAATCTGTAACCTGAGCTAATCAAACCTTTGATAGTTTATTACCTACTTTGAATGAATATGTAGCAGAAAACGATAAAAGTGAAGGTTTTTGTTTTCATGAACTCTAAATCCAAAATGTCCTTCAATTCCAGAATGACCTGTAACTTCATCAGAGCTTCTTTCTATTTATTGAGACAGTTCAATTGTTTGTTAAGTCAGCAGAAGTCAACTCAGTTATGATAAGGTTTTCAGCAGTTATCCAAGTCCATCTCATTTAACTGATGGGACGTTCAGTTTAGTTCTGTCATAACAACAACATACAATCCTACAGTCTTGCATTTACTTTTCGGCGCTGTAATTCAGTCAGGAGAAGCTTTCCGTTGCTGATGAAAGCATACATTTGTGTGCTTAGCAAGTTATCCGCTGTTTAAAAGGCTCGGACAGTCGTAATATAAAATATTAAAATATTTTTGATTTAATTTTTTTACAAGTAATTAGAAGGTTTTACACTTTTGGAACTAGCTGACCTTTACAATATTTAATCAGGAAATTCAGAAGTGTCATGACTGGCTCAAATAAAGGTCATGACAAACAAGAGGGAGACTGGGTAAGACAAAACTTTCTGTTGAAGGAAGGGTGAAGGATTGATAGATGGTTGATAGATGGTCATTTTGCCAGCTGAGCGAGAGAGAGCGACATCAGTATTCACAGCAGCTTTTATGCCCTCTGTGGGACTGGTAGGTCTGCCCAGATGGTGGAGACCCCAGCTCAAGAAGGACCTGCAAACACGGAAAGGGAAACCATACACAAAGGCACACAGACTTGGAGGGGAGGAATCTCAATTACGATTACTGGCTGGTAGCATTAACATCCCTGGTCATGAAGAGCTTGGGGAAAATGTTCCAGCCAAGCTAGAACTTCACTTGGCGTACCGGCAGCAGACGGGGGTGGACGACAAGGTGATTACCCTGTTGCATAGAGTCTTTACGCACCTGGAAAAGCCCAAGTTTGATGTGAGACTGGTTTTTGTGGACTTCTCAGTGCCTTTAACACTCTGCAACCCCACCTCACGGGACGTAAACTGATCCTCTGGGTTCTGTCCTCCTGACAGTGACTCAGTGGGTCAGAGTCAATAGCTCCATCAATGCAGTCTCCACAGGTGGTTCACAAGGCTCTGTGGTTTGTCCACTTCCTTTCCCTCTTTTCACAAATGACTGTACATATATAAAATACCTGGACGATACCATCATCATGGACACCACAATCACAGCTATGTTGCACATGAACTGGAAACTTTCTTTTCTTGGTGTAAAGAAAACTGTTTGGACTTAAATGTCTCAAAAACCCAAGAATTGATCCTGTGTTTCCATCACACACACACACACACACACACACACACTCCGTTAATTAAAGAAAAGATTGAATACGTCCACTCATGTAAATATCATGGTTCCTTAACAAGCTCTCATTTCAGCTTAGCAGAGAATATCTCTTCCATCTTCTATCTCTTCCTCTTCTCTTCTAATCAATCAATCCATCCTAGTAGTTTTAAAAAAAAAAGCTCAATCAAATCCAGCCTTTTATTCAATATTGTGACTTAGTTTGGTTTACTGGGTCTCAGTCAGAATCATTTAAATCAGCAGTGAAATTGTGGTCTAAGAACAGGAGTTACTCGTGAAAATTTCCAATGAAAGAGTCAAAGCAAAGGTTTACTGATCGCCACACACAAAACACACAATCTGCACAGCCGCTACAGTTTGCTGCCTTCAGGATGTAGATTCAAATCGTTACCATTCAGAACAAAGAGAGCTACATCCAGTTTTGTCCCAACCGCAGTTCAGCTGTTAAAAAGCTTCGTTAGTAACTTTTAACTTGGTCGTTTCAGCAGGTCTGAGTTTATTCTGTCTGTATTTTACTGAATGTATGTGTGCTGTAATGATGTCACTGATGATTGTTTGTCTTTGCTCTGCGCTCCACTGGCAAAGGAAGTTCTTCCTAGATAAATAAAGCAAGTAATTCAAACATTGTTAATTTTGATTTTCCATCACACTATGTCATTCAAAAGCTTAAAAATCATTTGTAAATCATAATAAAGTACTTTACTCATATTTTGCAGCAAACATTCATGCCTTTCATTGCTGTAGCTATCAATCACTTAGATGTTTAAAACAATCAGTACATTTCTTCCCTTTGTTCATTTTGCCGTAAATAAAATGGAATTGAATTAAATATGAGTCCACTTCTGTAGGTTGTGTAGATAATGTCCGTTCTTCTCTGTCGTGGGGTGAACAAAAAGAAACTTGAAGACATCAGAATGTGGATTACTGGGAGGCCATCAATGGTAAAATTCCTGACAACGTCTGTTCACTGAGGCCTGGAAAAGTCGGGGCTGAGTTGTTCTCACTAGAAACAGCTGGTTCTCTCACATGCACTCAGTGAAACTCCTGTTTTTCTGCTTCCCTCAGTATTATTCTAGCAGCAAAAGGGCATTTTAGTTCTTCGATTCAGATTTTTGTATCTTAGAGACTTTAGTTATTAAAACTTTTAATATCCTAAAGGAGTTAGAACTAGGCTAATTGGGGAGTGAAGTTTTCTTACTCTTGAGTCTACTCCCTCCTGACATCTGTAGCACGATTTGTCATTATTGTCTGCAAATCAAAACTCAAAACGTGACCATTAAAAATAGCTGATACCTAGTTGGTTGTGTTGTTTTTGTATTGCAACTTTTAAAATGTGTTTTTGTTCTTATGTAACCTTTTAAATGATTGACTTCGTAAACAGTGATCTACGGTGTTTGAAAAGCACGTCAAATGAAATATGATGTTTGCATTTTCATGAGAAATAATAATAATGCAATAACAATATAGGAACTATCTCATAATAATATAAAATATTAGCAGTAAGTGCTTCATAAAATCTTCTTAGTGAAGATCGTTTTCATCTGGAAATAATGACCAGACTGATCAAGTCTGATCTTTTCAGCAAATCTCAATGTATTGACTATCAAAAAGTTCAGTGTATTGTTTTGTTTCAATGGTTATCTGTAAGACATTAATCTAAAAAAGTAAAACACAGAACGACCACTTCATTTTCAATTGATTGGAAATAATCCAACAATGTCCTGAGACAGGTTGGCGACCTGTCAAGGGTGTACCCCGCCTTCGCCCAACAGTAGCCAAGTTAGGCTCCGGCAACCCAGTGACCCCAAAAGGAACAAAGCCAGTTGAGAAAATGAATGGATCCAGTCAAATGATTGTCTTGTGCAGTCACTGACGTGACACCAGGCGGTGCTGTTGTCAAACTGAAGATCTCCTCTGCATGAGCTCACCACAGCAAAGGAAGGAAAATCATTTCAGTTTATGAAAAAGTTGAGGTTTTTTTCATGCTTAAAGTACAGATGGAGTATTTTCATCGTGGAAATATTCAAAAAGAGTTATTTTACTGAAAAATTAACAAAAACATACATTTGTACGTCAAAGTAGCGGTAATTGTAATCATCTATACAGTAGCTTCTGATTAATTTGACCAAAATGTTAGTCCTGCATGAGGTCATATTTATTTCTCAAGTTTGATTTTTTTTCTTGAGATTCTTATTTTAAACAACTTTTTAAAGTAACAATCAATATTATTGATTGTACAATCAATCAACAATTTAATATTTTGAGGTCAGCAGTTCATGTTTTTGTTGCAGAACATAATGATGTAAGAATACTTTACAAGTCTGTTTTAACGTTACACTAAACTGTACATCCACCTCAACAGCTTTGTTAATGAAAGATCCTCTCAGGGGAACCCGTTTAAAGACCAGAGTGGACTGAGAGACCCCAGCCCCTCCCTGCTCATTTTGCACTTTCTATTTAATGTAATTAAAAAAAAAGATATAACTTAAAAACTATTTTTGATGCATGCAGTGCTGCCCAAAACAAACAAAATGATTAGTTTAGCAAGTATTTCTCATTTAAAGTCAATATTCTAATTTTGGGATAGATCATGGCTGCATGGTGGCGCAGTTGTTAGCGCTTTTCACCTCGCAACAAGAAGGTCCCAGCTCAAATCCCAGCTGGTACCTTTCTGTGTAGAGCTTACATGTTCTCGCCATGCATGCATGAGTTTTCTGCAGACTTTCTGGCTTCCTCTCACACTCCAAAAACATGGTCCGTCGGTTAACTAGTTACTGTAAAGCAGAAGTGTCAGAATCCAGGCCCTTTTGGTCCGGCCTCCTGCTGGTTTTCCAGAAATCCTGCCTTACTTGCTATTGACCACAGGATCAGGTGTGTTTAGCCAATAAGCAGCTTCAATGGCAAATTGATTGAAAAAAATGTGGAACACCAGCTCTCGAGGACCTTGAAGACATGCTTCATAGTTTGATTGACCTAGATTGTCTCTAGGTGTGACTGGGTGTGTGATTGTGTGGTCCTGTGACAGACTAGTGACCTTTCCAGGGTGTACCCCGCCTTTACCCAACAGTCGCTGGGACAGGCTCTGACAGTCTGACAGGGTGAGGAAATGGATGAATGGATGTGATCAATTATATTTTGTCCAAAATCAACTGCTCAGTATCATACTAGGTGTCAGAACATGAGAATATCAATTATAAACATTTCTTAATGAGGTATTAATGGTCAAGTCTGAACCTGAAACCAGATTTTATTTTAAAGGAGAGTCACTTGTTCAAGAAACAATCTCATACAAAATCAGCTTTACAGGAATCTTTAGAATAATCTTTATTCATCCATTTCTCTGATCCGTGTACAATATGACAAGTCCTCTTTACAACAGACTTTTAAAGACACAATTAGATAAAGAACACATCATTTACAACAGGTTATAAATCCTATGTGTCATATTTAATCGAGTATAGAATAAATGCTGCAGACACTAACATAATAAATAGGACTGATTGTAAAAGTATACATACAGATTACTGATGCCTCATGTCTGACCAAGACACCATGTACTTCACACACATATTTAAATAAGCATGAGATAATCCCAAAACTAGATGCAGAATACAACAAAACAAGTCTAGCTTTCAGTGGTATTTATACAAAGTGTTTCCTCTGCATCACAGATTTTATATTTACACTTGTTCATGGTAAAATATCATCAACTTAAAGCATGATCAACAGGCTCAAACTGTGACTCAGAGTGAAAGTTACCCTTCTAATTCAGTCTGTGCTGAATCGCTTTGCTTTGCTGAGCAGGTGCTCTTGCTCATGCAAAGTTAAATGCCAGGAATATCCCACTGGGCATGGACACATCTATTAGATATTTAAATCATTGTTTTTTTTTAATGAATGACGCTATAGATATGCATCGGACAGACATTGATTCATAGAGGTCTATTGCACATTTAGCCAGTTAGATCTCTGGCAGATGACTTTCCCACAGCTAATCACATTAGAGTTCCAGCATCTACGCCGTAGAGGAGTCGCCGTTTTTCTCGAGAAGAATACGGGGTTAATTAAATAGGGTACAATAAATAACATAAAAAATCATTTAGAAGGTGAATTAATGGTCACTTAGTGTACTTTAGAGGCCATCTTTCAAACTTTTGATAATGCAACTGTGGGCAGATTTTTGGACCTTGAAGACATGCTTCATAAAGACCCACACAACGAGATCCACAGGACAATCTGACGGAATCTAAAATTCTGATCACTACAGTGAAACTGGTTGTTCATAATATACCTGTTCAAGTATATGTTTAGCAGATATGTATGTACTTGGGTGCAGTAGTGGTTGCTGCACCATGTTATAGTTGCTATCTGCACTGTTACTATAGGGCAGGGGTCTGCAACCTTTCACAATAAAAGAGCTGTTTGGGTTAGTTTTTTACTGACTAAAACCAAGGAAGAAGAAAAACACATTGTCAAATATTTACAATTACTGAAGTAAACATTTTTAAAATGTTTTCTTTCATTATTTGTTCTTTTCAGTTCAAATGTACAGTGCATACAATCTACATTAAGAACAGGAGTAGGGAGAATTTTTTTATAACTGAACAACATAAACTTTGTTTTGCTTAAACTGAGAGAAAGTTTGTTTGTGTTAATCCACCCTCTAACAATAACAATTTTAATTATTTTACTTTAACAACAGCACATTCAAGTTCTTTTCAAAATAAAATATATCCAAAGAAGTGTGTCAAACATCCTTCTGTTGCAGCAGATTTACTTAAAATACTAATGAAAGTAACTTGCATCAATCATGGCAATTTCTATCATTGTGAATTTGGTGTCTTCCTTTTTTCCCTTTTACTATTGAATTTAAACATGACAACATTGGTGTAGAATTGTTTTATTTAATCTATACATGTAAATGCTTTTAGAACTTTGCCTCTGAACAGCAACTAGACTCTGTTGTGCAGCAGAAGATCAGAAAATGTGTAAATCAGTTATTTGACAAGTAAAAATCTAAACTTGTGTCATGGTTCGGATGAATACTCAAATCTAATTTGCTGCAGGGTGAGGATTAAAAGTGATAATGCACAGTGATAACGGACAGTTAAAAGAAAAATGCAGGTCACATAGCCCAAATGTTCTGTATTATTGACCTGGCCTAAACACCAGTTGGTAACAGAAACTCAGGAGAAAGGATGACATACCTTATTCTACAGTTTATCACCGCAGCAAGACAGTAGAAAAGACATTAGTGATTTATAGTTTCCTTTAATCTGTTTGGTGATTTGAGCATTTTTTGGGAGGCAGCAAAAGAGAAAGAAAGAAAGACGAGATTATAAGAAGGAGGAGATGAGATACGAGGAGGTGACACTGGAGGAATTGAACTATTAAGATTTTGAAATTTGTTTCTTTGAAACAAACTTTTGCTTCATCGTGGTCAACAAAGCAGTAAGAGGTGACCTTTACCCCCTGAACTGATGCTCTGTTTATCTTCTCATGATGTTTGGAATATGCACCACTTTCATCCACTGCTGCAGAGCAAGGTCGGTGCAGGCTCTGTAGCCGTTACCATGACAACACATCATATCAAATAATTTGAAATAATTCTCTTCCTGTGAAAAACAATATAATAAAAAAAGCAATATTAAAGTTCTAATAACAGATTTAATATTTATTTATTGCACGAGTAACCATGGTATACGCAGTACTTCGCTGAGGCAACAGTTCAGCCCTCTCCATTCTCTATTAATTTCTGCTAATGCATATTTTATCGAGCATTATCCCCTACATAAAGGAAAAAACTTAATTCACTTAGGAAAATAAACCAAAACTACAAACCCATTATTTAGTGAAACAGTTATCTGTTTCTCAGCCAATGGAGGGTTTAAAAGAGACACGTGTGGCTCTGAAGCCTCAGGTTTTACAGGATATTTGTGTTTAAAATGTCTCAAGTTGGGTTTTGATTTGTAAGAAGTGTTGTTCTTGATAATACCATCAACACATGAGGTTGCATATATAAATATGCAGGATAGTTGTTTTGATGCAATTTTCTGAGAGCTTTTAACCCCAGGAAGATTTTAGAAATGTTTGCTGCTTCTTGGAATGTAGAATTTGTTGATTAGTAGTCGGTGAGCAAAAAGGCGGAACAGTGGCATAGTGGTTGGTGCTCTTGCTTTATATTAAGTATTAAGTATGGAGAGAAAATGGTTTTACAACATCTGTGTGTACAAATTGATTTGTAACTTAGACAATAGCGTTTTTAAAAAACTGTGTATTTGTAACTATGTATTTACATGTGCACTTGAATGTCTCAAGGTTAGATGGCTACAAGTGGATTTGTATGAGACCTCTACATGCTGATAGCTTTCAGAACACCATTAGTAGAGCTCTAATGCTGCTTTCACGCTGGGCTTGGAAAAGTGTGTTCGAGTGACCGTTTCCAATAAAAAGTCTGTTTAAACAGGTGCTTATGCGCATTTCGGACTCCGCGTCAAATACTCTAATTTTCACAAGTTCTTACGGAAGTTTTTAAGTCGGTCTTTGAGCGCTGAGTACAAACGCACAGCTGCTGAAAGTGCATTCAAAATTAAACCAGCTTTTCCAACTGTGAGCACATGCGCTGGAATCCGGTAGTGACAGACCCGTGTGAACACCATGTTCTAAATGCGAGGTTCAAGAATGGCCATTTAACACGTTCTTGAACGCCCCACACACACCCAGTGTGTTCGTAGCATAAAAGAGTAACAAAACAGAGTTGTTTGAGGTGTCAAATAGACATCTACAAAAATAGACATCTACAATACATGTACTTGCATATCAGTTATCTAATAGACATCTTGTGCCCGGTGGGATAATGTGGATCAAACAGCATGCGACATTACAAAGAAATAATATTTTCTTAAGAAAAAAAACAGCCTATTATAAGGAATATTCCACGAGACACATGTAATGCTTTCACAGACTAAAAGCATGAAATGTGAATAAGTGGTACTTGGCAGTTTGGTACAATGTCTTCCTTCTCTGGAATGCCAACGGGTCATAGATACATGTGGTTGTGACACTCCTACATTTGTTTTAGCATCAAGACAAAGGAAGAAAATAGAAAAATATGCATCTTTAGTTTGGGTTAATACTGCAATTCTTTGTGGCAGAGGTTTTTTTAAGCAGAAAAATCTCATTAAGCAGCGTTTCTGTCAGCTTATCTTACATTCAAAAAGGCTCCATGTGAAATAACGGACCGACTCATCCACATTCCACATTAAATATGAGCGCCAGAACCTCCTCTTATCCCCTTCAACTATCTTCTGTCTGACTGGCAAACAAAGAAAAGTCTGTTAAGCAAGATCTGTCTTTGCATATGCTGCGTGTATGAACCTGTTGACATTGTTTTGTGTGTTGTTTTGTTGTGTCTTGTGTTGCTCATGAAGAATCATTAAGAGCAAATGACTCTTTTTTTGTTCTATTTTGTGACAAAGCAAACTAAACCGAATTGTAGGGATTTATAAATGAAAAACTCGTCCCTTTGGAAGAAGATGAATGATGTTAATGTTCCTTAATCTAATTGAAGATAAAAAGAACAAAAGGTCAAGATTCAAACAGCGAAATCAGAAAGTGTAAAAATATAAAAACACCTGATCTCAGCACTTTTGGACCCTCATGACTCTGGTCAATTGATTTGCATATGAAGTTCTTTTCTAAACAGTTTTGTTCTGAATACTGTGAAAAGTAGGTGTTTTTATATTTGTGCACTGAAACAAATAGCACATGGCAACACCTGCAGCACAAACTGCTGCTCTCACAATAAGTCCTACTTTGAGTTTTCTTTTCTCTCCAACTACAGCACAATCCTCCTGAATAAATAATTGTGAGAATGTTTCCTAAGACCCACAGATACAGAATAATTGTATTCTTGAGCTAAAAATGTTTATTCTTCAGCCTCTGTGATCGCTTCCTCTGATATCTACAGATAACTACTCAGTGAACGCAAATGAAACTGCCCGCTGGTTAAAATGTCTCCTTTCTCGTGCTGGAACAGCGCCACCTGAAAGAAGACTGGTGGAAAAAAACAAGATACTAATCTTTAGCGTGTTTTTTTTTCCTCCCTACACAACCAAAAGCTGTTAATCAAAACTGGCAGCTGAGAAGGAAAAGCAACTCAGGTCATTTTGAGAACACTTGAAGGGATAACTTCAAGCTGAATGATATTTAGTCAACGGCCAAAACCTGGGCAGATCAAGACGACACTAGCAATGCCTCAGCAGGGTGAGGAGGACATGTGTTCATACTCTGGACACTTGAGGAGGGCAGGGTAGTTGGAGGAGTTCATCTGGAGGGAGGCCTCGGAGGAGATGGAGGAAGGACTGCGGCCACGTCCGGCCCAGGCGTCCGGGTGCAGGAACTGACCGGAGTAATCTGAGCAGTTGCTCAGGCGAGGTCGGTAGAAGCCCTGATGAGGCCTGTACATTTCCTCCGCTGTGTAGCGCTTCATGAACAGGTACACAGACATGACGCCTGCTGTCTGGAAGGAATGAAAACAAAGAAATTATCAAAATAAAAGGTCGGGTCAAATTGATTTTAATAATTAATTCTTTTCTGCATTACATTGGTAGCTTTCACTGTGGTGCCAAGTTTGAATGAGCAGAAACAACCGGAAAACGGCCACACAGATTTTATTCAGATTTGACTAAGATTATTTTTGATTTTATTTTGATTTTTACTTTCCTAAAGATTCTCTTAGAATCTCCTAAGAACTTCCCTCCTAGATTTTTCTTTAGAAGTCTCTTGCGTCAAAAAACGCTTGAGCAGAAACCAAATTCTTCCTCTTCATTTCATTCAAGTCTTAAAATTAAGCCAACGTTTTTGCGCATTTTTTTTTTTTGTGTTCTAATCGAATTCTTTCTTCTTTTTCCACAATTTAGTCTCCAGCTGATTTCACAGACGACTCCAACAATTTTTACATTTTTTTATGCTTTTGAAACAGATTGATGAGTTTCTTTGCTCGGCCAGCTTTGCAAACTTATTAGTTTTGGTCACAATCCAGAAAAAGGAAATGACTCCATCACCCCAGAAGCCTGTTGACTGAACTGAGCAAAAACCAGCGGGCTCCCTTTGAGTAGGAGCCTCCATCTCTCCTACATCTGGCTGAAAATCTCGGAGCAAAGCCCTTCCTGAAGAATCCTGCTGGTAACAAGACGGATCGAGCGGAACCAGATCTCCAGACCGCTCGGTGAGGAGTACAACTTCACTCATTCAGTCACTGCTGGAGGTCAGAGTGAAGATTTGGGCAAATGTAACATCTTGGCCCCAAGTTTATTCCCCTTTTGAGGATTCCTCCTCAAAGCATCTAAACACCTTGTCATTCACACCACACACTTATCAACTTCACACGCACACTTAGCATCCCTCACATCAATATTTAATGTAATTTTATTTTGCTTTTCTTTCATGTATCTATTTCTAGTTGCTAGTTGAAAGCTCGTGTTTATAATTTGCATATGATTGCTGTTCAATCATCTGTTTTACATCCAGTTTTTCATGCGTTGATGTTTAACGTCATTTTAATCAATAAACATTCAAAGGACGTCATTGTTCAGAAATCATTATTTCTTGTTCGTGGTAAAGTCCCTTCATAGGGTACAAACGGCCTAAGGTTGAGAGACTGATACATTTTTGATTACTTTATTGATTAGAGGTAACAGCTGATAATTAATGAGGAATATTTTTCCTTCTTTACAAAGGTGGTTTCCCGAGGATAATATTATCACATTTCCAGTTTAATAAAATTAATAATTTCCAACTGACTTTGGGGTAGCTTGTTTCATATTCATCCCTTTCACGCTACAGCTAACAACGTTTCAGTTAAAAAAGGACAGTTCAGATGCAGGGGATTGTTGATTAAAAAGAAGCTTAGTTACCTCAGTGAGCAGGAAGGAGATGGCAGCAAAGGCAAAAGACCAGCCGTACTTGTAGCTGAAGTAAGCTTCATTAG
Organism: Oryzias celebensis; assembly: GCA_014656515.1. Classification (NCBI taxonomy): domain Eukaryota; kingdom Metazoa; phylum Chordata; class Actinopteri; order Beloniformes; family Adrianichthyidae; genus Oryzias; species Oryzias celebensis. Next base: position 26,705,240 of record BNCR01000001.1, on the reverse strand, counting down.
TTTTGGTCCTGTTCAGCATTTCATCGTTGATGTTAGAGATGTACAAAACCAGCCCAACAACCAGAGACAGACCTGTAGAAGCCCAGAGATGACAGGCATTTGACTGGAACACAAGTCTCTTTTATGATCAAAATACATGTAAACAAACGGCCTGACAACAAAGCGTGTACCTGACAGGATGAAGAAGATTCCAGAAACAAAGGCCAGGATGGTGTGATGCGGTCGAATGTGGCCGATGTTGCTGAGCACAAAGCCGATGAACATGAAAAAGAGGCTGACCAGAGGGAAGGGTGTGGCCGAACGGATCATCTCTGAAATGACAGCAAACACTTTTGGAGAACTCAGAGAAAGTTTTCATTTGTCTCTTTTAGTGCACAGCGTGAGCTACTCAGCTTTGCTGTCTCATTTTTTTTATCAGCATGAAGCCTGCGGTTTATAGGTTTACATTATGACTCTTCATTCAAGAACTGCAGGAGCTCATCAGCTCCTGTTGAGAGCAAATGCTACAGCGCGTCCCAGAGGCACCCCCCCACACCCACACACAGCCAGTCTATCTCAAACACAGAGCTAAGTGGACTGCATGTCTGGGGTTGTAACCTTTAGGGACTGCTTTCCTATGTAGTTTCCTGAATGTGACTGAAATCTTGCCTGTTTAGAGTTTCAGAATATCAGACATTTTTAGACTTGTTTTCCTTTCAGTGTGTAACACTAGAAAAGGTTAAGAACACGCAGAGGTGAAGGAAGAAGTTCAACTCCTAGTAAGAAAACATTTACTAAAGGGTAAAACTACTAAGTGAGGACAATTGTTATTTTCATATTTATGTGTTTTTCCTGTTTGGACTGAATTATATTGACATGCATAAATGCTGCCTTTAAAATTTCCAAAATAAATGAGAAGAAACACAATTTTCACTACTTTGATTTTTATTATTACCCAAAAAATTGTGTTAATGTGTCCATGGCTGTTTGAAAGATTAATTTGGAACGACATACTAGTAAAATCATCTTTTTATACCCGCAGAATGTTGAATTTGAAGCTTTCTCTTTTAGATTTTTTTTGTTTTGGACCCAAAAGGTAAGGTACACTGTACACAGTGGAGCACACATAAAATAGCCTGAACACATTTTTGCTACATGCAAGGAGCAGTGGCTGAAAATGCACAGTATTCATCTCACTGTCTGCTAATCAAGCCACCGTGACAAAGCTGAACCTCCAAACCCCCAGAACAAACCAGCCCCTACATCTGGCGTTTCCTCCTCTGCCATATGCCAGTTTAAGGAAAGCTTCGGTTATCATGTAATCCATCTAACCAGTTTCACCATCTCTGTTTAAGTGTAGCTTTCACACAGTCAAGCAGAAATTAAATCCCATTTGATGACAGAAAGAGCACAATTAAAAAAAACAATTTTAACTGACTCCTTATCAGTGGAAAAGATCAATTACAGATAATAATACATGTTTGCTATTTTAGTTTTTGTTTTGTTCCAAAGTGCAAACTTAAATTACACTTTAGAGACAGAGGTGCAGCATCCACATCTCCATACTTGCATGCTTTCATTAGCCCTAAAGCAACTGATCTTAACATCAATGTTTTAGGATAGACAGCAGTTTAATGATGTTAAAGCTGACAAGATCTCCCAAAATCAGCCACTGCTTGTTTGTACATTCTTACAGGGTCACTGTGTTTAAGAATACTTTCTGTTAAGACATGTATTCTACTAGAAGAACCTCTTTAAATATTAGCACTCAAGTTAGATCTGCTATCACCTAAGACTTAACAAATCAAAGGAGAATTAGCAATTGTTTACAGCCTTTGTCAACACCTTAAGGTGGTGACAAACAACTGCTGCATCAACGTCATTCTTTCTGCAGTGTCTAAAATGAGGATGAATCACAGATGAAATATTACCACGCCAGAGCTCTGCTCATCTTCAAATTATTGCTTATTGGGTTTATCACAGCAACAATGTGATTCCATATCATTTTAGAAGTGACAACATGCCTGATGTTTAGTTGTTTATTTGGAAAAATTTAACCAGGTAGTTAAAATTGAAAACTTTTTTTATGTGTGTGTGTGCGATAGGTTGTACAGGCCGACAGAAGTTAAAAGCTGTCCTCTTGAATATCAAAGACCAAGTCAGAAACCCAGACATGGAAACAGACACATTTAAGGTTGAAACCACTATGCTAACATAAAAAAACAAAACAAAACGGTTCCAGCAGCTACTTACTGAGCACACTGACAGTAGAGTCAGAGGTCATTTGCACAGTGGTCGGCAACACATACTCAATGGTGAAGCATCTTCCTTTCTCTTCTCCTAAATAAAGAACACATATAAATGATTTTAGACAATTTGAGGGAAACTGTTCATCGCTCACACCTGTTTTTTGATCAGTTTCAGCAGCAGAGAGAAAGCAAAGCCCTGCAGCCAACAGTGTAACATTTAAACACACAGGAAAAAAACCTTAAAAAGAACATTTTACTATCCTGAAATTGTCATCCTCAAGATAAAGTCTAAACAAAAGCTCCAGATTATTTTCATGCTGCTGACTAAACAAAGTCTCGGATTTGCAGCTCATTTGCACAACATTCATATTTTGAAGTCAGTGTTTAAGGAACACCCAGAATTAGATTTTAGCACATGTTTTTGACACAAACACAGCCGGCTCACACCAGCTCATGTGTTCCACAGAACCCAAGGTGTTATGCACAGAAAATGCACCTTATACTAGGATTTACAGTAATTACTGAAAGCCTGACTAAGTAGGCTATACATGTTTCTGGTCACCCTTTTGCTTTTAAAACGTTTTAAAAACAATGGTTTTCCATTTTGGCTGAATTATTTAAAATTACTGGTTTGGATTTGTTCAAAATAACTTCTTTGCTATTCATGTCCTGTGTTTTATGACCAAATGAACCTCAGCAGGTTTAGTTTGGCTTTATTTCAGTAAGGAGGAAGGCTGTCTGTGGAGTCATGGTTTCATCAATTATTATCCTCTCTTCTCAACCAGCAGTCTTCACTCTTGTGTGTCTCAGAATGTGCCTCACACAGACTTCACCCAAGTCCAAACTTCTCACCAAACTACATGGCCACTGCTTTGTGGTCCTCTTATCTCATCTGCAGTGGAGATGGACATGTGTCCCTCTGTTTCCTGAGTCTGATCACAAAAGGCTTTTTTTATAGTGAAACGTGATTTCAGATAATCAACATTCCTGATTATCCTTCAGAAGCCTCTTCTGGGTTGACGTTCCAAAAGACAAAAAACGAGTGAGACAAACATTATCAAACCTCAAGTCTGCTTAAACTAGAGAAGTTTTGACCTCAATTCTAGAGAGATCTCACGATAGCCTAAAGAGTTTCCCAAGCATTTCTGCGTGACGTGGTGGATGTGCACTTGTCTAAAATCAGCTTAATTCCTGCTGTTGAGAGTGAATTTTATCTATAGTGTTAGCTGTTTCACAGTGTCATTAATAAGCATTTTCTGATCGAAAGGTTTAGAAAAAAAGGTCATCATGGCCATGAATCTGATTATTTCAAAGAACAGTTCAGCAAATCTGATCCCAAAGACTTTGGAAAACAATGCAAGAACCATTGACTGTTTAAGAGAACTGGACTGAGTGAGTGTGACATCACCCATAGAAAATGCCTTACTACCGGCTCCAGCGAAATGAAATCAATTCAGTCACTATTTTTCTGCAATACAGACACTGCTGTGTGGAGCCAGCAAGCAGTGACTGGTCCAAGTCAAAGCTTCGATGGCAGGGGTGTCAAACTCCACACCTCAAGGGCCAGTGTCCCACACATTTTCCAACCAACCTGCAGTTGAAGCTCCTTATTGACTAAGCACTCCTGATCCAGGTAAACAGCGACCCTTGAGGACTCCTTGAGGAGTTTGACACCCCTGTTTTTATGGCAACTACTGTCTCCAATCGGGAGTAAGCTTGCAGGTAATCCACACTCCTTCCACTGAAAGCGGCTCGAGAATCAAATGTTTTGAACGTTCAAGGTGGGGCTAACATACACCACATGTTTTTTTTAGGCATCTGATTGGCCAGTTGATGACTAGAATAAGAATAAGAAAAAATATCATGAAACAAAATTAAGATTATCAAGTACATGATATCCAAGCTAGAATAGTTATTCTGACAAATAGAATGACTGACTAGATTGGAAGCGGTCTCTTTATTTTTGAGCCCGGAGTGACCGCAGCATTTAAGTTTTAAAAAGGGCATCACCTCTGCCTAAAGTTTGCTGCAATTTTTAATGACCTAGCAAACAGCTTTTGACTCTGTTGATCAGTCCTGTCTGAGAATGGTCAGAAAAAGAGAAAGTATCCAGTGAGCAGCGGTTCTGTGGGTGGAAATGTCTTGTTGATGCCAGAGGTCAGAGGAGAATGGTCAGACTGGTTCCAGCTGATAGAAAGACAACAGCAACTCTAATAACCACTGGTTACAACCAAGGTCTGCAGAAGAGCATCTCTGAACACACAACACGTCCAACCATGAGGCAGATGGACTACAGCAGCAGAAGACATTTCACTCCTGTCAGCTAAGAACAGGAAACTGTTCATACAGGATCACCAAAACTGGACAATAGAAAATTGGAAAAATGTGGCTTGGTCAATTTCTTCTTCAGCATTCGGCTGGTAGGGTCAGATTTTGGCGTCAACAACATGAAAGCATAGATCAACAGTTCAGGCTGCTGGTGGTGGTGTAATGATGTTGGGGATATTTTCTTGGCACACTTCATCCCCCAACACCCACTCTACTAGACTGATCTTGTTAACGGTCTCTAAATCCAACTCCTCGTTGGGTTCTCTTGTTCTTTCAGTCTGCTGCAGCCAGAGACTAGAATGATTTACAAAAAAAAAAGAAAAAAAGCTTAAATTGGGCATTTTTATTTCAAATCCAGTTTTTAAAGGTTATTTTAGCAATCATTTTTAACAAATATGTTGCTGTAATACAGTTGATGAGTTTGATCTTTTTCACGACTTTCTCGTGTCGTTTCTGATGTTTTTGTCTGTTTACAGTAAACTATTTTCTTTCTCTTTCTCAAAACGTCTTGTCTTTTGCCAGGTCAAGAATATTGTTCTTAATCTGTGTTGCCTGGATAAATACAGGTTACATTTAAAAAAATCAGTGATGGGAAAATTTATGGTTTTGAGTTACAATGTGAGGAAACTAACATAATAGATAACAGCATTCTCTCAGAAAATCATCTCAATAAAATGGTCTACAATGACTCCTAACTCCCCATCACTGACCAAACTGTGACATTAAGAGCTTCTGGAACTAACACTGTGCTTCACAATATTTAAGTAGGCCATGAGGCCACTCAATTGACACAGAAAGACAAGTGAACCATTGTTAAATGTGTGGCCTGCAGTGAACTGTTGCCCAGTTTAAAACGTCATTTATCCAAACTCAGCTAGACAGGCTTCGTACTTACCAAGATGGAACAACTGAGTCCAAAACAGAACAGAACAACACATGACTGAAGCAATGCAGCACCATGTGGATGAAAACAGATAAATACCATTCAGCTGTGTGAAAAAAAAGACTTCTTTTAAACTTCACACTTTAAAAAAAAATGGTATGAGAAAGTCATTTTGCTGACTTGCAGTGCAAAAACATAACTGAAATGCAGAAATTACATATTTTTTTAATGAGCAGATGAATTTATTACCTGCTGGTGAAAATCAATGTATGTGTTTTTAATCATAAGTCTCTGATGAATTTTTAAACAATGCAAGAAAAAACTAAAACATTTCTGAATGGAACTTCAGCCCTAATTTTAAGTTTATGAGCATCCAGTAAGTCTGATATGTGTGTGTGTGGGCGCACGCATGTGTGTGAACCATAGATATGCGCTAGACCACTAATCTCCAACTTTATCCACAAGATTTGACAAAAATGAAAGGAAAAAAAGCTTGCCCTAAGGGCACAGCCATCTTTAATGGAGTTTACTCCACCCAACTGAACAAATGTTCTGAAAATGGGAAGGGGCAAAAACTGTCATAATTTGGAGGTAATGGACCCAAAAGGCAGGAGACTGGGGTTGCAGAAACTTAAATACTTAATAAACTTAAAGATGGCAAAACCAACAAAGAGTGGCAAAACAAATGACCTGAACATGAAGAACTGAAAACCAGACTTGCAATGAAGCAATGAAGACAGTTGTGGATGGTCAACTTGAACCAGAAGAGACTGACAAGGAAAACAGAACGTCACAAAAATCCAAGTGCAGAATCCCCACAGTGAACTCTACAGAGTAGCGTATTCACCATTTGATTGGCAGCAGTTAAAGTGTGTTGTGTAAAATTTTATTTCAACATTTTTCTTCCATTATCAAACTGTACTAGAGGAAAAAAATCACCAGAATTGTTATTATTGATTTATTTTTACTCCTCAATGAAGTCCGTGTGTCTCTAACCTGTTTTAAATGGTCGCTCCTTCTGAATAAATGCTTTAATAACCTGTTTGTAGAAGTCTTCCTTTTCTTTCTTCAGTTTTCAAAGTCTTTCTGTCTCAGTGGAGATCACTACCAGTGACGTGTCTAAACACATTATTGAGTTTAGAAGTTTAAAAACATATTCCTCATTTAGAAAATGTTGCTAAATAATATGAAAGAGTACCTCGACGTCTGCACTTGACTTGCCACTAATTTTATAATTCTTCAGCTGCAGTAAATAGTAAATGGCGTTTACTTATATAGCGCTTTTCTACCTTCCTTGAAGGTCAAAAGCACTTTACAGTCACAGTCCCATTCACACACTCATTCACACACTGATAGAGGCTCCGCTGCTGAACGTTGGCGACAACCTCCCACCAGAGGCAGCCTGGTGTTCAGTGTCCTAAACTCTCCCCGCCGCGGCTGTCTCGCACATCTGAACAGGAAACTCATAAATTCGCTGAAGAAATGTAGAAAACCCACACAGACAAAGGTAATCATTGAAAGTCATGTCTAAAAAATAATATTTGATTTTTATTTTCAATAAAAAAGTATATTCTTTTTATCTAATATATGCATTTTTAAGCAATAATTTGCTGGTGAGGCACAGCCACACTAATTCTAAGGATTTATTGCTCAACTTATGAGGCAGAAGGACCCGAAGAGGGGCCATGAGGTGTCCATGTGGGAGCCAAAAAGCACATCTACATAGTGTGACACTTCAGAGTCTGGCCATTACTCACGCCAGGTCGATCGCAAATAAAATGGAACACAGCCACAACACAGATCTGGCAGAGCGACTAAATCCCACATGTGTTCAGTAAAGTGAACTGTAACAAAATAAAGTAAAGCAGCTTATGTTCTGCTGGAAAGAAACGCTGTTCAAAAACAATCAAAGTGTAAAAATGGACAGCCATGCATCTTCCTCTGCTCATCCGGGCCACTTCCTCCAGCTCCTCTGGGGGGACCCTGAGGCGTTCCCAGGCCAGCCGAGAGACATGGTCTCTCCAGCGTGTCCTGGGTCTTCCCTGAGGCCTCCACCCAGTGGGACATGCCTGGAACACCTCCCCAGGGAGGCGTCCAGCATGGCACCCAGAGCAGATGCCCGAGCCAAATCAACTGGCTCCTTTCGATGTGGAGGATCAGCGGCTCTACTCCGAGCTCTCCCTGGGTGACCGAGCTTCTCACCGTATCTCTAAGGGTGCGCCCGACCACCCTCCAGTGGACGCTCATTTCAACTGCTTGTATTCGGGACCTCATTCTTTCTGTCATGACCCAGAGCTCATGACCATAGGTGAGTACTGGAACGAAGATCTACCGGTAAACGGAAAGCTTTGCTTTCTGGCTCAGCTCTCTCTGCACCTAAACGGACGGGTACAGCTACTGCATAACGGCGGCATAGACTTTCCCAGGGAGGCTGAGGAGTGTGATTCCCAATGAACACACCCTCCGGTCCCCTTTCTTAAAAAAGAGAAAGATATAAGTTCTTAAAGTCCCTTTATGAAACATTTATGAAAGAAATAAAAGCTTTTTGTGATTTGTGTACAGGTTTTGCGAAGGCTATAGTTAAAAAAATGTGTATACTTTTTTCAGAGATAATTGTAAATCCAGAGCTGTGTCACTAGCAGAAAACTTTTGCAGTTTCTTTATGAGCCTCTGCTCTTCAGCATTAAAGAGAAAATCATAATTTCAAAATAAGAGCTTCTTCTTGCTCCTCTGAATTTCTTAATCTGAATGAAGTCCAAATTAAGGCAAAAACTCAAAATTAACAAAATTCAAACCAGTATGTAAAAGAAGATAACTTCAGGGAGGAAAAACAACCTGATGGTGTTATAGGAAGATGCAAGAAAAGTTGATACCTGTTTTACGGATGGAAAACGCTTGCCTGGAACGTTTTGTCTCTAAGAAAAGATTAAAAGCTAACAGTTAGTTTCTTTGTTATCTGAAAATAACATCTGCAGGCATGCAGAGGCGATGCTGGAACTGTGAAGGGACAGTTCTCTGAAGGTCAGAAGCAGTGGGAAATGTTAGGTGCAGGCAGGAGGGGTTCAGCTTCAGTTTAAGGTATCTGCACCGACTAAACATCGCAGTTGGTTACTGGGAAAGGTTATGCACACACCCATCAACCAACTGGAAAGAAAACTAACAGTTTAAGGGGAAAACTTGTGCATAGTTCAAAGACACACATGTATATAGAGGAGATGGATAGTGCTCTGAAAGCTGCAAAGAAAATGAATTAGCTAAAACTTACAAAAAGTCATGCAAACATTTAAAGACATGTCAAACATTATCCTTCTATATACAGAAAACAAGAGAACATTTTAACATAATATAAATTATAAGTATTTGTAATAATGAAAATATACATTACAATAATTATGATACAATTTTTAAACACACTAAAATTAAGGGCAGAATTAAATCCTAAAAACTCTGCTGTCTTGCCGTCTTATGTTCTAAATCAAAAACAGCTATTTCTGACTGTGTTCAATCCCGTGTTCAACCCTACTCCTCATTTCAAAACGAATCATTAGTTTTGCATTTAAACTTTTACAGTTAAATTGATATCAGCTGCTTGTACACATAAGTTAAATCAAATCGATCCAGTCTGGAATCATTTAAAACTGGGGATTTAAGGGTTGATTTTAGCAACGATTTGATTCATATCATAATTTTTTGTGGTTGACTATACAATCCAATAATCAATATTGGTTCATTTTGAACAATCCGATTCACTGACTTTAAATCAGTCTAGGACATATTTAGCCAAAAAATGTAAACAATGGGACTCAAAGATAAATACCTGGGTATTGAACTGAACTATAAGGAATGTTTTTTTTATTTCTTGCAAGATAATCAAGTGTAAATATGTGTACAAAAAGCAACAAAACAAGAATTGATGACAAATCTATTCACATTTAAGTTTGATAAAGTTCAACCCACTGTTGTTTTTTCACATTAAAATTATACAAAGGAAACGTTATTCAAAACATTCTAACACACAATATGGTCACGTCTGCTAAATTCAAAATGTTTCCACACATTGTAATGTGGATTGTAATGATGGTTGATCATATTTTGCTGCATCACATGTGTTGTCTGCTGTGATGGTACTCGGTTGTTTTTATGTCATTTTAAAATAAACCTACCGTATCTCAATCCAAATAGTATTTTCCAGTATTGATAATAATTGACTTATTTCATTTTGAAACTATTTTATAATGCTGTAGGTCGATTCCATTCAGTTAATAACTTGTCTCAGACAGATTGATCTGATTGCATTGTAGGAAAAGAAATTGATTCATTGATTAAGTCATTTAATCATTGCATCCCTAGTAAACACACTTCTTCATTTAAGATAATTGACTGCAGACACACAGTAACTCACCGGCCAAGAAGCAAACCCTCCACAGGCCAGAATGAAGGGACATGCGCATCTCCGTGCTCTGGTTCAGGGGGAGGATGACTCCCTCCTCCAGGTAGAGCCAGTAGTCGGTGCTCACGGCTATTCCCAGCAAGCCGAGACCACAAACAGCAAACACGCTGCTCAGCAACGTCAGCGCCTTCCTGCCACAAAGGCTCATACCACAACCTCAACAGCAGGGGGGCCTGCTGGCGGAAAAGAGAGCTAAGAAAGAGAAAGAGAAAACAAATAGTTACAGCCCGTTACGAGATGTAGTTTTAGGTTGTATGCAGTGGTGTAGTCTACGTGATGCACAGGTATGCCTTAAACCCACTAGAAAAATTCTTGAAGTTCCGTATAACCACTAGATATGTGCAATGACACGCATAACTTTTTAATGATAAATATAAATAATTATTTAAACATATTTTAATCAGGCGCCCACGGAGCACCTCACACTTTGGGTCCTACTAAGAGTACAGAGGCCCGGGAGACAATTGTAGAGCCGACTGTGTAATCTTCAGTAAGTACGGTAATAAAAGAACAATCACTTCAGTTTACCATTGAAGTTTTATGATCTTCTGCGTTCTCTTTTTTTGTATGTGTTTAAAATAATTATGGGGTGATGGATAGTGCTAACAGCTAGATGTAATAGATTGTACAACCGCAGCTAAGCAGCTAGCTAGCAAGTGATATGCTTTTAAACAGGGTTCCTGTGGTCTTTAAAAGTCTTAAAGACATTGAAATAAGGAATTTTGGGAAGAAAAAAATAAGCTACTTTTTCCATTTTCCTATAGTAATGTTGCTCTATTATGATTTATATCCAACATGAAACTGTCTATAACCACTTAATCTATACATGGTAGGTTTGTTTGTTCAATGTAGACTCTGAATTCTGATAGTTATCTTACATATGCGTGTTTAAGATCAACTCAAAGCCATTTCTGTTTAACATTAAATTTTTTAGAGATGTAAAAGCGGTTACATTGTGCAGCTTTAGACAATTTTATATTTAATTAAAAAAGTCAAATTTATAATGATTTGAAGATGTCTTCGGCGTGAAGGCACCTTTGGAAACACACGTGCAAGCACTTCCTGCAAATTGTCATCAGCGTCCACAGCAAAGAAAAAACTTTCCTGTTTTTTTTTTAACCTTTATTAAGATTGTATAAACTCTGCCTAGATTTTAGCCTCCAACCATTGCTTCCATTGGGTATTGTTTTTCTCCCGTGGTTGCTCTTACAGCCGAGCATTTCAAGGATCAGTGCTGCTGAAGTGTAAACCAGTTCGTTGGTTTCTGTAATTGTTGTGGTAGGAATTGCCCTCAGTACTTTCAGGTGGTACTTCACCAAAGCGTTGTAGTTGGTGTCAGGTTGCCTGGTATTCATTCCAGGCATGATCTTGTCTTTCAGGTCAGTTGCTGCTTCACTCAGCATAACTGTGGTTATTGGGGCTGTGTTCCTAAGTTCTGGTTGGGAGTGAGGTACAGCCTCTTCTCTGAGCGGATGTTGTGGCTCTCCCGTGGTGTTGCAATTGTGTTGTATTTCATCAATCTCAAATTGTGATAGCAGTTCCCGTTTGTAGATGTTGGAAGATTGAGTTACTAGTTTTTTGACAGTTAGCCTTGATTGTGGGTTCCGAAGCATCCATGTCCTCCACATTCTCTGCATGTAACATTTTTGAGTTGAAGCATTCCAACAGAACCTTGCTCTTACATCTAGTCCATGTCCATCACGTTCCAGTAGCCCTTTTCCATCAAGGTGCTCTGGTTCACCAGCACCTGACGCAGACCTTGTTTGGCCGGCATGACGTGTGTTTCTAATAGGTTATGAGGTAGAGGCTGTAGCATTTGGGGTCTTGCCACAGGACCCACACTGGATTATGTTAATTGCACATGCTGGGAATCAAACCTTTATTTCCCTTGTGCCAGTCCTGCACTTAACCAACAATATATATCTTTGTTTAGCTTTCTTTTAACTAAATATGAAGCAAATTAAGAAATAAGTCAAAATAAAATAATGCATTTAGCAGTAATCATGCACACTCCCTCCAGATTTTAGGGAGGTTTAACAGAATTAGGAGCCAGCTGCCACATCACCTTATACTGTCATCAGTAGGTTAGCAGAGGCTTTGGTAGCTGTACAGAGTTCAGATGAGTTTATTCAATAAAATGCATCAGTACTGCTCTTAAGGAAGCCGCTGTCGCTACACATCATTTGGAAAGGGTTCAAAACTTTTTTTTTAACCTCTTGGTGACGAACATAAAGCAATCCCTCTTTAAGAAAAGAAGCAATACGGGTGCTGAGAGGGGACATTTCTGCATGTCTCCCTGAAGTTCAGGGAATAAAAAAACTGAAAAATAAAGAATTCAAGGCTTTGGAGAAAGTCAAACCTTAACTCAAATATTGTGAGAGGTTGGTGTGAGGCAGTTTCATGAAATGGAAAAATACTGTTTAGTTTGCACATGTGAGAGAAACAGAGGTTTCCTTGACCACAGGCTCAGTGCTCAGACACAAACATGATTTGAATTTGTTTCCCTTGAATGCACTCCCTCTTTGCCTTTCAGCAAGTACTATAATTCAGTGAACTGACTTATTTAAACTGAGTATGTCCTTGCTTTCCTCCTAATTAAATCATTTTTCAGTGCCCCAAAAAGCTGCCCTAGACAAACTCATGAAGAGGAAGTACGGTGCATACCGGAGACTCTGAAAAATCCGGATTAATGAGCAACTCACGCCTACAATTTTAGAAACTAAACCATGGATCCTGAAATACACCCTGAAAAGAAGTGATTTTACATAACGAGTTCTCAGCACGCTGTCACACTGATCCCCCCCACCTCACACACACAAAACTGTGAAGATGGAGGAAATGTGAAAATGATCTGAGCATGAGCATTTGACATCTGGCACTGCACAAATCATCTTTTTGTTTCATGACTTCATTGGCAGAACAAAGCACCTGAGACCCTCATTCATCCACCAGCTTCAAGTGCAGCAGAAGAGGCGCTCCAGAAGTCATGCTTTAAGGACTGTGGGAAACATTTTGCTTACATAGAAGAAAGAGAAGAAGCACAGTGTATGCCACATTGATACAGTCCATATTTATTAATAGAATTATTCAGTGAACAGCTGTGGACACAACCACACAAGGAAAAAATGGCTTCCTCGTACTTGGCAAAGACAGAGAAATTTGGTCATTTCTTTAAGGCAGCTTCTTGAGCTTTGGAGGAGTCAAAATAAAAAGAGTGCTCCTATGTTCATCTCATAACAGTATGAAAGACCCCTAGCTTCTAGCCTCACTCCATCATTGCCAGCCAGGGTTTTTTTTTTTGCTAAGTCTTCTGTTTTGTCTGTAGTGTTTGAAATTTTATATTGGAAGATTTTCTTTTCTATATATTTTTTAAATTACTTATTCAAAGTGCATCTCATGGCTTATCTTCATAGGGGTTGAGCCATTGACTGTACAAGAGAACTGGATAAAGCGAGTGTGATATCACCCATAGAAAAGGCCTTACCTCCAGCTCCAGTGAAATTAAGCCAATTCATCATACATTTTCCCCTGACACAGATGCCGCCTTTTGGAGTCAGATGAGGTTAGTAAGCAGTCACTGGTCCAAGTCGATCTGAGTGAATGTTTCTATGGCAACTACTGTCGTCAATCAGGAGTGCGCTTGTTGGAAGTCCAAGGAAGTGGTTTAGGAGAATCTGTCAATTAAACGTTTGAGGTGGGGCCAGCGGGCACCACGTGCTTTAACTGAAGCATCTGATTGGTCAGTTTAAAACTTGAATAATCTAGGATAAAGAAAAAGTTTTACGCAAAAAAAAAATTGGGATTAGCAAAAAGATGCTAAAAAAGGTACCAGAACAAGAATGGTTGTTCCGATAAATAGAATGACTGAGTAATTGCTGTTTATTTCTCAATAGAAGTCTATGGGATTTTGGTTTCTTGGAGCCAGCAGGTACCTGTTTGGAATGCAAGGGGTCACTCAGTGCAGATTTAATGTACAGCCAATGTGTTAACCCAGATCATTTGGGAAGAACTGCAAGAGAAATGGTCTTCAACCCATTTTAAGGTCTTTTCCATCTTCAAATCAAAAGAGTTCATTAAACCTCTTAGTTAATGCTCCTCCTTTGACTAAAAAAGAGGCCGGGAAGACGTTCTCGGATGGGGAATCACGTCTCAACAGCTAAAATGTGGGAGAGCATTTATCCTCTGCTGTGTCAATGCTGTGTTTTTTTGGGATCCATACTTGAATCGCGATACATTATACATTTTTCATTGGTCCAATGTGAGCTGGCTTTGTTTATAAAATACAGTCAGTAGTTGGTGAATGTACTGGAATGTATGTTTGTAAATCTGGCTCTGAATCAGCCTCACCAGCCCCAAACTTCACCATACGTAAACCGAACACCAGTCCACAGCCAAGCTTTAAAGTTTGTTAAAGACCTGTCGTATGCTGTGAAAAACTGAATTAACAAAAAAACAAAAAACAACATCTGTGTTTAATGGTTTCTCTGAGATTCCTACTGAATATTTATCGAACAGGGAGATTATTTTCATTTTCTTTAACATTTCAACTTCATTACAGTTTGGTATTTTTTTTCCTTTAAATAAAATGTGGTCTTGTTTTTCTCAGATTACCTTTGGGTAAAATTCTCATCCTTTTACATCCAAACTTTTAGCTCTAACACAAGCCCAGTGTTTACTTAGGATGTGTGTCTCGCCTTTAAAGTACAAATCTGGCCTAAAAAATGTAACATTGATGGGAATTGCTTTTTTTTACTTTATATCTTTAAATAAATTATTTAAAGCAATGTTTTTTTTCTAAGAATTACTTCATTTAAATGTAACGCAGAGATATTTGACTATAAATGACATTAAATTTGAATGGTATTAATACACAAATAGAAATTCACAGTGTTGCACATGAACTAAATGCTAATAGTCATTTAAAACAGTCCAATAGAACTTCCTGTCAGAAATCCTGAAGAATGTCAACTGAATGAAAGAAAAAAAAAAACCACAACTCATGTTGACGTTTCCCACAGTAATGTGACCGAGAGCAATGCTACTGAGCGCCCACAGGGCATGCTGGTTTCTAGTCAGGCAGACATACAGCCCTGCCAAGCAAAGGGCACTTCATCACAAGTAGTGCAGTTCCATTCATGTCTATGCTCCCAATATGCACACAAACTCATGTCAACTTTAATCCAAGCAGCATATTGGAACTCCCGTGGGTTCATTTGGAAATGCTCCGAATTATCTTTGAAGGAACAGTGAGAATAGATGAATTTAAAGAAAAAAACATGAATTCCTATGGAAATGTCTGAATAATATGGGATTTCTATTAAAAAGAAGAACAGAAGAACATTTTTATCTCAAAGCAGATCCTACTTTCAGACAAACATCTAAAAAAAAGTCCCTCAAGGAGGGCACGCTGATGAATTAGAAATGTGCCAACAATGTAATATGAAAAGTTAAAATGGAAGGTAAACGTGACTGGAACTAATGGCAGGATGTGTCAAATGCCGTCCCAAACAGCTGACGCTCATTTGAAAGTGTGTGTTTTGTCCATCTCTGTGGAGGCTCTGTCAGTGTCACAGCACAGATCTCTTTTGGCATGCGTATTGACCCAGTTCCTATGGCTGCAGAATTGTGCAGTGCAGCCTTTCTGTTGCTTCTGATGTGGACAGGCAACCCACACTGTGTGAGTGGGCTCCTGTTGGGTGATGTTGCTCAGGCTCACTGAAGGGCCCCGAGGACAGAAACGGTCGAATGCATGAGAGGATGTAACGTCATGAAGCCACAGATGCAGCTGGGTGAGGCAGGCAGCCCTCACTAATGGACATCTGAATTCTGCTTAAGTGGAGATGCTCCACATGAAGAAGTTCACATCAATAATGTTAAAAGACGAACATTAGATCACTGATGTAATCCAGGGAGTGACATATGAGCCAACATACGGGAGACCGGATGAATCCTGCTTCTGAATCAGTACAGATTATCAGACTGTTTCAGTGACCCACAAAGTGTCCGCAGCCAAGCTGTCATCCTCACGTGGTCACAAGCAATGCCAGGTTCCGTCTTTTAACCACGTAAATGTAAATATGTTTGGATTTGGACTGAAGGGACATTTCTGGGAATTTAATTCTCCGGTTTGAATATGTAACGTATGTTTTTTGTTTTATTTCTTAGTTTAATTTTTCTGAATAGAAATAAGAGATACTTTTTACATTTTTTTTTTAGATTTACCATCCATCCATATTCTTAACCCAATATATCCCTTTCAGGGTCACTGGAACCTGTACCGGATACTGTTAGGAAAAGGCAGGGAACACCCAGGATAGGCCACCAGTGTGTCACACACACACACACACACACACACAGTCACATCTAGGGACACTTTAGAGTCACCAATGAACCTCTGAAGCATCTTTTTGTACTGCAGGAGGAAGTCAGAGTGCCTGGAGAAAACACAAGCCTGCACCAGGAGAACTCCACACAGAAGGGTCCCAGGCAGGATTTGAACCAGCATCTTCTTGCTGTGAGGCGAGAGGGCTAACCACTGCCCCACTGGGCAGCATATTTACGGATTTTATTTTGTCCAAAAAACTGAATTAAATTTACATGAACAAATTGGTGCTTAGAGACCCACTCCCATGAAATGTGTGTTTTTGGGGGTTTTAATATTATATATAGAGCATATTAAAAAATCCGATTAAAACTGTATTTCAGAGTATTTCTTTATTTAAATAAAAACGTGCAGGTTGAAAAAGCTTAAATTTGTGACAGCTAGTGAAATGGGTGGAGCCAAGTTACTTTTGTTTTTCAAACATTTCCTTTTTCTTTTTTTTGGAATGATTTTGTAGAATTTTGTTCATATTTCTAAAACTTGTTGCTGTTTATTTTATTATTTGTTTTGAGTATTTAATGTCATTGTGATTTTTATAATGTATTGCGTTGATGTTTATGGGATTTAACCTTCAGTAATAATGTACTCAAACTGTTGCCAGCATCGAGTGCGTGTGCACAGAGTGTGTGCATACGGACCCAAACTGAACATTCAGATATTCATACTAATAATGAAAAGAAACAATAATTCTTATTTGAGGTGTGTTACATCTGCACACACATACAGGAATAAGACTTTCAGGGTGGTGGAGATGATGTTTTTGTCCCACAGAAATGCTGGGCACAGCGCTGTGACTATGGATGTTTTTTAGATGCACCATTGAAAATCCAGTCGCTTGTGTTCTAAAGCGCTGTTTAAAATAATTTTCAACACAAAAAGAACAGTGGTGATTATGATAAAGAAGTTTGTCAGTTTATAGATTGTTTCATCCCAAAGGTTGGATTCACCACAAAGTTTGTCTCACGTTGATGTCAGTCAGTGGCCGCCTTCGCACATTTCGAGGTGATGCGTTGGCATTCCGGCGACAGGTGGGGATTACACCATTCCGAAATCAGGCAACAGCTGGGCGGCCACAAGGCGGTGGCAGCCGAAAACCCGGCCGGCAGCAGCTCTGACTAAACAATGTGTAAATGTCTCCGGATGGCGGCCGTCCATATCAAGTGGTCACCTGGTAGTAAAGAGGTAAATAAAAAGTGGGCCATTCCGCACGCCTGACTGCCACCAAATACATTCATGACCACAACAAGGATTTTTTTTTTTAAATCAAGCAGCGGCATTGAAATCTTGAAGATTCTGCCAATACCGTCCCATGGCATGGTGTCACTTGTATATGTGACCGTAGCATTATCAACTGATCTATTTTTGACTGAAATGATTTGGGATTCAGAGTTCTTGTTTGGATGGAAACATGGATGAAGTTTCTCACAACTTCCAAATATTTGGATTTTAGTCAGTCGATGCTTTTGTTGACTTTTTATCTTTAGCTCAGTCACTTTTGTTTCACTAATCCATGTGTTCAGCCCCACTGTGAGGATCAATGAAATAGTGAAGGAGCTTTTCCTTCCAGTGCTGTTCACTCATTCTGATTTGATCTGGAGTTCCACCAGTCCTGCTTTCTCCATTCTAGTTGGACATCCTTCCTCATATGTTCTGATCTAGATCTTAGAACACCCTTTGCCTCCAGCAGGAAACTAACAAGAGAATAAATTCTCAGTGGTCTAATTTTGGCAATGAATCACCAACTCCTTCAGGGCATGCCAACAAAAACTGAGACAGTCACAGGTTGAAAGCTCTGCTGCAGGCAAGTCAACCTCCAACCCCTCGTCTGGCTGAAAAAAGCAGAGGTCACAGCTGTCTGTATGGACAAGTGAGTGAGATGGATGGGAGTTCTTGCTTCCCATTTTTACTATTTCTCCTGACTAAAATAATGAAATTTGAATGATGTATTGATCTGATTATCTTTTTTGGATGATCATAACTGATAGTTTGCCTGATAGTCAAACCTCAGCTCCAGGAACAACAGCGAGGTTTCTGTCCTGGTTGCGGAACAATAGACCAGCTCCAAACCCTCTTTAGGGTGCTGAAGGGTTCATGGGATTTCACTCAACCAGTCCATATGTGTTTTTTTTATTTGGAGGAGTCCTGTGGAGGGTGCTCTGGTAATGTGGGGTCTGGTGAGCCTTTCTGAGAGCTGTCCGGTCTCTGTATGACCGGAGCAGGAGCTTGGTTCACATAGCTGGCAGTAAGTCGGACCCGTTCCCGGATCATGTTGGACTCATAGAGCCAAGACCTCCAGCATGCATTGGAGCGGTTTTCTGCCGAGTGTGAAGCGGCTGGGATGAGAGTCAGCACCGCTAAGTCTGAAGCCATAGTTCCTGACCAGAGAAATGATATACTTTATTCTGGGGCTTTTGGGAGTTTATTGTCATATTTGTCTATTTTTCCACATATTCTACATAAAAAATGACAGCTTTGTTTTGTTAAAAATAAATACATTTGTTAGGCTAATTTAAGGTAAGAAACCCAATTTATGACAGTGACTTTGTGATGGAAGTATTTAACATCGGACAATTAATAAATAGTTGTTGCTTCTACAGTAAATTATTTGGGGACACAGATTCTGGCAGGTTGGATCAGCAGCACCGTGACAGAATCTGTGCCCCCTCTGGTTGTTTTACATAGAATATGTGGGGGAAAAAATGAAATATGACAATAAACTTCCAGAATAAAGTATATCGTAATCATCCACCTTCTTTTAACACTGTTTGGGACAAAATATGAGTGTTATTAAACAAATCAACAATGCCTGAGAGCGGGAGAACGCATCCTGGCAGGTAGAGCGTGCCTTGGCACAACACCGGGCCATTTCCATTTTTTTATGTTTTTTTTATTGTTTTGGTTTTGGTTTGTGGAACTTGTTATTTGATGTCTAAAGTTTGTTGTTTTTTCCTTATTTGTTTTGTTTTCTTAATTGTCGTTGTGATCTTTGATGTTTATGAGTGATTTGTTGCTGTGGTTTGAACTTAAAGGCCAGCATAGTTCATCTTTTAACACCAATATTGTCACAGTGAATCCTAAATACCAGACTTTTTGACAAATCGTAAATCTCCAACCGTTCAAACAATCCCGGTGAATCTGCGGATTCTGACGCTGAACAAAGTGGCTTGTCTTTCTGGTTTTGCATCGATATCAAAAAAATGTACAGATTTATTAAAAAAAATCAATCAATTATGATTTAGTGAGGGTCACAAAAGCTCTTTCCACGGACCAATGGCACTTTGAGAACTCCTTCTCTAAAACAATGCAGAGACATCTCGATAGAGATTGTCTTGGAAACCACAAACACGTCTGGTCAGGTTGAGGTTAAAGCAACAAAGATGGCTCTTTACTTTAACCCTGTAACGACAAACTAGTCGCTTTGGATATGAGTAGGTAACAAAATAATTTAAAAGATTGACAGTATCTGAATGTGACATAAAGTGACCCACTACAGAAGGGCTAACATCCATTTTCCAGTGTTTGTTGTGAGAACAAATGCAACATTTATAAGAGCTTGACTTGGCCCTGTTGCCAGGCAACGCAATACAGAGAAGCTGCCAAATTAGTAAAGCATGAATGGACTGATGAGTCCGTTCAAAAACAAGTCTTTCTATTTGGCTGGGTATTTTATATGCTGGGATGCAGTAAAAGGAAAACTGACACACAAAAAACACAACAGCAATTTATTCTATCAAAAACATGACGTTGTAGATCTGCTGTATGGATACACATACTAACAAAAACTAAAGTCTAAAATAATCATAGGAAGTAATGTTTACACCTCATTTAAATACTTCCATTTCAACACATCTTTGAAAAAATTCCATCAACACCCCATTTGAAAGGGATTTGTTTCCTTTCCAGGCTTCATTGCAGAAGAGTCATGAACATTCACACTGACTGAGAGGTTTGGTCTAGCCTCAGCCCCAGATGAGTGATCTAAATTATAACTGAGAAGCATGCCGTCATGCGGTGGAAGGTGCTTCAGAAACGGAGCCCACTGCAACTGTGATTCCCAACAAAACACTGTCTTTTGCTTTGAGCAGATTTTTCCCTTCATCACTTTCACAGAGACCAGTTTCTGCCATGCAGTTTGATTCAAAGACGGGAGTGAAGTTGCACTTTAAAGTTGTGCATCATTATGAAATTGCCTTTGTGATGGACGATATTATACATTCAGTTCTCTTTCGTTGTTTTAATAAAAAGGGAAAATGTGACAGCAAACATTCAGTAAAGACCCACTCCAGTGAAAATGGTGTTGTCAGTGTTTTTAACAGGTTCTTGTTGCATTTGTTTCATGATGGACATATGTAAAACAATGTAAACTGCACTTTGAGTATTTCTTTATTCAAATAGTGATGAATCTAGAAGAGATAAAAACTAGCGGTTTTATAAAGCTGGGGCTTGTAACACAGAAACTGCCATGGATAAAAGTCTCCCTGCTCTCCTCCATTCTGATGCATCCACTTGTCAGCATATAGATCCATTTACGTCTTTATTTTCCTCGTCTGAGCTGCCATCTGGCTCTAAGCTATTGTTGCATAGCCCCAATATTGCTTGTTGTGTATGTTGCTCCGCTTTTGTTAGTTTAGGGTTGTAAAGGGGCTGTAAGCTTGCAAGAGAGAGTGTAAACAAAAGCATGATGGGAAATTACCGGAGGGTTACTTCTTCTCAAACAGTCCCGCCCACAACCCATTGGGAAATTTCTGATGAACTCCTGCTACTCTGCAGAAAATAAATCTCAAAACAATGACATAGGCTTTTGATTTAGGCTAAAAACTGCATAATCGCTATCAAAAGACCACTGGGAACGATTTTACAAAGGAAAAAAATAGAGTTGGACTTGAACTAATGTTCAGAGACAAAAAATAAGCCTTTAACTAGCAAAATGAATTAACCTACAGTAGTTAAAATGACACAATATGAATTCAACTGTGTTGAGTTGAAATAATGAAATGAAAATATCGTGTTTATCTGATTAAGCTTCTTTTTTTTTTTTGCTTTTAGGTAGAAGTCACAGATGTGAGCATGGGTGCTCCACGGAAAAACACAAATATAGAGGAAAAGCATAAAACGTCCCTTTTAGAACAGACGTAAAGACTGAGACCTTTCTGCAGTGCAATTTCCAAAACTTCAATGTTGGGTCACGGTGACAACCCTGTGTGTTTACATACTGGGTTGTTACCAGAAACAATATACACAGATACACAGATTGACTGGCAATCTAAGTGAGGCAGATATTTTGTATTTTTTTATTTCTAATAAAGTGGGTCAGAAAGGAATGCCAAATTAGAAAAAGAAAAAATCAAACTTTCAGCTTGCAAAGATAAAAATAAGGCAGCATATGATGAAACATACCAAACTAAGTAGTGCATCTAGAAGTCAACACCTGAACACACTTTCATTCTGCTTTTACAATCGACACACACACACTCACTGCTCACTTTATTTGGTTCACCTTGCTAGTACCGGGTTGAATCCCCTTTTTCCTTCAGAACTGTCTTAATCCCTGGTGGCATAGATTCAACAAGGTACTGGAAACATTCCCAAAGGTGCATTGACACTGAAAGACATTCACGTGGCCAATTGCGTGTCCCGCCTCTCCTTCACTGCGCAGAGAATTTGCTGTTCGCCACGTTATCAAAAACTGTGTTCCCTTACCTCGCTGCCTCTGCCATGTGTGTAAGGGAGCTAACAGCTAACGTTTTTGGCCTTATTGCTACATTGAATGATGTCTGTTAATATCATTTACAATGCATGGGAGACATTGATGATGTTTAGAGATCACGTTTATTTTTTTCAAAGAGCTTTACAAAAACATCAGTGATCATGTCTCCATTTTTGGCTTCATGAAAACATTTAGTCTCCCACTCGCTCCAGTGAGTTTCTCTCCTGCTGCTGTGTCTAATTGACGGCCGCTTCTGCGGTGTTTCCGTCTGTCTCAGACCGATTCAAATGCTTCCTGCCGCACATTAACAAGAGAGGGTAAAAATAAAAACAAGAATAAAATGAGGGGACCTTTTTTTTTATTATTGCCTCAGTGAAAATAAGAAAAACATCCTGAAGTTCAGGAAGCCTGAGCAGACTGTTTTCCCATCCAGCACCGGCCCTTTGTCTGGATGTGAGCTCCTCTCCCGGGAACGGGAAAGAGAGCGTTGTCACTACAGCTCCATAGGTCCCACAACAGACTCTCTAGAGTGTAATCAATTCGCACCGCAGAACCTCAATTTGTGTCTAAACTATTGACTTTACATTAAAATTGGCCGCATCCACCGCGCGAATCGGGTTCGGTGTATAAGCACCTTCAGAGAGTTTGGTCCATATTAACATGACAGCATCACACAGTTGCTGCTGATTTGTCGACTGAACATCCATGATGTCAATCTCTTGTTCCACCACATCCCAAAGGTGATCTATTGGGTTGAGATCTGGTGACTGTGGAGGTCATTTGAGTCCAGTGAACTCATGGTCATGTTCAAGAAACCAGTCTGAGATGATTCCAGCTTTATGACATGGCGTCTATCCTGCTGGAAGTAGCATCAGAAGATGGTATACTGTGGTCATAAAGGGATGGACATGGTCAGCAACAATAATCAGGTAGGCTGTGGCGTTGTAACCATGCAGCCTCAGTTTCCTGTTCTCAGCTGACAGCAGTGGCATCCATTGTGTTCTACTGCTGCTGTAGCTCATCTGCCTTAAACTAGGACGTGTTGTGTGTTCAGAGATGTTCTTCTGCAGACCTTGTGTGTAATCAGTGGTTATTTGAGTTACTGTTGACTTTCTATCAGCTGGAACCAGTCTGGTCATTCTCCGCTGACCTCTGGCATCAACAAGGTATTTCCACCCACAGAACTGCTGCTCACTGGATGTTTTCTTTTTTTCTGACAATTCTCTGTAAACTTTAGAGATGGTTGTGGGTGAAAATCCCAGTAGATCATCAGTTTCTGAAATACTTAGACCAGCCCATCTGGCCCAAACAATCATACCAGGTTCAAATTCACTTCAATCCCCATTCCTCCCTGTTCTGATGCTCCGTTTGAACCGCAGCAGATCGTCTGGACCATGTCTACATGCCTAAATGCATTGAGTTGCTGCCATGTGATTGGCTGATTAGAATTTTGCGTTGACAAACAGTTGGTATGCCCACCAAAACACAGCTACTCATTTAAATCCCTTTTATTTATACATAATTGTATTTTTTTTAATTTATCAGTAAACCCTGGATTTCATAAAACAGCACTCCAACAAAATGACACAAATAGAAAGGAGAATTTGAGACTACAGTTCAAGATAAAGAATCCATGGATTACTCAAACACTTATAACGGTATAGACATAAAAAAAAACAAAAAGAAAAACGTATGCACCAGAAACTGAACTCTTTAGAAGTAATTTTAACATCTCTGTGGAGTAGAAAATTATTCATACTCTAAACGGATTGAGTCGTATGAGTGTTCATAACAGAACAACGTCGCTGTCCGTGGTGCTGAAGCGACTCTACAAGCCGCCAACAGTAAAAGCAGCTGGAGAGTGCAGAGAACTGATCATGTGCTGGAAGAAAACTGTCTTACAAGACTCCGTTTGTATAAGTGTAGGAATTCGGTGGTAATGCGAAAACCGTATTTCTTTATATTTTATTTATTAATAGTTGAATTCAATATATTTTAATGTATAGTATTGTGATTACTTTGTGCCGTTTTCGGTTTACTTCGCTGGCTTTTTTTGTCCTTCAGATTTCCCCTCAGCTAATTTAATGTGTTCTGCTGTCAACCTGAAGCTTTTACATTTCAGTGAACTATCTGGTGACTTACTAAGAACCTTTCACTATTTTACAGACTTTTTTTTTACAGGTTAGATTCCCAGACTGCTCAAATGATTCATTTTGAGTCCAGATGACTTATTTGAATAAGTTTAAACGAAGAGACAAAAGCGGTTCACCACAGCGGGGATTAGAAAAAGCAAAACAATCAAACAAACAAAACAATTTCAGTGATGTGTGTTGTCACAGGAAGCCTAAGTGAAGATGATGCGACGAGCATTGGTTCAACAACATCATGTTGGAGTGAACGGCTCCTCCTGTTACTTCTACTATCAGCCCAGACCGCTTTCCTACCTTCGTGAAGAAGATTCGTTGGTGAAAAAAGCGCCACCGCAGTGTCCTGAGTGGGTCCTGTTTGCGTCCTCCACCTTCAGCCGGTCCGGGGAACTCTGACACACGTGAAGCCCGCGTGAAGGACGGGAGAGCTGGGGCGCGCGCGCGCCACCGGCTGAGTGTGCGAAGCGAGGCACGTGGCAGCCAACCCCACGAGCCCCCTGTGTTCAGGTGTGCAGAAGGCTGAAGGGTTCAGGGTGGGACGTGTTTCCTGCGATTCTCATAAGTCATTTACAACCACGAGCACGTTTAAAACGAGACTTTATGCTCATGCACACGCACGCACACAGGCACAAACACACACACACATACACTACGTTGCAGTTCGCCTTTATTCATGTTGTTTATATTCTTTTGACTTACACTGGCTAATCAACCAGGGCCTTTTTTTCAATAGAAGCTCCATACTTTAACATTTACAAGCGTACAGAGTTTCTAGGGGAAAAAACACAGCATTAAAATGTCAAAAAAAATAAATAAATAAATAAACAAATGCTGAGCAGTTTCAGTTTCTACACGATCTTTTGTGTGCATTAGTTTGGACTACCAGTTTGTGTCCAGTTGTAACGATTTGATCCATGTCATCATTTGTGGTCAATGATCTGACTCATAGTTGATATCGTTTCATTGTGAACGATCCGATTGGATTGGTGTGTGTGACAGGCAGCAGTGATAATGCTTCCAGATTATCTGATGTAAAAGAGGAGCATGTGTCTTCAGCATAGACATATATGTAAACACGTGTAAGCAAGAGCTTAGATGATGTTTGGGGCCAAGAACAGAACTTAGTGGAACACCAGTAAAAAAAAAAAAAAAAAACATTGAGAGATGGACTCTTGTCCTTCAGATAAATGGGATTTATGACAAAACTGAGATACCAAAAAAAAAAAGAAGAAAGGTTTACATTAATTTGTCAAACAAGTTAATCATATTTTTTGCAGGCTAACCTGAATCAATAAGTTTTCAATTAGATTCTTGGCAGCAAAACTATGGAATGATCCTTTTAATAAAGGAAAAAACTGTATCTTTATAAAGTCATAAAAAAAAAACCTAAAAATATTTAATCTCTGCATTGCAAAGTGTAATCCTTATGCATCTTGTCATGTTTGTTTTTACCTATTTTGTTTCTTTTTTACTTTCCACAATATTTCACAATGTTCCTGTTTGCTTCAGTTCTTTTTCTCTTGATTTTCCAAACAAAACTGTTTTTTTGAGACCTTTTATTATGGAGTTGCTTGCTGAGCATTTAAGGACCAACAGGGATTACTCTGCTGAAGGAGCATGATAAATGAATGCTCTCATACAGTTTATTTTATATTTCCATTCTTCTCTCCAACATCTGTTCTAGTGTGACCTAAAAATAGCTGTATATGAGCAAAACACTCTGGAGATCAAGATTCTTGAGTATTGTAGAAAATGATTTTAACTAATCAATTATGGTGATAATTTTAGTAACACGTGGTAGTTTCACAACAACATCTAGCCAGACTGTCACAGCAGAAACGGTCTTTAAACGGTGACCACAGAGTGATGACGCTCTTTATTTCTTATATCTTTCATCAGTGGTTCTCCACATTTTTCTAGTGACCTGCTTTGAGAGAGTTCTTTAGTAAAGTACATCCCGACTTTAGCAAGGCAGCTTTATTTGTGTAGAAACATAAAAGCATGAAAAGGAAGAAATATATGTGACTTTAACTAAAGAAATAAAAACAATTGAGAAAAGACTCAAAGTAAATGACTTTTTGTAAAAAGGACTGGCAGCATAACAACACATAAACAATACCATGAAAGTAAAGTTTTTCAAATGTAATATTTTTTTTTTAAACTGGTGTGCTTTTGAGTCTCTAAAGTTTGACACATATCTATAAGTAAGAACCGTTACTTTGAAAACCTACTCACTTTTTTACTTCCATGTCTGCAAAGTGCATCCTTCACAGATATCCACCTTGCTGAAAAGAATCCTAAAACCTCTTTTTTTTCCTGCATTTTTCTGACAAAGGTTCACATGAATCAAAAATGTGTGTCTGTGGGCTCACAATTCGGAGTTCTGTCTGTGGCTTGCAGGCTGTGTTTGTTTTCAGCTAAATATTGACTGAATGTCCACACAGGATGAAAACAAAAAGCTAAAAGCACACCTCTGAATGCATTGAACTAAGTGTTTAAAAGAATGAATTGGAGAGGCTGCCTCCCACCCAAATGATTACTTTCTATTAAATAATCTAACGAGAAGCATAAAAATTAACGTCATCATAGACACTTTACAATGTTCTGTTGAGCACAGTGGATAAAACCAGTTACAGCAGAACAGGTCCCAGAAAAAACTTCCAATTTGACGGTTATTTATTTCCAGCTATTGAAAAACAACAGCTCTACGAATGGAAAGAGTGGAGTTTATTGCTACTGTATCCAACAACTTTGGTCAAAGACAGATTAGCTCCAACTCCAAGCTCCAAGGCCTTCTGTTAACAGCAGAAACAAACTTAGACCAGACTTTACATAAAAAACACAGGGTTTTAAAATCTTTTATTTATTCTACATTTCTTCTTGTTATGTGAAGAAAAACTGAAAACATTCAATAAACCTTGGTTTAAAAAAAAAAGTAGCAATGATTCACACAGACAGGTGTAAAAGAACAGTCCAGAAACCCTCAGAAAACATCAGGATGATGCAGCAGTTTTTTTTACTGGCTAATGCAAAGCCAAACGTTTGAGTTTGTATTTATTTTTAATAAATAAAAGAAAAGGAAGCAGCAGTCTAAAACACAGCAGTGAGAGCTATGTGGTTCAGTGTTGGTGCACTGCAGGGCTTACCACCCCAAACAGGTTTTGGAATAAAAAAACTGCAAAGAGTTTGTTTATTTTGTATGTTTACGTATAAAAATACACTTTTGGACACATTTAACTCTGGCTGCTATTTTTGACATGTAATAGAAGTCTGCTTTGGTTCAATCCACCCCCCAGTGATGCTTTGGAGCGGCGTAACTAACAAAAAAGCTGTAAAAAGAAAGGTAAATGTGCATAATTTACTTCTAAAAGAACAGTCACTTATTTAAAGCAAATGGTTCTTTCTCTATGTGTATTTATTTTATGTGAAATACTTGAATGGCTTAAAAATGGCAACAACAGAACAACAACTGATTTAAAACAGTTCAAGTTCACCTCTCACCACTGCAAGCCGACCCTTTAAAGACCCCCCACTGCACAGCCAGCACCAAGCAGACCCTCGTAGGACAAAACATCAGGAAGATGGATAAAATCTGCAGCAGCCCCACTTTCTCGAGGAGTTATGAAAGTTTAGGATTAAATCTTAACGATTAGCAAGACAAAGGACTTTCCTAAATGCGGGAGACATCAAGGTTAGAAGAAATTAGTGGAAAACTTCGAGGAGCAAAGATCGAGAAGCAGTCAGTGTGAGGAAAGTGAATGCTGAGGTTGAAAACTTTTAACGTGCAATTCCTCACAGCTTTGTTATACGGCAGTGTATAAGGTTTGACCTTATAGTAATAATAATAAAATAATATATAATTCAATCTTGTTGTGCCAGCCTTATGTATTGGCAATGCAAACAAAAAAAAAAAAAAACTATAACTATATTAACACATGCCTAAAGTCTGTTATTTTTATGGGACGCTGTGTAGAATGTAAAATATGCAGTTTTATAAAACACAATAAAACATGAACAAAAAGGCCAGATTTAGCCATAAACCTATCTTGGATCAGGGGTTCCCAGGTTCTGATGTTTGTTTGTTTTTTAAACATCAGTACAATACATTCAGAGCCAGACATAATCAGTTAACAGAAAGACAAGATGAAGACTGAACCCAGATTCCAAACAGCGAGAAACATACACCCAGTTTAGAGCAATAAATGCAGCAACGCAAAAGTTCATGTAAAGAAATAGAAAATAAACCCAACAAGTGCAGGTTTACAGATGGCAGGTGTCTGTTTGGATGGATCTGGGGTTCTGTTTGTGTCAAAATCATTGACAGGTAAAAACAATGGACAAATCGAGGTGTGCCGTCACTGTTGCTTCCTGATACGTGCGGTGTTCTTTTGGGGTCGACAGCGATTGGTCCAAGTCAGTCACATTTTTGGGGGAACCACAGTCGCCAATCATGTGTGAGCTGGTAGAAAGTCCACACCCCTTCCACTGAAAGTGACCTCTGGAGAAGCTGTCAGTCAGACATTCAAGGTGGGGCCAAAGGGCACCACATGCCTTTACCGAGGCATCTGACTGGTCAGTTTATAACTTGAATAGCTTGCAATAAAGAAAAATATGAACAAAAATAGAAAATAAAAAATGCATCAGAGCAAGAATGGTCATTCTGACAAATAAAATGACAGAATAATAACTGTTTATTTCTGAATAAAAGTCTATGGGATTTGGACAGTCTTGGAGCCAGCAGGGACTCATTTGGGAACACAAGAGGGCCGGGGTTGAGCTGTCCATTGTTTTTACCGTCAATAGTCAAAACATGTCTTTGGTCCATTGTCTATGAATATGTTTATTGAACATTTGTTGAACATCAATGCACGACTACGCAGACATCTTCAGCATGTCCATGCCTTTTTGATGATTGCTTTGTGATGTTTGTGCTTGTTTTACATTTAAAGGGCTGCAATAGTCTTTGCTTTTACTGTTTGATCTCCTTGGTTGCATACGTCGGCAGAAGATGACAACAGAAAAGTTCTTGCTAACCATTGCTACGGCTGTTTAGACCTGTCGTTTCTCCACTTCGTCCAGAAAGTCTTTGGTAGAGTGTAAAGTGGTTTCCTGTACATTGTCATGAGAAGTGTAGAAGGGTTAAGACAAAGCTTAGTAATACACAGACTTACACAAATGCTTACTAAACTTTTTCATTAGACACAACTAGTGTCCGAATTCCTTCACTTCTCAAAATAAAGTGCACTATGTAGTCCGTTTGCCATTTTGTAGAGCTGCCCAAATCTGAAATTCCAAAACTGAGTGCCCTAGACATTTCCCAGAAGTCTCTGAGAAAAAGCTCTGAGGATTGATGCTCACTAGATTGTCAAATATAGACCACAATGTGCTGCATTTGAAACATTTTTGTGGTAAAAAAAGTATTTTAATTCATTTTATTATCAACCATCCAACCAACTTTTCATCATCAAAACACAGTGGATTCATAGTCTTTGTAAAATGCTCGCATTTATTAGTTTGTACTTTGTGAAATCCATGGTGTCATATTTGACATTTAAAAAAAAAAAAACAAAGTAGTGAGCATGGTGTCAGAAATGCTTTTAAAACTAGACAAATGGTAAACCTTACCATTAAAAACTATAGTCCCGCACTAAATCAGGACTGATTTTAGGATTCTCCTATTTTTCAAATGTCTTAATGGAATGGGACCTTCCTCTTTATCAGATCTCCTCAGTCCTTCCAAACCCTCGAGAAATCTGAGATGCTCTGGTTCTGCTCTCTCATCTCTTCCCATGATATAAGCCAGACTCATGGCGAGATGTTCTTTCAGTATCCTGGCCCTCATTTGTGGAGTAATTTACCTTAAAATCTCAGAGCTTCTGCTTTTGTGGAAATGTTTAAATGCAAACTAAAGACACGTATTTTTAACTTATTTAATCAACCTAATTATCTATTTGACTTTTAAGTATTTTATGACTTTTATGGTTTATCATTTGTACCCTGTCTATCTTCACAGTGTTTCCTTCCTTTTTTTGGTTCTTGGTTTGTTCTTGCTTTCAATTTAATTTATCTTATAAAGTTTTTTAGTTGTTAGGAAATATGGAAAGAATCTGGATATAGCCAATGACAGTGGACCCAAAAACCTATATTTGGCACAAATGGGACCCCATATGATCTGCTCCGGTATTAGGTTCCACTCTGGAACCTCTCACTGACCAGACCCACTGAGGTGTTTTTACGCAGAGAGACAACGGTCACCTCTCACAGATCTTCTGGATACTCTTTTTGATAAAATCTGCAAAATGATCAAGTACAAGTCTGCAGAGTTAATACAGGTTATTCAAATTTAGAAACTTTATTTTCGTGTTTGAACTGTGCATTTTACTCATGTGGACTTAAATGTTTCTGTAGCTTACTGTGTTTTTCATTTATATGATACATGTTTTGCACTTCTGTAGTGTCCTGCTGTGGGGTGGTTACCAATTTTCCCTCTTTTCTGTTAATGTCATAGGTGTTTGGAAAAGATAGAAAATTCACAAACCTTTCTAAAAATAATTTATTGACTACTGTTAGCAATCTATTATTAGAACAAAATGTGTTTGCTAAGAATATGTTTCAAAACTGCAACAGGAAAGTACATTCCATAATAAAAATTGTTCTTGTCGGAAAAACACGAATGTGCAGGAATATTTCCATTCTGTTGTAGTCAAATAAAACTGATGAGCTGAAGTAGGAGCCTTAAGTTGCACAAGTGTGCGCTGCATGAGGCTCATTTATTCCTTGCTGCTGACATGAACTAAATGTACAAAATAAGACATTTCAGGACCCATGCTATCCAAAACTGTTAAGAAAAATATCGCTGATTTTGAAAAAGTCTAAATAGAACTTCAGCTAGAATCAATATATGTTGTTAATTATGAATCAAACAAGAATTTCTTTTACAAAACCAGTTTGTATTAGTAATTTCCTTCTGTAACTAGTGCATTTTAGTTTTGCAGAGATCCTTGCAGTGCAATCCATCTCGGTACAAGTCACTACTGATGACTTCTGACAGCAGAGAGCACCACACATTGTTCCCTCTCTTCACAAACACCCTTTTTCCTTCTCCAGGAATGGAGACCAAAAAGCCTGGAGCGCACACAATCGATGACAACAATCTCAACACAAACTCAATACTGTGCAGCTGCTAAAGTACACGTCTAGAAAACCTTGAGGCATGCCAACACCAGCATCCACGAAAACAGAACTGAGGGGAACAAACATCTTAAAAATAGAAAAATAAATGTGCTCCGGTTCAAACAGTACATCAAATCACCAATGGGAGAACTACAGTATGCACTTAATACCATAGAGTTTGTACAAAAACACAAGTTTGCATGAATATGGATCTCATTCCGTCCTTTATTTAATTTCATTATTATACATTAGGTACAAATGACACATTCAGTTACAAGGTTAAGTAGCTGAGACTCATTTTAAAGGTTTCAGGCTGGGAGAGAAAATAAAACATACAGCATTTGCAAAATACATCGTGTTCCTTCATTTTAGCCTCTAGACATTTACTATAAGTAATTAATGTACAAGGACAGCGGTGCAGAAAGCACAAACAAGCAGGGAGTGGCTATGGAGCTGCGTGGGTTCAGTTATAAGGCATTCCTGCACGCTGCTGAACCTGCGCCCTGCATGGTTAACAAGACAAATATTTACTCTCAGGATGCAACAAACTAGAAGGGAGAGACATGTTGGACCAGGACAAAAAGGGCTGCGAGGAGTGCTACTTTATATAAGAATATCAGGTTGCAATATGTGTCGTCTTTACCGGACTTAGTTTTAACAGCAAAATGTTCTCCAATTTTCAGAAGAGGACAGGAGTCAGAATAAAAATCAAACATTCCCATTATTTCTAGGGAACTTTCTCAACAGGGAACTAGGGAACTCTTTTCAACACGTCTGATTTTGCTCACGCAAACACATGACAGTGATTCTGTGAATCAGGTGAGCAGAAGAAGGTACCTTTGAATTTGGAGTGAGAAGGCTGAGCAGAGAGAAGCCGTGTGTGGACCTCTTCAGAATGATGTGAACAACTTCTCACAATGAAAATGTGCATAAACCTATACATGAGCTGACAGACTAAGTGGGCAGATGTGGTCCAGGGACTATCAGGGTGATAGAGTCGTCAAACAAACACCAATTATTCTGACATTCTTTTAACATAATCCTTCTCCCCCAACAGCTTGACCTGTGGGTGGATTAAGTCATTAATAAGCACACTAATGAGGGGTGGACACACGGGTAAAAAGGACAGAAAGAGAAAAGCAGGCTGTTGTTAACAGAATCCTAAAAAAACTTCTTCTGATTGGGTTCATGTAAAATTTGTCCAAATTTCAACAAATATGGCTTTGCGATAAACAAAAGTGTAAGCCAAGTATCCTGGAAGACACTGGGAGTAAAACACAAAACACCGCTGGAAGATGGATATTGCAGAGAATTTGCACAGTACAAATGCACAAGCTGGGGAAGGCACAAAAGGGAAGAGAAGTAATAGTTCTGCGCCCACAGACGGCGCCTGACCATCCACAACACAGCTAGCCGTGAGGCGCTCGGTTAAAGGGATGAAGCTAGACTATCAAGCCAGAGCAAAGGTACATACAGAGGTGAGTAAGACTCAGACAAACTGAGCATCTGCAAGGAACAAATCAACAGTTTCAGACACACAACTAAAAGATAAATCTAACATCGGACAAAGGAAACGATCAAACTGACTGGCACTGTTGGGTTTACTGACACAGTGTAAACTGGTATACTAATGGCAGCATCTGACTAGAAGTTGTTGTGTGTGGTCAGCAGAAGAGCTGCTAGAGTCCTCCATGTTACTACAGTTAGTGCAAGGCTGCTATATTTGGGTTCTGGTGTTCTCCAGGTTTGGCACATGCTAAATGTTGTACAGGATAGGAAACAAGACGGAGGAGTGAAGCAGTTGAACAAACATCCACTCACATAGGTTGCTATTCAATGGTTGCTACCGGTCCCAGGATTTCATGTGATATTATAACTCTTCTCTTCATTTTTACCAGAAGGATCTAAAAAGACAAGTCTATCGAAAGCCAAGAATGATCTAAAAAGCCAAGAGAAAAACACATTTGTGAGAAAATAGAACTTGCATTGGAAATTGCAGTCCGTCAACGGTTAACTGGTTTGACTGAAAGTCTAACTGGTTTCTGTCAGACAGCTTTTTTCTTGCTCCTTGGCACCACCCTCCATTAATGCTGCCCAACGTTAAAAAAACAACATTTTTAAAACCAATTATTTTATATCATGGACATTTCCTCCACCGTGAGATGACTTTGGCCTTGAAGAGGGGCATCGCAGACACATTTTCACTTCCTGGAGTTTCCTACTTCCCAGAAGATCCCAGAAGAAGGCAGCATTCAACTGATCACATGCATGAATGCTGAATACCAAAATAATGCCGACACAGAGGGCCACTCGAGAGCCCGAGAAGCATCCAGTCACCACAAAATTACAGCCAAGAATCTTATAAAAAAAACGAAACTAAACGATTCAGAGAAAACGATCAAAGAAAACTGTTTTTTAACAACTTAAATGAAAGTCATCCAACTGTTACAAAGGTAGTCAGTACTGGAGTCTGCTTTTGAAGTGTTGGATCAACATAGAAATGTTGGCTTATTTAATTAAATGTAAGAAAAGCACAAACATATATTGGTATAAAACTTGCTTTGCCCTAATAAAATAACTCATGTGTATTTACAAAGGAGTTACAGGCATTTTTGTTTTTGCTTCTCTAAAATATCCTCCTCTAATGAAAAAACATGAGAGCTCACAAGGACACAGAGAGTACAAACAAACATATTTTTAAACATGAAGGAACTCAAATTGAACTGAAACAGACTCCTAATAAAAGGGTTGAGGGAACAAAAACTTAAAGTACCATAAGAAAAGAAACATGTTCAATATAATCAGAAAGAGTGGGAAAAGGAAAACATTGCAAGGTGTACACACAAGCATGTCCACTGATATAAACTGTATTTGCAGCTTCAATGTGTGTAGTAATGCTGCAGCGTGGGCCAGGAACAGTTGTTAATGCAGACAACTGTTAACACCCTATCGCCTAAGTTTGATGTCATGTTAAATAAAAACAAAACGGCCTTGTTATGTGACTAAAG
This sequence comes from Oryzias celebensis, assembly GCA_014656515.1. Taxonomy (NCBI): domain Eukaryota; kingdom Metazoa; phylum Chordata; class Actinopteri; order Beloniformes; family Adrianichthyidae; genus Oryzias; species Oryzias celebensis. Next base: position 26,670,934 of record BNCR01000001.1, on the reverse strand, counting down.
AAGTGAAAACTTTGGCAGTGAATGAAGTTTTCACTTCTTGTAACCATGCTTTCCTGCCTGCTTGTACTGCCTCTTTACATTCCCAAAGAACCTAATCTTTCTTATCACATGATCCAACTCCTACTGTAGTCAACAAACGCAAGAAACTGACATTTTCAGAAACTTAAGAGTAAAATTCAGGCTAAAAACTAAAATGAGAAGAAAAGTTTCAACATGATAGACCTCAATATTTGGCTATAGCGTTTACATTCCTGTACTTCTGCTCTGTTGTTTTAGGATATGTACATTAACACTACTCACAATAAGTTAGGGATGTTGTTGTTAACATCAGTGCATTTCCCATTTGGTCTGAATTTGAATGAAATACATAAAAGTTCCCTTTGATAATACTAGCAATCAATGAGAAGAAACACCTTTTTCAGTGCTTTGATAGTTATTACCTCAAATAAGAAGACACAAAACTTTAAGACAATAATAAAGGTAGCCCCAAATCTAAAAATAAATGACCATGTCTGGGGACCAATGCTGACAACCATCCTTTCTGAGTAAGGTGACCTGACACCCATCAGTAAACAGGACGATAGACCATTGCTGCATTGCCCAGGTCACATAAACGTTCACAGCGTTGTCTTGGTGCCAGTGGGGTAACCTGCAACAGTCGTCTGGTATTCAAGTCAAAGTGGTGGGGTTGGTTAAAAACCCAAGCACCACATCTGGTAAACAGGCCTGCAGCTGGTTAGGGTCTGACGCTCACAGAACTCCACTTCTGGGTCAGTCACAAACTCTGCCCGTAGTTCTGTGTCTTGATGCAAGTCTGCTGATGTCACTTTGAGAAACACCTGCAACATCTGACTGCCTACTACCAACCCGACGGCGTGCTCTGATCAGGTGGCGCTGCTCGTTCGTTAAGTGACGTCATGTATTCATGGCTGTTTGAGAGATGATCCTGGATTGACCTACTGACAGAATCATCTTTTTATACCCAAAGAATGTTGAAATTGACGACATATTGATTTTTTTTTCTTTTAGAATTCTTTGGTTTTGGCCCCAATAAGCAAGACACTCTGTACTCAGTGAGACCATTATGTGGAAAACTCTAAATGAGGCGTGTCTGTCACCACGATTAATCTGCCTCAGTGAAATAAACACTCTTCATACGACATCGACTGAGTTCTTCCTAATACCCATAACTTATTGTGAGTAGTGTACATAGTATGTTGATCATCAGTTGGGTCTGCGGGCAGCATTGTTATTCACTGAGAAATGTAAACATTTTTTAAATTTGAGGTTTTGATTATTAAAGCCTGATACTGTCATGTTTTAGTGCTTCTAAGGACAAAATCCTTCAATGGAATTCATCTCTCTCTGTTATCAAAAACCAAACTAATCTATTCAGACTATAATATAAGAACATTCAGACTAATTATTTGTGTTTGTTGATGAATCACATAGATATTAGCATCTATCGTGCAACATTGAACATTAACCAGATTAAAGAATTGGTTTGAGTGGTGTCGAGCAGGTTTTTCTGATAGCACTCTCATACACTGTTGACAAGTGACGGGTGAACAAACTCAGGGTTGATGAATGAGAACCCTGCAAACTCTGCCTGGTCGATGTTGGCGATGACCAGCTCATCTGGTGGGGTGAGCTGAGGCTGGGTGCGTGTGAAGAACTTGTCAAAATTTTCTGCTCCTTTGCCACACTGCAGAGAGGACAGACAGAGGAAAACATGGTTACACATGAATGTTTTATTGTAGAAGTCCAGAAGCAACAACATGATCATCACAGGGTTAAAAATCAATCTCTGGTTGTATGCGTAAGCAGGGAACGGAGATCAACCTGATGAGCTAAAGCTGAGCTCCACGAAGAACGATGTGGAAGATTTTTTTCAGATCCAAAGGAATTTCTCTGGATTCAAACGGCATTGGAACTTGTCACCACATCCCCAGGAGAGGAGAGTCTGATAAACCAGTGATCATCATCAGGTTTGTGAATTGTAATTACAAAGCAGCTTCATTAATGTAAGGAAGAAAACTGAAGGGAAAGTAAGTCTTTCTGAATCATAATCTCACAAAACAGATTGTTGGCATTGCCAGAACAGCAAGACACCTAAAAAGCAGGGAACAATTCAAAGCACTTGGGTAGGAAATTGCAAAATATTCCAATTAAACGAAGCCCCTGAGCAAACCAAAGACGTGGTTGTCACTTGACCACAGCAGGCTAAACAAAAGACAAGAAAAAGAACACAAGACTTACGAGAAGACAAACTCTACAAATAAAGACTTTTAATTTTAACACATTTTCATCAAAACACAATTGTCATCATAAATTACAACAGAGATCGGAATTGTGAGCAACTCGCCCTTAACATATTCATTGATACAGACAACAGTCTACAAGACATCGACCCTGATAGGGTTTTTTTTTCCCTCACAATTATTGTGAACTGTAAATATTACAGCATAGATAACTTTAAAGACTCTGTTCATCCAGAAGGAAGCATATCAATCATTTAGTTTAACAGCAGAAGCATGTAGACCGACTTTGGCGACATCAAGGATTATTTATAGAATTTGGAACATTCCTTTAACATCATAAGCGTATCTGAAACCGGGTTCAGCTGCAACAAGAACACTGATTTTGAATTGGATAAGTACACATTTAATAGGGCTGCACTGTGGAACAGTGGTTAACGCTCACGCCTCAAAGCAGGAAGGCCCTGGTTTGAATCCTGGCTGGGATCTCTCTGTGTGGAACTTGCATGTTCTCCTCGCGTGATTGTGTGTGGGAGTGATTGTTGTGCGCCCGATGACAGACTAGTGACCTGTCCAGGGAGTATCACCAAACGGGCTCTGGCGGCCCCATGACCCTGAAGTGGATCCAGCGAGTTAAGGAAATGGACGGATGAACTTGATAGTGTGAACAGAATAATCAAAAATATGAAGGAGTTGCAATATTTGTGCAAAAAAAATAGTCACTGATAAAATTTCAGTTGTAGCCGATGGAATCCTGGAACGTATTACAATCTACATATGAATGAAGCAGCGAAAAATGTCTTTACGAGCTGTATATATGGAACAACAGCCTAGACGTGTTCAGTGACTGGATGGAAAGGACATTTCCCCCCACACAATAACAAAAAGTAATTCATCTGTGGAGATTACAATATAGATCTGATAACCCCCAGCAAGCATTAAGCAACAGATGATGAATTCATCAGCAGAATGTACAGTGTTGATATCCAACCATAACAAGACCCAGTTTAACCACAACTAAGAACCCAAGAATCCTAACCAAGAATTCCTAAAAAAAAAAAAAAAAAAAAAAAAAAAAAAGGAAGTCAAGAGAAACTGAACAGAAGTCATTAAAAATAAACGAACTGAAATAACACGACACAGTAAAAAGGAGTACCTTAGTAAACTACTGAACAAAAATAAAAACAACAGCAAGGGGTTTGGACAGGTTTTCAACAGTATCATTAGAAAAGCGAACGTACCAGAGTTTTGTTTTTTTTTTTTCTTTGATGACAGGGGTCAAAACTATTATACAAATAAAGCCACAAATGCCTTAACTATTTTGTAAAAATGGGTCAAGACTGAAAGTGTAAAAACAACAATGAAACTGTAGCTGTTCTAACTTGTAACAAAGGTTTGTTGGGAAAAGTTGCAGCTGATGCTCTGCTCAAATCCTAAAGCTGAACAATCAGGCTGCAGACATGTCTAACTATTGTTTAACTTCTGTTTGGCAACAGAAGACCTTTAAAAATCCTTTTTCCAAAACTGTCACACTGTATAGCTCACAAAGCAAATCTTTTGCAACAACACACACTGTGTGTTTCACGTCCTTAAATGACTGGAATGAATGCTGTGTGGAAGCTGCTCTGAGGATGGCGGATGAATGTCAGCTTTCTTAAGCTTGTTTACTTTAAATATAGTATATTGTGGTTACATTGTTTAACTTGTTTTGGATTTGTTTTCTTGTTGTCGATGTGAAACATTGAGGACCTAAAGCATGAACAGCAAGTCAATAAAAACCATATCACTTCTTTGAAAATAATGCTTTTATTAAAAGCAATTTCTTTCTATAGCATAAATAAGGAAAAATTGTGCCATTTTAAAATAAAAGAACATTTTTTTGTGAGAAGTAGCTGGAAAAAGGCTGTGCATGAACCTCCACTCTGCTCTTGTAGGTTCCTCCACCTACACGGTGGCCTCACAGGTTTAAGCCATACTCAATACTCAACTACACACACATATATACACATGCGCACACACACACACCCTCCCACACACACAAACACACACACAAGAACCTTCATGTTCCATGTCTTTTGAAGCCTCCTATGACTGATGCTTTAAGACCAGATTTCATGGTGCTCTAGCACAAGGCTTCACTAAAAACAAACCCTCATTTTAGCATCACATAAACATGTTGGCACAGGATATTACATTCTGAATATTACTGCCAAAGCAGTATCAGCCTAAAATGACTCTCTGTCTTTTATCTTCAAATATGAACATAATATATGAACATAATATAATCACTGCTCTCGAAATGTTTGTTCTGCAGAGCTAAATGAAACTAGGGCATTTTAACACATCCTGGTCTGTTTTCGGTCGATTCCAATCAGAATTATTAGCAATTACATTGGCAGTCTGAGCCCAAAGCCAACAGTGACCGACCGGGCTCTCAAAGTCTTGAATAACTCATGGCAAACTGACCTTATCAGCTGCTGTCCTATATTCCATTTAGAGACATGACATCATTGTCAGCCTCAGTGCGTGTTTGTGTTTATGTGAGTGTCAGTATGCATCAAGACATCTTAATGTCAGTCAAACTGCATTAAGGAATCACTCTCTGTAGAGGTTTAGACATTTCTTTCCTTCTTGATTTACTTGTTGAGTCCAGATGTAAGCCATGTTTAAATTCCAACACAAACGATGAAAGTAGAGGTGTGTCCCGTGCTGCTGTTTGTGTGTCGTGCATGCTGCCACCAGTCAATTACATCTGCTCCAAGCTACCGAGACCGTGTCAGGGAGCAAAGACAGAAGAGCAAATAAGATGCAGAATGAGTGCTTCCCTCCCTGACACGCTCACTCACACAACAAACACCTGACAGGTAATGTCCACTAGCCTCCAAATGGTGTGTCTCTCTGTCTACTTGTGTTTCTCTATCCACCCCTGACAAGTCACTGCTCTAGTGAAGCAATGCACTTTTAAAACTGACCTCCAATTAAAGTCTCCAGCATAAAGATGTCCCCTAAGATGTCCCAAAGCAGGACTTCCTCATCACATCAGGACAGGACTGATGCAGCAGGTCTACTAGCAGTGTACTCCTCAGAACATCTGAGGGACCCAACTATACTCTACAATAATTAGCTTTGTGCTTTATTTATAACAATCTAGCACATAGTTTCTGCAGAGAGGCAGGAGTTCATTAGACGCTTGCGTCTGAGTTGTGGGCGGAACTGTTGGCGGGGAGTAATCTCATTTAAAATACAGGCTGGTTGACTTTTATCCTCATGACACAGTCACTAAGATTTTTTTGTCATCAGCTGCTGACATGAGGAGTCTTTGCATCCAGTTAGAGACATATCTCAGGTGTGCATGTATGGCAGATGGGGGGAGCGGGGTAACCCGGACAGGGTCAAACAAACCAACACAAACACCTAAATATGTTCACACCTTCCACTTTTCCACTGAGCAGCATAGTTTGCTTCAGTTTGGGAATTGTTCCTATCCACAGTTGCTCAACTGCGTGCTCAAAGCAAGAGAACACATCAAAAACCTTTTTTGTAATAATATGTGGGTCACTTTTATAGACCAATATTCAATTAGAGTTTAGAGGCACCGTCCTTTTAAAAAAAAATTTAAAAAAAAAGAACTGGACTAAATTGGTCCTGCAACAAAATGACAACCTGTCCAGGGTGTAACCTACCATCGCTTGACAGTAATTGGGATAGGCTCCAGCAACCATGTGACCCCAAAAATGGATTAATTGGATTTGAAAAATTGATGGATGAATGGACTAAACTGGATGCTTACAACCTTGATTATCAGCAACAAGACAGAACTTGGACAGAATATAGTAAATATTAAATAGATTATACATTTTTCTAATCTTTTATTAACTGTTAAGAATCTTAACACAGTTTTAGTTGTAAACAGGTGCTTTAGACATAAATTGAATTGAAACAGGAAATTATTCCCCTGATAACAGTTATTTAGGGTTCACTTTTGTCAGGGTACCTGGCTGCTGCTCTGATCACTACCCGAACATTTACTTTGACCTTTTTAATGGCCACATGCTAAAATGACCGAAAAAATGAGTAGCATATACACTGTTCCTCTTGCATGTCTTCATTGGGTTGGGGCTACTGCAACACAATGTCCAGTTCTCATGATGATAGAGTCATGACAGAGATCGTACAGACACTGCAGTCTTGAAAACGTGAAATGTTAGATCAGCTTGGGCTATTTTAATCAACATTGTGTTGTTCAGAGGGAAATCAGCCGCTAAAATGAACATGCATATGTTTGGAAGTTCCCAGATTAACACCCCCCCCACACACACACACAAAAGCTACAATAAGACTTAAAACAAGAACGGTCGGACTGTGAGGTGACAGTGAAAACCGTAACCTTTTGTTGCCCTCTTGTGTGATCTTGCCAACTCCTAATAGGCATTGATGTATCTCCATACTCTGTGCTACATTATCCCACATTGAGGTTTTTTTTGACCTACTTTCTCTTATCTTCAATGTATCTTAGTGCAAACAGACATCCAAGTCTCTGCACTCATGGATATTAAAAGAACACTCAGCTACTTAGAATGATAAATGAACGTTAAATTGCATAAGTGTGCCAAGTCGCACACATGTTCTCACAGTGACTGTGTTTCTCTTCTAGGAACTCCTGTCTCTAAAGCTTCTTCGAATGAGAAGTTTTTTGCAAACATTAGCATTTTGTCAATAAAGATGAGCAGATCAGCTCTTACCTGTAAGCGCTTACAGGTAGAAAATAGGAGAATATTGAGAAAAAGTTTCATCTCTTTTAACAGTGATTTCAACAGTGAGTATTTTATATAGAATCAGTGCAAAAGGCTTGAAATATTTCTAGTCTTTGTTTCTTTAAATGTTGATGATTATGGCTAAGACATTTGAACATTGTAAAAAAAAAATCTATGATGGAAATTCAGAGTATTTAATCAGGCAGTTACCACATAACACTTGCAAATGCCTTAGGATGCACCCAAATGCAAATGCACCCATACGGCGGTTGACTGATACGAGGGCTGTGGGTTTCTGGGTTGTCCAGGCCCATGGAGAGTCATAGACTATGCGTCTGCATTTTTAAGGGATCACAGGTGTGTCCTGCAGTTTCCTTAAGGCTCATATCATCACTTTAAGGGGCGTTATGAAAATAGAAGGTACAATTGTAGTGCATTTGGTAAGTGTATCATGAATTACTTGTTAAGATAATGTAAGTTACTTACTTAGTTACTTATGATGTCCAAGTAATACTTTCGTACTGTGCCCTTATGCTGCACTCTAGTCATTGGTAAAGTGCACACTGGCCCATTACTCACCATGTGCACCGGCTGTATTGGGGGAGTACTGGTGATTCGGAAGTGCCAGTAGGAAAAAATGCATCTCACCTACTTTACCCTCATGTGTTATTTAAGAGTTCGCTAGAAATTGTCACTAGGAGCATGTCAGTAGAACAACCCGCACCAACATTTTTGCTCTACAGGCTCACCGAGTGGTCTAAATGTCATGCAGACCATCTGCGTGGTCGTACAGGTTTGCTTATTTTTCATCTGCAGACAGCCGTACTGACCTGCAAGGGCAGTTGGTTTCCTGGCAAAAGGTTTCCTGAGCCTTCAACCCCTTCAAGCCATATTTGCATTATTCCACTTACCATAGGGCTGCTGCAGAAAAACAGCATCACTTTGAAAGTAAAAAGAAAAGGTTTTTTTTACACATTTGGAAATACATTCAGGTATGAAAAGGGTTAAACTGTCTCTCAGTCTAGGTCAAAGACTACAATGTCATGCAGAAGACTGCTGACTTAGCAAATGACCAGAAGACATTCAACAACATCCTTCACAGCAAACTTGCCTTATAAAGCATTCTGTGGGCTGTTGACAAAAGGAAGACGAGAGACGCCAGAAACAAAAATGCAGATGACTGCTATCAAAGCAAGCTGGGCTTCTTTCACACCAGTGCAGATCCACAGGCTGATGGCCTCCATAACCTGGTACAGTTATGCGTTCATTCACAAACATGATGATCCAACCCAGAATTAAGTAACATAGTTTTCAGAAGTTTGACAACATCTGTTTATTAATAGTCTGATACCATAATCTGATGGTGCCAGTAATTCCAAAAAGTTGACTGAGGGCGCTTTCAGGTGTGCAACCCGGAGCAGTCTCTCTGGCATAGTTCTGTTTGTATAACGTAACATCTCTTATTTCGTTTTCTGTGTGCATGAAATGTTATTTTTTGTGATTAAGACTCCTTGGATTATAGACATCTTTCTTTTTTTGCTGTTGGAGTCTACCTGTCATGGGGAGGTGGGCCCTCTTGACGGAAGGAGAGGAGGTATACGTCAGAGCCTGAAGAATCTCAGTCTGACCAACTGCTGCCTGGCTTTCCCACGGTCCTGCTTACCAACATGAAGTCCATCAGAAACAGAGTGGATGAGCTGGAAGCCTGGGCCAAACGTATGCCAGAAATTCAGGAAACGGGTCTGCTCGCATTCTCAGAGATGTGGCTCAGTGAAGAAGATCAAGATGAGGAGCTAGTCATAAGTGGTTTCGGTAGTCCAGTTCAACTGGATCGTTCACCAGAAATCACCAGGAAGAATCGCGGAGGAAGAGTGTCTCTATGTGAACCAGAGGTTCTATAACGCCATCGTGGTCCAGGAAAAGCTCTGCACTCCACACAATGAACTGCTTTCTGTCTCACTCTGTTATTACTATCTGGGAATATCAACAACTGTTTTCACGCTTGTTTACATTCACCCCTGAGCCAACATGGCCGACTCAGCTGATCAAGGACGTCACACACAAAAACTGGACTCCATCTACCCAGACACTCTGAAGTTTATCCTTGGAGACTTGCACTCTGACCAAAACACGGAAAACTTATGAAAAACCTGTGTCTTCTGTCACCACAGCTAACAAATCACAGCTAGATCTTTGCTATGGTTCCACAAGCAGTGCTTATAAATCTCTGCCCATGGCGCCCCTTGGTGCTTCCACTACAACTGCCTATTTTTAGTTCAAGTCAGTTTTTAGACGTCTTAAGCATGAAGGGAGGAGCCTAAAAATCTGGTCAGTGGACAGCATTGCATCTCTCCAGGCCTGCTTTGATTGGCACTGCTTTTATGACAGTTGTGACAACATTGATGAGCTCTGTGACACTGTTTCTTGCTACATCTCCTTTTGCGTGGATCTTAATATATCATCATCACAAAAGGTTGCTGTTTATCCAAACACCAAACCATGGGGCTCAAAATGCCAATCAATAAAAAGAAAAGGTCATTCTTTACAGGAAAACCTCTTGAAAAAAAATCCATCTCTAAAAAAACTAAAAAGATAAATAGAAAAAGCCAAATTAAGGAGAAAAAATGTAATCGCAGTTCAGGGGAGTAATATTAGAGCAGCCTGACAAGGACTCAAAACTATAGCCTCTCTCAACAAGCAAACTGAAGAAACCAAGCAGCATGCCATTGTTCAAGGTCTTTTGGAGTCAGAATTACCTAATGTTTTTAATAATTTCTTTACCCCTTTTAAAAGTTATGATCTTATGCAGAACATCACAGCACTGAAATCCTCCCTTATACCACTCAATGCCTTTGTGATGTATAACAACCAGGTCATTGCTCTGGTAAAGAGAAGCAACAAATGTAACAATAACAGTAACTATTAAATGGGTTCAGACCTATTACCCTTACAACTGTGTTTCAACTCCCCTCTCCATCTCCTTTTAATTCCCTGCACCCACTGTTATTTAGTTAAGTTCTCTGATGACGCAGCATTTGACCAAGACCTTGATAAGAACCAGAGCTGGACCATGGCAGTCCCATTTGATATTTTATAAACTGGTGTGATAAAAACTTTTTTAGAGCTGAATGTGAAGAAAACAAAAGAACTCATAATTGATTTTAGAAGAGCCAAAGTGAAAACCTCAAGCAAGCTCCATTCACAGGCAGGAGGTTGAAATGGTTGAAAAAGTTTTTATTAAGCCCTTAGAGACTGTGTTTGACTCAGACTAGCAACATATGGCGTGATGGGGTTGAAGGCATAGCTTATTGTTTATTGCTCAAACATCCTTTTATTAACAATCTGATAAACATGATCTAATGTTCTGAAATACTAAATTTTAGGTTTTTAATTATCTTCAGCCAAAATCATTTAAATTACATTAAAAAAAGTTGAAACATTATTGTAGTCGTTTGTCCAATGATTCTATGTCATTTTTGACTTTTGCATTGCATCTGTATTTTGTTTTCTGGGAAGAAGTGTAACTCTGTCTCTGGGGTCTCTAGAGAGTTTTCTTCCAGTGAAACTAATATACTATTTAGCTTTAAAAGCCTCCTTTTTAATCTTTTTATAATGAGACTAAAGCACAGAGTGCAGCTGAAACTTTTGGTTATTAGTGCAGAAGCTTCATGATAGAATCACAGCATTGAACATGTCTTAGGGAATTTTAAATGTGAAAAAAGGGGTCTGACCTTGTTAGTACTTTCCACTTTTAAAATGCGCCTTACCTTTTGTTCTAAAAACACCTGATAAGGGTTTTTTTCAGCTCAAAACATGCAGTGAAACTTGATGTATTGTGGATCTTTCTTTACGTAGCTGAAAGAATGTAATTTTGAGGACATCTATAAAAGAATTTAAGCTTAAAACTGTGTTTCTGAGTACTTCTTAATTCACTGTGATAAATGAGCAGCACATAAAAACTGCAGTACGACAAAGCTCAGGTTTGTGACGCATTAACTGTCATGAGCGGGCCAAAGTTTTCCTGCTCCGCTCCGATTCTGATACATCCATAAATCCATGAACGTCTTTGCTCTCCTCGTCTGAGCTGGAATCTGGCTCAAAGTTGTGCATTTGCATAGCTCTGATATTGCTCACCATTTTTTTTTTTTTAGCTAAGCTAATGCTAGCTTGGGGTTGTGGGGGGCTGCAAGCTAGCGGGAGAAGGTGTAAAAAAAAGGAACGCTGAGAAATTAGCAAGACTAACTTCCTGTCCACAACCCAGAGTAACTTTCCAATGAACTAAAGCTGCTCCGTGGAAAATATGTCTTAAAAAACGACAATGGCTTTTGGGTTTTGGCTAAAAACTGCATAACCATGATTAAAAGACCACTGAGACTGATTTTATGATAGATAAAAAATATAGAAGGAAGGACAATCTCGAGGATTTATCATTTAAATTTTGGTTTTCCACAATAACATTTTGGGAATAATCAGCCAAACATTCCTTTATTACCTTTTATCATTTAATAATTCCGATTAGAGCCGTAGATGAGACTAGGACTGGCCAGTTTAGTCAATGAGGTCACTGTAAACTTAACCATATTCTGATTGGAAGGAAAGATCAGATTAGAGAGCAAAGATTAAATACTAAACAGGTTAAAAATATTGAGCTTGAATAAAATGTATCTGAACCTTTTTCTAGGGGTCAACTTTACATCTGCAAATGCACTTAATAGCATGTACTAAATAAAACAAAAGAAATATTACAAAATTTGACAGTTTTCAAAGTGATTCATGTCATGACCCACAAAAGGAAAAGAAGCATCCTCCGGTAAGCTGCACAAGCAGATATTTCTCTGCCTCTATTTCTTACAGAAACACTGAGTCAGAACTCATCCACATTGCCATCTGTGTGACTGTGTGCGCCCATGTACCCCATGTGACATAGCTTGCTTGGAAACCGCTCCGAGACTTGTGTAATGACTAAGTACTCCCATTTGTTCTTGGCCTGTTTCTCCTCTTTTGCTCACTAACACAGCAGCTTCTTTTTTGACCTACTTTTTCCATCCCACTCTTCATAACCTTGTGAGAACTATTGGTATCCATAATGCGTAGGAAGTAAGAGTGCTGGTCTTTCCAAACCAGTTCCAACACAAATTAGCTCTGTTTAATTATGTGCATTTGTTGTGTGCAGCAGAAAGCTGCAGCGTGACAGCACCAAACACTGCAAAAATAGATTAATATTAAATTAGCCTGCTTCCACACTCCTCCTGTTGCCATAACAATGTCATCAGTCTGAGGTTCTGCTGAAACAGATACACATGGCCTGATCTCTTAGCAGGTCTCTGACGATGTATCGATTGAAAAACTGTTCTACAGCTGTTAAAGGAGGATGAAGTGACTAAGTGGGGAAAAAAACTGTATTAGAAGGTGGAGGAAAGTGTAGATGAGGTCAGTTATAGAATATGTCAGAGTATGACCAGCACGTTTAGAGAGGAAGATGATTACGGTTGTGACAAGCATTCAGCTGTTTAATCAGTCATCTCTTTTGTCCTTTATTTATTTCCATCTAAACTTTAAATGATAATGATGAAAATGATATACACACACGCAACCACTTTATAGCATAAGTGACATATCCATATGTCCTCCTAAGCCATGATATGTCTGTGTATGATTTTCTCATTTGGTTTTTATTTAGGCTCCAAAACTTAAACAGAATGAAGTACCGGTACTTGTTTTTACATGAAAAATTCAATACTGTTTTCAGATAAAGTTTTAGAAAACTACAACCCCCTAGTTTATTTTGTTTTTTGCAAATTCTGATCACTTTTCTGTCCAAAATTATTTTAGATTTTTGTTTGCTTACATAAATGCATATGAATCAGTCATCAAGATTAGGCCATTTTCAGTGGAAAATAAACCACAGCCAGTGCTAATCACGACATAATACAATGTTCTCATCATTTCAACAAATCCTGAAATATTCGTCTGGTGTTGCCTGCTTTTCTGACTGGATTTCACTGCAAAATGAACCCATGAGCCATCACTATTCTATCTGTGATGGAACAAATTGAATAATGGTATTTTTGTAATAAACGCCAGGGCTACTATTAGAAGATATACAATACCGGTAGTATATGTTAATAAAAACACATACAAAATGATAAAACAAAGGCAGCGGGGGAAAACTAGGTGTATATTTAGAGCTTTGACAGAAAATACACAAATATGTTAAGTTACACTGATCACTTGATATCGTTTTGGAACATATGTTTGCATTACAGAAGGCTTTGCGAGGTTAAAATACACAATTTTGAATATTATACTTTTTTTGTCAGGTTGTGGTTTAAGATGCTAGGGACTGTGGTGCATTAAAGTAGTGTATAACATTCATTGTTTTCATTCTTGGCACTATCTCATCCACTCTCAATGTGTTTCAGCTCATACAGTGTATGGAGAAATATAGACAACACTGCATAGTATAAAAAAACTTCTCAATTTAACAAAAGAGCTTCATCTTCAGTTATGTATGGAATACTGTATGTGATTTATTGTTGTGATGCAAGAAAACATTTGGAATGCAGTTTAAATTATTATTATTATAATGCATGGTATGCTTCATAAAGGAGTGAACTCATTTGATTCTATATGATTTGTTCCCATCTACAGTAACTTTAAAGATATGGCCTTTTTCTTGCTCTCAGAAAATGCAGACTTACCACTTTAGGCTTGAAGGGCGGCTGTATCTCTCGGTTCCGGAGGCGATCCCAGTCAATCCGCCTGAAGAAAGCATGCTCTCTGATGTCCCTCTCTCCTTCAGGGCTGCAGCCCAGACGCTTGGAGGGGTGTTTGGTCATCAGCTGCTCAGGAATTTAGGGAAAACACAATAAAAGAGATGCTGTGAGCACAGTTCTAAACCCTGTTCACTGTTTTATATTCATAACAGCCATGTACATCAGATATCCTTTAACTTTACTGAACATAATTAAAGTTTACCTCTTTTAAGGGAAAACATACTAAATACACATACAAATGAATTATATCTCACATTCCCAAAATAACAGAATGCAAACGGTTTCTTTTGAAGGATTGAAATGAAACAAAAATTGGTGATTTATTTCCTTTCTGCAAAATGTGATGCTCAAGGTTAACATAAAATTGTCCATTCACTGATAATAACTTTTATAATTTGATTTCAACTCTCATTTGAGGTCAGTAAACAGATTAACAGATGGACCAGAGAAAAAACATAACTGCCTCTCTTTGCCCCCTTTCCCTCTGCTCCGTTTGTCTTTCGAGAAATGCAGCCACTTGTAGTCACGCCACAACACAGGGACAGAGTTTGCTCTCTGTTAAGCCTATATGACCCAAGGCACCCCATCACTATGGAAACCTAAATGTATGTCAGTGGGTTTTCAGGTAAAAACCTGCCTTCAAAGGAAAGTCAGTGGGAAGACTAAAGCCTGTTTGAAATGTCAAAGAATTTGTACTATCTACATGGTTGTTTTAATCTAGCTTATGCTGTCACATGTCATGATCTGAGGAAAAGCGTATGCCTCAGAATAAAGGAGAGTAATAAAATTCCCTGGAAAGTAGGGGTGTAAAGGTTCATTTTAACGATTCCATTCATATCATAATTTGTGCTCGACAATCCGATTTATAGTTGGACATTGGTTCATTTGCAGTCTCGCTATTGGCAGATTATTTTTGTGCAATTTGTATCCTTTTTTTTTTTTATTTTAAACAGTGCAGTGTTCAACATCCTGATTGGCTGTTTTTCTTTCAGTCAATAATCAATCTCCTCCATGCAGCATTTCCTATAAAAGATGGGCTCAGCTTACTAAATCTACAAAATTCTTTGATCCTGAGCAGATCTTTGTTTTCATTCTATAATACTTGTTTTTCTATGAGGGTTTGAACTTTGAGAGTGTTTAAAAGAAGAGAAAAGTGTGAAAATGTTAAGGGGTGTCTGATAAAAGTGTGGAAAGTGTGTAGTGAGGGGTTTTACTATCTTTACTTACCTATGTCGCAGATTTCACCTATTTTTTGAACATAACGTAAGGGTACACTGTATGAAAACATACGTTTCATTTTGTCTCTTGTTATGAATGTATTGCTTAGTTTGTTTATCACTAATTTATAGTACTAGTATTATTTCGTTTGAACTGATTTGAGGGTTTGACCATATCTGAACCTGCAGAGAATGCAAGAATGCTGTGGAGCTGAGGAGGAATAAGAAGTCATTTGCAGCTGTCTGTCTGTCTGTTCACAGTCACAGTGAGTCACAGCCTTGCTGCAAACAATTAACTGTCAGCACTGTGGAGACACAACTCACACCCCAGGACACTTTCCAAACTGCTGGCCTGCATCAAGCACACTGCAAAAATGTGAAGTGGGCTGAACTACACACGTGGAAAAAATTGTTGGTACCCCACAGTTAAAGAAGGAAAAACCCACAATTGTCACTGAAATCACTAGAAACTTACAAAAGTAACAATAAATAAAAATTTATTGAAAATTAAATAATCAAAATCAGCCATGACTTTTGAATTGCTGATTAACATAATTATTTAAAAAAAAAACTAATGAAACAGGCCTGGACAAAAATGATGGTATCCATAACTTAATATTTTGTTGCACAACCTTTTGAGGCAATCACTGCAATGAAGCGATTTCTGTATTTGTCAATGAGCATTCTGCAGCTGTCAACAGGTATTTTGGCCCTCAGATCTGGGCTCATGGAAGGCCACTTTAGAATAGTCCAACGCTTTTATCTCAGCCATTCTTGGGTGTTTTTGGCTGTGTGTTTTGGATCGTTGTCCTGTTGGAAGACCCATGACCTGCGACTGAGACCAAGCTTTCTGACACAAGGCAGCACATTTCTCTCCAGAATGCCTTGATAGTCTACAGATTTCATTGGACCTTGCACACATTCAAGACACCCTGTGCCAGATGCAGCAAAGCAGCCCCAAAACATGACTGAGTCTCCTCCATGTTTCACCGTAGGGACAGTGTTCTTTTCTTCGTATGCTTGGTTTTTGAGTCTATGAACAAAGAGTTGATGTGCCTTACCAAAAAGCTCCAGTTTGGTCTCATCTGTCCAAAGGACATTCTCCCAGAAGCTTTGGGGCTTGTCAACATGCATTTTTGCAAATTCCAGTCTGGCTTTTTTAGGATTGTTTTTCAGCAGTGGTGTCCTCCTTGGTCGTCTCCCATGACGTCCACTTTGGCTCAAACAACGACGAATGGTGCGATCTGACACTGATGTACCTTGGCCTTGGAGTTCATCTTTAATTTCTTTGGAGGTTGTTCTGGGCTCTTTGGATACAATTCGAACGATCCGCCTCTTCAATTTGTTATCAATTTTCCTCTTGCGGCCACGTCCAGAGAGGTTGGCTACTGTCCCGTGGGTCTTGAACTTCTGAATAATATGAGCCACTGTTGTCACAGGAAGTTCAAGCTGTTTAGAGATGGTCTTATAGCCTTTACCTTTAAGATGTTTATCTATGATTTTTTTCGGATGTCCTGGGACAATTCTCTCCTTCGCTTTCTGTTGTCCATGTTCAGTGTGGTACACAGCTTTTCACCAAACAGCAGAGTGAATACTTGTCTCCCTTTAAATAGGCAGACTGACTGATTATGAGTTTGGTAACACCTGTGATGTCAATTAAAGGACACACCTGAGTTAATCATGTCAGTCTGGTCAAATAGTTTTCAATCTTTTATAGACGTACCATCATTTTTGTCCAGGGCTATTTCATTAGTTTATTTTTTTTTTATAATTATGTTAATCAGCAATTCAACAGTGATGGCTGATTTTGATTATTTAATTTTCAATAAATTTTTATTTATTGTTACTTTTGTAAGTTTCAAGTGATTTCAGTGAGAATTGTGGGTTTTTCCTTCTTTAACTGAGGGGTACCAACAATTTTGTCCACGTGTGTACTTGGCATGTATGAGGAAATATGCAACACTAAAAGTCAAAACACCTACAGCTGACATTTCTCACAATCTTTTTTTCTCTTTTCTTTCCGGGATTGGTTCGATTGAAATTCATAAAACCTCAAATTCCCCCTGCTGTTCCTGCTAAAAGTTGAAAGTCTTTACCTTTAACTTTTATATCTATTTCTTTCATAGGTGACCATGGTATAAGCGGGATAATGCCCTTTGAGCTGCGCATTATCAGAAAGAAACGGACTTCACAGAAGTAACAGTCCGAAGCAATCAGGCCTTTTAATTATGATAACGGACATCTCGTCAGGAATGGTCCTTTTCATAAAAGATAATAATTATGGATTAAAACTGAGATAAACGTGAATAAATAAAAATGAACACACTAATTTGCTTGTATTTCATTAATCCCCATTATTGCGATAATCTAACAGCCCTCAAAGACGATATTAAAAAGTTTCTCTCCGAACTGTAATTCTTACAAATATTATCATATTTAAAGGCATTTTTAGTAATTAAACGTATGAAATGAAACTCTATACACATAACTTTTGACTTGTTCTTTCACAAAGTTGTTAAAAATATTTAATTACAAAAACAAGCCTGGACAACAATTCTGGTACATTTAACTTTTGAGGTAATGGTTAAAAAGATTTCTGTGACAGTCAGTGAAACTTCTGCACCTGTCAACATGTATTTTGGTTCTTGCCTTGAAAGCAAACAGCACCAAACTATCTCAATGTTGAAGGGTGTTGTCTTCTTTTATATCATAGATCACTGCTCACAGAAGGACTTTTTCAAACAGTGCTATGTTTTGCTCTAAGTCATTCTTTCTGTTATTAACAAGCATATTGGTGTTTACGTTGGAAAACCCATGATTTGCAACTAAGGCCAAGCTTTCTGAATGAGCAGAACATATTTGTCCAGAACACCATCCATAGTTTTGACATTTTATTGAACTCTGCAAAGATTCAGACATTAGACCATAAGTATGTACAGACTATGTTCAGTACAGTATAGACTGTGTTCTTTGTTTCATGAATACATCTGTCCTAAAAGCCCCAGTTTTGTCTCTTTTGTCCTACTGATGCAAAAGCTTTCAACAGTTCACCTTTAATGTCTTTGGAAGTTGTTCTGGACTCTTTGGTCCCCATTCATATCATCAATCTCTTCTATTTGTCTTCTGTTTTTCCTTCTGCAGTCACATCACCGTACTGTCAATCACAAACAGCTACGATGAGCAACCGGACCCACCCCCGGCAGAGTTTTCCTGCAACTGGTCAATTCCTGAGTCAACTTCAACGCTGTTAATTTCCTTTCATAAACCCACAAAAATGTATTGCCAGCTGGTACACTTGATGTTAACCAATGTAATAGAGCGCTGCTTTATACACGGTGGCTCTTCTCTCAACAACGTCATTGAGTCGAATGAAAAGGAGATCGTTTCAAAATTATGTCTAAGGTGGAAAGGCTTCATCCTTCTTTTGCTACTAATCTCAGGCAATGTCCAACCCAACCCAGGCCCAGGGCCAAACCCAAATCACAGGGACAGGTCAGGTCGCGCGATTATGCATAGAAATGTCTTCCTGCTTAGGTTAGATCTTGTTAAGATTTGGGTGAAATTCACAGACACTGACATTTTAGTGCTGTCTGAAACTTGGCTTAGTAAATCTATTTCTGATAAGAAAATCTCGATAGCAGGTTTTAACATTTTTTGTTGCGATCGTCCCAAAAAAGGTGGAGGTGTAGCCAACTACACAAAAAATACATTTCATGTGTCACTACCTCTCTTTCGCTCATGAAACAATTTGAGTTTATTGCTCTAAAACTGGGTATGTCAAAAGATCAGTCTCTCACTATTATGGGCTGATACAGACCTCCCTCAGCCAGAAATGAAGCCCTCTCTTCTCAGTATAACCATGAGTCTAAATCCAAGTGAATTTGTTTTGAAAGGAGAACTAAATCTTTACTGATTAAGTCTGAAGTTTAAAATTCATAAATAAACACGCACCCCTCCATTTAGGGTGAAAGGGCGCGACAATCTGTGGTTCTCCCCTGAGATTGATAATCCTATTAAAGATAGCGATGCACCCGGGTGTAGGGCAAAGAAAAGTAAATTAGAAGTTGATTGGCTCCATTTTTGTCAATTAAGAAACAAATGAACTCTTTCAATTAAAAAAGCTAAATCAGAATTTTACCTTAGTGAAACTTCTAAAAGCCTAAATGATCCTAAAAGGTTTTGGAAGACAGTAAAGTCCATTTATGAACCTGCACAGACAAACAATCTTCCTGACTTCTTAAATAAAAATGGCACATGTTTAACAGAGAAAACAGCCATCCTACTATATTTTAATGATCATTTCATTTCAGCTGGGTCCCTTTTTGATTCCTCAAATCCACATTTAGGAATCCCTGCTCCAAAGAAGTTGTAGAACCAACCAAATGCCCAAACACTTGCAGGTTTAACTTGACTGCTGTGTCTGTCTCTGAAGTTCTCTGTAAGTTGAAAAACATTGACACCAGGAAGGCAGCTGGACCAGACAAATAGGATCCTTTTTTTCTGAAGTTGGCAGTAACTTGGCAGCAACTAACCCTAAATTCCAAAACTGTGGAAATCGGCTTATGTACTTCCCCTTCTTAAAGGAGGAGACCCCTCGGAGGTAAACAACTAGAGGGCCATCTCCAAGTTATGTATCATAGCAAAAATGTTTGAAAAACTAGTCAGTG
This sequence comes from Oryzias celebensis, assembly GCA_014656515.1. NCBI lineage: Eukaryota > Metazoa > Chordata > Actinopteri > Beloniformes > Adrianichthyidae > Oryzias > Oryzias celebensis. The sequence goes on along the minus strand of BNCR01000001.1, from coordinate 26,651,262 downwards.
AACAACTGAAGGAGTTCCTAGAATCAAACAGCATTTTGTCTGATTTTCAGTCTGGCTTTGAAAAACAACATAGTACTGTTACAGCCACTTTGAAAGTTTTAAATGAGGATATCCAGGCACTTGACTGCAATGTTGCACTCTTTATTGACCTCTCCAAAGCTTTTGACACTGTGGATCACACTCTCTTGGTAAAAATGCTGGTCAATATTGGTATCTCCGATCAAGCCGTTGCCTGGTTTGTCGACTATCTGTCTAACAGATCTTGGTTTGTACAAATATCTGGCTCCATTTCTCCTGTCCGTGAGATCAAGAAAGGTGTACTACAGGGTTCTAGGTCCCATTCTGCTCTCCATTTATATTAGCAACTTGACTCAAAATCTACCAAATACATCATAACTTCTTTATGCAGATGATACTGCTGCTCTAGGTCAATCGCACAAGCCTTTGAGTCTTTACAATCTGCGTTTAATGTTGATCAGTCTCTCCTCAGATTGCTAAAAATGATTTTAAACAGAGAAAAAACAAAAGTGATGATCTTTTGACACAAACTGTAAAATACAGGATCACTCAGTTCCTGAAAACGGACAATTACAAATCAATACAAATAGTCGACAGCTTCAAGTATCTGGGTTTTGTTCCAGACTCAGAGCTTTCCTTTAAAATGTATGTTGCCACCTTACTGCACAAACTGAAGCTGTTGCTGGGGTTTTATTCCAGAAACAAATCTTGCTTCTAACTCAGAGATCGAAAAATTCTGCTAGCGGCTAGTGTTTTGTCTCTGATTGATTATGGAGATGTGCTTTATTTTAATGCTTCATCCGCCTGTCTTCAATCAGTCAATACTGCATACCACTGTGCTTTGAGGTTTGTAACTGACTGTTGTCGTCTCCCTGTGAACTGCTGCATTTGCCAGAGCAGAATGGCCCTCTCTGAACACACGAGGGTACACACACTGGATGACTTTCGTCTATAAAAGGCTCATTGGTTTAGTAACTTCGTATTTTAGCTCTCTTCTTCCAAGAACTGTCAGTCAATATGCACAATTGTGATATCTTTCATCTGCATGTTCCCAAAGTTCAGACTGAATTTGGAAAACAAGCCTTCAGTTTTCCTGCCGCCTCTGCCTGGAACTCTAACCAAACTCAGCTAAAGTGGTCTGAACTGGCTTATTTTAGATCATTCCGTACCATTCTGTAAAGCATAGAGAAAAACTCCATAAATCAATACTCTTTTTTCTGACTCTGATGTTAATCAATGCATTTTAAAACTACTGAACTTTATTTAATGTAATGCTGCTCAACTTTTGCACGATAGTTTAGATTTATTGACCTGCCCTGTCACTTTGTCACACCTACATTTTATAACTTATATTGTAAATATTCCTAATTCACAGCTTATTTTACTTTTGCTTTATTCTGTAACTTTATTTTGAAATGTGTGCTGCTGACCACTTGGCCAGGTCACCCTTACAAAAGAGATCCTGATCTCAACGCGTTCCACCTGGTTAAATAAAGGTTAAATAAAAAAAAAAAAACATCCAGATAGGTCGTCGACGGTCCTGCAAATGTTAAACTTCTGAATAATGTGAGCCACTGGGGTCACCAGAGCATCAAGATGCTTGGAGATTAACCTATTGTTTTTACATCTTGTCTGTGTTTTCTGTCTGACCTCCAAAGAAACTCTACTGTGTGATGCCCAAATAAAACAGCACAGTGACTGTTGTCCTTTTGAACTAAGAATCCTGACTACAGGGCGGCGGACGCTTGTGTTGCTAATTAGGGAACATATCTCAGTTTGGGGTCAAATTATTCAGTTTTTTTCTGGAAGTTTGACCATTGCTGTCCAAGACTATTAAAATGGTTTGTTTTTAAAATAAAATTTAAACTCACAAGCAATGTTGGATTTTCCTTCACTCATAAGTAAGGGTAAGATTTGGATTCGGCTTATGTTGTGCCTTAGTCAAGTGCACATGTATGGGGATTGACCTGTACAGGTGATGCAGGTTTTGGGTTGTGCTGTGGTTGCCGTGGAGGGTCGTAGACAAGAGCAGCTGCATCTTAAGCCTAACTGGATTTGTAAGGCACATTATACACAGTGATACCATGATGTGGAAAAAAACACTGTGTATCCAGCATCCACTGAGTTTTTCATAGTATCCCTGACTTATTGTGAGTAGTGTATTTATGCAAGAAAGATTACCAAAGCCCAACCAGATCAAAGAAAGATTGTACTTTTAAATAAGTGTACTCATTTTTCTTTTTTCAGTAATTCAATGAAAAACTAAATGAATTTAATGTTGCCCCTTTTTTTTTGTCTTCAATTACTCTTCTTCTTTCCTCTCGCCCAACTCTTCTTCTGGTGTAGGTTAGGCAGTAGCGAGCAGCAACCAATCAATAAAGAGAATTGCAGCAGCTTTGCCAAACCAAGACCCATCCAGCTATGTTTCCATGGCTTCAGCGGATACTGAATCGACTTGCATTAATAGGGCTTTTATAACACCAATCAGAACCAGCATTTACGAGCCTTCAACAACAAAATTACCTCAAAATTGTGTTTCTTTTTTTGTTAAAACACAAATAAGTTATCTTTCCCATAAATAAACAAATGCTCGTATTCGTTTAAAATTTGTCCCACAGCAGGGATATTAGGAGCACTGACAGGAACACGCAGCCAAAACAAAATAAATAAAAACAGATAATTAAATCAAACAGAGAGGGGAAGAGGAGGCAGAGGGAAGCAAGTGGAGAGGAAGTGACAGGAAGACAAAGCACATTAGTGCACAGCTCACTGACTTTGGATAACCTCTGGATAGAAAGTAAACTACATTGTTCACGTCTGAACTATTATTTCTCACATTTAACACATGCTTTTGTCTCAACTGGGAATATCTGTGTTCCAAACAAAAGTAGTATGTTTGGATTTGTACCCTGTTCGGAAGGGGTGAACCTGAGGCACATGCTGAAGAAACGGTGTGGATCATATGGGCTTGTCAAAGACATTCATTGTCTGGGACAAGCTGAGCAGTTGAGCTCCTGCTGACAGTGACTGTGACTCCACACACAGCTGTACAACTTCATTTTGCATAATATCAGCAGGAGTCTTTGTTAGGAGTGAAGGGTTCACCCCTTCTACCCTGGGCTACATTTAGAAGAAAACTAACTAAACTGTTATAGAACAAAAAAGCCCAACATGAGTGATCATTCACCTACCCCTTTGCAGATAGAGATGGCTTCTTTGGACAAGGACTTTGGGTAGGACACATTGTGCTCCATAATGGACTGGAACAACTCATCTTCATCCTCTCCATCAAATGGAGGCTGTGTGTTGCAAGACACAATGTTCAGACCATGTTTCAACATTTTAGGAGAATGACCTAACCCTTGCACTTTACAATATTAATCACATTAGGAAACAGTAGCAGAGCAGTAAAAACGGTTCCCTTACAGATGAGTTGAAACACACAACTCAAGATGGGCTAAACCAGATAAAATAGGAAAAAGAGGTTACAATCAGAGCGGCGAAAAGCAATAAGGCAGGAAAAAACGAGAATTCAAATAACAGCACGACAGAACATTTTTCACAGGAGGACCTGTGTGGTCAGTGGAGTGGATGACCCAGCTTTTCCCCCACTTTCTGAGCCGTTATCATCAGTAACCATGGGTACTTTGACAGTTCATAAAGTGAATTATTTGTCATTTCTAGTTCATTGGACCCATCGTCTAGAAGTGCCACCGGAATGAGTTTCTTTTGCTTTGCTTTGGAAACGTTGTTTTGGTTTGGTTAGAAAAATCTCTGCGCAAAAGCAAAAAAAAAAAAAAAAAAAAGTGAGGATTTAAATGGAGGTGATTGAGGATTTATTAAAAATAAATTCAAAACAAATTAGTGAATACATTTTTTGTAAGAGCAAAAGAGGTCCACAAAGTTTTATTTATATAAATAACATTTTTTTTTATAATAATTTATTTTTATCTTGCTCAAATAAAAGTTACAAAGAAAACTCAACACTGTCATTGTGCAAATCTGGTTAACCCGTAGGGTTAAGTCCTCTTAGACATTCAAGTGCACACACTAAAAATAAAAATAAAAAAATAATAATGAAAAAAAGCTGCAAAAAGTTAACAAGGGTTTGATTTAAATCACTTTTTTACTCATACTAACTCAATTTTAGAGAATATTTTCACGGACTGGCCTGTATGAGGCAGAAGTTGTCCTCTGTTTTTCTTTTTTTTTTTTAGTTTTGAATGGATGAAGTTGGTTTTCATTCTCTGTAAAAACATCTGCAGCTAATTTAAACTTTATTTCTACACTAGGTTTTATGTAGGAACCACTCAAATGGGATTTAGATTTTCCCTTAAACCATAACAGTCAAAGTGAGAGCTAAGAAAATCAGACGCCAACTTCAGCTTCATCTGACTTTTAAGGTGTGACACTTAAACGCACAACAACCGGACACTAAAACTGATATTTTCTAAAAAAAATAATAGTAAACCTGAATCCACTGTTTGATCAACTTCATTATCAGTATCCTCATAACATTAGACTCTTTGTTGCTAAATATTCTGCATGATTATTATGGTTTGTGGCTACAACATTCAATCAATATTTGGAGTAAAGACTCCCGTTTCTTGTCTTTTAAATGCAGCTTATTTTTCCTTCATGCTAAAGGCTCTTCTTCTGTTTCTTCACTGGTTTTCTCACTTTTCAACTATGTTTGTTTTTTCTTAACTTTGCTAGCTGGAGGTTTCAATTTAGCGATCCGTGTAGTCACTTTAAGAAAGCAGCGGATACATTTTTGACGAGCAACTTAACTGTCGGATGTGGAGATAATCCAGTAGCTTTCAAAAATAAACAATGTATCTTTTTATGGCGAGTAATGAAGTTTAAGAGTAAAGGGGCCTGATGATCTTGTGATTTTGGATTTAAACTTTCAGAAACGCCGTTTTTCTTTCTTTTTACATTTACTACTACAACCACATTAATGACCCCACAATCACCCTAAAATGGTTTGGACAGATGTAAAAGGCAGAAACTACATTAGATTCAATTCTTCAGTCTCTCCGTTAAACTTGTAGCCTATGGACCTATAAAAAATAAAATCAGTCATGGGTAAAGTTTTAATTTAGTAACAAGACCCTTGAGACTCCATCAGGCCATTTTTCACTCAGAACATCTATTTTGAGAAATTCCCATTGAAAACTGTTAAATTATTGTATAGTCACTACATTTGATGTCTCCAGATCACGCTGATGCAGCGCGGTGAAATACAAATCACGTGGACAAATAATGAAAGGTGAATGAATGATGAAGGTGATGACAAATGACACTGAGCAGGTAAATCTGCAGTGTAAAAGAAAGAAAAACTACAAAAGAAATATAACAGTTTTGTTTACTATGTATGAGCAGATTTGACTGAGGCTTTCCCAAAAATAAATGACAGATTTAGAATATTTTGAAATGAACTGGGGTCATTTAAAACCTGCATGTTTAATACAAATAATGCATAGATTTAGCAAAAGAGCCTCAAAAAGAGCTTGAAAAACTAAAGTCTGTAGTTTTTGAGTTTAGAAGTCACCTGTCCAGCCAGCATTTCATACAGCAGAACTCCATATGCCCACCAGTCTACAGAGCGTCCATATGGCTGATATGCAATGATCTGAAGAAAAAGGACAAAAAATAAATTCAGTTCAACTCAATTCAACAGTTTACAAATGCAAAAACAGGCTGATACCACCCCCCACCCCCACCCCCACCACACACAAACACAGACAGTGATTTTTAAAAGTTATTGCAGAAACAAACAACAGCATTAAATGTTAGTTATTACATTTAAAATAGTTATTTCGACACACCGGCAGCTAAGGAAGGAACCAAACCTGCAGTCTTTCGATCGGAGGTCATAGTTGCCTCAAATGTGCAACAAACAAATCACAACCGTCCAACAACACAGCCTGCATGCAGGCCAGAGAGACTCCTCAAGCTCAGACAGGCAGACAGAAAAACAATAGCGCACATTCTTCTGGCCTGAGAGAAGTAAACTCACATTTGAGTTTACAATGCATCATCAGGCGCTAGAAAACAAGCAGCAAACACAGCAATTAATGCTGCAGTGCAGCAATTTGTGTAATAACCTTTCTTTAGTCACTTCTGACCTCTGGTTTTGCCCAGGAGCTAGTGTACGCTTTACTTTTTTTTTTCTTCTAGCATTGATTAAATCAAAACATTTTTCAAGAAAGCTGTTTACATGAACTAAAATGGTTACAAAAAAATATTTTGTGATTGTTACAGAAATAAAACTATTAAAATGCATCCGTCTTTAACTTTCTTAACGTGTACTGATCTCTACATCTGTTGTCAAACATTGTCTATAAACTTCTGTTTAGTACTTTTTTAAAAAATATGCTATAAAGTAAACTCTTCTGTAAGTTAATCTAGACCAGCACTTCTAGGTAGTGCTCTTTTAAATGCTTTAAATTCCTCTTCTTATTTGTTTTCCTTTAATCTCTGGTATTCTATCTTTACTTGGCAAAGCTGTGCTTCAGCTCACAGATATGAAAATCTGTCAGGGCTCAAAGCTACAGAAGCTTAAAATGAATTTCCAGTAGTAGTCCTTTAGTCCATGAAAATTGTCCTTTTAACTCTTTTTAATTTGCTTTAGGAAAAGCAATGTTGTGTGGAGCCACGGTTTGTGACAGTTTTAAAATATTCCATGTTTATATTTGACGGTTCGCTAGAACATTTGAGAATTAGTGTTTTTTTATTATCTATCACCACAAAAACAAATTTCTATTAATGTTCAATGACTATGATGGTCTATTATTTAATCAATATCTGCCTGAAGCCTGATGTGCTGATAGTATTGACTAATTAATAGACCAACAGTAATTTAATGTTGCACATTTGTAAAGTTGTTAACCCATTTCTCCCTGCAGTGGTTAGTCCTCACAATCAAAAATAAAACGGGCACATTACAAAACAGCTCCTGGTTTTTCCTGAATCCAGAGGAATTGGTTGAAAGTGGATCCCTAACATTTGTTGGGATGATTTGTCATTGAAGTGCTGGGACGTTAATGTTACAATTATTAAGGGACATGTTTCTTTTCATGCATTCTCTGTGTGTCTAAAGGTTAGAACAAAATAATCAAGATGAAAAAATATGACTTCATTGTTGAAAACGGGAAAATGGGTTAAAGGCTCAGCTTTCAAGTCTCTTTGCATGTTCTCAAATTTTCTGAGGAGCTTAGCCTAAATCCCTGCTTTTCTTCAGCTCTTTAGTAAGAAGATGCCAAGGAGAAATCCTGTTCCCTTATCATGCTTGGGTGTTTTTAATTTGCACAATGTTCCAAGACTTCACGGTGAAGGAAACCTCCGAATTAAATCTCAAAGCTTGCTTTTTCAGATCTTTCATCCTGCAGGGACTTGCTGACCGTCAGTATAACCTGACAACTGCCTGCAAAGTCGACTACATGCATTCAGAACCAGCTTTCACAGAAGATTTCTCATCCCCTTAAGTGTTTTAGTATGCATGAGAGGGGACAAATCCTCTTTGGGAAGTGAAAGCAGATCCAACTAACTGTGGGAACAGAAAGAAGTTTGGATCTCTTCACCTTAGAGCCAAATCACATCTGACACGCGATGCCAAAACACCAGACATGTCATGTTTCTTAGAGGAAGCAGCAAGCTGTTAAATACACCACTGATTTGCTGAGAAGGGATTGTTTAATGATGACAGCATGAAGTAGGGTAATGTCTGACAGCATGTCACTGAGGACTTGTACTGTGGCACATCACATTTGGTGCAGCATGGAACAGAGGTTTGGCCTCAAGGGTGCTTTGGCAAACAAAGCATTTAGTATTTCGACACATAAAATATTGGGGAGAGCTTCAGTTTTGTCTCAGTGTATTAACAGTTTTCATTGTGAAAGTCAAAGAAAGTTGACATTTGACACCGAAACTATTTTTTCCTGCTACAGACATAATTGAAGTTATTAATAAACATATTCAGAATGTGTGTCGTTTTTTTGCAGTAAGGCCATACACAACAAACTACAAAAGACTGAGCAATTATGTTACAGAGATATCTGTTGTTGTGGGTCCACATGTTAGGAACTGGTGGTGTAGGACCCCAAATGCAGGAGACTGAGCTTGGTGCCTGAAACTTAATAACTTCATAAATAACAAATAAATAAAAGACTAAACACAGAAAATGACTTGACAGGGACAAACTGAAAACCAGACTCTTAAATACACTGAGGGCAATAAGCTGAAATGAATTACCTGAAACTGGAAAATCCCAAACAGAACATGACCAAAACCATGATGGACAAAAACCAAAGTTCACAAAAATTTCAGACAGGATTATTTTTTATCTAGGTTTCAGGCTTTATATTCCTTTTGAAATAAATGTTTTTTTAAAAAAAAGTATTTGGTTTCTTAATTTAAAGTGACTAAAAACAAAAAATCTTACAAAAGAAAAAAAAAACTTAAATTGAGTCCTCAACGTGAAACTTGGCAGTGCCAAAAGTCACATTTGTGAACGGATTTTTCACATGACACAGTGAAGCTCAGCTTAACTCTGTTTGACTGTGCTTTCCTTTTTCTCCTTTGGTTGACAGAGGAAAACAGAATCTGCTTCTCTCCAGATGACAGCTGAGATGGCCTCAAGCTAATGTCAGAATGAAGCAGGGACAGAAAATGGAAGCTGCAGATAACAGTGCAGGGGATTTTAGGTGCACAAGTGCGATCTCTGGTTGAAAACCAACTACAGAGGTTTTCTAAGAGGTGAACATGACTTCCACGCTCAGGACTGTTGGTAAATATTTCTGTTTTGCTTCACTACATGTTCAGTGTGTAGTGTGGAAAATGAATGAGCCAAAAGTATGTCTTAAAAACAAAGGGTTAACATGAATTTGGTTAAAAAATGTAATTTCATGCTTAACCATGATGGTGGAAACTAAAGAGCCTTGATCTGATTCATCCTACAGAGCTCTAACACATCTCTGCTGTGACTCTTTGTCCTTGCCACTAAACACCAACGGACACAAACAGTTTGAGGCACACTGACCTTTGTCCCATGAGCCAGCCTCCTGTGTCTAGATCATATTTTTTCACTCAAGTTGTTATGGTTAGAAAGGCCTTCTTTCTCTTTCTCTTTCTCTGTTTGAATGAGGCTGATGCATGAAATCCACATTCCTTCTGCCAGGCTGCAAATGATACAAATGGTCATGCATGACTTGTGCCTTGTACTGTGCTTTACTTTGGACTTGATTGTCTCCAGCCAGGAGAATGATTTCCACTATAAGCGCATGAATGTAGAACTTTTGGACTTATGTTGATCTATACTTTTTCTGCATATGTGTGCTTGTTTATGCTTGTGGCTTTCGTAACAAGGGTTTCTGTTTGACTCTCACGCATTCTGTATGGCGCTTTGCTTGTGCGCATGCACACTGCTGCAGACGTCGCTTGTCCACTGGGCCTAATACTACTTGACAGTTCTGGATCATACTGCTGGCTATTCAAACCTCCTCTACTCACTGCAGACACAAAAACGAACACACGCACACACACATAACAACCTACGCAGTGTCATCTTCATCGAGAAACGGGGGGGGACCTTGACAACACAGGGCATTGGAGCAGCAATGTTAGCGTGTGCTACGTGAGCATATTGCCACAGTAGTGGTGCTGGATTCCTTTGAGGACTATGCTGTGAAGCGGACTGGTTTGCATCAGGCTACACACATGTAGTCTGTAGAATTTCTCTCATGATGGAGGACATACATAAAAGAATTTAACATTAAAACAGTGTTTTTGAGTATTTTTTAATTCAAAGAGTGGTGGATCAGGAACAGAAGAAAAAATGTCATTTCATAAAACTCTCGTTGCGACAGAAACTGAAATGAAAATGAAATGTCTGCTCCGCTCCATTCTGATGTATCCACTGGCAGACAAATATACCCATTCATGTCTTCCTTTTGCATTTTTGTTGCACCGCTAACGTTGAATTAAGATTGTGAGGGGCTGGAAGCTAGCGGGAATGTAACAAAAGGGATGATGGGATATCAACAGAAGCTTACTTTTGTGCCAACAGTCTTGTTCACAACTCAGAGCCAAGTTTCTGATTGACTACTACTGCTCTGCACAATCTATGTCCTAAAAACGACAGTACTTTTTGATTTTGCCAAAAAAACGACATAAAACATGATTGGAATGGGACTTTAAATTAAAATTCACGACTGTACATAGTGAGAAGAGGAAGTATAAAGACAACTTTAACTTTGTATAATTGCAGCCATTTACCAAAATCTGGAAGTTTTCATTTATTTTCCAATAATGTATTCTGAGTGCTCCATCTTGCCAAAAAACAGTAAATTTATTAAACAACAAACAAAGAAAAAAATCCCATGGTCGTAGGTATTCAGATCCTTTGCTCAGTACTGAGTGGGAACCCCCATTTGAGCGAGTACAGCCATGAGCCTTTCTGGAAACAAGTTTGTCACATTTGGAGTTTTCAGGTTTCAGATGTGGAGTTTTCAGAAATTGAGATGCTCAATTTCTTCGTTGGTCAGAGACTGGACGGGCCCGTCAAGAATATTCACAGACTTGGTCTGAAGCCACACTATTATTTTAGCTGTGCACTTTGGGTCATTGTCTTGAAAAAGGTGAACCTTCGGCCCAGTATGAGGTCCTGTGCACTCTGGGAGAGATTTTCTTCCAGTGTATTTAATTTTATTTACATAGCCCAATATCACAAGCATAGCCGTCTCCAAGCGGCTCTTCTCCCACGATTGTTCAGTTTGGCTGAACGGCCAGGCCTTAAAGCCATCTGGTCATCTCAAACTTCTTCCATTTAAAATTTATGAAGGTCACTGTGCTCTTAGGAACCTTGAGTGCTGCAGAAACTCTTTTGCAACTTTTGGCCAGATCTATGCTTCCATCAAATAGATCTCTGAGCTCTCTGGGCAGTTCCTTCTACACCATTGTTCTAATTTTCTTTGACATGCACTGTGAGCTGTAAGGTTGTCTACAAGCAGGTGTGTGGCTTTGCTAAGCAAGTTCAATCAGTTTAATTCAACACAGCTGGACTCCAGTGAACAAGTGCAATCATGAGGAGGTAAAGGACAACATGTGAATTATATGAGGCGGCTGTGGTGCAAAGTTAGAGTGGTCGACCTCTAATCTGGAAATAGCGGGTTTGGTTCCTGCCTCGCCCGCCCATGAGTCGAAGAGTCCTTGGGCAAGACATTGAACCTCCACATTGCTCCTGATGGTTATGGGTTGGCACCATTATTCGGGAGTGAAATCGTCACCGTTGTGTGAATGTGTGTTTGAATGGAACTGTAACTGTAAAGCGCTTTGGGCCTTCTAAGAAAGGCAGTAAAGCGCTAGATAAATATACGCCATTTCCCATTTAAATGACTGAAAATACTAATGTGAAGTCTTTTTGACACTAGAGTCTGAATAAGCTCATTTCTTACCTGTGCATCAATTTGTCTCACAATTTTGTTAAATTGACAAAAAAACTCCTATAGAGCCTATTTCATACAAAATCAGCTTTTTTGAGATTCCATATGTATTATAATGTTGTCAATTCCTCACAAAAAACAACCCGAAAGTGGTATTTTGTTCAATTCACGCATCTCTGAGTATTCCTCTAAAACCCTGCTCTCTGAGCACCAGCTCCTCCCAATCCATGAGCGGGTCCTCGTATTGTGATGCAGTCATGTGAAAACAGCCCCTTTGTGATTGACATGTGATTGACATGTGATTGACAGCCCCCCGTCTGAGTAGGGGCTCATGAAAATAACTCATTTCATGAAAAATATCGTTCTTTAGTGGGCCAGTGGAAATATATGGTCATATATATGGCTATAGTTTACTCTGAAAGGCTTAACAATAGTATGATATAGGCCCTTTAAATGTTCTAGAACAGAATGATATGTGCTGGTAAATGTCAGGAAGAGTCAGTGATAAAGACAACACTCCAAAAAGTCTGTTTTTAACTTAACATCATAGCTAACACTCAAAAAAAGTCAGAGAGACAAGACACTAACTAAACAAAATGTTCAAACTTCCTAAAGATAAAGATGTTGCAAGAACATAATCTGAATGTCTTAAGCGCTCTCTCGTAGAACTCCCACATTCTTTCCTGTAGATACAGTAAAAAAAAAAATAAAACTAAAAAAAGCATTTTTGATATAAAACTAATATTTTGCCATCACCAGATGCACAAAAAAATGACACATTCACAATGAACTGCTTAACAATAAAAAAATGTTTTTTGAACTATTTTATGACATTTTAAAAAATACCTTTAGCTAAACTTTAAAAACTTTTTCAGGCCACAGCTTTTTTCTGTTCAGAAATCTTGTAAAATTTAAAACATATCTGCATTTAACTCCTTGTTTTTGTGTTTTATGGTATTTTATTGGCTTTAAAAAATGGGAGGATCCGTTTTTTGTCACTGTCTGGTTTATTTAGCCTCTTCTATGTAGACTTAGAACTAGTAGATTGTAGTTTTTCTTTTTGCACTTAAGAAAACCATTTTCCCCATCATGGATTTCGTTTATTTCCATCCTGTCAATAACAGCTTTCAATGTGCCACGCTCTAGAAATTTCAGCAACTCCATCATTATCTAGGATTCCTCCGATAGTTATTTTTATACATTTAACAATTTGAGTCTTTATTCGTTTGTATTCGTGGCAAATGCAACACGCTTTTGGACAGACGGTTTAATAAGGACCGAATCAGAAAGCCATCGTTAGTTTTTGTGTTGCTCTGCGGTTAAAAACACCTGAAATCAAGAGGTTATAAAGCCGCAGCCCGTGTGGCTGTCCTGCGGGCCCTGGTCTGGGTGCTTGGCTGGGCTGCCGGGCGGGTGGATCTCCTCCGTTGACCCCACCGTATCAGTGCGGGTGTGGGCTCTGGTCGGCGCTGCCGCCTCGGCGGGGGTCTTGGTGTGGGGATGGCTGGAGGTTCTCCCTCCTTTTTTGTGCATTCCATCATCCACTTCATCTTAACATAACATTCACCTGAGCACAGGCGTCGGCTCACCTTTGCACCCTCAAATACTGTGCGTGTCAGAATGTAATGCTTTACATCTGTTGGTTGGTATGCACAAGTGTGCGTGTGAACTGGATGTGGACAAATTTGTGAACACTCTTGGAGCCGGCAGGTATGTAACAGCTGAGTGTGTGGACAGGCCCTGCCCATTGTAGACCAACACTCACTATTGCAATGGGTATAAGATCCAGCATTTTGTTGCCAGTAGACTAACAACTTTACCTTTCCTTCCCAGTAGTCCTTCTATACCTTCTATAATCCATCACCCCCCACCCCCCCTCTCTCTCCTTTTCCCCCTTTCCTATTCCGTCCGGTCCAACAAAAAGAACACAAAAAAATAAATAAATCAATATTAATAAAGTATCGTTTAGATTACAAAAGGGGCTTATATCACCATACATTTTGTGTTCGCTATGATTTATAACCCCCAATTGTAAGAGTAAAATCTGTCAAACACAAGAGGCTCTCAGCTCATATCTGTTTGTTCAGCTGTTGGGCAGGACAAGTTTATAAAAAAAAAAAAAAAAAAAAAACATGTTTGGGCGATGCAAAATAAAACTTTGAAGCAAAGATTTGCTGCAGCCTTATTTTTCTCCCTTTAGCGTAAAGCAGTTTTGTTTTCATGTTGGCATCAAGCTGCTTGAATGAAATAATTAGATAAAACATGTGATGTGGCTGATAACAGAACTGATTTATCTAAGAAAATGTTTAAATATAATTCAAAAATGACATTACCTCTCATATGAACAAGATAAAAAGAAGAAAAAATGCTATTTTTCACAAATCTTTTGAAATAAAAAGCAAGAAATCAGGTTAATTTTGATTATATGTGAGAACTTGTCTGTTGCTATGTTTTTTTTCTTAAGTGGAGGCTGCATCTCTCATCTTAAGTCTGTCTGAAGCTCAGATGGGTCACAACTGGCCTTAGTTTTTCAGGGTTAGATGACAGTGACATCGCAAAAGCACAAGAGTTTGGGTTATTCTCAATGTTGAATCAAGCTCCAGCCTCCCTAAACATCGGTCCACACTACATACAGCGCATTCCAAGTTATAATGTAAATGATATTTTTCTATGGTTTTTCTAAATGCTTAATGCAAATGCCAGTCAGCATAATTTTCAAATCACTAACCATTAGAGTTCATATTAAATGTTATTGAACAAACCTCCTAAAGATGACAGTGTTTTTTCAAAGAAAAAAACCTTTTACTGTTCCACATTATTACACACAACAGAGTTCCACAACATGATGTTCATGATGATCCACAACACATGCTCTTTGGATGTGAACAGCCCCCCATTCTCACAGATATTTGGCTTGAGGATGCTCCGAAGGTTCTCAATAGGGTTGAGGTGAGGGGAGGATGGGGGGCCACACCATCAGTTTATCTCCTTTTATAATGATGCAAAGGTATTCCTGCAGCATGAGACGGTGCATCGTCATGCATGAAAAGGAATTTGTTATAAAAAGCACAGTTCTTCTTTTTGAACCATGGGAGAAAATGGTCAGCCAGCTCTCTCCCTGTGATTCCAGCCCAAACCATGACTCCACCACCTCATTGCTGATGTCACATCCTTGTAAGCCATTTAATGCTAACTAAAACTTTTGGTTTTCGTTTTTAGGTCAGCAACCCCAATCTGGAGGCTGACCAGGGTATCTCCAAACAGTGAAGAAGATGACCTCACACTTCAAAACGCCCACAAAACAAACAAGCAGTCAAACATAACTGGAGTAACACCGACCTCTGGAGCTATGTAGTCTGGGGTGCCACAGAAGGTTCTGGTTGTCGTAGTTTCTGACATGTTCTCTTTGCACATGCCAAAGTCAGCGATCTTAATGTGGCCCTCAGCATCCAGCATCACGTTGTCCAACTTCAAGTCCCTGAAAAAGAAGAAAGGAGATATAAAACAGCCTTTATATTCTTCACTTTGTAGGTTATTACAATCAGACTGCAACCAATCATTGTGCAGAAAAAGCTCAAAATGATTTTAAATATTTGTGCTTACTTGTTTTCTGATTTTTTTATTTTTGAAATGGTGGAAACAAAATGCACAAGGCTAGTTAAGTCAACCTGGTCTCATGAAAGGAAATAAAACCACAACTTGTTTGACTTGTAAAGTTACTCAACAAATATACTCAATAGATTTTTTGCAGTTTTAAAATTTAAAAGAAAACAGTTTTTTTTTTATTATAAGCATATTATATCTCATATTATATCCCATAGTATAAGCATATTATATGAGAAGTTGGACTTAATGGTCAGGTTACCCAAACAAGTTTCAGTTTGGATGAGGAAAATACCCAACATCTGCTTGTGTCAGAGATGAATTGGAAGGATTAAAGAGGATAAAGCTCTGTAGTTGCCTCACTAAAGCAACAAAAAATGAATGTCATTGCAAAGTAATACTGTACATCAGAAATGCCCAACTTTTTTTGCACCACAGACCAAAGGTCAGAAGATATTTTCTTTTTTAATTGCTTTTTTAACCCTTACAGTAGTTGAGACATACACATATATTGGAGATGATAAACCATACAAGTGAAATGCAGAAGGACAATAAAACAAATTTGCAAAATAAAACAAACCAAAAAAACCCCACTTTGGACTGCCTTTGGTGTACAGGCTTAAGCAACAATCTCCATGTATGAGACCTTATGATATGGCCATGTAGATGGTCCATTACTCCAAACTTAAGTTGTCCCTGAGTTCTTATCTTATGGCCCAGCAGTTCCGTCACATTTTTTCCCCATTCCTGTTGTGTTGGTGAGTCTGTCTTGTAATTGTTTTCCTGCATTCGGCAAGGAAAATTTTGACTAAATATCTGTCAATTTTAAAACATTTTTTGATATAATGCCCAGATACAAAAATAGGATTGTCATTGGTATAATGTAGCCCAGGTTTCTGGTTGTATTCTGATGAATATCCTTCTAAAAGGGGCTACGCTTTGGGGCAAGACCAAAAGATGTGAGAGTGATCCTCCAACATGGCTGAGGCATTGAAGACTGCTGGTTTGTGATTTTGGGTGTTATAAAAAAAAATCTGATAGTGTTTTTCCAACAATGCAGTCTCCACATCCGTGATGAGGTGGAGGTCTGCTGTGTTTGCCAAAATTGAAGCCAATGATCTTCTGATGTGTCTATACCCAGTTACCTTTTCTGTTTCTTTTTGAGATATGAGATTTTTTTTTCACTTGACATTTTTGTGGTGTTGACAAGATCCTGTGTTTCTGGAGTTGTGAGTTTCAACTCTAAATAGTTCCAACTACTCAATCAAATCTTTTTTCTGTGTCAAAGTAATTTCTTATTTTGCAAAAACCTGAAATGATCATGGTTTGTTTTATTTTTGATCATTGTTGAGTCATTGCTTAAAAACTTAAGAAGTTTTCTTTTTTATCATTGTACACATCACTGTTATGCCTTTTAGTTTCTGTTCTAAAACATTTTTTGTCATAAGAACCTGGAATAAAATCCTTATCATAAGTTCTAACCACAGAATCTTAAGCTTTTTCTCTAGTTTTTGTTTTCACACAACACTGAACAACCATTTTATAGTAAATTGTGTGAACTTTATCATTTGGCTTGTCTTCTATTGCAATGAAGCTTTAATTTTTCCTGCCCTATAAGAAGTGTTCTACAGGCTTCTATTTGGATATAAAGTTGGTGTCACACCAACAAATTGTAGATTTAAACTGCGCAGCATGAGAGTATTCCTTAAGAAATGGTAGCACCATACCTATTTTGTGTTTACTCAATTGCAAAGCATCAAATTTAATTATTTGTTTACATATGCTCCAAATAAAAAACAAAAAGGAAAACAAAAATCAGAAAACCAAAGCAATTAAAAAAAAGTTAGAAAAACAAAACCTACTTTTTCTGGTTTGTTACAGGGTTAAAGTGTTTAGTAACATTTAGGTTTGATATCTGTACATTTTTTTTGGTTTCCAAACATTTTGTTAATGGAAACTAGAAGAGGTAGGTACTAATGGACATGATGACATTTGTTCATCATAAGCGATACTGGATACCATCGCCCAATCAATGGTGTATCATGCTACCTGCCCATTCCAGTTTCTCATTGAGTTTCATTTCTCTAAACAATTTATTTTGTTTTTTTATTGCTTTTATTTACTGAAATATTTTTTACATTTGGATTCTGGAATATTTTTATTTTGTTTTCTAAAACGTAATGGTGTTTTTTCTTAAATATTTGTTTTGATTTTTTTTTACTTTGTTGTTGTGATTTTTAAAATGTGTTTGCATCAAGTGATTTGTTGATGTGATTTACACTTCAGGGCCACCGTACTTTTTTCTTAGTTGAGCAGTCAGAGTTCACCACTTTACGTCTATCTCGCTTCACTGCCTCCGGAAAAACCCCCAGAAAATATTTTCCTTGATCAGCCTTTATACATAGTGCGATGGATAAATGCAACAAAATGAAATGACACAACTGCAAAAAGAGAGAGACATGGACATTTGTGGTGTAGGGAATGTGATAGTTGTACAAAATAAATGTATTTCTTTACCACTTATTTATGAAACAGAAATATTGTTGGTTATATATTCTCTCTGTGCAGCACGGTGCCATCTGACCCACGGACCAGTGTCGGTCCATGGCCCAGAGGGATGTGTTAATGCTCACCTGTAAATGATTCCTTTACTGTGCAGAAAAAAGAGACCAACAGCAATCTCTGCTGCGTAGAATCTGCAAACAAAAACCAGATACTTTGATAAGGCTGTAGCATAAAAACAACAAAGAAAATATAAGCTGTCAATATGAATGTTGTAGGCGGTGGTATGGTATTCTGGGGGAAAGGATGCTCCAAATTCTGTTTTTGATCAAGTTTTTTTTCTGTTGACAATGAAGAATATTTAAATCTTACACTGCCTGAGGTTCTTTGAACTTGCCCACTTGTTGAATGTGGTACATGAGGTCTCCCCCATTTACATACTCCATGACAAAGTACAGTCGGTCCTGAGAATTAAAAAATAAAAAGGACAAAAAGTATTAGACAAAGTATAACAGTAGAGTATTTCTGATCTCTTTCAATGAAAATGCACAGCATTTCCAGAATAGAATAAAATACTAAAACAGATGTAAAATCACAGAAAGTTTATGGTCACAAAGTAGGAGATGCAGATCAGTCTTGAAGCCAACCCTAACCCTGCTGTCTGAGCTGCTGCAACTCTCCTGCCACTTTTTCCATGACAAGATGACCTAAATAGCCCACCACAAATGGCTTCATGGGAAAAGAAAACATTCCACACAGGCTTCTGTCAGGAAGCATTTCCCTTGTTTTACAGTGCTGGTCCCTTATGACAAGCCTGACCTGACCCCAGTCTGAATGTGTTTGTTGGTGTCCTTTTAAAAGCCAACGGTACTCTTTCACATAGCAACAGAGAAGCACCAACAGAAGAGCTAAATCAACCTCCATGTTTGAGCCAGGCTGCTTTTACTCCTGACGTTTGAATCCTGTGCACTGCAGCCTGCTAAATCAAACAGGCATGACATCCTCTCTCTGTTGATATACTTCTAATACTGTGTCTGTCTTATAATTCAATGATGGGTCTCAATGCTTGTATGCTGACTTTTTTAATGGATGCTGAGAACCTTAAAAAAAGCAACTGTGTAATGTTTTGTACAACTAATAGCCAGGATTTAGATAAAGGCAATTAGTAAAAGACCAACTAATGAGTAGGGAGGTCATATTATTGCGTTAATCGCAAGTAATTAATTACAGACAAATTATCACGTTATTTTTTTAACTGCATAAATCTAATTTTGAATTCATAACTATTTCATGATCTCAAATATAAAAAACAAGGGTCCAACTGTTTACTTGTATGAATGTTTTATTTAAACTCTGCTGGGTGTCCACGTACGCAGTGTGTGCTGCACATTTGTCGCTGCTGTGACATCATCAATGTGCGACCTTGGAGTTCTTAACAAAACTATTCCTAACAATGCCAAAGCCCCATCAACTCATTTGTATATCAGAGCCCCAAAGGCTTTTTGGGAACTTAAGACCTTTGCTATATTATGTCAAACTTTAAATGAATAGAATGTTATTTAAAAAATGGTAGCTGTGCAAACGTGTGTGAGAATATTTGTGTCCACATGTGCGTTCTTGAATATGAATGAAGTCCCTCTGTGCCTCGTCCTGTTCCCTTCACCTTCCTGCTGCTGCAATGGCTATGATTAGCAAAAAGAGTTTAGTTCAGTTTTGAAATAAACCAGATCCCTGACAGACCTTCCTTCCCAATCGCGCTCCAAATGCTATTTGGTAAAGTCCAACAGCTGTCATTCTGATGAACAACTCCAGAATTTTTCAGCGCTGTTATATGTGAATCTGCACGTGCAGTTATTACATTTTCATCAGCTTGCCTTTCATAAATGATGCTGCCTACCTTTTGTCAGAGCTGGAGTGGAACACAAAGTGTTTTAATCATTTTTGCAACTGGTTACACTGTCTTCTCTTTTAGTTTCCTTTGTTCTTACCAGGACCCCTTTCTTTTTGGACTAGCTGAGATGAAAACCATGTTATCATCATCCATCTACTATCTATCTCATCAAAACTAAACGTTTAGGAATACCACACAGCTATCAAATTGAACACTGTAGCATTGCTACAGGTAGACTTTAAAGTTGGTGCATCTGTAAAGTTCAAAGACGATAAGGTGTTGGTGCCAACACTGAAGGAATGTGTCGGCACCATCATAAACTGCTAATGCTTTAAAACTGACAGGTAACCTGAAAATACTTTTGCATTCGCTGTTTTAGACACTTTGCTTGAACGGTTTGCACTTCATTCCCACATTTTCTGGTCGCTCAGAAACACTGTTCATTGATAGAAAAAATGTTGTTGATTTTTCCATTGATACACTCACACAAATCCTTTGAGTGAGTTTCTTTGTCCAACGACCTATGAAACGTCTATGAAACAAAGGATGAAGTTCTTTATCTGAAAAGTTTAAACTGTCAGATAGCAAGCTAGCGTTTGCAAATACTCCGGAAAATGTACGTTATTTTGTTTAAGACTGTACCAGTCTATATTTACTTTTTGCTTAAGTTGATCAGGAACATTTAACAAAAGTCTCATTAATTCATTGTACATAATGACAAAAGCTCATAGTACATGCACTTGTTCCAACACTTGCTGGATGATTGTCTTTCTTCATCAGCTGCAGTTGTGATGCCTTTTGGACGCAAAGGCTTTCTGCCTAACAGTTCAGTTAAATTCTGAACTTATTTTTCTGAATGAGTTTTAAACTGCTGAAGCAAGTTTGTAAGAAATGCATGAAAGGAAGCAAAATCTGAATGCATGATGTGCAGACATATTGGACACACACATGCATGAGTATGCACACCCAGAGTCGCAAGTCCAAATGCTCACTTACAGTTGAGTAAATGGGGTTTGTTTTTTTTCCCATGTTCTTTGTCCTCGTAGAGCCTGTCAGATTTGTCCTCCACTGCTCTCCACAACACTTTATGACTAATCTGTTTGGTTAAAAGCCTCCTATTGAATTGATATGATGTGACCTGACCTGTGAAACCACAGGCATTTTACCTACCACAGTCTGAAAGCACGAGTGCAGCTGTGTCAGAAAGGGTGGCTTTTCCTGTTGGGCCAGGACTCTCTTCTCCACCATTGTACACTCGACGTCATCGTCCTGGATCACCACATCTTTTTTTAGGATCTTCACAGCGTACAGCTCTCCAGTAGTCTTCATCTCGGCCAACATGACCTTTAAAGAGACAAAAGAGTCACAGTGCAGAAAAAAAATAATGCTCACGCTTTCTTCTGTTGTTTCAGAGATATGAGACGCTTGTTCCAATAGGATTACGATCTGGGCTTTGCCTTGCCCATCTCACCTTGCCAAAGCTGCCTTTGCCCAGTACAGCCAGGAAGGAGAAGTCATTGAGTTTGACCTGGTTCAGGCTGTTTGACAGCATCTGGCTGGAGCGGTTTTCATCCGTTTCAGTGATCACCTTCTTCCCCGGACCTAGTTTGGCCTTCTGGATTTAGGGAAAACCAACAAAAAAAAAGTTGTCAACTAGACAAGCATATAGGCACACATGGTAATAAAGAACAGTGAAATTCAGCTGGTACAAAAACAAACAAGTCCATTGGCTGATTCCTTTCATGGAAAACACCGGGTCCAGAAGACCAATCTCCTTACTCAGTTCTTTATTCAAATGTTGCAGCTTCTGTTCTCCAGATCAATATGTTATGGAAATCTGTGTCAGTGCAATAATTCAACTCACTCACACTGCATATTAACTCAATTACAGAGAAGCACTGAGACAAAAATGAAAAGTGGTGTGGCAAAATGACTCTAATGCACTAACGTGCATTAATGAGTCCGTGCTGAAACACTGAGCAGGCGGAGTATAAAAAGGTGTTTTACATTTAAAATATTCCAAAAGGCAAACTAATCAACTGTAGGAAATACATAAAGTATTCTCTTTACCATTAGGTAGTAAAGTTCTAGCTATATCTACTATAAATGCATCTGGAGAAAAAAAAATAACAGCAGAACAAAACAAGAGTGTCATGGTGGTGAACCAACATCCTACAATGAGAAACAAACCCTCATAAGTTGTTCATACTTCTTGTAGATTTCTGGGAAAAATGTTATAAAAAGTGTATCTAAACTAAGATAAGAGTGGTTTGACAATCAAATATTTAGGTTTTGCACCACCAAAGGTGGCAAACCGGAATAGGAAGGCAGCAGCTAATAGTAGCAAAGTTAAATGTTTGATCTTTGTGGTGGGAGCACCATAATGTGGGGTTCTAAAAGGATAACTGGCAGACGCAACAAAAATGAGACCTGATAAGGATGAAAGCACTGACAAAAGTTTGGTATTGTCTACTATCAGCTGACTGTTAATTGTACATCTTTGTTTTTTTGTTGTTCACCTTTTGGCTTATCCCGTCAGGGGTCGCCACAGTGAATCAGCTTTCACTGATTTCTACAGGTGGTTTGGCAGAGAGTTTTATGCCGGATGCCCTTCCTGACATTCTCAAGGTACAGAGGGACCCAATTAGACAGTTTTGCAAAGGGTCTTTACTCAGGACCCACACTGGATTAAGGTCATTGCAAGCAAACCCAGGTTTCCTGCGTGACAGTCCTACATCAATCCAAAATTTAATCCATAAAAGCAAACCAAAGCTGACTAAACTTCTACCACAAAGACTGGTGAAACATCCAAACAGGACTCCTATACACTTCTTTAAAGTCTCACTCCAACTTTTTTGTATCTGTTTTAAAATTGTTTTTAAATATGATGATTTCGTTTTTGGCAAAATAAAAAAGCATGTGTTATAAGACACATTTTCTACAGAGCAGCCGCAGTTCTAGAAAACACACCTCTGAGTTCTGTGCGAGACTGTCGTTGTGAAAGTAACGCTTCGTTGATATCCCATCATTCCTTTGTTTACACTCTCTCCCGCTAACTTGTAGCACCTCACAACCCCAACCTAACATTAGCATAGCAAAAAAACATGTCGAGCAATATCAGAGCTGTGCAGCTGTACAGATTTGAGCAAGATGGCAGCGCAGACGAGGAAAATGAAGGTGTTAATGGGTCTATTTGTCTGTAAGTGGACAGATCAGAACTGGAACAGAGCAGGGAGACTTTGGCCCGCCCATCGCAGTTGCTGCATCAAAAACCTGAGCTTTTTCAAAATGTGAGTTTTCATTTGCTCCTGATCCAACACAGTTTGAATTAAAAAAACTCAGAAATGCACTTTGAATCTTAAATTATTTTATACTTGTCCTCCATCACAAGAAAAATGCTACATGGACATGATAAAAACACCATAAATACCATTTTCATTGGAGTGAGTCTTTAAAGGGACTGAACTTGTGTTAGTTCCTTTGCTACAAAAAATCATGCTATTTGTGTTTACTTAATGAATGAATAAATAAATAAGCTTTTGATCATATTCTTGATGTTTATACTTCAAAATCATTTTTTTCAGTAGTAACCACTAATAAAAGGTCAAGCTCAAGTGTTTTTTTTTTTTATTAAGTTGCCGTTTCTGCTCATATTCAAACTGCAGTGGTGATTTTTCAACCCACCAAAAGAGAGCTGTGCAGCTGATTTGCTTAGTAAGGAAATGACGCCACCCTGTGGCTCCTCAGCTCACATGCACGTCCACTAATGTATCCAAAGGTCAAACAGAAACGCTTTTTTCTATGCATTTTCTTCATGCCCAGGCATGCTCAGCCCTCAGCTTTACAAAATGCAACACAAAGCTCTCCAGAAAAAGTATGCGCACTTTGCTGAAAAACAAACCTTTAATTCAGTCAAAAAAAAGTGAATGGCAGCAACCTAAACAATTCACGCCAAAATCTGTCCAGGTTCTATTATCAGATGAAGCACTATACAAGTCATATATAAACTCATGCTGTATTCCAGCTAAACTGTTACAGGGATTATGCCATCCACATGGTTGAATTTCAACTGGCCAAAGTCATTTAAAGTTTCTTTGAAACATTCCAGAACCTTTACATCATATATTGAACATCACTTTAGAAAATCTTAACCTTTAAAGCCCCCCCCAAAAAAATACAATAAAGACACAACCTGATGAACTAAAATTAGATCAATTGAGGCAGTTTTCAGATTCAAAAGTACAATTCTTCAAATTCATTTTCCAAACCTACTAAATCCTCCTTGGGAAAATGGGGATGCTGGTTCCAATCTCCAGCCACTTTCAGGCAGAGTCAAAAGGACAAGTTTTATTTCTACATAACCTACTGCATCCAGTGCAAAGCGGTTTTAGTTAGGTTAACAGCATCCACTCCATTTCACTTGAAACTGCGAGCAGCAGCCACCACCAAGCCAAGCAGACTGCATCGCGGCAAAGGACACTTCAACCCAAAACGAAGCGTGGCTAAATGGGCCAGTCACGCTGCAGCCTCACTGGCCTCCTCCCAGACGCACCTGATCCACGTTTTCCTCAACTGCTTGGTCCTGAAACCACAGGGAGCCAAAGAGCTGACTCACATTGCACACAAGTGCAAAAGCGCAGAATATAACAGCTGTTTTAGTTGTGCATCATACAGCTGAGGGAAAACTAAAGAGTTTAAGGAACCAAACAAATCCAAAAAATTAAAGTGGTGATTATAATAATACAAACTTTCACTTGCCTCATTTGACACGTTGAATTCCCTTTACCTTACCTGTGTTAGTCCTATTAATGCAATTCTAACATTAAAGACAGATAATGTAAGGATGAATCCGTGCTGCTTCCCTACCCCTCTGGCTCCTTTACATTTCAATGAAAGTGATGACTTTTTGTTTTAACATGACTTTTTAAAGTTATAAAACTGATGTTATTTGACCGGCAACTATGGAAGACAACATCAAGCAGTAGTAACATCCGAAATTGAAGACACAATTTTTCCCAGATCTCTCCACTTGGAGGGCTAAATATGGAAATAGGGAGAAGCCGTATAGGGGTATGGAAGCAATTTGGATTCAACCCAACAATTAGGAAAGAAACCATAGAAAAGAAAGCATTTCAGTAAGATAAGAAAAAAAATATATAGTCAGTTAAACTGATAAAGAAAGTTGAAAAAAATCCGTAAAATGCCACACTAAATTGACATTTTGAATGCAGCTTCACTCAAACACCTGTCAATTCTTTTCTAGTAGAAATGTGTTTGCAAGACTGACATCGTGTGGCCATCAGTGGTATTATCTTTTTTGCTTCTCAAAATGGAATATTTTCAGTATATGTTGAAACATCGTGGGGGAAACAGCCACAAACACTTTGATTGCATTTGTTAAGACTAAGTCATATGAGACACACAGCAAGAGCAAAGGAAGACAAAACAAAGACGCCACACATGCAGACAAAAGGGTGCATGGATTTGTTGTTCATGAAGAGCAATGTCAGCATACAGCCGTGATATTACGACAATCTTTTAACAAACTCTGAACAACTATATGAAAACAAAAGAAGCTACACTGCAAAGACAGGTGTCTCAGATCGCTTAAGACTTTGTCCGTTTTTCCTGAAGGTTTTAACCGTTTTAAAACTGCTCAACTCACGGCTATAGTAAGCATTATAGCATGGACCCACACACAATTGTTCAGACATGATGAGGAATGAAGAAAATATGCCACCACATGAAGTAAAAAGAAGAAAAAAAAGGAAAAATTAGAGAAGGTGATGAGGAGGTGAAGGAGAGGGCTACCTTCTTATTAAAGTTAATTTGGCAATCCTGAGAGCAAGGCAAGGGAAGGAAGAGAGAAACTCTTGCATTAAATACAAACATGTGACCCGAGATGTACAGTGTAAGTCTCACCAAAGACACAGGAGGGAGCAGGAAGCTAAGTGGGCAGAAGAACAGAACCACAGGTGGGTTTTAGAGGAGAAAACAAGAAGAAAGCGGTTCTCCAGGATGCAAAAACTACAAAGCAAAGTCAAGTAGATGTTATGAGACCTGGAGAGACTTATTGATAAAAGTAACTGACTTATAATTCTGAATCAGAGTTTAATCTTTATGGTTGCAGCAGAGTTTTCTTCATCGTTTCTTGTATCTGAGGCTAAGAAAGACTGCAGAAGTTTGTGTAATGTAGAGTGCAGAGGTTAAGCTGTGAGTGTGAAAGCACGTGAAGCAGCTGAAAAACACTGACACACAAACACCCAAAGCTGCCACGAAGAATAAGGGCTGATTTACGCTGATCCGTCTGCGGTGCGTTGATGCAAAAAATACAAGGTTCATTAAATCAATCAGAATGTTTACATCGCCTCCGTCATGTCTGCGTCTGAAGACCGCCCCTCCACAATGCAAGCTTTTTTGAGGAGTTCTTTTTTCAGTCCATTGATACGTCAATTTTGCGGTAAAAAGACCAGAAACGAGGAACAGGTCCAGGTTTCAAAATAAAATCTTCCATTGTACTTTTCAAATTAAAAATTTCTAACATTTTCTTTTAAACTTTAGGTGATGTGCCCACGCGATTACACACATAAACATAGCGGCTAACACTGGCGTCCATTTTTGACATTGACGACAAAAGTTTAAGTTTGGAATTACGAAAAACAACAACATCATTTATGACACAACACAAGAATTTCAAAAGGACCCAGTGAGGAAGGAGAAGGCGTGGGGACTGATTGTCAAAGTTGGGGTGGCAGGACAAACACAACGCAAGTGAGACGCACTGCAGACGGACCAGCGTAAATCTGGGGAAAGAGTTCCTAGTAAATGTATCAGATTCTGTCTTTCACAGTCAATACTGTTGGCATAAAGTCTCGTTCAGAGGTTATTACCTCCAATTTTGATTTAATTGAAAAATGGGAACATCACAGTACCTTAGCGCGTGTTTGCAGTAAGGCCCAAAATATTATAAAAGCCAAATTCATAAAACTGTGGGTAATTCTAAAATATGATTTTAGATTTCTGTGGGACTTCACATATAAAAGGTTTCGCTGATCTTTAGATCTGATCCTCAGCAGGGTGTTCAAAGGAAAAACGAAGGTGTTGCACATCTCCATGGAGGGGTTAACGGTGCTTTTCAACCAAACTCTTGAAAAACATATTTTAGAAAGCTAAGAGCATTAAATATGGCTTCAAACTTCAAAGAACTGCACATCCTTGGACATTTACTTCAAGGTCATGAAGACTACCCAACACTGAGAGAAATACAAAACTCACAGAAGAGCTGAATACTAACCTGTGCTGGACTCTCAGAGCATGAGAAGTTTTAAAGGTTAAGCTATTTCTGAGTCTATGTGTATGACCTCTTTAGTTTTGAGTGAAGGCAGAATAAAAACTAGTTTTTATTCTGTCAAATTATAATTATTTGAAGAACTTTTTTGAGAAATGTTTTCCAAACAAGTTAATGTATGCATGTTCAAAGCTTTGAGAGCCTTTTGAGTTTTTTTAGACCACCTGAATGATCAATGACAGCAAGACGAAACTGTCTTAAATTTACCTTTCCACATGAGAGATAAACACATTTGTGACAGGTTAGTTCTTCCAGTAAACAGACAAGTTGCATCAAGAAAACTCAACAGTAACAACCTCACCTCAAACTTCTGCCTCAGCTCCTCATTGCCATCGTCTTCTTCGGATATGGGAACATTGTAGTACTCCCCTTCCTCCTGGCATAATAGTTTAAACCTGGACACAGGAAAGGAAGGAGGAAAGCGAGAACACAAACAAACAGAGTGGTTGTGAGTCCAGAAAGCAGCAGATCATTTTGATAGTCTTTCTATCCGACCATTCTTCTTCTCCTGACCTGCAGTACTTTATTTAGCTGGAGTCAAAGCAACAGTTGCTTTGCCTTTGCGGTGTTTGGCACAAACTCCTACTGTTGGCACACTTCAAGACAGGAGGAAACAGAACTGTAACCTAACAACGAGCTCCTCGTAACAACCCTGCAGCAGAACCGGGTCATTTCAGGATTCAGGCTAACATCTCTTTGATCTTCACAATCTCAGCCTTGATGTGCAAAAGTGTAAAGACTATACAAAATTGAATGTTTAGTGTCCAAAATGGTATCATCATCATTATAACTGGATTACTTGTTGGACAAAAAGGACTTTCCTTTTCTCATACAGTTGTTTTCTCAACTGTTGGATCCAGAATATTAAAAAAATTGAGAAAAAAAACATGATTTCTTTTGGTGTAAAATAACTAAAAATATTTTTTTTGGGTTTTTTGAAGCTGCACTTTCAGCTTTCCACAGAAAACCTGATGGAGTCAATGATGAATGTGTTTAACTTTAAGATGACAAATACACTCACCGGCCACTTCATTAGGCACACCTTGCTAACACTGGGTTTTGCCTTCATAACTGCCTTAACATTCCTCAGACAGACAATGCTTTTCCAGTCTTGTATTGTCCAGTGTTGGTGATCCTGTGTGAATTGTAGCCTCAGTTTCCTCTTCTTAGCTGACAGCAGTGGTACCCGGTGTGTTCTACTGCTGCTGAAGCTCATTTGCCTTAAGGTTGGATGCGTTGTGTGTTCAGAGATGCTCTTCTGCTGACCTCAGGTGTAACCAGTAGTTATTTGAGTTACTGTTGCCTTTCTATCAGCTGGAACCAGTCTGACCTTCCTCCTCTGACCTCTGGCATCAACAATACACTTTGGCCCACAGAACTGCTGCTCACTGGATGTTTTCTTTTTCTCTGACCATTCTCTGTAAACCCTAAAGATGGTTGTGGGTGAAATCCCCTTTCTGTCTCATTTTGATGCTCGGTTTGAACTGCAGCAGATCGTCTTGACCATCTCTACAGTCTAAATGTTTTGCTGCCATGTGATTGGCTGATTTGAAACAGGTGTACCAATGAAAATGTCCAGTCAGTGTAGAGCCATTGTGCTTCTAAACAAAAAAAGTATTTATCGTTTAGTCATATTTATGTTTCATTGCTAAAAAAATAACAAGACATCTTATATATTTTTTGATGGAATAAATGGAGAAAAAAAAACATTAAAATCGTCTTTCAGATTTCTGTCCAAAATATAAATGGAGGTTTGTCTAGACACATGACATTGTTTTTGTCAGTTTTTCAATACCATCTTTTATTTTTAAAACTACATAACTTTGAGGCAGCATAAACATTACCATCCATAGGCTGGAGACTTCATGAGCTCTGAAACTCCAAATGAAAGAGCTCCCATGAAGTCGTTCCTGGTGGTGCGATCCCAGTCCCACACCTCAATTGAGAGCCTGCGGTCCTTATCTGAGGGCTTCAGCTTGCTGCACACAAACAGCCAGAGTTTCAACACAAGAGCTATCTAATTTATCACTGCAGAAGGCATATATATTCACATTATTAGATTCTTTTTCTTTAGGTTGCAGTACACAAATGCTTGACATGAAAGGAAAAACATCATACAGCGTATTCAGGCTGCCATGGCTGTTGGAAATCTTCATACTCACAAAGTGAAGTGCTCGTGCCATTTGGGGTTGAGGCTGGAGCGGATGGTTTTGGTCTTCTGCTTGGTCTCGTTTTTGGGATCTGGGATGAGCTTGAGCTTTACGTATGGATCAGACAGACCGTTGGGGTCCATGGGGATCAGGTTCTTCCCTTCGTCCACTGAAAATGACAAAAAGAAAAAAAAAACGGTAAAGATCAGATCCCATGAATTTTTTAAGCCATACATGTGATAAGTCAATAAGTATCCTTCAAGTGGCACAATTACTTGTCCCTCTGGGCCCCGCACAGCTTACACTTTGTTCAGATTTGGTGCTGAGGAGAAAACAGATCGTCTCTTGTGGTCGACAGGTAAAAGAGCAGGTGCTCAGGATCAAGTCAAGGTAATTATTTATGGTGCGATGCATAGGGAGTAAACACAAGGCATTTAATGGGAGCAGTGAATGGCAAATACAAGCTGTGTCATGCTTAAGTAGGCGAAGTCGCTCTTCTTGTCCTCCCATATGTAGCTATTAAGTAAACAAGGGTGCATCAGGGACATTAGCGCTCCATTAGCCATGAGATGTGGAGCACAGCCAAGCTTTAACCACAGTACAGCACACTCGCTTGCAAACAGACAGGTCTGTACACACACATACAATAGACCAAGGTTTTCTGCAGAGACAGAGTGAACTCGTGACTACTTGGTTAAACGTCAAACTCTGCAGAATGGAGTCTCAATGTGGGCCTGTCAGTCAAACCTAAGTGGCAAAAAAAAAAGATTTCCTAAAGAGGAGGATGCTCGGCCACCAAAAAGTGAAGACAGAACTGAACTGATCATAAATGATTCAAACCAATCAGGGTTTATTGCTCCTGGCGCAACACCATGTGGAGAAAAAGAAAGGAAACTGTATAAAAGATGTTCATTTTCACCATGAAAACGGAAAGCAGAGGGTAACAACAGCCTGCCTTTGTTGGCTTTATCATCTGTCTCTGCTGTGGAGAAATTTAGGTGTGTAGGGAGGTGTGAAGTAGGATGAGTGATAGTGAGCGAAAAGAACATGTGATGCAAGTCAAACGCTTACAGAAGGAACTTGAGGTGTGGGAAGATATTGAGCGATGCAGGACTGGCAGCCCTCTGTTTCCTTAGAGATTCAATGGAAACTTGTCTCTTTGAAATCCTGCTCACTGTGTTTGCAGAGCATTCGAGCATGTGCAGCTTCATGAAGGTCACTCCTTCAAGTTTAATATTTAGATAGTGTTAAACATATTCCAGTTGATGCACAGAGGTGTGTTTGTTTAATCTGCCTCTGGTCAGACAGTAAATATGAGTGATTTTCCTTGTACACTTTGAACAAAACGATGCTACCACATTCCTGTGGATAACTGAATCCTGTGTTTTAAAGCAGACTGTGATTGGCCTGCATCTACTTTAGGGTTTTTTGTAGACATTCAGTGAAGAACTAGAGCCTACATATGAACTGATACGGTTCTCACTTCTATCCCAAATGTTTTTAATCTGCTACTTTATCTTTGGAAAGGTCAAGAGTTGAATATCATTTCAGAAAACAAAACAGGTTCTCTTTTGAGTCAATATACATGTGTTTCAAGTCACAACCAGAAGGGGGTGATCTAGACCATCTATTGTGGCTTTGACGGCACACAGCTTAAGTGCTTGACTTTGTTTGCAGCACTAATTTCTTGTTCCTGAACTGTAAGAAATCCAACCGATTAAATACTGAACATATTCTGGCATGACTGTGGAGTCATCTGTGCCTGGAACTGGCACAAGTTGGCAAAGTGGGTAAATATATATATATATATGTGTGTGTGTGTCAATAATCTGTGCAGAATTTCTGATTTTGTTGATGAGACTAAAGCAATACATCTGCACCATTTGAGGTGTTTTTTTTACTGTTTTTTCACACATTTTTCTCTCCTCTTCGTTGAGGCAACAAGCATTTGTGTGAGTACAGAGAGCCATTTACATGTCAGCTGGGATCATCACAAATTAGGTCAATTTTCCTGCTCTTTTCACAAAAAAGACAATCTACAAAGAATGAAAGAGGCGAAGGATGAATGCAAATGCAAAGCTGAATGAAATAACAAGCAGAAAGACGTACAAAAATGTCACAACAAACAAAGTAGAGAACACAAGCAGAACAACACAATGGGAATACCAACAACATGACTTTGGGGAGTCTGGCAGCAGAAGTCTGACAGCAGCAAAGTTCAGCTGTTCTCTGAACTCTGAGGAGATGCTGCAAAAACAGAACGCACTGCTTGTGTATTTATGAGGTATCAAGAGAGAGACAGGCTGCAAAAAGGGGCTTTGAGGACAAATAACTTTCCCCAGAATATTTATTTAGAAAGAGCCAGCTGAAAACTATATCCCCAAAGGTTTGCTTTTCTTTTCTTGAATCAGACTTCAAGAGTTTTGTCTTCGTTATTACTAAAAAAGAACAAAGAAAACTAGAGTAAAATACAGTTGTTTAGCATTTTGATTGGTAATGCTGAATTTAAATATAATAGCTGAGTAAAGAAAAAGATGACTTGATTCTGATTGAATTTTCTTTCAATTATTTTGCAAATATGTTGCCAAGCTAAGACAGAACGCCACATCATATAGAAAGGAAAGCCATACTTGACCTTCGCGTTATGTGTAAAACAAACTACCAGTTTTAATCTATAAGGCATTTCTTTGACTCCCTGAGTAATTGAAAGTCCACAGCTAAAACATCACCATTTCATAGCACAGCAATATCACAGAAGTACAGGCCCTGGAAGTGTCAAACCCAGGTATTTTCATTCATTTATGCATGTTTCTGTTAGTTTGTTTGCATCCTTTATAAATTAGCTGAACAAAAGCATAATTTTAACAACATTTTTTAGTGATTGGCAACCAAACAGTCTGTCTAGCCACTGAAGCTTGAGAAAAGAGGCGCTGCAGCTCCAGCGAAGGACTTCCTGGAGTGGAAAAATGCCATCAGCTGCTCTATTACAACACTGACTCGTTTAGGAAGATCTGGAATTTGGCTTTAAAAAAAATGCTCCATTGGCTAAAGGTAGAGGAGTGGACCTCTAATCAAAAGATTGCAGGTTCAGTTCCCATCTTGCCCACCTGTGTGTCAAAGTGTCCAGAGCCCCACATTGCTCCTGGTGGTCGTAGGTTGGACCCAGTTTTGTATGTATGAACGGGTGAATAGAAGTGCTTTGGGCCTTCTAAGAACACAGTAAAGTGCTTTACAGGTACATGCATTTACCTTGATACCTGCAGACTGAACTCTGATCTCACAAAGGAAATGTATCCACCTCTAAATGGGTCTTCATGCATCATTTCTTTGAGTTAGTAACATTTAATTCAGTTATGTTTAATACTTGGTGACAGCATGAGAAAACAACATTTAAATGTCACCAGACGACAATATTCTCTTAGCGATTGTCTCCATGCTAGAGAAATCTATAAAGCGCAGTTCTGCTCTGAAGTCTGAAGCTACAAGTTTACTCTGATATGAAAAGTGCATTAAATGGAAGGGGATTTATGTACTGTTAAAGATGTCTTTGCTTGCGACATGTAAAGTTTCCCAAATTACAAAAATTAATCAGATTAATCACACCTTTGGATTGTGATTAATGATGATTAATGTGTTTCCTTCATGATTTGGACAAAAACAAGCCGGAAGGGGTGAACTTTTTCTCTGAACTGATGCTTTATTGAACCTATTGTGACAATCAGTTCACAAATCGCTTTTCTTTGCCGCTGCAGTCCAGGTCTGCCAGCACAGCAATGCATTGTATTACCATGACAACGTGCTGCATTACGTATCAAATAGTCCGCCTGCTGTGAAAAAGCGATCTAAACCTAAAAATTAACAAGAATAAAGTACTACAAATCGATTTAATATTCTTTTTTTTTTTGTATATCAGCATGTTATAAGCAGGATTGTGCCCGACGAAGTGGTTATTCAGAAATTGACGCACGCAGTGGGAGCCTGAACCAGTGGAAGACGGGTGCTTTCACCCTGGACAGGTCGCCAGTCTGTCGCAGGATCTCAATTACACATCCATGCACACTCACTTTCACACCTAGGGACAATTTAGAGTGACCAATTAACCTATGAGGCTTTTTTTTTGGACGGTGGGGGGAAGCTGGAGCCCCCAGAGAAAACCCACGCACGCAAGGAAAGTGCACACTAGAAAATGTACTATAATAGACATCTAAAAATATCCCAAGATTCGATGGTTACAAGCAGATGTACAGGTGCAGATATCTTTCAGAACACTACTGGTAGACATCTAACAGAGTAACAAGATTGACTTGTCTGAGATGTCCAGTAGACATCTAAATTAGCTTTATATTAGTTATCTAACTGAGATCTTGTGCCCAAGGGGTAATGTTTGTACAGTAATTTCACTCACAAGACAACTTAAAAAGTCAAAGATATGAATTTAAATCAAAGTAATTCTATAATGTATATACTTTATACGCTCCACTCACTCAGTGCACACATCTGACCAGCATACAGCTACTGTGCACCTACTTGTAGATTCTAATGACTCTCACAGCAGCCACACAAGTAATAGGAGAAAAGGGTAGGGATTAGTTATAAAAACCAGAAAAAGTCAATATGGTGAACTCGCTCTCATTTCATGGCTAAAGAAGAATTTTGAACAGTGGAGCAGCTGAAATAAACAGGAAAGTGGATCTCTCAGCACCAGCAAACAGAGCATATGTCTATGCAGACTGGAAGAAGAAGCAGAAAACAGGGTCAGCTTCAGCAGGAAAACTGACCGTGTTTACCATCCTCAGCATTCCCCAAATTCCTTTTTACTTGACAGCCAACAAAATATTAACTATTCCATCTCCATCTTCTGGAGACAGTGCAGAAATCTCAGAGTTTCTGAGAGTCCCACTTAATCTAACTGCTTCCTAGAATGCTGTCAAAAGGCTGCCCGTCTACTTGGTGTTCATGTATTCAAAGACCAGCTGGCCCTTCATACATCCAGAACACTTCCTGTTAAATGTTTGTCTTGAGCTAGTGTAATAGCTGCAGAGGACATCTGAGTCACCTAAGTGTTTGAACTTGGAGGGTCTGGATGCATTTCATTGAGAGTTGGTCTTTTTTCCACACAAACTTTTCAGACTTATGTTCCCTCTGCGACCTTAGGAAACAGCAGCAAGGCAAGCTAAAAGAAATTAAGCATAAAACAAAAGGGATATCAAAGGTGCAGCCTTTTTGACTAAACATACCTTCCTCAGACAGAAGAGACGCGTTCTAAGAAAACACTCCAATGAAAATGGTGGTTTTGGTGTTTTAAACATGTTCTCATAGCAATTTTCTTGTGATGGAGGACATATAAAAGAATAATTAGAGAATAAAACTGCGTTTCTCAATATTTCTTTATTGAAAACTCTTCGTTGGAAAAAGCTCAGGTTTGGGACACAGCAAATGAAATGGGTGGGGTCACGTCTTTGCTCCATTCTGATGCATTCACTTGCAAACAAATAGATCCAATAACGTCTTCATTTTCCTCGTCTTAGCTGCCATCTGGCTCTAAATTGTACAATTGGATAACGATATGGCTTGCTGGGGTTTTATTTTTTTGCTACGCTAATGGGAAACCATTCGGAAAGATTTTCCAATAGCTAAAAATATAGTTGGAGAGGGGCTTTAAACAACGACAATTTTCTTTGCTTTTCAACCTGTTATTAGTAAAGGCTGAACTGGCTTTGTCACACAGAAAGACCCCTGCATTCTCTCAAGATTTATGCGTTTCTGGAAGGCCATATCTGACAAGCAAGTAAAATACAGACATCTGCAAACATCAAGTATTCCAGCTAGCGGCACAGCTCCATGCATTACAACTCTGTTTCCCAGACATCCACAGCAGCAGTCGTAACTTAAAGTGCAATCTGGATTAAGTGGAAAATGAGCTGGTTCATAAATTCTTCACATCAGTTAATGTATCACAAAGATAAACAGAGAAAATGCAAGCTGAGTCATTACCATCAGTGTAACACATCACGTCATCATATCTTGGTGGTTCGTTACTTAAAAAAGCAACTTTCTGTCTATAGCAGACGGGACAAAGGCATGTACCCCTGCTGGACACTTACAATGATGTGATTGTGTGAAAAGGCAGTAATTATAAACTCTTGGTAATCACAAGTTGACAGCTGTATTGATATATGTCTGAGAAACTGCAAAGGTCAGCACTAGTGAAAGACACATTGGACAGGAAGGCTGCAAAGGAAGCTTTCAATCACAAGCCAGTAGACCAAACTACTGACTGAATCTAAAGACTCAACATTAACAGCAAATGAGGGGTTTCAAGACAGGACGCATGTCAAATCACACACTCACACACGAAAAACACACTTTCTTCATCCTTAGAAGCATTACTGGTTAAGAGTGTGATGAAGACATAATTAGAGATGAGTCTCAAATGTAATGGAGCAGCTCTCCTGACAGATGGACAGTAACTAAGAGTCTGATGAGGATTTATCCTAGAAATTCACAAATAACATGCACCAAAGGTAAAGATGAAGCAAACATATAGTGCAGCTTTATATATATGTTTCTTGCCGATGAAAAACTCTGCATCATTATTACATTTTGCTCTTTAATATTATTTCCTTTTTACACTGTGAGAGGTAAAAGAACTCTACAATAACATAGATCAAACAAATTCAATTCCCCAACTTCCTGTTCAGCCATACCCTGTCCTTGGACCCCATCCACAAATTCAGACATGCTTTTTTCTCATGCAAGGTAACTGTTACATTCTGAAAGTCTGTGCAGACAAAAAAAATGGATAAACAGCACTGATAGAATAGAAAGACATGACAGAAACTCATGGTTTTCTCTGCTTTCCCTTCAGCAAACTGTTGAATTATAAGTTACAGGCTGTTAAAATGTGTATAAACTATAAGGCTATACCCAACTATAAGGCTGGAAATCACACTGGATCATAGACCGTATAAATTCCAGGATGTAACATGTTCTGATGTCACCCATAGGAAATGTCTTACCTCCGGCCCTGCAGAAATGAAGCAAGAGCCTTCTCAGTTACTTCCTGATAGTCTATCGCCATACTGACACCTGTCTATGTTGACTGGTCTGAGTCGCTGTAAGTCATAGCTGAGTCATCAAATCTAGCAAAGTACTGTCGTCAATCAGGAGAGATCTTATTGTGAGTTCCCACTTCTGTCCACGCCTCTACCACGTAAACAAGGGATTTAACAGCTTTCCCTTCAACAACGCAGGTTTGGAAAAATTATACAAGTCGTTGAGGGAGAACCATTTGAACATTTCATTCTGCCCATGGTAATATTGCATTTTATTACATTTATTCTTATTTTGACTAACTAAAACAGGTAATGCCACACATATTTCGAAAACATGCATAACCCAGTTATAATCAAATATTTAAATATAGAAACCAGTAAATGTAAACGTTGGCATTTCGAACGCACTTCCCCATTAACTTTCAACTTGTGAAAGTGTGTGTGTGTGTTTTTTTTCTACAGAATCTTTGTGTTTTTTACTCATTGCCCATCCTCGTCGATCCTGAGAGATACGGAAGAATCTCTGTTGCTTTTATTTAACGTTGTCAAAAGAAAAAAGCAACTTATCAAATCGTTTTTATTGTGGCTGATGGGCAGGAGGGCTGAGAGTGCATTGCTTTTGCTGCAGCTTCTTTCTTACATAAACATTGTGTCGTGGTGATTGCCGTAGCTTCAGATGAAGGATACATTTTGCATTTAAAATTGAAATAGATCTGATTAACTTTACCGTTTTTTCTTCTCTTTTAAAACTGATGCATTGGTAAATTCCATTGACTACAAAAACAATGGTACAGGCAACGATTGGTACAGAATTGTAAAATAAGATGGAAAAAGTCTTCTCGGACGGCATTGATGAAGTCTGCTGCCATTGGCTACCCAAAATCTGTCAATCAAACGCCTCAGACATTAGACTTCAGATCCACATACGTTTGCTGAGGCATCTGATTGGTCAGTTTATAGCACAAATAACTAACAATTAAGAAAAATATGTTTAAAAATTAGGATTATAAAGATTGTGTCAAGAAGAAGGTATCAGAGCAAGAATGGTTATTCTGACAATAAAATGACTGAGTAATAACTGTCATTTCTCAATAGAAGTCTATGGGATTTTGGTCTTCTTGAAACCAGTAAGTACTTCCTATTTGGGGACAGGAAAGGGGAGGGGTTGCTATGTCCATTGTTTTTACAGTCAATGCACCGTACTCTTCATTTCTTGATAGATCTTCATGTAGCTTTTTCATAGGATCTCACAGGTTACTCTAAGAGAACTCAGTGTGATCAAAACAAAGTCACTCTTTGACAGGGTGTAGCTGCTGTGCAGCAGTATAAGATTGATTGTGACGTCAGGGTACCGTGAATTGGAGGAACTGTGCTGATTATTGCTTTGGGATGACGTGACGGCATGGTACAGTTAGATGCCCATTTATTTCAAGCTACAGCTATGGATCATCTGGACCAATTAGTTTAATTGTTGTCTTTATGTAGTACAGAAGTGCAAGGAAAGAACATTGATTAACAGTCAGACTGGCTCTGGAAGAATGGGTGGTAGCAGGCTCCACAACAAGCCAGTTTTTCAATTGGCCTAAAATAATACATCACATCTAAAAATAATACACACTTTCTAGTACCATCACCAGTGTTTAACTGACAAGTTTTATGTTTTGTAATTTTAACTTGTGAAAGAAAGGAAAAGCATGTTGTCCCTTGGGGCTTCAGCCTGTTTACACAGCTTTTATTTTTCTGTTTACTGGATTCTCAGTCATCTCTGGCTCAGAGGTTGGGGAACTGTGAAGCACAATGAGAGAACACTACCCAATAGGGGTGCAACGATTCATTTTGACAAGGATTTGATTCATATAATTTGTGGTTGACGATGTGATTCATAGTCAATATTGGTTCATTTTGAACGATCCAATCCACTGACCTAAAACGGATCCAGGACATCTTTAGCCAAAACTTCAACCAGTGGGACTCAGATTAAATACCTGGTTCTGAACAGTGCAGGGGAAGTTTTCCAGATTCCTTGCATTTCTTGCAAGATAATCAGGTGTAAATGAAATATGTGTTCAAACAAGTAAACACGAATTAATGTCAAATCCATTCATATTTTAGTTTGATGAGGTTCAACCCACTGTTGTTTGTCCACATCAAAAGGGAACATTATTAGAATATTCTACCACATTGTATGGTCACGTCTTTGCTAGATTTCAATATATTGGACTGTAATGATAGATTGATCGTTTCTTGCTGACATCACGTGCGTCGTCCACTGTGATGACACTTAATTGTTTTTACGTTACAGTTACAGTAGTCTCAATCCAATTGGTATTTTCCAATATTGATTATATATTAATTCATTTCATTTTGAA
Source organism: Oryzias celebensis (assembly GCA_014656515.1). Taxonomy (NCBI): domain Eukaryota; kingdom Metazoa; phylum Chordata; class Actinopteri; order Beloniformes; family Adrianichthyidae; genus Oryzias; species Oryzias celebensis. Next base: position 26,612,882 of record BNCR01000001.1, on the reverse strand, counting down.
ATAGTTTTGTAGTGGTATAGGTCAGTTCCATTAAAAACTTGCTTCTGACAAGTTAATCTGGTTGGATGAATCAATTTATCTATTAGTTCACCTCTAATACCTGAGCATGTCATTCAATATGCAAAAAACGTTATCAGGTATAAAGTAAAAAATTGAAAAGCAAGAATATTACATTTAAGTCAAACAAACACAGAAGCCCTGAACTGTTGAGCTTGCAAGTGGATCTCTCTTAATCCAAGTGAGTCTCACTTGGGGATTTGTTCTACTGCACTTATAATTATCATTTACTGTTCAAAGAAACACGATTTATGCAAGTGTATTCCTATAAAGTTTTACACAATTACCTACAATTACCTTAAGACTGTTGTTTTATTATCATGCAAAACGTTTTCCAATCTTTCTTTTTTTTAACATGAAAAAATATGCTCAGCAGTACAGATTTAATGTGCACGTGGAAAATGAGTGCCATCAGTGCTCTTGTTTCTTCTAAACATTTGTTTCCCAACATTTGTACACGGGTGACCGTGAGCTTGCACCATTGTCCCCATTTCTTCCAGCGATAATTTGGTAAGTGAATAAGTCAGGGAGGATCAGTGCCAGGGGCGTGTGATGCACCGACCCATGTCTGCAAGTTAATGAATGATTATGTGTACCTGATGTCAGTTCCCGGCTCTCTGCATTGTTCAAGCAGATGTGCTAATGCAGTGTCATTATAGCCCTGGATTTACAACAGGCCTCAAAAACAAAGCTAAAAGACTCAGGCATTAAGTTTTTCTGCTAAACAACAACCTCACAAAAATAATCCCCACAGTTCAAAGACAGATAATCTGCATTTAGCTTTTAGCCAAAATTTATGAAGAGCAACAAGCGAGTGGTACTAAAGTGGTAGAGTGGTATTAAAATTGTGTATCACCGGAGCACAATAACATTTATTTTAATGGCAATTCACAAGTCCACAATGTCATTTAAATATAATACAATTCATTCAGATATGGATGTTAAGTTTTTTTTCCTGTTAGGAATAACAGGTTTAAAGTTGAAATGATTTATTAACACAGGGCAAAAGTGGGACTTTTAACAGGAAAATTAGTTTTTTTGTAAGAAAAATTACAAATGTTCCCTAAAAGGAAGATCAAATAATGGATGAAATGATTTCATTTTCAAATGTCGTATTTTATTGGACAATTTTGTAAATATTTGCTTTGCACCATAAGAAGTCTGACAGTTTGTATGAACACATTTGGTTGGGTCAGACTTGAGCTTAATCTACAGTTTATATTCCAGCCATTATTTCTATCAAGGAAGTACTTCAACATTATGCTTTTGAGAAAGTCGTGCTTTAAACCTGATTTAATCATTTTGTTCAAGTAATCTATCAGCACAAACTGACCATGAATGATTCTAGATATGATGCTTCCTGAGGAGTTCCTGACTGTTGTGATTGAAGATTTTATCTAATATTTTATGAATGCAAACAAAAGAAAAATATCTCCCTTCAGTTAATTGTCAGGATCATATGACACCACGGAGCCAGTTCATAATAAAACGGTTAGTTTTTCCACCCAGATTTTCCTCGTGCTGTACCTCTGCACATGGGGTATGGGCTGGGTTATTTGAAGCTCTTGAACCATTTTGGTAAAGCCACACCCCTGTTATAGCGAGAGATTTTGTGGAAAACTGTAATCCGATCTCTAGAATGGCCTTAGAGTCTAAATATGAGCCTGCATTTTTGATTCACGTGGCTTAAAAATGCGCTTTTCTCCAACACTTCCTAAAAAGGAATTTGTTTACAAGCAAGTCTTAACCTGAATGAAATGAAATGCCAAATAAGACTTGTAATGTATGTGCATTTCTAACAAGGGTGGTCCTAACAAATAGGAACTGCCAGTTATATTATTTACAATCAACATACAAGAAAAATGTATTCACAAGACGTGAAGCTTTTATATAAACTATCTCAACATATGTAACTGTATTACAGTTAAAATGTTTATAATTACATAGCAAAATGAAGAATAACAAGAAAAAGAAAGAATGACGAACAGGAAAAATATGATAATGGCCACAGTTTCAGCTAATACTACTGCAAATACAAGAACAGACGTTTTTTGAGAGAACCTCCTCTGTAACAGAATATGCTCATAATGTCGCTGTGTCAATGCATTACGTTAGTAAAAAAATAAGCTCTTATTGTATTTAGGACTTAAAAACCAAACAAAAACTGTATTTTTGTGTAACTTGGTTTAGAAAAAAAGAAAACCTACAGTGCACTCTCATTTACACACGTGGACAAAATTGTTGGTACCCCTCAGTTAAAGAAGGAAAAACCCACAATTCTCACTGAAATCACTTGAAACTTACAAAAGTAACAATAAATAAAAATTTATTGAAAATTAAATAATCAAAATCAGCCATCACTTTTGAATTGCTGATTAACATAATTATTAAAAAAAAAAAAAACTAATGAAACAGGCCTGGACAAAAATGATGGTACCCATAACTTAATATTTTGTTGCACAACCTTTTGAGGCAATCACTGCAATGAAGCGATTTCTGTATTTGTCAATGAGCGTTCTGCAGCTGTCAACAGGTATTTTGGCCCACTCCTCATGAGCAAACTGCTCCAGTTGTCTCAGGTTTGATGGGTGTCTTCTCCAAATGGCATGTTTCAGCTCCTTCAACAGATGTTCAATGAGATTCAGATCTGGGCTCATGGAAGGCCACTTTAGAATAGTCCAACGCTTTTCTCTCAGCCATTCTTGGGTGTTTTTGGCTGTGTGTTTTGGATCGTTGTCCTGTTGGAAGACCCATGACCTGCGACTGAGACCAAGCTTTCTGACACAAGGCAGCACATTTCTCTCCAGAATGCCTTGATAGTCTACAGATTTCATTGTACCTTGCACACATTCAAGACACCCTGTGCCAGATGCAGCAAAGCAGCCCCAAAACATGACTGAGCCTCCTCCATGTTTCACCGTAGGGACAGTGTTCTTTTCTTCGTATGCTTGGTTTTTGAGTCTATGAACATAGAGTTGATGTGCCTTACCAAAAAGCTCCAGTTTGGTCTCATCTGTCCAAAGGACATTCTCCCAGAAGCTTTGGGGCTTGTCAACATGCATTTTTGCAAATTCCATTCTCGCTTTTTTATGATTGTTTTTCAGCAGTGGTGTCCTCCTTGGTCGTCTCCCATGAAGTCCACTTTGGCTCAAACAACGACGAATGGTGCGATCTGACACTGATGTACCTTGGCCTTGGAGTTCACCTTTAATTTCTTTGGAGGTTGTTCTGGGCTCTTTGGATACAATTCCAACGATCCGTCTCTTCAATTTGTCATCAATTTTCCTCTTGCGGCCACGTCCAGAGAGGTTGGCTACTTTCATTTCATGTACACAGTATGTACATTCACCTTTGAAAAAGTTCAGATGTTGTTTGTTTTCATGGGCGGACAAGTGCAGACCTGCTGCCAACGTCAGCTCATAGAGTGGTTGGCGCCCACGAGAAGGGAAAGCTTCAGAGATCAAGTTGTCTTATTTCCGAGTGAAATATGAGCTCTCAGAAGAACTCATATTTCATTAAAAAAAAATTATTCTTAGTGTCCCAAAAGTAATATATTATCTTTTTTATGAAAATAGTTTACTCTGAAAGGCTAAAGAATAGCATGATATTGGCCCTTTATTATGATTTTTCTTCTACCCATTCCTTTTTTGAGCACTTTATCCCTTTTTGTTCATCCTGTTTAAATGACTATTCATGAAAATAAAAGGAAGTCAATCAATCAGACATAAAAATGCTAAGCCATGACCCATTTCACAAGGAGTCTTTGGATCGTGTTGCTGTGATCTTGATAAGAATTCATCAGCAAACCTTTCATTTACAGGAAACATGTTCTAACTGTGTAAAAAAAGAGAGAAAATCAGACACTCACTCACAGTAGATGAACTATAGATTTAGTTTGGACGGTCATTCAGATGTGGTACAACACTGAACTAGAAGAGAATGTCCGACCAAAAAAAAAACTCAAAGGATTTGTGAACTTTACAGGAATGGCCAATACAGCACTACTGGTATCAGTCAATTGGGGCATTTCTATTGATGACTTGATATGTCAATCTGCTTTGACTTAATGATGATCGTGAATCTGGAACCGACTGAAAGTGAGCCTGCAGCAAGCAGCCTGTCAATGCATTTGCTGTCTTCATACACTTGCAGAATTTTACCTGTGGTACAAACACTTGCTAACAGTTCCTGGCAAACAACATTTAAAGAAGAGACCTCTGCCTAGAGTCAACTGCTGTTAGAGATAGTAGGAGTTATGTGGGGCACCAGAGGAACTAAATGCAGCAGTACACCACAAGTCTTAATCTCTATGTGAATCCTCTGGGTGGCAAGATCACCATCTCCACTTTGGATTATTTACTTCTCTAACTTTTGTTTCTGTTTGGATTTCCATCCACTCACAACAGTAACTGATTCTGTACAATTAAGTGCACTTAATCTTCATTCAATTGTACAAAGCTCCTAAACAAATACATCAAGCTCATGTCATACACATAATATATTCTGCATCACTTCTGCTGTACAAAACCATTCACATCATTGACTGGTAAAAGGGTGAGTAAAGGTTATGGTTCCTACCTGAGACCTTCAGTTTGTCCCCATTGACCTCACACCTGAGGAAAAGACGCCCCCTTCTCTCCGTGTGATCCGTTCCACACAAGCTGGGCACGTTCATCACACACTGATTGTGAACATTCATATCGCAAGCTGATGGGACACAGAGCAGGAGAAAAGGGAATCTATCAATTATGCAGTTGAAATAAACCAAATAAAACTGAAGAAATGTGAGTTCACTGCGTAACATCAGCTGACCTTTCACAATCCAGTTTTAGTCAGATATATTAACAAAAAACAAGTATTTAAAAAGTGGGATGTGGGTGCACAAACATTTTCATTAACATTTCAGTGCAGTAAGCTCTTCACGCACACCTCTGAGATTTATTACAACTGCTTCTGAGCTTTTCTCTACAGACATATTTCAATCTTATTTCCTTTTTTTATTTTTTGAAACAAAAATAAAGGATTGTTTTGCAGACAGCTGTGTGAGAAGGGCAAGAACAAGGTTATAACCCAGATTCATCTCCCTTATGATATGCAAGCATGTCATGTCTGTCAGCCGGCTGAGCCCCCCTGTAACAGATTGAGAACAGTTACCGGTGCTTACATCATCATGTCACCAGGTCACAGAATGAAAAACAATGAAAAGAGATCAACAGCTGTCACAGTCTGCACAAGTAAAAAGGACTTCTGCATTTTCCAGAGAAATCAGGAGAGTATCACAACAATACTGCAGCTTCAAAGGGGTGTGGGTTCAGGTGGAGCCATTCGTGTTAGTTTGGCCTCCTGGCCCACCACCCCAACTTGAAACGAATTTCTTTTTACAGTGCTGGTGCAGACCAAAGCTGGAAATAATGACAGTACAATCCAAATTCTCTTATTTCTATAAGAAGCAGAAGTACGTAAGCGTGTATTATTTCACTGAAGTGCTTCTGCCGCCTGCCAAAGGCCAGTAATTTATTTCAGTCATTAATTCTCAAGTTTAAGCATGTTTTTTTGCATAAACATTATTTCACCTTTTGAATAAATGTTGATTAATTTCATATTTGTTAATTTACAACACTGCAGTTAGTCTAATGATCTGATCAGATCACCAAGTTTTGTTTTGCTTTTTTAGGCTTTTTTTTGACACATTTCCCATGTTGGTTCAAAATACTTACAATGAATTAGTTTCATATTGAAAATGCTTCTTTCTTTATTCACCAACAAATCTGTGGGAGATTTTTCACTTTTCTAATCCTATTTTGCAAAATCTAGACAAAAGGGAGAAAACAAAATCCAAAAATGTTTTTGGATTTCTATAAAATGTACAATAAATATTTTCCCCTTCAACTGAAACTGGAACAAATACACTGTACAAAAATTCCCTGGCTAAGCAAAAAAGACCTGATGGTAATAACAAACTCAGTCTTTGTAGAATTATAATTTGAGTTTAAGTTTGAGCATTTCATCAGTAATAGTTCAGTGTGTCACAGAGCTCCTGTTAAGCACAGCAAGGGGTCGGAAGTAAATGTCACGCATCTGTGAACTCATTAAAGATTCCAGACTTCTACTCACAAACGAGATAAAGCCTGATTAAGGGGGGAAAAAATCTTTTATTCTCTCTTACTGAAGAGAAGAGAACAGACAAAAGGTGTGACTGTCCTGAGTGAAGATACGAAAGGAGACAAAAAAAAAGGGTAAAGTCACTTAAACTTTAAATTTCCAACCATAGCAATCATAACATTTAATTATGTTGCATGCTAAAGAGGTATAGCATCAATTTTGTATCGAGTAATTTTTGTGACACCATATTGCAAGCAAAATTCACATGTTGAGATCAAAATAAAAAAAAAAAAAAACAGAATACAACTTCATAATTTGCAAATGAAAATATTTAACATTTGCTTTCAAAAACTTTTTTGATTTCAAAAATATTTTTGCGTTTGCAACACAAATGTTTTCAGATGCGTTGCCTTTCATCTCGCTTTCACCCTATCTTTGATTTTGCATTCTTAAATTTCTGCTTCCTGTGATAATTGTGCCACTAAACAGCCAATCACAGATAAGAAGGATTTATGCTGATTGGTCTAGATTCTATACAATCTGTGTCTCTGCCTCTCACCATTGCTACTCGGATGCAGAAATGGATTTTGGACTCAGTATTGGCAATGATTCTGTTCAACAGGAATTCTGCAGCCTTCAGCCATTCTGGCCCGTTTCTCTTTGAGCAAAGCTCAGAAGGAGCAGAAAAGCCAAAATATACAACAGGGTTCTGTATTTTTTTATTTATGTTAATGTAGAGACCAGTGTGTTTAAATTGTCCGCAGCAGAAAAACCGTCTCAGCTCCGTCCAGCTGGATGATGTTATGATTATGATTTGCATCAATAAACTATTGGGTTTTTTTTTTCCATGAATAAAAATGTGAAATATTAAGAGAAGAAAAGGCATTTTTTTCATGAATTATTATGTTTTTTATTATGGACAGAAGCAAACAAATACGTTTTCATTTGTTTGTTTGTTTTAGTTCAATTTCTTTCTTTTTATTTTATTTTGTTTTAATAACAAATGGATCTTAAAGAAAATCAAACTTTTTACCCATATTTTGCTCCTGAGGATTTCCAGACCACAGTCCTTTTTAGTGTAATGTCAGCAGATAAACTTTACAGTTTATTTTACAGTTCCTCAGATCCTCAGCCATAAATTCACATGTTTAACCAAATAAAATGTAAAAATAAAAGTATGGATTATTTTTAAAATGATTAAAAAAGATTTCTTTCTAAAAATGGAGGGTAAAAGAACCTGTTCTGCGTTTGAGCCTCAGTAGCAGGTACCATGTTAGATAAATATGGCAATTTGATTGGATAGAATCTTGACCAATCAGCAGGCTGTTTGGTGCACAACTGTCACAGAAAACAGAAACGTAATAACGCAAAATCAAAGATATGGCAAAAGCGAGAAGAGAGACAACGCATCTGAAAACATTTGTGTTGCAAACAAAAAAATTTTTGAAAGCAAAAAAAAGTTTGCTAATGCAAAAATATTTTTGAAAACAAAAAAAAATGTTTTAATTTGCAAATTATGAAATTTTATTCTTAAAATTTCACATGTTGGCAATTTAGAAAATTTTTGTCTCAAAACTGTGACTTTTACTTGCAATATGGTGGCACAAAAATCACTCCTTAATTTTGTTCTTGTTCAATTTCAACGCAATTAAAATTCACAAACCTGATTTACTGCGTAAATATGTCTCAGTATTTGTACATTGTACATCATTTTAAACTGTGGCATTGGCAAATGCCACTCAGTTACAATCAATTTCCCAAGAACCAATAGTTAAAAGAAGATATTTTAATAATAAATAAACTCACAGTCACACTTCATCCCCTGGTGAATGAGACCATAAAGCAGAGAGCCACAGTGGTCGCAGAAAGTGGGGCTGCCATACGTGTGGATCTTGAACTTGTGCTTTGTTCTGGGATCCTAAAGAATAAAAAAATAAGAAATATAAACAGGAAACAGATTCAGTTACCGTATTTCAGTAAAGGAGAGTTAGCACATTAATATCTTTAAACAGACCGTGCAATAAAAGCCAAAAGAAGGTAAAAAACAGCTTTGTGTAGAAACCAATTCCACTAAACAAAGATTTAAACACTTTTGTTTTTACACCCATTTGTCATAAAATTAACTCAAAGAGCTGAAACATTTTCTAGAAACATAAAAGAACTATTTCTCTCAAATATTGCTGACAAATCTGTCTAAATCTGTGATACTGAGCGCTTCTCCTTTGCTGAGAAAATCCATCCCACCTCACAGGTGTGCCATATCAAGTTGCAGCATGATTATTGCACAGGTATGCCTTAGACTGGCCGCAGTGAATAGACAGCTTATGGTGGAGTAATGAACAATTAAATAATGAGCAACAGCTCAGGTCCTAATGTTAGCATGCCAATTGCACTCTCCCTCAAAATGTGCGACACCTTTAAATCTGTGCTATGTGATAACAACTGAACATTTTGCCGTGTGCAAAATAAAACTTTACAAAACCCTATCAGGATGATTTACTTATTGTACCGGTAATTTTTTGTGGAAATCCAAGTGTACAGGAAATTAGTGTGTCAAAACATTCGTCAAAATGTGTCAAACTGGCAGTTCTCAACTAAGAGGAGTATCAGCTAAATCTCTTAATGGAGAAGTAAGTGTTACCACTCACAAATAGATGACCTTTGCAGCTGGTGTTCTGACATAATCTTAAGGAGAAAAGCAATTTTTGTAACAATCTAAAGAGTCTAAGGGAGGAATAATTAGGCCTCTCTTAAACAATCTGAACCCCCATCATTCTACAATAGCAAAAACTAATCACAAAAGTAAGCATTCAAGATAATTGTCAGTCTAGACATAAAACACAGCCTCCATTTGCAAAGGTAGACCTGAACAAATTTCTTCAACCTCCAAGCAGGGAGGACAAACTCCACAGCGACGTGTGGAGAAACCCAAACCAAAGGAGCAAAAGCATCTCTTCAAAACCCTAAGTGAAGTTCAAGATTGACCTTTTGTGAATTGCAGTAATCAAAAAAATGTTTAGCCCCTAAATAAATTGTGGCCTCATTTACATGAGAAACTAGGTAACAGTCCTTCCAGATAACAGCTATAAACACAAAAAACAGAGACATTTTTTTTCTTAAATTATCATGTGAAGGGCTAACTAACACACAAAAAAGCTTTTTAATTGATGCTAAAGCTAGTTCTGAAAACTGTTAACGAAGGTCTGTAAATAGTCTGTCAAAGACTTTTTTGCATTTCCTTTTCTTTCAGTCCTGGTAGCTTTAGATCTGAAAGTGTGCTTCAGTTTTGCCGTGCCTGTAGCTAGAGAAACAATCCTATGACTGTGCACCATTTGCATCTGTCACTCCAAAACAGACAGTTTGTTTTTTCAGTATGTTTATCAAGGCTTGCGCAGTTGCTAGGCTGTATTGGACTGAAAGCGTGTTCCTGTAACAGATTAACTCTTTGATCACCAGAGCTTCAGCTCTAATGTTGAAGTTCTTCTGACTACTGTAACTCTTGAACCTTTTACGCAATTGACATAATTCCAGGGGACTTGGAAGCAGAGTGTATAAATCAGTTGATTCACGTTGATTGAGTGAACGGTCAAAGATTTATGTCAAACCTTGTGTCAAAGAGAGTTTGTTATTTAGGAGTCGCCAGCAAAATCTCCGGTGTTGTAGGGTTAAAAACGATCTGGAACTGCAAATTTTAACTTGTTTAAAAAGTAGATAAATTAGAATGTGTTTTATTGTAAGAATTAGGTTTAGTTCAAACTATTGTTATTACTGTATAAAAGAAGACACGGGACAGTTTTCCAGTACTTATTTATTTTATATTTAAATACTAGTAGACGTTGATGCCCTGAAACAGATTAGTGACCTGTCCAGGGTGTACCCTGCCTTCGCGCAACAGTAGGCGGGTATGGTTGTGGCAACCCCATGACCCCATAAGGGCTTTAGAAAATGGATCGATGGAAGTCTAATAGCCCTGCAACAGACTGGCAACCTGTCCAGGGTGTACCTTGCCTTCACCAACAAGTGGTCAGGTTAGACTTCGGCACTCCCGTCAAAGCGACGGGACAAAACAGGTTTAGAAAATGGATGGATGAATTGAAGTCTTATAAGCGAGTTTACTCAAAAAACAAACATTGTTTCTTTTTCATGATCTCATAAAACCAAACACATCAAATACAATTTCCAAGGATAAAACATTTAAGCCATCTTGCCTACATCCAGATCCCCTTTGACGTCCCTTTCATGGATGCAAAGAGTCGTCACTGGGGAGGGTGGGGCTATTACAGTGGGTATTGGTACTGGAGATGGAGCTGTTGGGGGCGTGGTCAGGGTGGTTGCAGGAGTGTCTCTTTGTCTTTCAAAGCGGCACTAGAACTCATTCAGGTCGTTGGCGAAGCGTCAGTCGTTGATGGAGTGGGGGGCTTTAGGCTTGTAGTTGGTGATCTGTTTGAGCCCTTCCCAGACAGTTGCAGAGTCGGTGGCTGAGAACTGGTGTTGGAGCTTCTCAGAGTACAGTGGTTTAGCCTCTCTCACCGCCTTGCTAAAGTTGTACTTTGCCTCAGGATCTGTCTTTGTCCCCACTCCTGAAGGTCTCTTCCTTAGCCATCCTTAGCTGAGTTTGGCTGTGAACCAGGGTTTGTCATTGTCGGTAACATTGTCCGCAGTACGCGCTGACAAAGACAGAGCAGTGCACCGGCGCCTTTTCCTCTCTTTCGGCGTTTCACTGCGTGAGCAAAGGTGAGCGCGCCTTTGACCAGAATATCCAGAATTTCCAGAGTTGGAAGCAGAATGTTAGGAAATAAGTACACTGGAGTTGTTGCTTGCATGCTGATGTTTACAAGCTCTTCTCTGGTAGAATTAAAGCACGAAACAAAACAAAACAACTCGCACCAACACACGAGGAAGCCATCCATGGCGCCATCTTGTCATAAATAACTATATATATCCATACATATATATATATAGGCTATCTCAGCATGGTTTTTAGAAACACAATAAACTTGTGAACCTGTTTAAACACTGGATTGCACTTCCATTTTTGCAAGACGTAAATGCTTGTCTCAGAAAGTCAACAAGTCTCACTGACCTCATTAGTTTAACTTCCACAACCTTCATGTGGTTCTGATGTTGGACCAACAACCTTCCCTTTACAGATGGTCTGAATGAGCATTTATGTAGACAAAATGAAACGTTGTAAATAAGTGCAGCCGGCTACACCTTCATGGACACACAGGGTTGTCCATTAACACATCCTGTGTGCGAGCTGGGGAATAGAATGGGTGTTCTTCTTTGGTTTCCATCCTGTTTTACAGTCTAATTGAAACCTAATGGGAAAATCAAACCAGACTGAGTGGCGCGTCTTTGTTGAAATGATGACTCAGTATGATGGCTAAAATAGGAAGTCCTGCATGATGACTGAATGGTGCAGTGAAGAGGATGTTTTTCAGTCAAAACGGGCATAAGAATTTTCTTCAAGGGTATAAAGGACAAATTTAAAATCATTATTGGCTTGTGTGTCATTTTCAAGTTGTGGTCAATGTATGCCATTGAAATAATAAATGGATACATTTGCTAAGTCTGCTTGGTTATAATATGCAAGCAGAGCTGGAAAAAATGAGCATCTAAAAGATAAATGTGAGATTATAACCAAAAGCTAAGTTTTTCTAAAAAATCCAGAATAACAGTAAAACTGTAAAAGAAAAAAGAACATCTCTCTGAACGTGTAACAACGGAAACCCAAACCCAACTTATATTGAAATTGAAAGGTTGCACATTGTGAGGTACTTTTTCACATTTGGCCTTTCATACTTGGTTCAATTGATGCTCAAGATCTGTCTGTCACCAAACACACCAAGAATTATTTGATTGATTGATCGATTGATTGATTGATTGATTGATTTCAAGCATAGCTTGGACAGTACATGAAAAAAATACACATATTTATCAAACTCATCCCTGAGACAATGAAATGCATTGATTGAAAGAAAAAGAAAGAAAAGAAAAAACAAATAAAAACAATGCAATTAAGTCACATTTGTGACATCCCTTAATGTATAGTGATTAATAACTGTAGTAAAACTGTAGTAAAGCTTGATTAATTGCTTGAAAAGGAGTGGAAAGAAGTAAACTTATATAACCCCACCCCTACATGGTTACTTAATTTCATTGTCTGACATAGTTTTCATAATCCGGTTCTGATAAGATCTAGTGCAGATTTTTTTCAAGTAACAAAATTGAGTACTTATTGATTACTTTTAAAAAATAAAAAAATGTGATTTGAGTAAACAGTCACATGAATCACACATCATGTAACGATTATGTAATTCTCATTGATGATCATTGGAAAAACAAGTTTACATAAATCCAGAAATCATCCCGGTACATTGGAAATCGAGTTTTCAAGTAACAAAAACGTGCTTATTGATTATCACCTGAGAGAATTCAAACATTTTTTTTCTGTAAACATTATTGATTCACCCTATAGGTAACCAAAATAAAAGAAACATTGATTTTCATTAGAACACGTAATTACATTAATCTAGTAATCATGTTGGTATATATTTCAGATCAGTATTTCAGTAAAGAAAATCAATAGTTAATCAATAGATTGATTATTGCACGTGTCACAATTAAAATACTTCTTGGTTGGAATAAAAAAAAAAAACGTTGATTATTTCAGCACATTCAAGTTGTCAACATGTCCACATATTTGGAAATACTCAAACATCAGTTGATCTTTAACTCTTCTTATCTTCATATTGTGAGTTTCTTTGAACATTTTCTTGAATTTTTGGATGTTTGAACATTGTTTGAACTCATTACTTAACCCGTTCCAAAGTTTAGAGCCGATCACAGACACACAAAAACTTTTCTTTGTGGCTCTTATCGATGAAGTTTCGACATCCCCTCGGCCTCCTTCATTTACTGAGAATTGTTTTAGGATATTCAATGGTAATGTTTTTCCCACTGTATAGAATTTTGGCGGTGCAAAAATTAAACAAGATCATACAGTTTTAAAAGTCTGGATTAATAAAATAAAGTGTTTGCATGATAGAGATAACTGGTTTTATGTACAATTCTGATGGTTTGTTTGTGAAGTAAAAGAGAGGATGTAGTGAACTTTATAATTATTACCCCTAATTTCGATACAGCAGGTGAAATATGGTAATATTAAGCAGCAGTATAATATGTATCTACGGTTGTATAACAACACATATTTAGATTAATTTATGATTGAAATACTTTTCTAAACTTTAGTTTGTATGTGTCTGATGTGCAGCTTCCAACTTAATTTGTTATCGATTACATTCACTAAGAATTTGATTTCTGTGACGCTTGAGCTCTGAATTCGCCTTATAATTACCAAAAAACATCACTTTGGTTTTTTCAAGGTTCAAAGATATTCTGTTGTAATCCATCCATGATTTCTTTTTTTAAATCTGTGTTCACTGTATGGATACGTTCCTTTTTGATTGTCTGAAGAAAAAAAAATATTTGTGTCGTCAACAAATAAAAGATGTTTTTAAAAGTTTTTAAAACATTGAACGTATAATTTATGTAAATATTGAAAAGCAGCGGACCTAGAATTGATCCTTGTGGGACACCACAACTTATCTCCTTGGCCTCTGATGTAAGTTCATTAATCTGGAGTGTTTTCTTCCCGTTAAATGGCTTTTGACCCAACTTAGTGCTTCTCCTCTTATCTCATACCCTTCCACTTTATCAAGTAGGATATCATTTAAAGTCAATGAAAATTCCAGAAAGATATTTTTTTTTGTCCAGAGCGTTTCCGAATTCCTACTTATCATCAATGATAGCCAAAGAGGTTGATCTGTTTTCTCTGAAACCATATTGGTTTTCATTTAGAATGTTGTGTTTATCAAGAAATTTTGCTAATTTATCATTGAATATCTTTTCTAAAATTTTGGAGAATTGTGGAAGGAGAGAAATAGCTATATAGTTTTTAAACAGGTGTTTGTCTCCGCTCTTATAAATAGGAATCACTTTTGCAGTTTTCATTTTATTTGGGAATTTTCCAGTTTGTAGAGATAAGTTACATATGTATGCTAAAGGCTTAGAGATACTGTTAATTACCTTCATCACTACCGTCATGTTAATATCATCACAATCTGCTGAGTTTTTACTCTTGAATTTGTTAACAGTTGATATCAGATCATTTTCGTTCACTTCAGAGAGAAAGATTGAGTTTGGGATCCTTGTGATGGTGGAATATTTACTTTGCTAGTTTTTTCTTTGGAATTTCTGTTGCCAACTCTGGACCCACGTTTACAAAATAGTTGTTAAAACTGTTTGCTGCTTCATTAATAGTATAGCTTTGACCCTTCTCATCTATAAAATAATCTGGATATGTTCGCTTTTTTGTCCCTTTTATAATGATATTGTTTAATATTTCCCAAACTCGCTTCACGTTTTTTTTCATTCAGTAGATTATTGTAGTGCACTTTTTTACGGTGCCGTGTTATTTCAGTTAGTTTATTTTTGTAAGACTTGTATCTCTGTTCGCTTTCTCTTGACCTTTGTTTTAAGAATTCTTTATAGAGGTTATTTTTCCTTTTTACAAGAATTTTGTAGACCAGTGGTTAACCAACGACATGTAGCAAATTTGTTCTTGAATTGATGAATTTGACAGTTTTTGTTATAGAGTGAGCTAAACATTTCTAAAAAACATTCATAAGTGGTGTCCACATCTTTCTCTCTGTACACAGGGTTCCAGTTCTGTCTGAATAAGTCATTATTAAGGGAGGTCATTGTTTTTTCATTTCTTAACCTTTTGTAGACTGTTTTTTATTATTTTCTTTGTTCTTACATTAAAATCAAATGGTGTATAAACTGGTAAATGATCAGTCATGTTACATATCATGAGTCCACTCATGTGAGTGTTTTCTATATTTTTTAAGTACATTATCAGCACTGTGAGCAGTGATTCTACTGGGTCTCGCTATGTTTGGACACATTTTAAGAAAAACCAAGACTTTTTTTCTGTAAGACTGGTTTCCTTTCTTTTTTTGTCAGTGTCAAACTTCTGATAGGCTTTCATTCTTGTTGGAAAAAGCAAACTAACCAAGAAAACAAATTTCAGAGCAAACCAAAGAAACGAAAACAAAGTACTGTAGCTCATGGTTTGTTTCTGTTTCATTTAGAAACCAATGCAAATGTAGTTTCCAGTACTTCCTGGGTGACACATTTTACTAACAGAAATTCTATTTGTTAGCTAAATGTTTAGAAGAGTACTTTGAAATGTTAACTGGAATTTTAGACGTCAGGTGCCTCATTGACTTAAGTAAGTTTTCTCTTTCCTTGATATGTGGAAAAAAGCAAAACACAACACTTTAGCTGCATTTGGCAACTCAACAGTCTGTAATCTTATCACCTACATCTGACATTTTTATTTACATTTTTGTTTTGAAAAATCCTCTTTAAATTTTGACAGTGCTCAATGCAATATCAATAGCAACCATTTATGGAAACAAATAGACTGCCAACAATTAATTTATGCCACTTCATGGATTACTCTCAAGAAAATCTCCATCCGTAGCCAAAGAAAACATGCATGTGTGAATTGTAATGTGGCCATAAATTCATAATGTAAAATAGTTTTCTTTTATTAATTACTGGTGGCTTATTTTACAAGCTTCAGATTATAGTTTTTTTTTACAGTTAGCTGTCAAAGGAACAAAAAAACTGAAAAGGAACAAAAAAACTTCTATGAATATCTTCTTTGTTTAAAATTCAGTGAATTTTTTTAAATTCACTGAATTCACTAAAATTCACTGAAATTCACTAAATTTAAATTAAATTTAAATTCTGGATTGAATTTTTCTGAAAAAAATGTTGTATAACTTGCTGCAGGTGGACTCTTTCTAAATAAGAAGTCTAAGGAAGTGCTGAGCTTGCACTCTTTAGGCTGCAGATAGAAGCTGAGTGTTGGGTAAGAACGAAGGACTTGATTGATGTTATGATCAGCTGTGAGGCAGGTGGGGTCAAGAAGCAGGATGCAGGGAGTGGACACTAAAGACACAGGGGGAGCCAGCAATGATTAAGAACGCTAAACAGTTTGAGTAGAGTAAGAAAGCAGGTTCTCTTTATGAGAGACTTATGAACATCCTGCAGCCCATCATAATTAACCTCTCACCCAGAAAGAACACATTTATTGATCATGTGATCACTTAATCACAGATTTATTTTAAAAAAACATGGCATGAGACACTTTCATTACATGGTTTCTACCTACTGGCTCATAATTTAAGGCACTAGAGCACGTTGTGATTGTGAATTGTTTTGCTAGAAAATCTATAGTAGTAAAGGTCAATGGGTGATACAGTGGGGGGAAGCTCTACACAGAACAATATACGCTATATATTATCTACACCTGATGCATTTGGCTCGACGAGGTTACTATTTTTAGCATATAAATCACAACCCTGATTCTTTTTGGCCGTTCACTAAGCTGCTGAAGGCAGGGCAGGTTGCCACAGCAGCTTAAAGAGGTTTTACCTCATCATGTGCTATCCGTTAACACATCTGGTCCTGCCAGTGCTCAAACTTAAACCTCACATTTTTACCAACTCACCTTGTTCACAAGCTTTAAATGGTTGACAACCACAGAAATGCTCGTAGAAGGAGATTATACATTATATAGAGGTAATTTTGCTTAAGGAAAAAGTAAACTAAACTAAAACTACAATATCTGAACCTCCGATATGAATGCTGGAGACAAAATAACCAGTTCAATATCGGTCTATCAGATTAAAAAGAGGCAGATGCTAATGTAAGTCAAAATACTAAATATCTTCCCAATGATCGCCCCTCAGTAATAATCGGTCGACTCCTAATTTGGATACTGCAGAAATGAGTTCAATTCAAGGACTACCATGTTAGCCATGAGCAAATGCTGTACGAGGACCCCCTAAGGTCAGGAGAGAGAAAAGGGGGCCATCACAGTTACCATAACAGCTGAGGGATAATGATAATGATAACTAGTTTCTGGGCTGAAATGCAAGAACATAAACAGGTAATAAAAAAGAAGAGAAATGTCATAAAAAAAGAAGGACCCAACTGTTTGTTTGTTCAGAACATCAAACGCCAGAACAGATGGGCTTATCAGATTCAACCTTCCAGAAATGCATATGTAAAAAATAACAAACAAAAATATATAAGTTCTTTGTTTTTCTGTCACTAGTAGAAATCCAAGACACATTCATTCACAGTCTTGCTTAAATGTGGTTACAGTGTTCCCTACATTCCATAAATAATAACAGTAAATAATATATAATTAATAATTTAAAAAGCAGCAACAGGTGAAATCTGTGATGTAAGATTTCAGGATTTTCAGTTTTTAAGACAAATAGATCCATGAACGTCTTTGTTTTCCTCGTCAGAGCTGGAATCTGGAGCAAAACTGTACGGCTGGATAGCACTGACATTGCTCACCATTTTAGTTGCACTGTATTGGGCTGTAAGCTAGTGGGAGAGAGTGTAAACAAAGATTTCATGAGATATCGGCGTGGGGTAATTCCACACCAACAGTCCTGCCCAGGACTGCCCTTTCTATTGAACTCCTGCTGAAGAAACTGTTTCCTAAAAAAAACAACACAGATTTTTAGATTTTGGCTTAAAATGAAAAGACCTCTGGGAAGGCTTTGGAAACAGATCAAGATATAGTTGGAGTGGGACTTTGAGGCTTGATTTGCCTCACCCTAACAAAAAATAAATCAAACATCCTGTAGAGAACCTCGTCACAGACCATTAGTGAAGAATCCTCTTGATCTCTTTATTAGGAGCTCAGAGAATATGAATTACTTCAACTGGAAGCCTAGGGGACCCTTATTTCGGCCATCCCTCCTTTAACAAGAGATAAAAAACAATTGGGACCAAAAAAAAAGCACAAAATCTTATTTATTTTTATAATTTCATGTTGGATTTATCAAAAATAAAATTATTAAAAATCTTCACATGTAAATAAATATGCATTTCTATTTTTGTCCCATAATACAAATTTGCCTTTGTATAAATTACATTTTAAAGCATAGCAATAATGTCCAAACAAATAATGTAATGTAATTTCAATTGATCTTTTTCACTGACTTTTTTAACCAGAAGATGTTTCTGCAGCTTGGCAGGTCCTCCCTCCTTTTAGAGGCTTTTCCCAATTTCTCCTTTCCCTGATTCTATAAAACTTGTGGAAGATAACTGTAAAGTCCTCTCTTACGAGTAAAAGGATTAGTCCATCAAGTATTTGACGTAGTACCTGTGCACATAGAGTGAAATCCTATTTTGTTAGGGAGGGATGCCCTGTGCTTTAAATAGAGAGTGATATCACGGCATCTGTTACAAGCAGCTCAGACGGTGCAGTCTGGCCTCTGCTCACTGATCTATGACAATAATTGCAGCTCGCTGAAAGCCACACTTTTTATGTACCACTAAGTGGACTGCATCTTCATACTCCCAGTGGAAGAACAGATGCATGCCGTTCCTCCCAAATGCCAGCTTGAGTCCAATCTGGAGCTCATATAAAGTTGTGGTTTCTCATGCAAATAATAATCTCACACTACTAAAAGCAGTCTAACCTGGGAGAACTGGGCAGAAGATGTCAGCACTCACGCAGTATACATTTAGAGCATGAAGTACATCAAATGCAGGTTCAAGTTTCACAAGACAGTGATTCCTTGGAAGCAGCATTCATGCGTAGGCTTGCATAAGGGCTTGTGCTAAAAGCACGCTTTAAAGGGGCTCGGTTCAGCACAAAATGGGAAGCTGTCCTGACATTCGATATATACTTCTGGATTACATCAGTTCAGACTGTGCACTGTACCTACAGCAGGTGGACTATAAAACGGAAAATATTTATGTTCAAATCCACCCTGCTACTGTGCTACACAACACAGATTTTACTTCTGCTACTTTCATTGCTTCCACACAAAAGAAGTACCTCTAAGTGGTTCTTTTGTCCTTTGCAAATGTAATTCAATAATTCAGTAATTCAACTGAATGCTTTCCTAGTCAAAATTAGTTGACAAAGCTGACACACTTGCAAGACAACTACTCAAACCAGAGAGCAATACTGTTCTATCAAGCTAGTCTGGTCTAAAAAGCAGTTCAAACATGTCGGTTTTCATTTGTAAAAGCTGCTGACTCTTCCATCTTATCTTAATGGGCCATTTAGTTGTTATTTCTAGTCTCAGAGGTGATAAACATAAAAGAAATGTTTGTTTTGGCTAAAACAAACATTTATGGTGTGAAGTAACCCCACACTGATATGTCATGAAATCTTTGTATACACTCTTTCCCACTAGCTTACAGCCCCAAACATCCCCAAGCTAACACTCCCCTGCTGAATGTCTCCACAAAGCTTTGTGGTCTATAAAATAGGCGTAAACCAACAGTTGGGACTCTACCTGGAATTGTTATTACTGCACGGATTATTTTTGTTTGCTTTAAGTAAACCAGGTAAGCACGCAAGCTTTTCTTTTTGTTTGAGTTTTTTAAAGTAAGAAAACAGGCACAGTGGGGCAATAAAGGATATAGTCAGCAACTAGTTGAGCAAGTTTTACCACTTAAAAAGATGAGAGGCCTGTAATTTTCATCACAGTTCGACCTCAACTATAAGAGTCAAAACAAGAAAAAATGTCCAGAAAATCCCATTGACTGATTTTTTAAGAATTTTTTGTAAATTATCGTGCAAAATAAGTATTTGGTCAATAATAGAAGCTTAACTCAATAGTTTCATAAATGTCCTTCGTTGGCAATGATGCATGATGCTAGCGCAGTGATGTTTTGGAGCTGTTGCTGGGCAACAGGGACTTTCAACTCCCTCTAAAGATTTTTTATGAGGTTGAGATCTGGAGACTGGCTAGGCCACTCCAGCACCTTGAAATGCTTCTTACAAAGCCAGTCCTTCGTTACCCAGGTAGTGTGTTTGGGATGTTTGTCATGCTGAAAGATCCAGCCACGTTTCATCTTGCTGACGAAAAGAGGTTTTCACTCAAAATCTGACCACACATGGCCCTGTTCATTCTTTCCTTTACATGGATCAGTTGTCCTGGTCCCTTTTCTGAAAAACAGCACCAAAGCATAATGTTTCCACCGCCATGCTTTACAGTAGGTATGGTGTTCTTTGGATGCACTCAGCAATCTTTCCCCTCCAAACACAACGAGTAGAGTTCTAACCAAAAAGTTCTGTTTTGGTTTCATCTGACAGATGGACATTCTCCCAAAACTCTTCTGGATCATCCAAATGCTCTCAAGCAAACTTTACACCGGCCTGAACATGCACTGGCTTTAGCAGGAGGACACATCAGGGACTTCAGGATTTAAGTCCCTGTCAGCATAGTGTGTTACTGATGGTAGCCTTTTTTCCTTTAGTCCCCGCTCTCTGCAGGTCATTCACTGCGTACACCCATGTAGTTCTGGGATTTTTGCTCACCACTCTTGTCATCATTTTGACCGCATGGGGTGAGATTTGGCCCCAGACCGAGGTAGATTATCAGTGGTCTTTTATGTCTTCCATTTCCTAATAATTGCTCCACAGTTGATTGCTTTAAACCAAGCTGCTTACCTACTGCAGGTTCAGTCTTCCCAGCCTGGTGCAAATCAACAATTTTACTTCTGGTGTCCTTAGACAGCTCTTTGATCTTGGCCATAGTGAAGTTTGGAGTGTGACTGTTTGAGGTTGTGGACAGGTGTCTTTTATAAAGATAAACAGGTGTCAGATGGATTATAAACTTGTTTTTTTATTTCAGATTTTATTGCAGCTTTAAACCTTCTGACAGCAAGTGCTGCTGCAGGATAAAAACTGAAATAATGCATACCAATAAATATTACCTTTGAAGCTGGTTCTGTTTAATTAATGGTCATAAGTGAGTAAAATTTGACTTTTCAAAGTAAAGTACAATAACTTTTAGAGCAAGAAACAATGTAAACAAATGTTGCACTCTAGTTAATGCTCAGTAGAGACTTTTATGAGAATAAAATGCCTTTCCTAAATGTTTTTCCTAAAAAGCTCAGGATTGTTCTACTTTTCACAGTTTCACTGCAGCTGCACTTTGCAGTCAGTTGACTGTAACAAAGTTACTTTTGTGTTCTCTTGTGTCCACTTAAGTTAACCTGTTTCTTGAAAATTCAGTTTTGTTTTGCTCACCCACTTCTTCCTCAGGTCATGATTGGGTAAAAGTTTGTTTGGCTTGGCAGCCATTTTGAATATTCAGCTGAAACCATTTTGACTGAAAGGGGTATTTAGTTGATGTTTAGTTGATGGTTTTGACCAATTGGAGTGAGGCTATAAAAGCAGAGGTGTTTGTTCAGTGAGAAGGGAGAGGTGAAAAAAGGGAATACTGGAAAGTCTGGATGGTGAAAGAAAAAAAAAACCTTTTGATTCCAAAAAGACTAAGACTGGTCACTGTAACACAGTTCCTTTGCACCACTCTGTCACATTGATTATTACTAAGGATAATTATGGAGTTATTTTCCTTTCAATGCGTTTGAGGTCAGAAGATTGCTGGGGCCTATCCCAGCTACTGTTAGAAGAAGGTGGGGTACATCCTAGATAGGTTGGTCACAAGGCCACACAATCACCCACACATGCACAGGGAGAACATGCAAATTCCACACAGAAAGGCCAAAACCAGGATTCGAACCAGAGCCTTTGTGCCATGAGATTAGAGTGCAACCATGACACCATAAATACCAATGAATCACAACTTAATACTGCATGTATGCCTGTGACCCTGTGATGCATTTTTGACAGGAATTTAACAGGGGAAGTTTTGTATCCAAAACAAAGAAAAGTTGCATCCTAAACAGACAAGTGCATGGGGTTTGCGTGGCAGCTGAGGGAGGAGGCCTTGGCTTTTCCGACTTGGAACTTCACCTATCTGGGAGGGAAATCACTTGAGCTTGTGCAGGAGGTTGAGAGGTAGATATTGTGCCCAGCGAACATGTAGACTCCAGTGTAATTCTAACAGTTACCTTTCACCACAAGCAGTCTTCTCTTTTCTGATTGATTAAATGCTACCATTAATATTAGGTGTTTAAAACTACACTGTATGTTGGCATCAACATACAGTAAAACTCAATTGTGCATTAGTGAAATCAATGCAGAAAACAGGCCTGCCTACATGCATAATGACCTGCATGAGAGAAAAGGGATGGAAGGCTCAAATGCCTGGAAAAACCCACAATAGTTATAGAAGGCATTCACTTGCAATGCAATGACACGATTTTCCAACAGTTCAATTAAATTGTGTTTTCAATTCTCAAGAAGAATCCTCATATGACACAGTGTGGGAGAAAAAACACCTTTTTTTAACAGACCTGCTGTCTGCCAAATAACATTTTCCTTGGTGATTCACCCTTTTAAATATTGGATCAATCCTGCCCACAACATTAGTGGTTACATATAAGATTATTTTTTTCTTTTAAAGGCATACATCTAACAACCTTTCTAAAAGTAAAAATAGCCTAAAATGAAAGCTCTCCGTTTATTTTATGCAAATTAGAATGTGTTCAATCCAGATTTTAAAAAATTGAAAAACTGCAATTTAAGAAGAGTTTTTAAAAAGGTTCAAAACGGTAACAATAACAATTCTTAATATATTTTTTCAACAGATTAGAAGGAATTGTAAGCCAGTCCACATCATTATATTCTGCGTCTGTCAATGTAGATTGAACTGACAAACTGTCCACAAACATCTAAGAGATAAAATAAGACCTTTAGGTCCTTTCACATCTCCAGTTTTACCCATTTACTGTAAATCAGAAGTGTACTCTTTTATAATTCCAGATTCTGCTTCATCCCCATACAATCTCTGATGCTAGATTTTACTGCAATCTTTGATATTAAAACAAGAACTGGAATGGTTGTGTTGATCAAGAGATTTGATCTTACAATGTCCCAGTAAGACTAAGAATAAGAGCACTTTAATTGACATTTTACCTGAAGAATCCCACCATTATGTGTACAGGTATCAGTGTAATTTGTGCTTTCTGCCAAATGTGTAATGAAGGAAAAGCCAAATGTGCGGGAAAATCCCTTTCACGTTTCCTTTAGATTGTGGTCTTTGACTGTGGAAATTTAGATTTGCTTTTTCAAAATGTCTTTTATTAAAAATAAAACACTGTCAATAGAAAATGTTCTTAAAATGTTCAATTTCTGAAACTGACATACTGTGCTTCTGTTAAAGCTGTCATGTACAACTTGGCATACAAGCAAATGAGACAGCAGAAGTGGCATGCTCCTCTGGAACAATGTAACTGTCACAGCTATCGGTGGGCTTAAAAGGCCAGAGGGAAAACGCTTGACTGTAGGACTGTCTGTGAGTAAGCTGAGTCCAAATCGGTGCAAGCAGACTTACAGATTGCTCTGGGTCACATGTGCTGCTCTGGTTAAGTGGACATCAATGATGTAGGAGCTGCACATGCACACCACCACATCAAACCTCCGCTGAGCCCCTGTGGTAAAACTAAAGGCTCCTGTATCACTGACAATCCAATGTTCAATGAAGTACATGTATAACACTTTAAATGCAGTGTTCCCTCGCTATATAGCGGTTTACGTTGGACTGTCTCACTGTTTCTCTGTTTTTTTCAGCGTAGTTTTGCATGCCATTTTGTTTGTCTTTTTTACCCAGCAAACTGTGTCCTGCATCCCTGATTGGCTGTAGACCTTGTCAGTCCATCTCCTCCGTGCTGCATCTCCTGTACAGAATAAGCTCAGCTTGCCAGAGTTACATAAATCTTTGCAATCAGATCTTTGTTTTCATTCTTTTCATTTTTTCTATGAAAAACGTTGAACTTTGAGGGTTAAAACGAGCAACGATTTCATCTTTTGCAGGTTATTTATGAAATGTATACCCCACGATAAACAAAGGAACGCTGTATTTGTGTTTTTCCTTTTTTATTTTTGCAGGGATCCATGCACCAATTTGAATGAAACTGAGTTTTTAGTTCTTTAAAAAACGTAAGGACTCGAGCTAAAATCAGATTGCATCACTCTGGATCGCTGAGATTTTCTCAGTGCAGTTATCTGCCTATCTCCACCTTCAACTTTTTTATTAAACACCCCAGGCCGACACTGTGAGGATGGATATCTGCTTCCATCACTCTGTAATCAACGTTTGTTAAAAAGATCTGTGACCACTGGGTGTATTATAGTCCAGGTGGGAAATTATTATCCGTAGACATGAGTCACAAGATGTATGCAGCCTAGTTCCTGCAGATCTGTTCAGATCTTTAAGATATTTGCAGGCCAAAGGAGTTATTGCCTTCCTGGACTGCAAACCCTGGAGACACTAAGCCATGTAATATGTGTGGTTGCCCTTGGCAACAGCACTACAGCTGTGAAGTGCTCAGAAATATGGACAAATCAAAGATTTTAGTAGAAAAACAAAACAAAAAAAATCTAATAATGTTTAATATAGCCTCCTTTGTCTAGGAGATTTACTGTACATGATTGTGACATCATCAGGAGTGTCTCCAATTTTAAGTTTTCGAAGAGAATATTTTATATTGTATCGACTTTTGAAACATGAGACATCAACACTTAGATATTCTTCTAAAATTATAAAGACCATGTGCCGTTTTTATTTCCAACACAGAAGGGATTTCTTGTGTTAAATAGAGAAAGCCTTTTTTTTTCATCATTAGTGTAGGCGACTCAGTGTCCTGCATCTATGCTGGTAGAAAAGCCAAAGAAGAAATGCCAGAGAGGAAAAATGAACATGGGCATATGCAACCAATCTAACAATCAACAAAGATGTCTCAAGTTTTCCTGACGCTCAACCTGCTTAACGTGCAGACCAAATATCTAGTTCTTATCAGATTTATTACGTTTTGTATTTTTCAAGAACATGTGGACCGGATAATCCAATGTACTTCATCCATAAGAGCAGATCCAATAATAAGATATCGGATATCCATGTAGATTTCTCTTGGAAAAGCTTTCCAGCATTTACCCCCAATTATGTGACATATTTCCCAATTTTATATCTGCGCAGGTTTAAATGAAATGTGGGAACTGGGAGTCACATGAGACCAAAGACAGAGTTGCGTATCCAAGGCAACTGCAGTTTGCTCCTGATGGGGTACTAACACAAGACAGCAAATATTTGTTGTTTATTTGGTGACATATTAGCTCAACATTGCACCCAGCGGATAGACCTGTGAATAACAATAGATTAAAGAAAATTGAAACAAAAAATTAAAAAATGCTTCTCTTCCCCTTCACCCCAACCTGGTGCTTCAGATCAGCTTCTCCTGGAGGTTCCAAGGTCCGAGAAGAAGCTCGGAGTGGAACCAGCCTTTTCAATCTGTGCACTGAAGCTGTGAAACGTGTTACTATTGCTCGCATCTTCACTGTCCATTTTTAAAAACTTTGTAAAACCTATTTTTATTCCTGTTGACATTTTTTGATTTATCAGTGTTATTCTTTTATGTTGCTTATTTTATACTCTTTTACTTTAAATTTAATGTACGGGCAATGGTTTGACTGTGATCATGTTAAGGCACCATATAAATAAACATGAAACTAGACCTGCAGGGAACAAACCCACTATTCTTTTATGAATCTAAAAAGCAGGGACCGTTTCATCCCGTTACGGCCTCCATGTCATCTGTGGAGGGCTCTATTTAAAGAGCCTGGGCTGATGATTCTGAATGACACACTGACATATCTCTAGTTACAGAGGCCAGGCCATGCTGCTGCACTCACCATAAGGAACCTGCGTGTCCAACAAGCAGGTTTCCCACAGTGCATGACAGTCAGCAGTGACTACTGGCACATTGTTGAGACTGAGGGCCATTCGGAGAGTAGCCAAATAGCTTATTTAATTATAGAAGATCGCTTGTATACAGCAAAACAAAAATATAAATTTTACGGACAAATGCCAACTTGTTAAATATATCAATATCTTTAAACGGTTATCAAGTATAAAGGTTAGAACACAAGTTTTTCCTTTCTTAATCAGAAATCTACTATTACAGTATCTAAGTAGTGTTTTTATTGCTCCTTCATGTTATACAGATGCAGTGCAGGAAAGTTTTATAAGTTTAATAAAGTGCTTTGTGTAGAATATATTCAAAATGAAAGAGAAGATGATAATACATTTTGAGTGTAGAATAGGTTATGTTTGTTTTATTGGTAAATATTAGCCTTATATGGGTGCATTGAACTGCAAAGAGTCATCACTTTTTATTTAATATAGAAGCAGCACAAACAATAAGCTCTTTTAGATTTAGAGGAACTTGGATCAAATATTCTAACTTTTTTTGGGCAAAGCTCTGGTTAATAATTGTGATGAATTGGGTAAATCCAGGACAGAGCGCTGAAAGTAAACCAAAAAGTGGTTTTTGCTCAAAGGAAGTCCAACATCTTAGCTGTGTTATCCTCCAAATATAAAAATGCCCATCTATGACAAACCCAGCAGTGCAATGCTATTCCACAGCGGTATCCTAAATCCTAAAATAATAAGCAATTTCCTGCCGAGCCTTAAGGTTTTCTGAAGCAGCAGAATTCCCTATGGGAATTTTGAGATGAAATGTGTCATTCAGTAAAAACAGATAATAGTGTGATAAGATGAAGACTTGATGTGAGGAACTGACTGACCAACAGAAAAGAACTACAGCAGCAGATATCTCAGGCAGCTGTTGAAAAACTACACAGGAGTCTTCCTTTCACCGTAAAGATGCAGCTGGATAATCTGTGTGTCTGGAATTATAGTAAAAATGTAAAAATGATCATTCTTTATGAACCATTTTGGGAACAGTGTCAAGCAGAAGCCTCAAAAGTTTTCTGAGTAGGCAGCTACTGGGAAAAAAGTAGAAGGCTCTTTATATCCATTTTCCAGACATCTGGAATTATTATTTCAGCTGATTTGAAAGCAGAAGAGAAGGGGGATCTAGTACAGAACCTGTCCTCCATCACTGTTAACAAACATAATTTCCTCAAACCTGTTTTCCTGTGACTTTTGATCTGTGACAAAACTTTTGAATAGGAGCCCCTGAAGGACCACTCTTTGTGAAGTCAACATATTTGGAACATTAAAGTAAGTTTACTTAGTACTTTACAAAGCAAATACTCTTTCCATATCAAGTTGTAAAAAGTTTCCAAATTGGAAAAATCCTCTTTCCAAGTTTGTCAAGTTGTTTTCATTGTGGACCAAATGTCTGTTCCTTTGACACCACACTATATGATCTTCTTGATTAAGTAGCAACACCACTTTTTAATTTATTAGAAGAGATTCAAAAATATGTTATCAAACTGAAAACACATCATTCAGAAATTATGTATTGTAATTGATGCTACATTTTCACCACGTGTTTACCAGCCAATTACACTATTACACCGAAAAAATGTAGGAGTCATATTTTAAAATGTTATTGTAAATGCAGACAGATAGGTAACATTGAATAAACTAAACCTATCTGTATTAAGTTTTTTTACTTTTTTGTTTCTAATGACACTGCTGTCACCAAATCAACACTTGTATTAAATTCTGTGGTTTAGTGCAGCAGCTCTGACTGGATCCTGTTAAAAGTCGCTGCATGTTCCCGCTGCTTCATCAACCAAACGCTACATGTCAGATTGTAATAATACTATGTATGATATCATAGATATATAAATGAAATGACCCGTTCTTTTGTATTCAAGACCAGCGACAGTAAATGCAAAGGGAAAAAAGGGATAAATGGAGGATAAAAAATAAATAATGGAGGATGGAGAAGAAAGGGTAAAGAAAGGGTAATACTTCACACTTTAATGTTTATTATTGCACAAGCATTGTGTGTGTTATCTTCACACTTAGTAACAGTATGTAGGCGAAAGACAACCAGAAATAAATATTCCGGCTCAGGCAGGAACAGCAAGGTTTCAACAGAAGATTCTGTTTAAGAACCTGAGAGTTAAAACTGTTACAAAAACAGAATAAACCTTCATAGGTATTAAAACATGTTTATGGAAGTTTAAAAAGTAGGAGGGATTTTGCAACTGTTAAATTGCTGTTATATGTTTTTGATAGAGAAAATGCAGTCTAAAGTATGATCAATTTCTTAAAAATATTTAAATCACTTTTTGATAAAATTGTCCAACCTGAGATGACAAAGGAATTAAAAAAAGATGTTGAAAAATCCATCAGGTCCAGAGTGCTCTAATTGAACACATCGAGTTATTAGTTATTTGTGGGCATCTCAGGAAATTAAAAAAATATATTGCAGTATTTTAACAAAAATATATAGCTGGAGCTACTTTGCTAAATAACTAATTAATTTTGAGATCCAGTGACCAGATTACTAACTTAATTAGTTTCTGAGCAATCAAACAATAATTATGACTAAATATTTTTTTACAGTAAGATGCTCAACACTAATTATAACATTTTATTGGTTCTATAAGTGTTGTTGCAGTTTGCTGGTTAAAAAGTTACATGAGAAAACACGTTGTGCAGATAGGTGATGATAACTCAAGATCAGAAAAAATAACCTGTGGAATCCTGCAAGGATCAATATTGGACCAAAAATTATTTATGTTATGTATTAATAATATGTGTAAGGTCTCAGACAAATACAAATGGTTTGTTTTTTGCAGATGACACCAATGTTTTCTGTGCAAGAGAGAACATTAAACACTTGTTAGAGATGCTTCCAACTGAACTATTAAAACTGAAATTATGGTTTGGTAAAAACAAACAAACTACAGATAAATCTAGACTAAACTGTCACAGGGCCACACAATCACACTCATACACACTCACTCACAGCTAGGGACGATTAGAGAAATCAGTCGACCTAAAGAATGCATTTGGACTCAGGGAAAATTGCGGGGCGCCCGGAAGAAACCCACGCCTGAACGGGGAGAGCATGCAAACCTACCCGAGATTTGACCCGGGCCTTCATGCTGTGAGGCAAAAGTGCTAACCTAATGTGAAAACAAGAAGCCTAAAGGGACAATGTATGGAAAATTATGACTTCATCATGACTTGATGTTTTTTGTGTCTATGTGAATCATGTTCAACGTGTAGGTATAAAATGTATATGTCATACTGGGGGTGGGGATAAAAAACATGTTTTCTTCCCACTCCTTTTCTGATCACTTTCTGGTTATCCTGATATTTAACTATTTCATTTTGTGTTTAAACATAAAAGGAAATCAAATCAGTCATCAAAATAAACGTGATTTAAAGCATTATCTTCCATCACACAAACAGAAACAATCAAGGCACCATTGAAGGCAGATATCTTCTCAATAGAATGATCCATTGAAACATTTCAATCGGTTTTAGAGACCCAGAGACTTCACAGGAACACAATGAACAATGAACGAATCTAATTAGCCACCTGCTGCGGCTGTGATTGAATCGCTCTGTTCAGTTTAACCCTTGAAAGGCTTTACATGGGAGGACAATAACAAGGGACAAAAACATCAATTACTATCAATCTCAATAAGCATGATCTTATCCACGCATTGGTGGTATAATAAAATAATTTGCATTTTGTGGTTCATCTGTGCTTACAAAATTATCTTCAAAGATGTCTGTGCTCCTCAGCAGGCAGATACGCTATGAAAGAATTGCTCTCCAGCTATTCGAGAGAAGTTGTGCATTCAGAGAACAAGTCTGTTTTATATATAAACCCTGCACTTCCCTGCCAACTTTTATGTCCCACGAAAAAAAGGCCCCTCAGCAACAAAAAGCAAAGAAAGACTTGGGATTTGGTTACTCACGTCAGTGTCGGGCCCCTTATCCGCCCCTGGGCAGGAGAACGTGACAAATTCATGGCACCTCTTGTGGACAACAAAACAGCAGACTGCAGCAGAAGATTTGGAGGAAAGACAAAAACATCACAGATGAGAAATTTGTGATTAAAATGAACAACACTCAGCTATGGGTTGTGTTTTGTTTTGTTTTTTTCCTCTAAATATAGGCTCCCAGATCCTTGCAGTCAAGAGACAGACACACGCAGAAAGCCATGTAACATAAAAAAAAGGAAATATGACATAAATCCACTGAATACACACAGACACTTCACAGTTAAATTTATGAGCCTACTGACTGTCATAAAGCACAGTCATTGCCTTGCGTGTGTCTGGTCAGTAAGTGCACTGAACCCACTGAAAACAAATGAGTCAAAGTGGAAACAGAGCTGGTTGCTGTCCTTCCAACACCAGTGAGCGTAGGGTGAAGAGGCAAGACAGGCACTCACGATTTATGATCTTAAAAACAAAAGAAGGGTTTGTTTTACCAGGCAGTTTGGAAAATGTTGCAGGAAAAGTGCTATGCATGCTCACATATTATGAAAATGTTTTCCCTTCTCTTTTTTTTTTTTTCCAAGGACTTAATGGTTTCAGGGCCGGGGCTTGTAGCACGAGATAAAAGCATCTGAATTGGTGGTTTTCAGTTGTTTCAACTTCCATCATCCATTACAGATTTAAATTGCATCTACAGCCTGATGCACTTTTAGAGACTTAGCTTGATTTTTACATGAGCCAAAGTCTATACTAGGATCCCCCCTTCTACAAAAACAATTTTTTCATTATGACATGAACGCGCGCACACACACACGAGCTTCATTACACCAACAGAGCAATAAACGCTTTTAGAGAACCTCTCATCAAACATACACGCCTAACCGTTTTTATTATATTAACTTAATGCTTTGACAACAGCTTTGCACACTTCCGTGTCGTTAGAGTAAAGATAGTCACGAATGACATGGTAAGGCTGGTCAAATATTAATTGATGGAATTGGGTTCCTTGTTAAAACATTTCATGTCACTTTATCATACAGTAGGAGAGCTACTATACTTTAAAGTATTGTGTATTTGAATACGTTCCTCATTTGACTAATAGTGTCAACTGCAAGAACAGCTTTGTTAAGGAGATTAAAGTCTTGAAAAGCTCAGATTTTGAGATGCAAACACACAAAATGTAATCTGTTCACAGAAGACTGAGAGAATTCAACCACTAACTGCTGCAAAACACATCCTAATGGATCCTCAAACAAGAGAGCTTTCTCAAAGAGGAAGCATCATATATATTCATCAGAACAGCAAGTCTTAATGAATCCTTAATGGCTATTATTGGTTTCACTCATGTTTACATGAGAGGAAGTGCTGGTGGGCAGATGGCATGAGTGGTTCTCACCATGAAACATGAAGACGTAAGTGTGACACTGACATAGGGAAGCCCAAACAGTATATGAAGATGCTCATTGCTGGGGATGGTGTGAAAATGAGCCACCAAAGGAAAATGATGCTAATTCTTCTTTGATAAGATTTTTTTAAACAAAACAACAATGCATACAATCCTTCAAAACAGCGCATTAAACAAAAAGGGTATGTCAACAAATGTTTTGCGTTTGTTCTCCTGGAATGGATATCATGAGTCTGATTGGCTGGTTTGTTGACCTTAGATTTGTTGCAAAAGTATTGTTCGTCTACAAAAAAGTTTTGTTCTTGTTGTCAGAGGTTTGTGTGTCTGTAAAATGATTTTTTTCTTGTCAAAAGAAATTGTCAGTTCGTAAAAATGCTTTGTCTTTGTGTAAAACGTCATGTTACAGACAGAAATGTTTTTTGACACAAGAAAAATCTTTTTACAGACAGATGTTTCTTGGTTTTTTTTTGACAACTATAAAACTTTTTTTACCCAAAACACTTTAACACACACACACATCTCTTACTACAACTACAAAACTTTTTTTTTTTTTACGCAAGGAACATTTGTTTCTACAGTAACAAAATATTTGTTTACAGATGCAAAAATATATTAGTACGAGTCCAAAATTTTTTACAGACAAACAAAACTTTAACAACAAATCTAACTTCATATGAGTTTGACAGACACCAGATTAGTAGATCGTCCATCGCCTGTGATTACTTTCTGTGGTAGTGGGAGGATGAAATACAAGTACCCAGGAGCAGAGGAGCGCTTGGGGGTGTCTGAATTGTCCGCAAGACATATTTGATATATGCGTGGAGTTTAGAATAATAAAAATGCAACAGTTCAGACATTACAAACGTTTTCTGACAATAATTATCCAAGTTCCCAGAGTCAGTGAATGCACCAGGACTGAGGTTACCATCCTCAGCGATTTTGATTGGTCCTTTGTATTAGCCCTGCCCCCATGTGCTAGACAGAGGTCAAAGGCTTCAAATCTGTAACGTTCCGATTTGAAACCGAAAAAAATTGTTGAAAGTGAAAAAAAGTTTTCAAAATTAAAAACAAAAAATTTGAAGCTGAAAATAATAAAGTTTGTAATAAAATAACAGAAAGTTTCAGACACTTTTTTACACAGTTTTTTTTAGCCTAAACCCATTATTTTCAGATTGAATTTAATTGTTTTATTTGGGTTTCAAATCTTTATGGCCCCAAATTCTTTCCATATACTACTGAACCTATATGGCTTTAAGAGTTTGAACTTTGAAAGTTTAAACAAGAAAGAAAAGTGTAGAAAAAAGTGTAAAAAAGTGTAGAAAAAAATCTATAAAAAGTGTATGAAATGTGTAGTGAAGGTTTTAAAAGCCTTGAAACAAATATAATCCTACTTTGCAGATTACACCTATCACAGGATATTTTCAGATTGTAACTCCTGCGATAAACCAGAAACACTAATTTTATGGAATACTAAACAGTAACATCTGCTATAAATCTTCATCCCTAAAATGTCTTTTTTTCACAACATATTAAACATAAACAGCATGTTGGAAAACAACATTATCAAAACTAAAATTATGTGAAAAAATACTACTAAAACAAAGAATATTATAAAATATTACAAACAATGTTCTATGCACTCTATTATTGCAGAAAGTGTCAAACTGCTAGCATAAACTTGTACATTATTGATGACAAATCAATATATACTGTACCTGACATAATGACATATCAATTTCCTGAAAATTCAATGCCCTCTACTCATATATGCCTCAGAGCAGCTCTAACTCAGTCTGCTCCATCACCAGAGTGAAACTAACCAGACAGGTCATACATTTCAGTAACAAGGAAAACTTTCATTACTCATCTCACACTCTTGAGCTCTGTGGAACTTGATTACCAAATGTTCTCTTAAAAAAATCAAGTGAAAAGGATGTTACAGTGAACAGTGAGTGAGCCAGCACTGTTTTAGAAAACTGAGTATGAGCAGATACTTTTCATGTCTTTTCATGTCAAAGAAACCGTTTTTCTGGTGAGTCCAAATAGTAGTTTTGCCTTTTTTTCGCATTGTAAGGCGCAACTACAAACATAATTGAAAAAAAAGTGTGCCTTTTAATACAAAGTGCCTGAATTCATTCTGGTGGTGTTAACTGATATTGAAGCAATTTTGAGAAGTATACAACACTCGGTCAAAATGCTAGTCTGTGTTTTTACCTCTTACAAACACAGTTGGATGTTATTGTAAATATGCTATCGTGGCTAACATGTAGCATTGTCAAACAGCGTCTTTATTTTTTTTACGTGTTACTAACAAAGTTGGGAGTTAGTACTGTCATAGTCACATTTGTTTTAGCTATATCGGTCTGTTTCACACCGGGCTCAATAACGTGAGTGGCCATTTCCAATAAACAGAGTATGCAGACACACATATATTTTAACATGCAGCTTTTGAACACACATTGGCAGTTAAACCCATTGAATTTTGACCAATCAAAGACGCCGATTTTTTTAGTGACGTATGGGTAAAGTTTCCTTAGGGACCCACTCTAATGAAATAATGTCTGTGGATTGATCTGATATTGCTCACCATTATTTTTGTTTTGCTAATGCTAGCTTGGGGCTATAAGTTCGCACGTGAGTACGCAAACAGAGCTCTGAGCAACTGGTAGAGGCAGGGTTGCTCCGAGCCAACAGTTCCGCCAACAAACCAGTATTGTATTTCTAACGAGTACTGCCAATGGGCAAAATATGTCTCAAAAAATCGACATTCTTTTTGATTTGGGCTAATATCTGCTCAATCATAATCAAAAGACTACGGCGAACGATTTTACAAAATAAAGAAAATGGTTGGAGTGTAGCTTTAAACCCTATAAGTGCCAACAGTTTGTAAATAATCTGATTATGGAGAATAAACTAATACTTGAGGTTGGTGCCCGGCCATAGATGGATAGCAACAGTCCAGTGTGAACACTACACTACAAGCATTTTTAAGAACCTGCGTTTGGCGCATTCTTGAACGTGCATCACATGCCTGGTGTTTATGTAGCATTATTGTACAGTGTGCCCTCTTAAGTTGACAAAAGTACAAAAATAGACAATTTATTTACAGTGTGCTCTTTAATCCAGTGAGTCTTCTAGTGCGGAAAATATGGTATCATTATTATGTTTCATATGTGACGAGATACTATGATTAGTACAAGTGCAATTAATTCAGAACCTAATTTCCTCAGGTGTATTTAACCTGGCAAAGACCTTGCTTGGTAATCAGAACACATACGTTCACACCTGTTTTTCCACTGTGTATACCAGATCCATTTTTATTGAGACTGCTGCATTTGAGTTATCTCTGTGTTTTGTGTTCAGTGGCATTTTTCTCCCATGTTTTATGGATTGAATTGTGATCATTCAAAGCAGGACTGAAGTGCATGGCATCGGTACAGCGATGGAAAGAGGAGACCAAAGTCAGGGCTCCAGTTTGACACTTTTGAGTCTACAGCGGAGTTGGCATCTGGATGAAGGGATGAACCGACATAAAAGAGTCCACAACAACAACCCAGCTAAATTTTTTATGGTCCATGTGGACCTGACTATGTGAAATTTAAAAGGAGAGCAGCAAAAACGTCCAGAGGAAAACTTTATCAGACAAACACGGAATGAGTAGGATATTAAAATGGCTACAGGGAAGAGGATGAAGATAGTGAAAAAGAAATCTGAGAAAGCCAACAGGGACAATTTCAAATGAAGTAAATGCATATTAACATTGAAAAGCTGGATTCATTATTTTTGATAAAAATAAAAAAATGGCAGGTTGACACAGATATGCTCAGGGCTGGAGGTCTGGTTTTTTAAGTGTAAAACTATTCTGCTGTTAAAAAAAATGATTGCAGTTAGAGATTATAATCTTAAAAGGTGCCTTGGAAATGGATAATTAAATAGGCCGGTACATCAAGTGTCAGAAACAAGAATTTCTCAAGACTTTTGATTGAAAGGATGAAAGTGAAGTGGAACACAACTGTTTTTTGGTCTCTAAATTATGGAATTGGTTGAACTGTGGAAATTTTATTGTTTTTTGCTTTTTTTAAGAATAGCAGAGGATGTCTGTGTGCCTCTGGCCAATCAAATCCCTCCACTTGAATGTAGGATTACTTACAGGAAAAATTAGAGAAATGCGGCTTCTCACCTAAAGTATGTTGGTGTGCGTTCACTTCAAAACCATAAAAAAATAGAAATGTGATTTTACAATCTTATAATCAAAACACTTTGTTATTTGCTTACTAGCAGTGAAAACATGTCCAGCTAACAAGCAATACCTATTTAACAAAACAGATGAGAAAAAATGTTTTGATCCAAAAAAACCTTATTGCATGCCCACTACAACACAGACATAGTGTAAAATGTGTATGGGGGTGGTGGGAAAGGGAAATTGCAATTCATTTATTAGATTTTGTTTTGTTTTGCTTGTAAAAGTGTACAAATTCTAATTAAAATATGTGCAAAAACATAAAAACCCTATTAACATATATAAATATACTTCTTAGCGCATGTGTTAAATGTGAATAGAACCATTATATTATTTGACTGCTAAAGTCTATCCTCATACGTCTGGGTTTGCTGTCCTGGAGGCTCACAGATAAAACAAGCAGAGTCAGCCTGATGAGATCACTGCAGCTGGTCCAGTCTGACGCGCTGGGGCTCAGCGAGGATTAAAGGAGCACTACAACCTGCATGAGTCAGCCTCAACCAACAGTTTAACCTTAACTATTAACAAAAAAATCACCTCAATCCTTTGCCAGTAAGAGGGCCAAATCTGTTCAGAATGAGACGTCTCTTCTGGGGGTGTTGTGATTAATTGACTCAAGCGATTAATCGATTTTTATTCCTACGATCCAACCTGATTGATCTGTCTGAGGCAGGTTGTTAATCAAATCCACCTATACCATTATAAAATCATTTCAAAATGAAATAAATCAGTTATGAATCAAAATTATTATTTTCACACATGCAATTATTTTTTATTACGACCAGTGACGTGTATAAAAAGGAGTTATACATGAGAAAGTCCAGCTAAAGAGCAAGACAGGGGCCTGTCCCTCCTGCCTACAACCCAAAAACTACCCTGTGTAGGTCAACCTCTGTAAAGGTGCATGTGACGAAAGCATCATAATTTCCCTCATCCATTGATCCATTGCTAACTTTTCAAAATAAAACCCAAAGTATCACGTTTTTCTATCAGCAAAAAAGCTTTTGAGATCAAAAGTCAGTATGTTTAAATTGTTTTATCAATTCTTAGTCGAAAGGAAGTAGTTAAGAATAATTCAAAGCAAACACAAAGGTGCTTTGGGTGCCTAATTACACATATAATGAGGTCCCGTGGGAAAAAGTGGTCAAGAAGATGCAGATCGCACAAATTACATGACAGGGAAACCCTGCGGATAAATCAATTAGTGAGTAAAATGGCAGACTTCTGTCAAGCAGAAACAAAGAAAAAGCTCAGACTTAAAATAGCAGGCTTCTAATGAACATCTCTGAAGGTCCATTACTCAGTACATTCTGAACAAAAGTCTTCCTGGGGAGAAGATCCCAAAGGAAAACAAAAGGCATCAATCAGTATAGCATTCATAACCTTTAATGAAGCATTTGATTTGATTTTTGATTTAAAATGGTTTATTTCAAGCAATCAAAGCAATAAATAGAACAAAAACAGTACAATCAACAAAGATTTAAATCCATACAAAGACACGCTTGAAAAGAAGTGAATTGATATAATCCCATCCCGTATTCGCCTAACCATTTAGTTTACATATGTTATCTGGTTGAAAACTTCTAATCAGAGCTTTAAACTTTACCAGCACAGATTCAGATCATTAAATATTCTTAAACTTCAATAAATCAGGTGTCAAGCTGAAATACGAAATGATCATGACACTGGGCATAAAACTTTTTCTGAATTCTTCATAGCTTATGTAAATCAAGCATCTAAGTTTAAAATATAGGCTTGTTATTTTTCATTAGTACAGCAATATTATAAATCAAGTATCAGAATTTAAAATAAGTGTATTTTTTATCTGTAGAAAATAATAATAATAATAATAAATGAATATAGAACAAATATCAAAGATTAAAATATGCTCAGATTATTTTTCATTTGCAGAATTTGTAGTTATAAGGTACATTTTTGGTAACCAAGTGATGATTAGAGATTAATCATTTTAACAATCATCAATAATTGATTCAGGAGGTTTATTGTTGTTATTATTTGGTGATGCAGTGCAATAAAGAGGTCCATATTCTGTTTATTGTTTGGGAAATGTATTCCTTCTTCCGCTGCCTGATTAACAGCTGTCCTTCTGGGTTTAAGAGAGTTTTTAAAGTTTTTCTTTGGTGTTATGTCTGCAGATATTGTTTGTCAGGGTCCTTGTTCCTCTGCAGCTGATATTGCAGCAAGCATGTTGTCTGCAGGTCAGAACTCTGCTGGAAATCAGGGTCACAGTTGAAGATTAGAGATAGCGGAAGAACCATGATTTTCTTGAAATTGTTCGGCTATTCCATTACTCCATTTGTTTGTTTTTTATTGTAGTTTCTTTTTTTTAACTTCTAGTTTCTTTAACTAACATCAAATACTCCCAACTTCCTAAGAGCTCTAGTAGCGATGGCATGTTACACTTCACTTGTGATTTTTGTTTTCATTGGAAACCTTTGGTTTTACAGTTGTTTTAAAAAAAAAATACATTTGCGTATTTAAAAAGAGGAGAAAAAAAAGTCCCACTCACAGATATGAATCACCAGACAGAGTAAATTTGAGGAAAAGTTTATTGCACAGGTGTGCCTTAGTCTGGCTACAAGAAAAGTCCACTTTTGAGACAGATTATAGTGGAGTAATGAACATTTAATTTGTGAATTATAGTGACCAGTCTAAGGCCCTCCTGTGCAATAATCATACTGTCTAATCAGCATCTTGATATGGCACACCTGTGAGGTGAGTTGGTTTATCTTAGCAAAGGAGAAGGGCTCACTATGACAGATTTAGACAGATTTGTTAGCAATGTTTGAGAGAAATTGTTGCTTTGTGTTTGTAGAAAATGTTTCAGAACCTTGACTTTATCTCATGAAAAATGGGAGCAAAAACAAAAGATTTATTTTTGTTTGGTGTAGAAAGAATTTTTAAAAATCATTACAATCAAAACTACTTTGCAAAATATAGGAGCAGCTAGCAGAAAAGGACATACATTAGATTTCATTTTGTCTAACAGTACTAACGGATTCCTCTTGTTGGACATTATCAGCTGATTAAAAGCCTTTTGTTTCAGCTAAAGGAGTGACTACACTTAAAAAAATATTTGGAATTGATCACAATATCTATTACTGTGAGCTCAGAAAGAAACAGTGCAGACAACTGTCGACAAGACTGTCTCATGGTGGTTTCACTGATTCTGAACACAGATGGGTTTTGATGCAGTGTAGGAGCCAGCCATAAAACTGTGTGCGTGTGTGCGTGTGTGTGTGTGTGTGTGTGAGTGTGTGTAGAGAAAATCTTTCTTCGTATTTAACTCCAGATGCCGCAGCTCTCTGCCAACCGGCCCTTAATAAAGGGCGACTGAGTCAACTTAAACAAAGGAAGAAACTTTTCACACATCACCGACTCATTATGATGAGCCAGGGTGCTCTGGGTTTTAAAATAAATCCCCCAGCAGTTAATTGATTTGGAAAGATGCAAATGACTGAAAGTCTTAAGAAGGCCAAAACTGCACCTAGCGACCAAAAAGAAAAAGCTACTCTGAGACCTGCATGTTACAATTGATCACATTTGTTCTTGAATGCACCCCTCCAAAGAAAAAAAAAATCCATGCTTTCTTCCAAACCATAAAAACTAAAATTATTGAAGAGGATTAAAACAGCTCAGCAGAGCAGTCTTTAAAGGGTGCAGATAGAAATTAAAGGCCGTAATAAATGTTAAAATGAAAAGATGTTATGTCCTGCGGTGGACTGGCAACCTGTCCAGGCTGTACTTTGCCTTCACCCAGAAGTAGCCGGGTTGGGCTCGGGCAGTTCTGTAACCCCGTTAGGGATAAAAAGGATTAAAAAATGGATGGATGTTTTGTCTCACTACTGAGGGCTCTAAATTATTTTTAACACACATGATAAGATCACCTTCCCTTATGCATTCCAGTTGCAATTTACATTTTTGGAACAAAAAAATAAAAAATAAATTGGTTTAAAAGGAAACATAAGTATAAGAATGTTATATTACTAAAACAGATGTTTCACTTTTTTAGAAAAATGGGTTTCAGATATTTTTGCTTGTTCTAAAAAAGCAAAAACTGAAAACATTTTACCAAACAGCTTCACATTTTTAGAAGGCTGTCTGAGGCTAAACTGACAAACTCAACTAGATGAGATTTGTGTCTGTTTAATTTCATGAGGCTTTAGTTCAGGCTTGTAGTTAGGTCATCATTTCTTTCTATTCATTTTAGATACTGTGTGTAATACTTATGACAAGGCAAATTCATTTTGGTTCATTCAGAGTTTTTTCATGGTAGAACTGAGCCACTTTAAATGGTGTAAATGCATTCTGATTTGGCAGAGTTATACTTAGGAAAAAAAACGTATTTTATCCATCCCGTCTCTTCCACTCATCCGGGACTGGGTCATGGGGCCAGCAGTTTAAGTAGAGTTGCCCAGACTTTCCCCAGCTACTTCAAACTTCAAACTTTATTTATTTGGTTAGCGCTTTTCATTGATGTTCCAGCACAAAGCACTTCCTTCAGCTCTGGGGCCTCCCCCCAGTGGGACATGCTCAAAACACCTCCCCAGGGAGGCGTCCATGAGGCATCGGGACCAGATTCCTGAGCCACCTCAGTTGGCTCCTCTCGATTTGGAGGAGGAGTGGCTCTATTTTGAGCTTGTTCCGGGTGTGAGCTTCTCACCCTATTTACTCTCATTTCAGCCACTTGTTTGCGTGACCTTGTTCTTTTGGTCATGGCCCAGAGCTCATGACCATAGGTGAGTATTGGAGCAAAAATCAACCAGTAATTTGAGAGCTTTGCTTTTTGGCATACATCTCTCTTCACTACAACGGGCCAGTACAGCGTCCACCTTCCCTCACTCGTGAACAAGACCCCAAGATACTTAAACTCCTCCACCCGGGGCAGGAGTACTCCACCCGCCCAGACAGGGAAAACTACCATTCTCTGGTGAAGAACCACTTCCTCAGATTTAGTGGAGCTGACCCTCAGTTTAACCGCTTCACACTCGGCCACAAACTGCCCCAATGCATGCTGGAGGACCTGGCTCAACAAAGCCAACAGGACAACATCATCTGCAAAGAGCAGACAG
Organism: Oryzias celebensis; assembly: GCA_014656515.1. Classification (NCBI taxonomy): domain Eukaryota; kingdom Metazoa; phylum Chordata; class Actinopteri; order Beloniformes; family Adrianichthyidae; genus Oryzias; species Oryzias celebensis. The sequence goes on along the minus strand of BNCR01000001.1, from coordinate 26,572,236 downwards.
GAAATCATGTGGTCCCCCAAACCAAGCCCCCTTCGGCCGCTGGTTGCCTACAAATTCTGTCCATAAACACTATGAACAGAACTTGTGATAAAGGGCAGCCCTGCCGGAGTCCGACATGCACCAGGAACAAAACTGTCCAGGGAGGCTCAGGAGTTTGATTCAATGGTAATTGGAACGTAACTTACGGGTTCCCTTCTTAAGAAGGGGAACCACCACCAGGGTTTTTTGGCCCGATCCGAGTCATTTGATTTTGAGTATCTGCTGATACCAAGTCCCGATTAGATACTTTTGTGAAACATTCTTAAACAATGAACACATCTAACAGAATCAGGCAGTTTTTTTTCATTTCATTATTGAACTCTTAAACAGGACACTTCTGTGAAGTAACTGGAACAATCAAGTAAATATAGTACAACTTTTACCTGAGAAAAAAATGACTTATTATCTAATAAATATAGGTGATAAATAGTCATGTGAGAAAGTTTAGTGAATTTAGCTTTAATATTGATCCAAATATTGAACATTTTTAACCAAATGTGATTCATATCCATTAAAAATCTTAAAAATAAATGATGACTCTGTTGCATCATGAATATGATGATGAGTATTCTTGACTAGCTGATATAATAAGAACCATTTGTTATTTATTTGTTTTAAAGACTATGGGATTATTTTTTATCTTTTTGGGACTTTGACCTCTCAAGACATCACATTTTGGGTTTCATTGCCACAGTAGTTAATTTACTTAACTGAGGTTCTGTAAGAGAAATCAAAAGGCATATCAAAGAACAGCTCAGGTCTTAATGGGTTAAAATCACAGAGCTAGCACTTAGCAACAGTTAGCAGCTGCTCTGCAGCCGTCTGTCGGCAGCACAGAGATTAACAATAAATAAATAAAAAAAACCTGATCTTTTTGTTGTTAAAATTCATTTGCAGATTGTTGTTAGCATCACGACAGGCCACTGGAGATACTTATTGTCAGTTTAAAACGTTTTTAAGAGAGTTATTAATCCTGGAAGTCAGAATCTGTGAACATCTCACTATTTTCCTTCTGCTTGAACTGCTGCCATATTCTGTTGCGTATCACGGCAATAAAATGTCATCATACATTCATGACATGCAGACTTCTATTGGAGTATTTGTGGTTTATGTTTGATTTTTTTTTTGTTTGTTTGCTTTCGTGTTTTGCGGGGTTTTTAGTCATTACTGTTTCTTTAGTTAATCGTGGATATTTGCAGGCCACCACATTTTGGGGGGAGTCACAGGATTTAGGGCGGCACTCCCACCCTCTTATCCATGCCTATTTCCGGCCTTGAGCAGAGGCTTCTCATAGAGAGAGCCTCAAACCAGACCTGTATAATTCCTCTCAGCTGGCTTTCAGGGAGGAACCGAGTCTCACGGTGAGGAGAGGCACAGCTGGTCTTGATTTGGCCTAATTCTATTCAGCAGAAATCTTTAAATGCAGATGCAGAAAGACAGGCGTCCTGCTCTGTTCATTTTCGCATGGTGTAAAGGGTGGGATTTTGATGATACGACTATAGTAAAGGTTACTATTCTGGGAAATAAAACTCCTCTCACAACACAGGATGATAGTTTACGTGCAGGATCATAGTCTACACAATTGAGAAATCTATGAACTATCACTGAAGTATTTGGTAAGAAAATGAAGTCCTGATGGATTTCAGAATTCTAAGACTGCTCTGCGTGACACTTTTGGTTCTGGAAATATTTATATCATGCAATTAATAAAGTACAGATGCATGGAGTTCTATAATGTTTATATTACAACAAATAAAATAATAAATAGATAAATCAAACATTCCAAGAAATCTTGTAAATTTAAAGAATTAAAATAAAATTGATAAAATTAGTACACTCAGATTGGGAATTGTTTTGATTTTGAAGAATGTTTTGGGATTATTAGTAAGTTTTTAAAACACAACAAAAAGGAGCTTTTAAGAACTGTAAATATTCTGTATGTTATTTATTCTTTCTTTCAGAAACGGATTTTTAAAAAAGTGTCAATGCTACCTTTTATTTACCTTTTTATTTTTATTTTACAATATTGTATATTTTATTGCACAATGCACATTTTGGAGTTCTATACAGAAAAGCACCTCCTTACTGAGGATTTAAGACATGTGCACCTGTAACTAGTAAAAGAAATTAAAAAAAAGGCAACTGGACAAGATTAGATTTTCTTAAACTGGAAAACACAAGAAAACATGGAGTTTGGATCGGAACTGTGGAGTTAAAGGTTGAGTGGAGGAACGTTTCAGGAAGACCCATCTGAGATTTAGGGAAATTGATACGGTAGAGTCTTAATGGGATTTTCAGAGCGCTAGGCTAATCCACACCACAGTCTGTAATCTCCCAGCAGGACAAAGAAAATATTTCTCACAGATGACTACTGACACTTCTATTTGCACTTCTGTCTGCTGGCTGTAAATATTGCTCCGACTCTGGAAAAACCCACCTTTATGAGAAAAATAAGTATATTTTGCCAATTTTTTTTTAATTCAATAAAGAAAAAGTGACAGTAAGGATTCACATGCAACAAAACAAGAGCAGCAACAGCTTCCAGTTGAACTTACATAAGACAGAACCAGTTCATTTTATTGGAATTAAAAGTTCTATCAGCAGAATGCTGGGAGCCGAGCTTAGGTCATCCAAACTGAGATTAGTTATGATTAAAACTAACCCCACCCCCTCCGTTCACACAAACACACAGAGCCTCAGTCTGACTATTGCTTTGCAATACTGGCTGACTGTTTTTTTAAACACCTTTCCTGCCAGATGCATCCAAATCTCAAGCTGTCAGTTTGGCTCAGGAACCACCAGAAAGACTCTTGCTCTACTGTAGCAAACAGCAAACGTTTCTCCTGTCTCAGTGATAAAGGGATCAATTTTTATCCCCATGAATTATTCACTGCTGCGCTCTGACATTTAAACCTTCTCCATAATAGGAAACACCTTAAATGACACAAACAGACATCACTGCATCCAGCGGACACACAGGGAACGGCACAGTTGAGGTGTGAGGAGGAGGGACCCAGAACATTTGTTTCTTTTATCACTTTACCCCATAAAACAGTGGGATTGAGAAGATTATAACCTTAAATTTTGACTTTTTTTGGGACCAGTTGACATTTTTTAACTTATTAGACAGTGCAGTTTATTTGGTGAAGAGCCCTTTGATGTTGGTTGCAGGATGTGAGTAAGCCATTGCATGGCTTCATTACAACGTTTTGTACATGGTGTATGAATTATTTGTGCCGAGTTCCTTTGACTTAGTGATATTCTCTACTCATTTTTTTCATTATTTTTAATTTCTCCACAGCAAAGCAATGGTTTGTCAAATAGAGTGCACATATAAAAGCCTAATTTCTTTGTTTGTTTTGTCTGCAAAATTCCTTACAGACATGTTTCTTTGTGGTTTTACTTTCTGGAACTCATTTACTATTCTCATCAGTGAATATTTAACAGTGCATGAATGTGACATGTTTTAGTAGCCAGAGTCTCGTGGTGCAGAATAAACTACAGAACGCCAGCAGCATCCATGAATCAATGACTTTTAATATAAGGGGAAACACAAATATAGATATGTAAAGGTTAGTGATAAAGGAAGAGGAAGGCAGTTAATTAAAAGACTTTATCTCTATAGATTTTTTTTAAGCTGTCAGCAGCCAAAGACAGGTTTTAAAAGCGTAAGACAGCGTAAAGTAATTTATTGGATCATTGACTTTTAGTCTAAAGTTGAATATGAAGCAAGGAATATAGAGAAAGTCAAAAAGTGCATCAGGTATATTATGTACAATTTACAAATGGACTTAAAGCCTTTGAAATGTGTCTTCTCCTCACAACAAGGCTAGAGCAGAGTGTTCTGAAATGCAGCATATGGTTTCTAAATATGTCTGTAAATGCATGCAAAAAAAGGAAGGGTGTTCTGGGACTGTTTGGACTTCTGCAAAACTATTTCACATCCCAATGTCCAACTGAGGAAGAGAGACAGCAGGAATGGGAACCCAGCTGGCATCATTTGTGACATAGTCCTGTCTTTATAAGCAGCTTTGCAGATTTTTCATACAGTTATATCTTCTCCAGATGAGTTAAAGTTCCAAATGGAGCCAAAAACATCGATCTCTGATATTGTCCTGGCAGTTTCTGATATTACTCTGGAGTATAAACTATACTTCATGACCGAGTAGACAAAGAAATGAGGACTAAAGCAATGGCAGTTCAGTGAAATAACAGTTTTTTGGCAGCACAGTAGTGTTTCATTACTTCCAGCGCCCAGAATGACTGAAATTGCAGCGTTTCTCGAAACTGAGGCCAGCTTGCTGAATAACTCACAGGTGTGAAATTAAAAACTGTAAGTATGTTTTCAGTCAAAATACATGAAGCAAATGAATCACACTTTTTTCAATGATAAGCTATAATAAAGCACGAGCAACATTAAACTGAAAAAGGTGACGAGAAGATTTGCGACAGTTAATCTTTTTGTAGCTCTATTCCCCAGGATCTAAAAAAGTACAATTGCTACCCTATTAGGCAAGAAATAATTAGCACATTCAAAGACTAAAAACTTCTTAAGTGAAGCTGAGATCAACGTGCCACCCTAAAGACAAAGATACTATTTGACACTTTAAATATTTGCACCTATTTCCTTGTTTTCTTATTTAAGGTAAATCGTCTTTATTTATGTCCTCCATCATGAGAAAAATGCCACAAGAACATCTTAAAAACCAAAAACACAATTTGCATTGGAGGGGGTCTTTAAACTGCTCTATTTGAAAGGTAAGTTATTTCTAACAAAGGGAGCACAAGTCTTTTTAGTGAAACTTTATTTTGCTCATACCAGAGTTCCAGTAAACAAATGGAACTATTAGATTTCTTGCATATCGTGTACAATATGACTTCAGATAAATTAATGCAACAGCTTCAATGGACATGTTGTTAAATATAATTCTCGGGTCCAGTTAGACCATTTTGCCATGAGATCTTTTTAGTATTGGTCAAACTATGCTCAGTTCAAACTAAGGGGCCCACAGTTTGCCAAAAACCTGTTAACAACCAAGATGGGAGGGTTTGAGGATTTCATGAAGCTAAAACAAAATTCAGAACCTGCATTTACCAAACTGCACTTTAGCTCTTTCTGTGTTGATTGAGAGAATCCCACGTGACAAAACCGGCATTGTTAGATGAAGTGTGACAGATGCCCTTACTCTGAAAGTTTGATAATAGGGCTGCACAATAAACTGATAATTTACTATCATCACCATCAGGCCAGTGCAGTATGCATACTGCAAATACAGGCATAAATGGCGATAAGTGGTCTCTGGTTGCACACACGTTAAACTACCTCTTGAACTTTAAACGTTAAACTAACACTGAAGAGTTTCAAGTTGGAAAGAACAGGTGATGTTCTCCAAACACAGGTACTATGCAAAACATCCTGAAAACCATAAATGATTTAAATAAAACTGCCACAGTGACATGAAAATGTATTTGTATTTTTGTTTTGCAATTTGTCAATTTATCGCAAGTCATACCGTCATCGCCGTTTCAAACTCAGATATCGCCGATTTTTCTCATATCGTGCAGACCTATTTGATATAAAAAGAAGACAAATAATCCTGCATTCCCAAATGCTCTCAGATCCCTTTTGAACTCTGACACAGTCCACACTCATCCCCGCTGAACTCAATTCATTATTTACTTTAACTTCATTTAAAGTCACTTAAAATTTACATTTTTTTTTAATTCCATAGTATTTCTGTACAAAAATACAAAAGAAATGGCAAAACAGCGCCCCTCCCTCGTGTAATATATTTTCATTTATAGGGCGTCACGCTTTTTCTGACCCAAAAATCAAACTAAGAATGCATGGTGGTTAAAACTTGACAAATACGAGACCAAAAATGAGACGTGAGTTTTGCAAGAGTCACTATCCTCTTATTGCTGTAAATGTAAACCGTAAAGATCATAGGAACTACTACTTTTATTTTATTTTTTTTCATCACATGTTTTATAGTTTGGCTTAGAAATTTTTAGAAAACTTTTAGAAAAGTACATTGAATCCTTGTACAGAATGCCTAGAATGCATCCATCTAGCGCTAAACCCATGGATACATACATCTATGCATATTTATACAATTTAACCAAAAAAAACAAGCATCCAGGGGCTTTTTTAAGAACGCAGCAGCCCTAATCATGCGTTCCAAGAATAACTTAAGAGCTGTAACAAATTCAGTGGTTAGTCATAAACATAGAAGCTAATGTATTTGCTGATAGTTCTCCTCTAACCTGTGATGTCAAATTATTCCATTGGTTGTTTGAATGTCTTTAATCTTTTAAATTAGTCTACCAGAAGGAAGTGGAGGGGGGAATTTTCATATTTAGGCGGATGAGCCCCTCCCTGATGACGGACTGGGGGCTGGTTAATTTCTTTAGAACACTGGCATAAAAACACAATGGCAAATTACAATGACATTGGTTGTGTAAGAATTCATCTAAAGTAAACAATCTACTGAAACATTTATTTTAATATATTGAATTATAAATTGCGAAATGTATCTTCAAACATCATGATCAAATTTAATATTAAATTGTAAATTGAAGAACACGTTTTTTAATTTGAATTTTGGAACCAAATTCCCAGGACAATTTAAAATGCACTGGAATTTGCTTTTATTCACAAATGTTGTGCTGGAAAATTTAAGATTGAAATGTAATTTTTCATATTGAAATCTAAATTGTAAAATGCATTGAATTTGAATTGAATACGACTTTGAATTATGGGTGAAGAAAATCCATAAAGTTTTGTCTGCATCAACTGTCCTTTGGTGAACACCCACAGACGTCGATCTATTAATTGAGTCAAATTACTTGACTCGAAATCCCGGAATTTCAAATTAATATCCTATTTTAAAGAAGATAAGCTTGGGTTCTAAAACCAAAAACAAACACCACTTGCAAAAAAGTTTCTCATTGTAATTCATATGAAAATGGAGCCTATGCAAACAGCCACAACACCCTTCAGTGTAACAGGTAAATAGGGAAATGAGTCTACTCATAGCAGCAGAGTTTAGGCTGAACATCACCTTTAGGCGTTCGAACACACAAAAGCATTGTGCAAAGGTGGGTGTGCCCATCTAACTGGAGTGGCCAAACACAAACATCTGAATTTAACTACAACCAGACAAATAACATTCCTTAATAATGAAGTTCAGAAAAATAAAAAAGCAGTGCTTCACACACACTAATTAGGTATCCCACTGGCTCTCTGTTGCATGTGCATAGATGCAGTGCCAGTGCATGTTAGTGCAGACGATTTAAAGAAAGCCAAGGGACGCACTAATGACTTCAGGGGCAGGGGAGGAGACCATTACAGGTAGAATGAAAGAAGAGAGAATCTGAGGTTGAATAAAGGCCAAAGAAAAGTAAGAGCTAGATTGGAAGAGGAAGGAAAGACAAAGAGGAAATGATGATTAAACGTGACTGATGAGAACCTAGATAAAACTTTCATGTAGCCTAAGGGTAAACTGGATAATTACAGCAGCCTATTAGAGAATAGTTGAGGAACAGCTTAGATAGTGCCATAAATGTGTGACTACAGCAGCCCATTGCAGCTTTGGAAAACCTTTCCCCTGCTCCCTTAGCTGTGGTCAGCTGGCCACCAAAAACTGCTTTGTGCCGCTTATTGTGGTTTCTACAGCCCACAGTCTGACAGTACATTGCACGGAGTGGGTCAGTGTGGTGGGGGCGTGTGAATATAAGGCGAGGCGCATACCACAGAGCTGGAAACCATCCAAGTTGTCAGTACACGGCTACAGCTCTTCACATCTAAGAGTCTTTTCTTATTCCTAATTTAGCTTTTCCTAAATGGAAGTTGACTCTCCATGATTCTTTCCCCTCTTCGCTGACAGGTTTATCTCAAACACGATGGCTTAACTGTTAGTACAGACGCTGAACAAGGCCTCTTGCAAGGCCTCCCAGCTTCTGTGTTGGAACAGCAAGCAGACAAAAAGCCAAGACAGGAACAGTGTTAACAGTTACTCTGTGGTTATGAGACATTGCACATTAGCCCAAAGAATGGAAAGCACCGCTAAGAACACGTTGCTCAAAATCAACCACATCCTTTGTCAATGTTGTAGTGTAGGAAAAGCAGGTATAGCAATGCAAGCGACTGCTGAGCACAACGCAAACAACCCTGGGCGTCATGTTTGCTCAACGCTGCCGGAGGCTCTGCATAGCATGAGCAAGAAACTGTTTCTTTGACAACTCTGCATAGTCTGAAAACAGACTTGTATTTCAAACAGTAATGGGATTCTGCAGCTGATAATATCTCTGCACAGGTGCACTGGAATAAACTTAGCACAAGCCACTACCAGTTTTTGTTTTCGAAAAGAGGGCCTGAAAGGAGTCCGATTGCATGAGCATCTTTAATCATAAGGCATCATGAGGTGTCAGAGAAGGTGATGATTGGTTTATGAAATATGATCTCTGCTTGTTGTGTCCACCAATACTTGAGATGGAAAAGAACACACACGCTGGCGTCTATCCAGACCAGCCGATGACTTCCTGACACAATAACAGCCACCAATGACGGCTGAGCAGGAAGGCAGATATTTTTTGCAAAGGAAGCATTGAGTGATTACAGCATGTCAAGTCCATTGTGTTTCCTTCTCAAAGCAGACAGCTGCAAAAATCTCTAATGTCAAAACAAGCATTCAATTTTACAGGCAATACATCCCAAAGTACAGACAAGTGATGATATACAACACAAATATGCTAACTGGTCATGTCTAACGTGACAGTTACTTATAAACAACAACCAACACAGCCTCCCTCATCAGATGCTGCATTCCATATCACCAATAAAATAAAAACGTGTTAATGAAACTTCTTAACTAGTTTTATCATTCCTTTAACACTGAGGCTTTAGCTCCCATGTTCGTTTCTGAATTACCGTAACTCTTCAACTGTTTGCGCAATTAATGTAATACTGTTGGATTCTGAAGTAGAAAAAAACAGCTTTGTGCTGATACGCCATACTTTTACAGTGGTGAAGTGTTCACGCATTTAACTCTTGTGTGGAGAAAAGCAGCTTTGCTGCAATATGCGAAACCTCCGAATCGCAGACTCCACTTCAAAATCCATTTGAAGGACGTTAGATGGTCTGGGAGTTGCGTTATTTCAACTCACTGGCAACATTTCCAGGATCAAAGGCTTAGCAAAACAGATGAATGAAAGGGTTAAAGAATAGAAGATATTTTAAAAGGTTTATGACTTGAAAACCTAGATATTAAGAATTGCTTCTGCACCAATGATCTTAGTGGGGTAAAAACTAAAACCATCTTATCCATCTCATTATTTGAAGCAAAGTGTGCCATCTATGAGCCCTATGGTGACACGTCAAAGCTGCTCTGTTTAGACTCTATAAACAGAGAAAACGACAGATAAAAGGCCACTCCTGTCCCTTCTTTAAAAACAACTCGTGAATTTGTTCTTATGCAAACACCCAATAACTTTACAGTAATATCCAGAGCAGAAATAACTTGATTAACAGGAAAATGATTTTTTTTAAAAAGTAGAAAAATGTCAAACTATAAGAAAGGAAGCTTAAACTTTTTTTTTTAAATGTAAAATGAAGATTGTCATCTGAGCATAGGTTATTCTTTATCACACCATTACCCTCTGAGTATTCCTGATAAAAAGACTGACAATCTGTACCAGGCACAAGGCAATACCAATTTATCCATCCAATCAACTGAGCCATAAATGTTAACCAGCTAAGCTCCCTGATGAAACCGTGTCGATGCGTGAGCTGAAATAATCACTCACCAGGCACAGGTTTACATCTGCCACTGACATCACACAACAGCACAATGGCCCTCTGTATTTGAGAGTTTAACATGCAGACGAAACACATCCTCTACTGTCACCATTTAACCCAGCAAGTTGGGGCTGACAGACAACAAGCAAAGGGTCATAGAGTTTTATAGCATAGGAAAAGAAAAAGGAGAATGATGAGGGTGACGACGCTAAAATTAGCATTCTGTGGGGAAGTGATGGATGACTCCAAGCTAGTTATCAGCTCCCCTTGCCAAAGATGTAAGCAAAAGGCTCTTTCCTCATCCTTTTTCCCTCATCTCTTCTTCCTCTAATAAAACATTTGTCTTCTATTCAAAATCTCCGGAACCAAAGGTATACTAATGTCTCATTGACGGGAACTTAGAAATGGACAAGATTCAAACTCTATCTTTAATGTGGAAGAAATTTTGAAACGTAATAACAAAAATGTGTCCTCCATAGATGTTTAATTCTATAAAAGCTATAAATTTCAGCTACTAATTATTCATTTTTTCCAACATTAAAGTGTCTCTTCACAGAGTAATAAAGAAACACACCACAAAACAAACTTCCTCTATCAGATAATGTACATTGACCTTTTCGTGGCCCCCCTAATGGACGAACACACACACAGTGCATCGTTATCTCCCATCCAGCTCTCTGAGCAAAGATCACTTTTAAAGGGAGAGGCTCCATAAATCGCCAACAATGGAGCTGTTTTTTTCTAGAGCAAAGAAAGGCCAAAGCCGGCCATTCTTACCCCTTTTTCTGCAAACGCTCCTTCCTCCTTCCTGTAGACTATGCCAGACGTTTGTGTCATTTCAGATACAATCGGCTCAGTTTCTTAAGGTGAAAGAACAAAGGCAGCTCATGGGTGCTAAAGGCCTGTCAGTGCCATAAAGTAAAAGGACAGAAGATGGATCTTGTGGTTTGTGGTAGTAATAGCAGAAGTCATTAGCTTCACATGTGTGGTCTATGTTTATGTAAAGAGAAAGGGCAGACATCCAGAAACTGAATGTGCAGACGAGGAGTACTTTAGTGCGACAGTTATCCTTTTTTGATAAACATTTTTGTAAACACAGTTTATTGAGCTTTTTGTTTATGAAACAGCACCACGTTTAGACTCGTCCCAGCTCCCCTGAGCTAAGGTCATTCTTAATTAATAACATAAATAATAGTCACAGGTAATAATTATAAATAATAACATAAATAAATGAATAACAGTAATACATTTGTTTTTTTTCCTCCTTCCTCTACTAAATGTGACGATTTAAGTATCTGCTGGTAACTTTTTAGTTGCTTAAAAAAAAGAAATGAAATGAAATGCCCAATCAATGTTTTTGGTGAATTCTTTATCTGACAGAAACACAGGGTCAAACCTCCAAATTGGAAAATCCCTCGGTTGGGATACAAGTGTTAAGTCCATAGTTAGGGTGGAGCGATCTGAAATGACTCTAGCTTGGTATTCAGTTGATATCATCGAGGGAAGTATAGTTTTATAAATTATAACACTGTCAATTCCTGAGTGTGTTTGTGAACAAGTGAATAGAAAGAGAATTGTCTTTCTGCTGCATGGAGAAGTCACCAAACATCTGTGACACATAAGCTGTAGCAGAGCCTGCACCATTTTTGGTGGTGTAGGTAGGTCTTCTAAGGTTTGATTTGTCTAATAGGGTTCAAAGTAGTATTAACATCCCCACCAAAGAGTAGTTGATGAGTATGTAGTTTAGGGATTGAGGATGCTAGTTTCTTGATAAAGTATTCATCATCATAATTGGGCACAGAAACATTTACCAATACCATTGGCTGTTGGCAAAGAGATTCCACAACAAATACATACCTGCCATTATCGTCAAAACTGTTTTGGAGGCTCTGAAGAGGACACTTTTTTCTAAACAGTGACTCTGTTCCTGTTGTTTAGTTGCTAAAGCTAAAGTGAAACATTAAACCTGTCGACATCGGTTGAAACTGATATAAACAAGACCATGTTGGTAAAGAAGGTTTAAAACTGATCGGCAAGTAAAGAATTGTTTTTTAGATCACAGTCATCGTCTCTTCCAGTTGTGCACTTTCTATGCATTTGTACATTAAACACAATTTTTCTACAATATTTTAAACAACACCTGAATGAGTTAATATGACAGTTTTCTTTAACAAAGAACAAAAAAGTCTTAAAGATCCTAAATTGCAGGTTTTGATATTTGAAGTTAAGTCTAAGACACTCTGTTTTTGTTGCTTAAAATAAAAGTGCAAGTAAGAAAAAAAAGAGTTCCTCTGTCAAAAGGCATGTATTTATAATATAGTTTTAAATGTCAAATGAAGAATATATATATAGTTTGCATCCATTTAAAAGAATTGAACTGTATTGAACCGCAGAAAGTTGGTTGAATCTTTTATGTATCGATTAGTGGACCATGTTTAAGGATGCGTATTGAATCATGTGAGAGGGAAAGATACACCCCTCTGTCACACAGTAATTTTAAATATCAGATTAAACTACAAAACATTTAATATTTCAGACACCTTTTTCAGTTAAGTAGTTTCTGATACAGCTAGAAGGTACTTTTACAAATGGCTTGGCCCAAAAAATATGAAGACTTCACTGGTCTTCAGCTCTTGTAAAATGTGCATGACTGTAAAGAGTGGAATATAAACAAAAGAATGAAAAGAAAGGAACATTTTAAAAGCTAAATGTTCAAAATGTGCTAAAAAAAAATACTAGAGGAACTCAATTCAAAACAAAATTTACTTCCAACTCTACCAGGTCAGGAAAATAGCTTTTCCTGCAGGGGCTTCAAAACTTTTGAGAATAGGAGAATACTGAGGAGAAAGTACTGTAGAAGGCTACCACTACTGGACACAGAAGAACATTTACCGTGGAGGGCGTCTGAGGGTCTTCAGGCCCATTTTCCAGGGATCTGGGGATTTATTTCAGTTGATTTTACAGCATAATCTCTCTAAAGTGAACCTGTAACATTCAAGTTTACTTAGTACTTTCCAAACACAAAGGGTATGCAAGTGGTGAAGCAGCTCATGAAATATGTTGACAAAAAATAATCCTCTCCAGCAAGACCTTTTTAGACATTTACCCATACTCCATTTGCTTCAATCCTAAACAATGAGGATTAAACACAGGGATTACAGGCTCATTCAAATAGTGAACATAAGAGATGACAAGGAACATGGGTGTACCTCAAAAGCATAGCTTTACATTCTATACCAGAACCCAAGAGCATGGCACACTCAAAAAATGTCAGATGCTCTTTCACAGTTAAACTCAAGTTCTACAGCTTTATTCCCCTAACATACTGTATATCTATGATGAGTCACTCCTAAAGGCCAGTTACTGAATGTGACACACAGTGTGACAAGATTGCTTTAATTCTAACATCTTACTATTTCTATGAATCTTAAGGGAAAGAAAAACATTTTAATAACACCATTCAAAAGAAGCACGCTGGTCGAATTGACTGGTATTACAGGGAGTGATGAAAATGACAGAACGCAAACTAAACGTGTAGATGTTTGTCTCAAAGGGTCTGATTTACTCAAGTTTTTCATAAAATCAAAAAAGCGGATGGATGACTCAGTTGGCTGCATGCAGGACTGGCGCCTGGTCTCACTGTACAAAATATTTTAGACCAATTTGTTTTGTCCTGCAATTACACAGTTATAATTGCTTTTTATGTTTAATCTCATCCTAAAGTTAAAAAAAAAACTTTTGTCTTGACTTTGGTATAGCTTGTGGCAGCTCTAGTCAAATTGCCTTTTAGACCCAATCGTCACATCACTTTTAAAAACTTCTTTGAGTTTGAGATTTGAAACATAGTCAAGGACTCTCTTCAGACAGGTGTCTTCCCAGCTGCCTTTAAAATGGCCGTGGTGAGGCCTTTTCTGAAGAAGAGTGATGTAGATCCTAACACCTTTGATAGCTATCAACCAATATCCAACTTGCCCCTCAGTAAAATCATAGAAAAAACTGTCTTTGTCCAACTAAATCATTTTTTAAATAAGAACAACATCCATGAAAATTATCAAGCTGGTTTTAGGACAAACCACAGTAAGGAGACAGCCTTTGTTAAAATAGTAAATTATTTCAGATTTAACCTGGACTCTCAGAATCTCTCAGTCCTGGTGCTACTGGATTTGAGTGCTGCATTTGATACAGTGCATCACAGTATTCTACTTAGTCTGGGCTTCTCTGGTATTGTTCTGAAATGGTTTTACTTCCATCTCACAGACCAAAGATTTTATGTAACTATGGATAGATGCTCCTCACAGCCTAAAAACAGTATAAAGTTTTGGGTTATTGTCATTATATATCATTATTGACAATAAAGCTGCAGCTTTAAGTAGGCGGGAGGATTGAGCACAACATCTGACAGATCACAGTTCTCAGTTTAACACAAACTCTGTTATGCTACACAGACGCTGCTATAGCAGTGGATTCAACACTGTTATTATTTTGAAATACAGTTTTTGTCCTATGAATTTATCTTGTTGTATTTATCGGCCTTGTCTAACAGGTCAGTCTGTGAAAAATACTTTTTGACTTTAAACCAGTCCGCAATCACACAGAACAGCTTGTTAGCCCCATTGCATTAGCAGATAACAAGCTAGCATCATGGCATTAGTGTCTAACAACAGCACTGTCCCCAATACAACACATTTTATTATTTTGTCTGTTGCTGCTTTAAGTGAAGCAGCTTTATCCTCCGGTTCTGACTGGATCTTGTAATAAATCGCCACATGTTCCGCTGTTTCATCAGCCAAACTAAATGCTGCACTGGGGAAGTGACTGCAGATGGTAGAGAAAAAGAGGACATAAGAAATTCACCAGGAGAAGAGCTAATAAACATGACTAAGTTTAAACAAACATTTACTCTTTATCTGGTGACTAACCCTCTAACTTTTACTGGCCAAAGAGGAGAAAATGCTCACAACTGGCGAACGTTCATTTCAGACCCTTCAAAATAAAAGTCTATCGCCATAGGCTCATTTTACTATCGAGAAAAAGTACTATCACAACATCGATAGCTATCGTTTTATCGCCCTGCCCTACTATAGTTCTAAATTGAGGTTTCTTGAAAATTGCACTCTTTAAAGTGTGATTACTGTCTTTTTCAAATATATTTCCTATATTGTAAGGTAAAAAAATGTTATGCACTTCATAGATTTACCTTATTTTAATTGCTAATTTCACTAAACTGAGTGCAGTATTCATGTTTAATGTTTCATTTCCGTGTCAGACTGTCAT